>OX291545.1:12640000-13890000 GCA_946406115.1 Apoda limacodes
AATGCTTATGTTCCAGGATTTGACAGCAATATATTTAGGTCCATACTTAAAAGTATGTCACTTCGGGAACCTCATTTTTAACCAAGTTAAAATTGAATATTTATCATTATCACACATATTGTTAACAACAATTTAAACAAAATAATGGGCAAGACTTCTGGCTGTTATTGTAGGTACTCAACTGTTTATTATTATTTTATTTTATTTAGTGACGACATTTACCCTAGTCACCCTAGTAGACCTACCTAAGGTATAAGATACTTAGTTATTAATTATAATGACTCGCACTTAACCAGATATTTATTTTTATTATAAGCTCATTAAAGTCATTAGGTAATTAGGTTGGTTGGTAAGAATTCAAGGTACCTACTACTTACATTCATGCAACATTTTTCTTAAAAAAACTATTCTCACGGTTTTAAATTTTCCTGCCAGCCTAAACAATAATTTTATTCATACAGTCCATCACAGACGTAAATTTAGATTTCAGTCTATGATCAAAAGCGTCTAGACAGAGCAATCGTGAGGTGAATGAAGCACGGTAAGGTACGCGCGTCAAGACGGGAGACAAGCGCACCCGACTAACATATGTGTGTGACATATGGCTAGTCAAGTGGTGTCCAGCCAGTCATATGGGTCGCCATGTCTGTCTTGACGATGTCGGATTTATCAAAGGCGATGACTGACTGACTATGAATGAATATTCATTTAGTTCATACAGTCAGTCAGGCAGTCAGGTTAGGCCATTGAGATATATTGGTTTAGGCTGTGCAAAAAGTAGGTACTTCCCTGTGTACTAAAAATTATCTTAATCTTTGTCATTTCCTACCACAGACGTACCTACGACACGGCTCTATTGAACCACAGTAAACTGAATGGAGATATCATCTGTATCATTTGCCTAAAAATAATCTAAAATAAACAGATATTTGTATAAATTAGTAGGTACCTTATTTATTACCGACAAGGCGCCCCCATTTGTACACCCTAACCGTAATTAAAACGTAAAGTCCGGTTTTTTTTCTTTGCGCCCCCTTTAAGTTACTCTGACCAATTTTTTACATCGAATTTTTAGTCTATATGAGAAACGTACTTACCCTGTGTGTAAAAATACACCAGTCGGGGAAATAAAAATTCCCGAACCAATAATAGTCCCAATAATTATTCCGACACCGTTAAATAAAGTAATTTTACGTTTCAAAACAACATTTCCATCGTCCGTTAACGATTCTTCACCCATTCCGTAAAAAATCAATCACAATCCCGGCAAACGTGGACACTATCTTAGTGACAAATTCGCGAGTCTAGCTGCATTAACGGATAAATCAACAAGTGTCCGTCCTTCAGGAATAGCACGTTTAATATAGCATTTTTACGAGCTCGAATCAGGAAAGAAAACACAAAAACGCGGTATCGTCATGCGTGATTCACGTACACAAGGCGACTCAGTCCGTAGGCCGTGCGCGTGGCCGCCAAGGCGCATGTGCGACTGGATTCTGGCTGGAAAGATGGAGTATTCAACCTGTGGAGATAAAATTTGTGCTGCACGTCTGAGGCATAGTAGGGGCTGGCCGTGACCATGGTCGAACCTTTCCACGCTTTGCCTTTGTACGATAGAGACACCAAAAGCCATTAGTCATCTCATCAACGCGCTTAAGGGACAAGAAGTCTCAAGGACTTTCGACCGATAATTCGTATGAAATAGTTATTGTTTGTAACAATACGCATTATGTATATTATAAATTCTAAACTGGTTTTCCTTACCTGCTTCATACAGGCAAATTAAAATACGAATACAGACGCACTGTACTCAATGAATAATGATGTTTGTAAATAAAGTTGCGTCATTCTATGGTGGAATTCGGACTGAAAATTTTATATCTGCATGCTATTATATTTTTTAGAGTAAATTATAAAAATTGGTTATGTAGCAAGTACCGCACGAGCAACTTCTCATTTTTATTATATTTTTTTTATAGTTGAGAATTTATACATTATAGTTATTATTGCGACTTTAAAAAAGTCAGTTTTTGAGCGATAAAAAACAAACCGCTATAGGCTCGCTAGACCGATTTGCACCATCGATATGAAAAAACAATAGATATGTCCAAAAAGCACCGGCAGGCTAGCCGCCCATAGTCTAATTTTTAGACTATGTTGAGTAGCGCATCGATTTGACGCAACAAACACAAGGTCACCCTCGGCGAGTGAACATCTAAAGATATTTTGTTTGTTTTATTTCAATAATGTCGTATTGTGCTGTAAAAACTTGTAAAAACTATAAAAAAAATGTAAATAAGAGTTCCAGCGACGTAACTTATCATACTTTAGTATTATTTTTTCATAAATAACCGATTTACTTTAATTTATAATAAATTACTTTAATAGAGGTGCACTATTTTTATCGAAATCATGTTAGTCATCACTGTAATCTTGTTCATAAAAAGTGTTATTTTTTAAATTTCATGGCATAATTTTAAACCTTTCTTTTTATTTGTGATAAAAAGAATAAATTACACTTGAATTGTGACTGTTTTTCAAGATTATTAGGATATCGTTTCATAAATTCACAACGAAAATAAATCGAAGACAACAAAATACCTCACCTCTATTTGAGTAGAAATTGTTGAGGAGTCTTTATTTCGAAAAATTATTGACCTAATCTAAACCGTATTACAATTACATAAAGAATATATTAAATATGTGATGCGCCATCTACCCGTGAGTAGCTAAACTAATATCTATGTCGCTTAGCGAAATAGCTTAATTTGCTTAGTGTTGTACGCATGAGATAAAGATATCGATGTTTTTTACCCGTTGTGATCAATTGACACCTGTGGAAATGAAGTGAATTGATGCTTGTAGTTAATGGAATGTTTTAGGGTTGCGTTCAAAATTTCAAAAGCATTCGAATAATTAAATTATTTTTAAAAAGTTAAATAATTCTGTCAACCTGTGGGTACAATCAGTTAAATGAAGATTTAATTATACATTTTAACGCGCTTATTTAATGCAAAATACATCTAAAAATACTGCTTTTCATACCACTAATATTTTAAATACGAAAGTTTGGATGTTTGTTACTCAAAGAAAATAGGCTATTTTTTTATCCCGGAAAATTCACAAGTCCCCACTTTTCACAAATTCCACTTGTACGAACTATAGCTTTACATAGCAGACTTTCATAGTACCATCAAGGAGTTTCCGTAAAAATTTCCCGCCGATAACCAGTTAATTTAGGGCGGGTGGAGCCGCTGGGCAAAATCTAGTCAGTAAGAAACTGTTGTATAATATTGAGTCAAAGTACATATAGTTTTAGAGAATTTGTCTAGCCCCAAGCTTTCCTGTGATTTATAGAAGTGTTTCGTTGTTTTATTTAATATACAGAATGATAGACTTGGATAATGTTTTTATTTCGCTTATTTGATAAGCTTTATGTTATGTGATTGTTAACTTTTGCATGCTTTTGCGAGACTTCTTAACGTCTGGAAAATAATACAACGAGTAGTGTATGTGGAGTAAAACCTATAACTAGCTTTTGCTTGCTGCTCTGACTGCACTAAATTTGGTTATCAGTGTTAAATTTCTACGGAAACTTCTTGTTTTTAGAAAGAAAGTTTGCAATAGCAAGCTACAGCTGAAGCTATAATTCGTCCGCGTGTAATTTAGTTATATTTATTTCTACGGGTACTTTGGACTTCTCGGTATTTTATACTATCTCTGGGCCAAATTTTAGGTTTATATGATGCTCCAGGTAAAGGAAGAACAAACAAACTTTTACATTTATTTTATAATAGTATAGTAAGTATAGATTATTTTTCAAATTTCAAATCATATTATTAAATTAAATTATAACTCATATTATTTATTATTTTTATAATAAAACTTTTAGCGTTCATCTATTTATTTTCATGCCATGAATCAAATTCGATAAAACGAAAGCTTACGATAAAGTTTAAATTTTGAACTAATTTTGCCGTTTTAACGTAATGCGTGTTCAAACAAAGTTAAGTTAAAGCATAAAGGTACAAGTAAGGTAAGGTAAAGTATATCTATATTCCAACTATGTACTATCTAAATCACAATATTATTTGCTGTTTTATATGTCCACTGGTAATTAGAATTAAATTATTTAGGTTCATTTATAATTTAACTATATTTCATTAAATTAGACTTTTAAAAAGCCTTAAATCGCCAGTTTAATTAACGATTTTAAAGATTCAGAATGATTTTACTACCGATAATATAAAAATATGTGATGATAGTTAGTTAGGACTCTGAATTTTCCAAAGATATTTTTGATCACCAAGCATCATAGTAATCTATCGTTAATTTTGTTCATATCGCCACAGGAACAACACTGGGTCTAATGTAAAATTAAAGTACTGCTACTCATCACAAGATGTCACCAGTGTCAACGTGTAAGCCTTATGTAATGAACATAAGGTTTAAATTGGAAAAAAAATTATGACTTTCTCGCCCCACTTCACCTACTCCACCCCCGCTATCAACGGCTACGCCGGTTTCCGAACCACAGTGTCATGTTACCATATCTATTGTTTTTTCATATCGATGATTTGCACCCAGCCTTAGAAAAGAAAACTATATACACGTTACGTTACGTTACGTTACGATATGTGCGTTATATAATTTTGCACATATTAAAAAGTGAAGCGATAATCCTTTCGTATACTGTTATGTTAATCTCATTTACAGTTGTGAATCCGCCAGGCAGAAACTTACAAAGCCAGTCTAGATGAAGAGGCCAGTAGAAGCTCGTCTAAATAATCAAAATGAGACAACTTAAAAACATTTTCTCATATAACTATGGTTTTCTTGTACCAATCCTAACTAAATTAAAAATGGGACCAACCGCTAGACCGATTTTGCTCAAACTCTTTTCAGATCTAAGTCATGACGTGGCGTATCGATCGAATTGGTGGGAAAAAAGCTAACCTACATACATACATATATACATACATGCACACACACAAACACACACACACACACACACACACACACACACACACACACACACACACACACACACACACACACACACACACACACACAAACATTAAAAATATATCTAGTATATTTATGACTGAAGACGCTGAAATCAGCGAAATATATCTATAATATTTTTATTGTTTTTTATTATATATATTATAATTTAATTGTAAAGTGATTATAAATAAAACATATATTTTATTGATATCATATTATTTTTAGAGTATCAATAGATATTAATAAAATTTCTACCGAAATTATAAAATGGAACATAGGTCTACTATGAAAACTAATTATAAAACACAGAACAGCACAAACCATCAGGACACTACCCATTACACAAAATGTAAAAACAATAATATAAAAACAATAGTATTAAATTACTGTAGTGAAATTATATACTTTCATAATGTAATGCACGTAATAATTTCACGAAACCAAAATACTTTCGTGCTCAGCGCGATTTTTGGTGAAACTAGTGTCACAAACCACTTTCGTCGTATAGGTAAACGTGTAATAGTGTCACAAAACTACATTTGTCATGTAGACAAATGCTTAATAGTGTCACAAAACTACTTCCGTCGTAAGGTAAACGTGTAATGAAACCAATGTCTCAAAACTACTTTCGTCGTGTAGGTAAACGGTAAAGAGTCAGTGAAACTAGTGTCGCGCTAGCGCCTGCACTGAATCAAAAAGTTTGCATTAAAGTGATAAAAACGTTAAAATGGTTAATCAAAGTAAAACCCCGATAAAAAATACAGATCATTAATATCATCAATAAATCTTTCGAGACAATTTGTTTTTTGTTTTATACAGACTTGTTGAATCGCGTAGGAAGTAAGATCCAATAAAATGAAAATGTTGTTTGAGATAAAGTCAAAGTCAAAGTCAAAATGGTTTATTCAAATAAGGATTTTACAATCACTTTTGAATCGTCAAAGTTATGAAATATTATTTTTTGAACCTTCCCGCCGGTTCACAATGTTGTTGATTTCTACCGAGAAGAATCCGGCAAGAAACTCGATAGTTACTCTTTTAAAAACACTATCAATAATACAAATAAACTAAAAATACAATTAATATTTTAAATATTATAATACAAATAAACTAAAAAGCCGTACAATTTTATGTTATTTCCGTTTTAATTTGGATAAACATAGATAGATTAAACAGGGAGTTGAAAAGAAGAAATAAAATATGAGTATTCCGGCGAAGGCGAATTGGGATCCACTTGAGCTTAGAGCGGAATTCTGATATTTATTCAAGCTTGTGCAGTCCAAATATGAAGTCTCTCAAGTTTATTAAGCTACTATGATTATGATAGTTAGCGTCTGTATAGTCGCAAATTTGAAGCAAAATAAATGAGGCAAAAACAATTTTGAGGGGAAAAGTATTTCCGTGAAATCACTTTATTCATGCAGAAACTAGTTTCGTAATGTGAATTTGGTTTAATAGTCGCAAAATACACATATTTATGTACCTTTATGTATAACTAACGAAATAACCAAAGGCTTTTTTAATTATACCTTTAATTAATTTAAAGAAAATTCTTACAAAAATAAATAATTCACTGACATCTCATGATAATACCGTATATTGAGTAGGGAAAGATAATAAATGTATTTAATGTGTATAAAAAAACCGTGAGTCTGGCTCACACACCGAGGGATCCGTACAAGCTTATTATATATAGATAATTCTCCTACCATGTGATCAAGTCTCACAGGTTTATTATCAGTTTTTGGATTTTTTCCTATATTTGTGATGTAACATCTTGCTTCTTGCCATATTTCATGATTCTACGTCAACGTGAAGTACCCATTAGGTTTTGATTTATTTGTGTTACAATATGCGACAAAAATTACCGTTTTTTCGGCTTATTTTTTATTGCATTGATTTTTTTACAACTTTAAGTGACCGTAGGCTTTAAAGTATTTGACATCAATATCGATTTGATACCTCCACGCGTTCTTGAGTGAAATGTTCTTGACTGGCAGGTAGACAAACTTTTTTTGATATGTTTTAACAACAAATTATCAAATTTCGGTTTTTTTCTATATTTGTGATATAATAACTTGCTTCGTATCAAATTTCATGATTCTAGGACACCGGCAAGTACCCCAAAGGTTTTGATTTATTTGTGAATGTCAAAATATGCTACAAAAATGGCCGTATTTCGGACGTATTTTTTTATTGCGTTGACTTAGAAGCTTAACCTCTTTACAGGTTCAAACTTCAAGGGACCGTAGACCTTACTATATGATATTAATGTCAACTTGGTACTTTTAACGCGTTGCTGAGTAAAGGGGTCTTGACAGACAGACAGACAGACGAACAACAAAGTGATCCTATAAGGGTTCCATTTTTCATTTTGAGATACGGAACCCTAAAAATTACGATAAATTCACGTTACGTTACGATATGTTTTCGTTTAAGGTGATGGCATACCCCAACGAGTTAAGTTTGCAAGAATTTGATTAATTTTGTTACAGTCCTGAGTACTTTTTTTGACGTGAAAATATATGTTATAGTTCAAACTTTAATTAAGTGGATTTGTTCATATAATAATAATTTGGCATTTTACGCAGTTAGTAAAAAAATATTCTGGCACTCTATTTTTGGGCTTTAATTCAAATTGTTTGTGACGCTCTATTTTTGGGCTTTAATTCAAATTGTTTGAAAACAAAGAGTTATTTTATCTTAATAATTCTTTCATAAAATATATTCTAATATGACCAAGTGAATTTGCTAATTTCGTAGTTCTTAATAAATATTTGAATTCTATACCGACAAAAAATCGAGAAAATCGAGATTTTCAACGTGCGTGTGTTAGCTATAGAAAATGTAGGTAGGTATTTTGAGGATAAATTCAAATAAATAAAAGTCTTAAGTATTTTTAAAGAATGATACGAAAAGTGTAACTACTACCGCTTCGGAATCAAGGTGGCGTTCTAGAAGAAACTTTCTAGCGATCGGCTTTTCATTTATTTATTAGATTAACAAAATTATCACAATTTCTACGAGATATGAAATATCTGCTTACTAAATCTATGTTTCAAGTAAAAACACAAATAAGCCTTTAAATATTTCTAAAGTTTGTACCCTATCAATAATAATAAGCAAAAATAACAATTATAAGTACTTAAGGACCTTAATGACTGGTCCAGCTAAATGCCACAAAGTGCTAAAACTCTCAACTAGGTATTACTTACGTTACGTAATATCAATTTAACAACTATACTCTAACAAACATACATAATTAAAAACACACAATAAAATATCATCTTTTACAAACAAGTTATATAATCAACAATTGTACTTAACGGAAGTATTTTTAAATACTAAATTCTCATTCGATTTCGCCAGCGTCGCGGCGTATCATTACATTGTAGCAATATACTTCCATTGCTTTTATTTCGCACCACGCGCCAAGGTTAATACAACCAGTAGGCGTCAAATCTGATACACAAATTGATAAGCAACCGCTCTGAAAAACTAAATCTGACTAATAATTTACCCCCGACTGCGCCTCGCATAAAGCGATGTTGTATGACTTAAACTAAGCCAGCTCTTTTTTTTTCTGTACTGACTATGCAGTTGGCTGATGCAGCCATTACTGCTCCACCGGACTTTTGGGGCGTGATTCTGAAGGAATTGTTTTCAATCTTCAAAATATCGCATTTAGACTACAGATAGCATCACCTATCTGACACAGTGTGTAAAACTGCATACTATATGATTTTACACATCATTTAAATAATAAATGAAAATAAACAATTATTTAAGTATTTTATCAATTGATGCATTTTTATACATTTCTTTTTATGAAAAATAATCATCCAAAGCACAATAATCTATCACGTTCTAGCACCTATTTGTACGTGAAACTGTGACTCTTTGTATGCTTCAATAGTGTAATATGTCTTTGTACACTGGTCGAAACACGTTTTTGCTAGGGTAGGGTAAATGCTCCTATGACCAGCCTCTCCCCATATATCAGCCGTATTGCTTTTTTCTGTGATAAATAAGATGTAACATACAATCTTCACCAATGATCTTTTAAAAGAATATACGATTCCGACGTGATCTACAATTTATCGTTCCTATCCCTTCGTTAGGGTTCTTTCAATTTCCGTTTCACGGATTCTTGTGCCAATACACGCAAATTTTAACAAAAACGCGTGATTTTTCTGGTCGCTTAGTAAGCGATATTTCACTTACTTTGATGCTTAGGTATATATCTTTATAATTTAAGGAAACAAGTTTGAATATTTCATACAGTTAATAAGAAAAATTAAGTAAATTTTAAGGCTGACGTTTGGTCCATTTGTTTGTACGGAGTTCCATATAACAGCCGGGGTGGCTGAAATTTGGTACCGGAACTGTTCCAAGTATCAGCCACCACTTATATTTTTTTACTCAATTATCGATTTTTGTTTGCGATGGTCCTTTTTGTGCTTGACATTATTTATAACATGTTAAAATATGTTTATCGAGTATAGCTTTACTTTACAGCTTTCTTAGCTTTGATATGACTGTATCGTCATTTATTAACTAAAATAATAAGAAATTATGTGAAGTACAATCACAACTATGAGTCTTTTTCATTATTTTGTTTAAGTTATTTGTATGGTGAGATTTGTAGTAATTGATATAATGACTATGTTTTTCATTTTTTATCACCGCAACACTGCTTGTAATGCAATATATCTCTTTTTTTTTTTGACTGACTATGCAGTTGGCTGTCTCAGCCATTAGTGCTTCACTAGGCTTTTTGGGGCGAGACCCTTAAGGAGCCTCAGCCCATATAGCACCCAACGCTCAAGGGCTCCCCTGGGGGGAGCCACGGCTTGGGTTGTCGCTCTCGGGAGCCAATATATCTGAACTTAGGAGGCTTTATATATGTCAACGATACAAGGGTCTACTTGATTTTCGGTAAAGGGCAGATGGAGGAACAAAGACTAACACAGAATACTTTTTAACTCTGTTAAATCAGAGGTTCGCGTAAGAATCCCACACAGGTGAAGTAGCGGATGAAAGCTAGTAGTAGTATGATTTTTTTCTTTGCCACTAGCAACAAATCACATGGTGTAAATGTATGGTAAAAATATTTCTATGAAATCTTAGAGCATAAGCATCTAAAATCACAAAAAAATGCTAGGCTGATGTTTGGTACGCATGAGGCTGTTATTTTGATATTTGGAAAATACCACAAAATTCACAAAAACATGTTTTTTTAATAGTTTAACTAGTATTTTGCAATTTTTATGCATAATAATGCAAACTCAACATTACAAGCTACAAGTTACGAGTAAAAGTCTTAGGTTATTGTTTATTATGAGAACGTAGTAACCATTTAAAGTTGAAAAAAAAGTTAGGGGGCTGATATATGGCTCATTCACCCTACCTATAAGTTATAATATTTTAACCTTTGATACTCTTGCGATATTTACTGCAATTGATGTAAATTAATATAAAAAACGTTAATACAATTAATAATTTAGGTACACAGTTTGCGGTGAAGAGGTATTTAATGGGAGTGTCATTTATTTATTGTTTTGCAATTTAATTTAAGTTTAATTTTAACATTGTTATGCAATGATGTTATCGTTCCTGGTTTTCTTTATCTTTGGCTATTCCTCTCAGTAACGTCATAGCTGTTATCTTTTTATTAAAACCAGTCCAAAAATAGATATAGAATAACAGAAAATGGTTCTTTCACTAATATTACTTAATAGGTAGGTACAGATGACACACTTTAAATTATACATTTCATACACCAAGTCCTATTAAACTTGAAAATAAATATTTATTATAACTAAGTTAACTGAAAGATACCTTCATTATATAATTTTGTTCTCATATTTTTTTGTAGCCGTAAATCAATAAAAGCAGGCTAATTGTTCCGCAGACATATTGCCGCGCCGCCATGTCCGACTGCTTCTTGCTCTATTAAGCCGCTAAACTTTGTTTTTGATATAGGATGTTATGTGTCTAAGTCGTAAATTATATTAAAAGGAGGAATAAAAAAACGGGCGCATGAAAAAATATTTAGCGACAGATGATGAGATTAATAACTTAAGCGGCGTGTTTTTCGATTAGCGAAACATTACCTAAACTGATGAATTATATTGATTTCAAAGATGATTGAAGATGGAGTATTGCGAGCCATTTTCCTATCAATATGTGAGTAAATCAGCTAATCCGTGTGCGTAATTTCGGTGTAACCAACCTTAAAGTGATTACCCCAAATTGGGGAGTTCTGACTTTTATTCGGTACTACAATTTATTTTTACTTATGACCCCTGTGGTAACAAATTATATTAAGATAGAACGTAAACCTTTGCTGCTTCGCCATCCATTGACCATGGCCATGTAATGCAAGTTTAAACCTTAAACTAGGTTCCAAATACATATATATTGTAATGCTAAAATATAGATGGATGCACAAAATAAAACCTGTCCTTCTCTGCCATGGCAATCGTGCGCGCTGTGTATGTTATTCAGAGGTGTAGGTGTTATTATAGCTGTGTTATGTTGACAAGATTTTTTTTAACATAGAAAGCCATCGCATTACAGAGCCATTGAAAAATTCAAAAGTTCCTGCGGGAATAACTATAACATAGTTAAACGAATTATTGCTGCACCTATAGCGTGCTATAGCAATTTATTGGTATAACTAATTAATTAATTAATTGGAGTTAATAATTAATAACCGAATTTAGGGCGGGCGGAGCCACTGGCAAAGTCTAGTTAATAATATATTTAGCATAGTGTTTTAAATGTACATAAGTAAGTGCTAGATAATTTTTTTTTTTTTCAAGTATTACTGCTTTTTGCAAGACAAGGTGAAGCCGGGGCAGAGGTTGCTGCTCTACAAGTCGCTAGTTTGGCGCCACATGGAGTACTGCTACCATCTCTGGGCGGGTGCACCCGGATACCAGCTTGGCATTTTTGACTCGGTTCAACAACGCTGGGCTGAGAGAATCGTCGACGATCCCAAACTCACAAGCCGTTTTCTATCTACCGCTTGTATAATGTGATGTGTTCTGAGGAATTGTTCGAAATGATGCCAACAATTTTTTTTATTATTCTACTTTCTACCATCGCACCGCTCGCCATCGTTAGGGAATTCATCCTCATACCTTAGAACATAAATGGTACATTTCGATTTTAGAGAATCTTCTTCCCGTGAACGCTTAAAGGACCGCGCCTCACTAGTTTTCTTTAACAACGTCATCTATTGTCAAGTAGCTTTAGTATAGCTGTATCGGTAAAAATAATAGTATTAATACTCGCCAAAAGAGTTCAGAGTCATATTTTTCAGTTTATCATTGCTCAAAAACACGAATAAACCGACGTTTTCTAAAAATGAAACCTAGCTAGATCGATTTATCGCCCCCCTAACCACAACCCCCCCCCCGCATACTATTTCAGATTATATATATATATATATATATATATATATATATATATATATATATACATACCTACATACATACAAGAACTGCTCGTTTACTTAAAAACGTCAAGTGTGAGTCGGTTTTTTTCCTATAATTCTTCTGTACGTGTTTGTCATCTAACTCCTTCTAAACGGCTGGAACGATTTGGGTGAAATTTTGTTTGAATATTTTAATGAGTTCCTGGATGGTTTGAAACACAATTGGACCCGGTAGGTGGCGCTGCAGTTGGTGTGTCACTGAACGTCTCCTTAACAGCAGGGATTATTTAAATGATATTTTTTGTGTATGTTTTAGAGGGATCCTGCAAGGTTTAATTCACAAATGGACCCGGTAGGTGGCGCTGCAATTGGTGTGTCACTGATCTCCTTAACGGCAGGGAAGATTTTAATAATATTTTTTGTGTACGTTTGACTGCGTCCTTGCAAGGTTTGAAGTCACAAATAGACCCGGTAGGTGGCGCTGCAGTCGGTGTGTCACTAATCTACCTAACGGTAGGGAATATGTTAATGATATTTGTGTGTTCGTTCGAGTGGGTCCCTGCATGATTTGATAACACAATTGGACTCGGTAGGTGGCGCTGCAGTCGGTGTGTCACTGATTTTCACCTAAACGGCAAATATTAAATGTACGACAATAATTTTAACATTCGCTGTATTTAATGCGACTCCAATATTATCATATAATATACCTAAACTTCAATCATAGAATGTAAAAAACGCATCGAAAGGGCTAGCTTAAAACCAAAAGGATTTAAAGAAAGGCCTTCCGACAATACTTCTACCTGGATTTGGAAGAAAATGAAGAATTAAATACTTTTGATATAGAGGTCTAAGTAAACAGTGAGATATCCAAAAATGATAACTCAACAGATTCGTTTAAAGAAATTATGGGATCGCAAAATTTAAAAAAGGAAAAGATTAAACAAACAAAGTGTTTAGGCACACGAAATAAGAAAAATCCGATTACCTGACTTTTCAGGTATTTGCCGTCAACACTACATCATACATAATCTGTGCGTCGACGTGAACTGTGTTCCCGCGTAAAGTAATAAAAAAACCGGCCAATTGCGAGTTGGACTCGCGCACCTAGGGTTCCGTACCTACCACCATTTATGTAATCTACAAACACAAACAAAAATATTTTTATATTTGAGTTGATTGAATGAAAGGTAAATTGCGGTTTACGATTTATGATATCTTAAAAAAAAAACTACCTACCAGATCTCGTTCAAACCAATTTTCCTTTATCCGTTCCGTTCCGTTCAAGAGTCTTACCAGCCAGCGTTCCACTGCGAGGACTCAAGGAACATGTCACACTTTCATAAAAAGCAGATATGTCCTTGATTCATAAACTATATACCTATGCTCGTCAAAAAAGAAAGACGTGTTGTTTATATCATCCTAAACCAAGACTGCGGTTGGAATTTATAATTGTTATGTATCGCATTCATCCAGGCATTTAACCGTGCAGAACTCGGCGGGAGATACCTATCCTGAAATAACATGAATTTGCAGCAACGACGAATGATACGAGAGCTTACGCTATGTCTCTCGTGTCGTGCGTGCCGCCATTTTCAACACGAGCTTTCTGACAACAGGTACGTACGCAAACGCATGTCATATCATTACCTTAAAATTTATTTGTATAACAAAACATTAAAATAACACTTACCACTCCAAAACCAACATTGGATATACCATTGTAAAAGAATAGCAAAAAACTATATAATCCGTGAAATAATTAAGAAAACATGCAGACACTATAGTAAAAACACACGTAACTCTTAACATGTTTTCGCTTACAGCGTCGATCACTGTACACTATTCTTAAAAATAGACTTATAACACTAAAGTACACGAAAGTGTTTTTAATTTGGTAAAGTCATTGTGCAGTTTGTATTTCGCAATGTGTGGATATAATTGATTACATCTAAATATGAACACAGGTGTATGACCGATGCATTGGTTGGTGTGTACGATTTAACAGCAGCGATTGAACAATGCTATGCTCAGTTCGAAAGACAATCTATTTGTGTCATCATGTCCTTATTTTTTAATAGATCACTAAGCATCCCCCGCGGCGACACTGGGCCGTGGCGAAGCAAGTCGTCGCGCAAGCTGGTACCCTTCGCACGTGCCACTCATCTTGTGCTCATAAATTATCTAAATATTCGATTAAAACTAGAAACGCGGTAGATGACACTTATCCATAAATTACATGGCGCTCATACTGAAAAAATGGATACTTTATCGAGCAATGAAGACAGCGGAAAATCCTTGAGACCTGTGAGAAACAGGCGCTACACAAGGTCAGTAAAAACATGAATCATATAATTACTTTCGATGCGCTGAAATTTCTTTTGTGCGTCGCTCGAATTGTAATTTATAATTTATTTATGTTTTTTTTATTTTTATCATTATTTTTCTTTTAGAAGAAGTCTAGGAGGGCAGCGGCCGCTGAAGAGGCTGTTCACACCAGAGATTAAACGATATTTGAAAGACTGGTTGGTACGACGAAGAGATAATCCCTATCCAAATAGAGAAGAAAAAAAACATTTGGCTGACGAAACAGGACTCACGTATATTCAGGTAAGATAACTGTTAGTAGGTACATAAACGTTTAGATTTAGAGGATTAATTTGTAAAAAGGTTATTCTGAAATATTATTACTTCCAACGTTTTCATCGATTTGTCAATCGCAGTTTTTAATTCTAAAAAATTAGATATCTACACGCAAGTATAAACGTAGGTAGGTATCTTCCTATACATATAGCCAGTGATAAATGAAGTGGACTTTGAATACATTGTCAACTTCTCTTGAGGGATGTTATATAATAGGTCCGAAAATCAAAAACGCAAATTTTGCGTTTTCTTTACCTTTTGTGATCTGGAGAATCGTTTGTCATCATTTTTAGAGTGATGTCTGTGTGTGCTTGTTTGTGTCTTTCTCTCTCTCTCTCTCTCTCTGTGTCTGTGCGTGTGTGTAGGTATATGTATGTTAGCCTTTTTTGCCCCTCTATATCTAAAGAACAAATAGACCAATTTGTCTCGTGACCATATCAATCGATACGCGACGTCATGGCTTAGATCTGAAGAGTGTAAGCGAAATCGGTCCAGCGGTTTGTTTTTATCGCTTTAAACCGATTTTTTAGAGACGCAATAATTATCTTCATTTTTATTTCAAATTTTTAAAAATATATTCTCATGGGAATATATTACTCGTGCGGTACTTGCTACCGAACTTATTTTTAAAATTTGTTTTGATTTGCTTTACAAGAGATATTTGTTATAGTATTATAGGGCACTATGTATAAAGAAACTAAAAAAAGATACATGTCAAGTTTGCTGTCTATCCATTAAAATTTCTTCTCAGGAACCGCACACTTGCTATTGCTTTCTAATTAGGCTTTGGTTTTAGCAACGTCGACTATATGGGTATACTATATAGGTAAAAGACAACTAATCTAAGATTGCTTGTGATTTATTTTTTATCTTGAGTAGAATAAGTATAGGCTATTCTTTATTCTAAAGTATAGGTACTTACGTTACGTATAGGTCTTAAGTCTTACTAAAATCTAAAATGGCTTTGTTTTTAAGGCAGTTTAAGGGATATTTTGTGAAGCAAGTGAACCATAGGCGTTTTCACTCTATTCCGAACCCGCTAAGTCCGAAACTGCCTGTTGCCAGACCAAATAGACCTGAAGTAAGATACAAGTTCATCTCGAAATGACTCTTGCGAAATTGGCGACGGAATCTACGTTATCAGGGTCAGCGAACACAAAAGAGAAATTCCACAAGTTAGAAATTTAAGATGGCGGCCAAAACTATGTTTTTGCCAAGTTAATACCGAATGCACCGAAACTAGATATTAAAAATGGTACCTAAGTAATTGTATTAATTACTGAGAACAAAAAACGTGTTCACGTGTTTTGTAGCACAATGACTTAGCTGAAATTCAAGATGGCGGTCTAGATGGAAGCCAAAATTAAGTTTTCCTTTAGTTACACCTCATGCACTAAACTAAGATGTTTAAAATAGTATGTTTCAAATATGTGTGGACCGATTGAGAATAAAGGTCCTCAAGTGGTGACCAAGGATTGGAGGACGCAGCGACGGTTGGTCTCCCACCAGGTGGACAGACTTTCGTCTGAGCCAGAATCACAGGAAAGCCAATAAAGGAAGCGGCTGAAAACCGGCTGTTGTGAAGACATGTGGATGAGGCATACGACCACCAATGTAATAATCAAAGCCAACATTCATCTAGATTTTAAAATATAAGATTTTTTTAAGCAACTTAAAAGGTATCATCAAATTATATTTTATAGGGATAATTTGCAAGACGGTGGTAATAATAGCAAAAAATGTTGCAAAAAATAAAATATGGCGCAAAATAGTATGATTTTGATGTGAATATTTTACAAATGATAAATAACTGTGACATAGGAACTCCTAAAGCAGTATAAAACCAAACAACAATAGATAAATCGATTAGATTATTAACTAAGGAATGAAACGCACTCATTTCTGAAGAGATATTTTGGCTTAAGATTGTTTATTATAATAGTTTAATATTTAATTTAATTTTAATAAATATTAATTTGTGCATTTCACGTCAAGCGCACAAGGAATAAAAAGTGAGGTCACGAAATTTGTCCGGAAAGGACAACGTCTGCCCGGTCAGCAAGTTATATATTATACTAGCTTTTGCCAGCGGCTTCGCCCGCCCTAAATTTGGTTATCGGCGTAGGATTCTTACGGCAACTCCTCAATTATAGAAAAGAACCTACTTACACTCTGTCTCCATCTCTCTCTCTCTCTTTCTTTAAAATAATAAATAATCAACTACTAATAACTAATAACCTAATGGATTAACATCGCGAGCATCATACAAACTTTGAACCCCCGTTAAGGGGGTGAGTTTTGGAAAATTCTTTCTTAGCGCACGCCTACATCATAATAGCTACCTATATGTGCGCTAAATTTCAGATCAGTCAGTCAGTAATAGTTACTTTGGGCTAACGCTAACTTATACCGGCGACTTTGTTTACGTAGAAGGTGAAAATATTTTTAAATAATACGTACCGCCCTTTCCCCTCATGACTGTCCGCGGCGCTTGCACATCATAAATGCGCATGCAGTACTTGATCATTATTTTGTTGCAATATTAATTTAAAACTAAAATATGTCCTAAGATATTCATTAAAATCGAATGAGGTAATAATTCAAAATTTATTCAAAATTAGTCAGAAAATTAAAAAAATATTCGGATTAGGATTAATATCATGTTTATAAAAACACCGTCGCAAATAATGCGTTATTTCAGAACAAATTTGGTTAGCATAAAAAAGATTATAGTGAACCAACCTTAGAAGAAGATTTTTATAGACCTTGTAAAGGAAAACCATTCTGTAATACATGATTTTTGCAAAACTTTAACCGTTTACGCAGCGCACTCAGCGGAAGCTCTCCGCTTCTGTTGTTCTTAGCGTAATAATTTATAGCCTATAGCCTTCCTCGATAAATAGGATATCTTACACTGAAAGATTTTTTTCACAGCGGACCAGGTGTTCCTGAGATTAGCGCGTTCAAACAAACAAACAAACAAACAAACTCTTCAGCTTTATAATATTAATATAGTATAGAAGAAGATTTGCTTATGTTTTTGAGTAAGTTTAACCTTTTTAGGGTTTCGTAGCCAAATGGCAAGAAATAGAACCCTTATAGATACGTCATGTCTGTCTGACTGTCTGTCCGCTCGTCATGTTACAGCCACTTTTTTCCGTAAATATAAGAACTATACTGCTGAAACTTGGTAAGTAGATGTATTCTGTGAACCGCATTAAGATTTTCACACAACAATAAAAAAAACAATAAATTTTGGGGGTTCCCAAACTTAAACTTAAAAATTATTTTTTCCTCAATCCCATACGTATCTTTGGATAGGTCTTCAAAAATGATATTGAGGTCAAATTAATTTAAACGCGATATTCCGCTAGTATTAAACCACATACCTATCTGGTATAAACAATTATCTTAAATAACATCACAAACAAAAAATCTACAACCAAGTTAGGAATAAATAGGTACCTAGTATTAATCGTAGTGCAGCAGTACAGACTTTACCCAATGTGACTAAATTTTTCTTTGTTTACTTTTCGGCCCTTAGATTACGGCCGACATTTGCTACTTTCCTTTCCACCCGCTTTTTAGATATTATATATGATCTACTTTCAGAGTATGAGAGATGAAAAATAACTTTACCCATAGTAGGTAGTATCCTATTTTATCTATGTCTTAACTTAGAAATTGTCTTTTTGCAGATTTGTAACTGGTTTGCTAATTGGCGAAGAAAACTTAAAAATGCTGACGCACACAAAAACCAACAAACATGGGGTCATCTTATTAGAACCTACAACGACCGTGCTCAAGGTAATGTGGAACAGTTCAGTATCTCTTCAGATGACAGCATATGGAGCGAATCTGGCCCAAATACTCTGGATACAGAAACTTTAGACGCGGAAACATCATTCGAAGATAGTTTAGAAACTATAAAAGAGTGCCAAATAGAAGACTTCAGGAATTCCACATGTTCAGGCAAATACGAACATATCATAAATTCTAACAATGCTGAAGACTTTACAACAAGAAATGAAACTCATCAGCACAAAGCTAACACCATAACAAGTCCTCTGTTACTCAGTAAATGGCTGGAAAGTGCGGCTCGGTTTCAACCCAGTGAAACCAATTATTCGTGTTGGATAAACGATCAACGGCGCAAATCTGAACAGAAAGTGCAACGGGTCACTTGGAACAAATTATCCAGACACGATCAGGATGAGGTCGAAGCCGCAGTAGCTCTGACAGCTTTAGCCCATGCCAGCACTAGTTCCGTGGACCAGGTCACTGCCCTTTAACATTCTGTATTTCTGTACTGCAAAAGGGCTATTCGTTTTACGCTACCCAGATCAAGTAGGTATAGTGTATGGACTTCTATAAATTGATGTATATTTATACCTATGATTGTTTCTTTTTTAGTTGTTTTATCCAGTGAAATAAAGCTTCCATGTGTGAACCTACTTATGTATGACCGCGTATGAGGCTAAGTGGGGCAGACTCGAAAGAAAAAAGACTTCTATTTGACAAACGTGTAATTTCAAGGCGAAAACCTTGAGGATGTTATATTCCTCCTCAGATATTTTGGATTGTCTAATAGTCACCTTCCCAGGTCTCTAGATGTGCCCGAGTAGGGCAGTATGAAATGATATCTGTAGGTATATATATAATAGAAGGAACTTAATGTTCTACTGATTTAATTGCATATCAACGACAGCCAAAACTGCTAGGTCTAGAAACTTTAAATTTGGCATGAAGGTTCTTTACTTAACTAAGGGCTCCAGTAAGAAAGGATTATACAAAATTCATCCCCTAAAGGGGTTAAAAAGGCATTGGAAGTTTGTATGAAAATCCGTTAATTTGAAAGCTAAATTCATAAAAATTTTCTCTGGAACGCGTGAGGGTATTAGGTTGAAATATATTATTATATCAAACACTAAGGTCTACGGTCCCTTGAAGCTGTAAAAAAATTAAGCTTCTTAGTCAACTCAATAAAAAAATACGGCCATATATTGTCATACAGTCACATATTTTGGCTTTCACAAATAAATTCGCTCGCGACAAATCAAAATCTATGGGGTACTTCCCATTGTCACAGACTCCTGAAATCCGGGATGTCTGTCAAGACCCTTTTACTCAAGAACGCGCGGAGTTGAGATTAAGTGGTGCGTGCGTAAAGATCGCGCGATCGCGGATGTGCTTGTGTTGCCGCATCATCGGTACTAATATGTATGTATGTATATTGATACCTTCATACTTATGACAATGTCTTTATAAGTACTAGGTACACCTCGATGTAAAATATGTTGGCCATTCATTTTCGAAACATTAAATCTTTGGGAAAGTGACCTTGTGTGACCTTTTTTATCCAAACCTATAACCCCAAGGATTTTTCCTATATGAAGTTACAGTAAATTTTTGCTATATGAAAGTTATATTTTCTTCCAATTCTGCGCCACCCTAGTCCAATCTACTCCATCCGAGCCCAAAATATATAAGGCAATAACAATACATACAATCCATCCGGGTTCAAAAGCCAATGACCAGCCGCCATATAGTTTGCGTCGAGGTACCTATACTTTACCTTAGTTTACCTGCTTTTATTATAACAAATGTATTTATAATAAATAATAATAATAAATCACTTTATTTCAGACTACCATACCATAAAAATATTACCAAAGTTTTATATTTATATGTAGATGTTACTTAGTTCTACCTGCGTATTTTTTAATATTTGGAATTGTATTACATACATATCTAGTGGATATCCATTTGATCGACTGTAGATAGTTTTATAAGTTACAACATCAAACAATAAATTTTCCAGAAATATGGGCAAGTTATTTTATTTTTGACAATGCTGATTTTAACCTTAAAAAGCCGGCAAGAAACTTAACTACAAAAAAATTCTCAGTGATCTGTAATTTTTTCTGTGTAGTTGGTTCAATTGTGAATAGTTTTGAGTTGAGTTGGTATTCCAGCAAACTAGTGGAAAAAAAATATTTATAACGTTCTATTTATAATTTTTTTAGATTCTTAGAGCACATAAAGGAAAAGTTAGCGGGAGATACGCAAAATTAATGGCTTTGCAAGCTAATATTTGGATACTTCGGTTTATGTTTTCCACACTTAGCCTCTGTACGTATAAGTTACCGAATTGAGCCTTTCCAATCTAATCTAGTGGTCAAATCCGTTAATGGATGATTCCGCTTTTGGTTCCACTCTAATCCATTATCGTAGACTGATTGTAAACAGGATTTACTAGAATAGTTGGTCTTTATCCAATCCATCAATGTAAGGGTTCTGTACCCAAAGGCTCACCGTAGACTGATTGTAAACAGGATTAGACTGGAATAGTTGATCTTTATCCAATTTATCAATGTTAGGGTTCTGTACCCAAAGGCTCACCGTAGACTGATTGTAAACAGGATTAGACTGGAATAGTTGGTCTTTATCCAATCCATCAATGTTAGGGTTCTTCTTTAGCATGCGCCATTTGTCCGACGCGAAGTTGCAGTATCAAAGAGGTAGCTGGTGGCTCGGGGCATTTGAGCTCCCGAAGTGTAGTGGAACCGCCCTGTGCAAAATGAACCTTTTTTTATTAAAATAGACTTTTAAACAGCAGTTTTAAATAGTCATTTTAATTACTAATCAAAAAAATTACAACCGGTTCATGCCACCCGGAACTAAGCCAACTTCACCTGGGGCGGCAAAATAGGGAGGGGGGAAAGTCGCGTGGTAGCCGGTAGAGAAACAGCAGTTGCCTGAAAGTGTGTACGCTGTTTATATAATGAAATTTTAATGCCGTCCCTCCTGGTGCAAACGGCGCCCCGCGAGCGAAGAAGAATAGAAAAAAGGTGGCAGGCAGCCGCTTGAAAATTGGCAAGCTTGTTCTTCATCACATACACTGGAAACAAATTGGTGGATGGAAACCGGAACAAATTGAATTTTTAGAGCGATGGACGAGAACTTAAAAAAATGCACTAAAAATCATTGAAATCGGATGGCAATTATTTTTTGAGTCTTGTATGATTTGGAAAACGATATAATGCCATCGCTCACACATGAAATTTTATCCCCCTGTGGCCACCCCTACAAATGTTGGTGGCACAGAGTGGTACCGCAACACTTCGGGTGCTCAAATACCGCAGGCCATCCGGCTGCCACTTGGATACTAAATACAACTACGCGTCACTGCTTTAACTAATAGGCAAGTGAAAGTCGCGCTTAGTAAGTTAAATTTAATATAAGCGCCATCTAGCGAAAATAGCACTAAATTGAAATAAATGCAAAAAATATGTAGATACTCTAACGGCATAAGCGTCATATAGCGAAAATATCACTTTATTTAATTTTAAAAGCTTTATATTATATTAGAATGAAGTTAAAAGCAGAATCTTATCCAATGGATCTCATTAGAATCAAAAGCTGAGTCTTATCCATTAAAAGATTTCACCACTGTATTAGAGTGAGCTATTGTTAGTAACTCATACCATTTTAGCTCTGTCCAGAAATCTAGGTATCTGATGCTACTTAGTGCCTTTTTCAAAGTGAAATCAGACTGCTGAAAAGCTTTGCCTGTTGAGTGCGGTGCAAGACCCCTTCTGCAGTACAAGATCACGTGAGCTAGTGTCTTCGGATTCCACACAGACTACTTAGAGGACTGTTGGATAATCCGACGTTCAAAAGATGTTTATTTAGTTGTCAGTGACCTATTATTATGCAAATTTTGTGGCAGAGGTTTTTTCAGTAGTTTATGTGACAAGTGCTTGTCCAGGGAAGTGAGAGCAGACTAACCTTGTCTCCACATTTAAGTTGGCTAAAAGGTATGTATGGGCACCATTGGTTCAGTTCCCCTTATTTTGGTGTCTGATTCTCTCTTTGCCATTTGATTAGCAGCATCATTGCCCAGTGAGCCACCTGTGACTGCATATCCATTGAAGAGTAACCAGATTCTTCAGCTTCATTTTTATGGTTAATAACAAAATATACACCTAATAAAAAACTCACAAACTACCCAAATGTGCAGTTTTCTGCTTGCTTTTAAAATTAATTTCACTGTCCAAACTAAAAATAACATACCTACTTTAACTCGAAAATTACTAAATTTGTTTTACGATATCAATAAAAATATCACTCTAAACAAAAACACGCTAAATTACCCTTCAATTTATTTTTACAAAATATATTCTTGTCACAGAAAGGTGAACTTTATTTGAGATCAACATCATTAATTTCAGCTTAAGGCCTATAAACCAAATGTATATGTGCATAAGGTATAATACCTTAAAAGGCTTTCTCTGCCCCGTTGGTTTTCAATCAAAATATAGCTTAATGATCACCAGCTATTTTTATTATAAGTTCAGTTTTGAGCCTTGCTTAACCATAAGATTCTGATTTCTATAGGCAAAGGACACATTGTGTGAAGGTGTTTAGATATCTATTTGGATATATAGCTGATTAAGTTACTGAATTGATGCTGTTGGAGAATTTATTTCGCCGTTTCTTCTCATCTGAACGCCATTTTGAATTTGAAATGGAAGTAATGGTAGTAAAAGTTACTACATATATTTTATTGACTTCAAAAAAGTGATATGATATCCTATTTTTGGGATATAAAGCATTTGAAATTAATGACACAAAAATCTTATCAAATTGAGCTAACATTTTTAATAATCATTATCTTAAACAAAAAAATTACACTAAAAGGTACAATAAACCATTTCCTCAGCTTTCCTGTTTTTTATTTAAATCACTTTGAATTTCAACATGTTTGTCAAGGTATGACATAAGCAATTGTGGGCTTTGATTGAGATTAGTAACCAAGCTTGTTCCAGCACTCTGCAATACAACACAGAGCTGACTCCTGGCAGCCTCTAAACTTGGAAGTTTGCTGAATTCCAGAAGTTCATTTTTTGACATCAGTTTATCTTGAATTATACCAGCTGAAATATAAATATTGGCAATATGTAAACTGAAATTCAATTTTGATTAAACTATTTTATTTCTGCAAACTGTTATTTTATAAAGTATAGTTATATATAAGAATTTATTTATTCAAGTAGCCTTTTAGGCATTACAAATAAATTTTTGACTCGTAAATTAGTCTCAAATTAAAATTATCCTGGTGTTGTGTGTGTAAACTGATGTTTATTACTCTCTTGTTCTACTTTGGCACATTTTTTGGAAAACGTTATTTTCGTTTTTACGAAATAGATGTGATAAAAGCGAAAGTTGCATTATATAAACAATAAATGCAAAATTTTAAAAATAAAATGTTATAATTGGGCAACTTTACAAGGCACTAGCTGAGTAGGTCCTGATGCACGTACATTTTATACAAGTTTTATTATGTACTGGGGGCGGGAAAACTTGGTCCGATTCAACCCTTCAAAGACACAAGTCTGCGCGTTCACCACTAAGAAAACCCCATTCACTGTAGTCCCACAATTCCAGAACACTCCCCTCTCCATCTCCAAGAGCATTGGGATCTTCGGCGTTGACATCTCCAGCGATGTTCAGTTCTGAGATCATTTGCTAGACAAGGTAAAGCTGGCGTCCAAAAAACTTGGTGTACTCAACAGAGCAAAGCAGTACTTCACGTCGGGCAAAGGTTGCTACTTTACAAGTCGCAAGTCCGGCTCCATATGGAGTACTGCTGCCATCTCTGGGCGGGTGCACCCGGATATCAGCTTGGCCCTTTTGACTCAGTTTAACGACGGGCTGTGAGAATTGTCGACGATCCCAAACTCACTTGCGGTATCGAGCCCTTAAGTCTGAGGAGAGACTTTGCCTCCCTGTGTGTGTTCTACCGCTTGTACAATGGATTGTGTTCTGAGGAATTGTTCGAAATGATGCCCACGGCTTCTTTCTACCATCGCACTGCTCGCCATCGACAGGGAATTCATTCTCACACTTTAGAACCGAAATGGTCGCGTTCAGTGCGGTTTCAGAGAAACTTCCTCTCGCGAACGCTTGGGTTGTGGAATGAGCTCCCTGCCAAGGTTTTCTCTAAGGACTACAGTATGGGGTTCTTCAAAAAAGTAGTTATTAGATTTCTGAAGGGTCGGCAACGCGCGAGTGATGCCCCTGGTGTTGAAAGCGTCCATAGGCTACGGTGTCCGCTTACCATCAGGTGGACCGTAGGCTTGTTTGCCACCTTAGTGGTATAAAAAAAAAAATTATAATAAATAATAAATTTTTAAAACAATTCGCCCACCATCTATTTTGAATAGGTTGTACTTATTCAGAAATCTACCTCAGCGTGTGCACAACATTCTGCCAAAATTTCATGAGAATTGGTTTACCCTTAGTACCCAAGTCCAAGTTGCAGTAACTTACCGAAATTTCATTACAATCCCTTTACCCTTAGTGCTAGAGTCCAACCGCACTTAACCCTTTTTTCTTTCACTAAAAAGTTGCCCTAACAATAACTAACACAACAAAAAGAATTATCCAATTTGGTGCAGTCATTTGGAAGTTAAGGTGTGACCACGGCAAACAGGGGTTCATTTTGATATATATTGTTTAAAAAGTTTTAACAAAATTCTATTTTTCATAGATATGCCTCAAGAAGAACTGATTGAGGGTTATACTTATTTCGATAGACAACTACTTAGAGTGGTCAACTAAGAAATTCCTGTTGTTTTAATTCAGGTTTTAGTAGCAATAAAATGTTGCTATCCTAGCTTTGCAAAAACAGCTAATTAAAACCTCAATTGCTCAGTCAACATTGGATGCTAAGATGTATTTTAGTATCTACAACATTGTTATAATTGATTGAAGACAAAGGCTGAACGAAGAAAATGGAGACTACTACAATGCTAGCCTTTAGCTAAGTTGTCTATAGTATAATTTGGATTTATGCGAAATAATTGTGAAATAGACATTGGTTACTTTTTATTTGGAAAATTCAAGTTCCCCCAGGAGTAACTATAACTGAGCTTAAAAGAACTATAGGTACAGCTATAGCAAACTTCATTCCTATAATTAAGGAGTTCCATGCCGATAACTGAATATAGGGTGGGCATGGCTGCTAACTATTAATTGAGGACACTATGTAATTTTATTAGCATATAATAATTAAAAATATAATCAGTTATGATACTTACCTAGTACTACTAATTGAGGGGCTTTTTTTAATATTTTGAACATCTTATTTATACTTTCCGGCTGACCAAATATTATGTTTTGATGTGAGGTGAAAAGGTGGTTTACTGCTTCGTAACGGGTACCTTTTGTAGCCATACTAACAATTTTTTTTCCATAACACCTTAAATGCATGTTACTTTTTGTCAGAGCTGCAAAAATAGGACTTTTGTCTTCCATGCTTATAGAATTTAAATGCAAAAACACAACCATTTTAGATGTATTAAACCAATTAAGGCATTCTCTTGCTAAAATCCTTTCAAATGGATTATCCACTTCAGCTTTATGTTTTGACTCCCCTCGATCACAAAGAACTATGTCAGGTATTGTATATTTTGGTGGGCCATACACTGGTTTTGATAAATCAATTAAAAGCTGTCTTTCAAAGTGGGGTTTTCTTGGTTTCTGAATGTTTATTTTTCCACGAAATCGTCTAGCTTCTATTAAAGGAGTTCGAGCTGGCAATAACACTGAAATTAAATATTTCATTAATATGTGTTTCAATCTACCTCAGTGTGTCACATTACACACCATAACGGTGTCAATATCATCAATATTCACTCACTAAAATTTCTAAACAATAATGGCCATGGACTATAGTGAAATACTGTTAAATAATTGTACTTCATCAAAGACCCTTTTTGGTGCTTTAGAAATGTTGACAAACAGTTCCTACACCTGGGTCTGGTCTTGATTTCTCAATAAAATTTTAGTTGATTTTACAAATTGCTTGCACATTGAGCTCTCTGCTAATCACAGAATAATGGATAATTTCAATTTAATGAGATTTTCGTAGTCTCTACCTTGACTTTTTGGATTGCCAGAATTAAATTGCTTTAAGTCACTTGGTAAGTAGCAAGTGCATTGGTAAAATTGTAGATTGTTGCCCATCCAAAGAAGAAATAGGGAGTGGTTTAGTAAGGGGAACAACCTGTTAAGCTTTCGCCCTCACTCCCCATACCCTCGCAATACAAGCAACGACAAGATTTCTCCAAAGTGTTGGGGTGTACAAAAGGTGTGCTGTCGGTTGTAATTTTTTCCTTACACCCCCTAACTTTAAACCCTATTAGATTAAAGATAAAGAAAAAATTACCTTTGTGAAACGAGGCCATAATCAAATTATTTAGAAATAGTTTGTTTTAGTAAAATGACTTCGAATGAATTACAATTCACAAATCCACAAATTATGAAGTATATGTTATACCATAACAACTTTTTTTTTTGGGGCTTTAATTAAGTCAGAAGACTCAACTATTTGCCAATGTCAGTTAACACGAAATAAATAAGATGCTGGTGAAACGACTCTCTCTTGTTTTCTTTTTTTTTAATGAATAGCAGTCATACTACTTCTAAGTATATTTTGCCAGTGTCATATCTGGGAAACTATATCAGTTAAAACAATTTTGAGCCACGATCCATCAGAAAAACAAACAACAAACTAACATAAAATGAGTCAATGTAACATAAGTAAAAAGGGATGATGCCATGTGTTACATGAGCATATTACAAACTAATATTATTCTCATTAATAAAAATCCAAAATACTTGCAAGATTTCCTTAGATAAGAAACATATCAAGTAAGAAATATTTACAGGAAACTGAACTACTTGTATCAAATTTAGTGAATTTAAAAACTTGTTACGCTTATATAATGGAAAAGTACTGTGAAATAAAGTTTGTTGCAAAGCACAGAATAAAGAGAAATACATACAGTCACATATAATAGTATATGCATACCAAGAAGCTAATATAGGGATGTCACAGGAGAGTGTACTATGAACAAATAGTTGAAGCCAATTTTTTTTTGACCTTTTTGATCTTTCTGAGTGTGTTGTGCGTTACCATCATACCGGATATTTTCATTAATCATAACTACGCGGTGCAATGGTAGAAAGTACCCGTGGGCATAATTTCAAACAATTGCTCAGGACACATTCCATTATACAAGCCGTAGAACACACACAGGGAAGCAAAGGCGAAAAGGCGAGTGAGTTTGGGATCGTCAACAATTCTCAAAGCCCGTTGTTGAAGCAGATAAGCCCTCCGAGGTTTTAACGAAAGGCAATAAATTTGTAAATGTATTTTTACTAATAATACACAATGAATAAATTAAAAAAAGTAAGCATGTTAAAATACATACATCATTCAAGTACACTAATTATTTACATTACTGGCTTAGCGGTGAAAGAAACATCGTGAGAAAACCTGCATATGTCAAAAAACATACTATGTGTGTATTACACAGTCCACAATCCGCACTGGGCCCAGCTGTTGACTATGGCCCAAATCACCCTCGTTGATATACATCGATTTCCAGTTTTCTTGTAGATTTCTGTGTGTATTTTAGTGTTAATTATAAAAATCGGCCTGGTGCGAGTCGGACTTGCGCACGAGGGGTGGAACCCTTTTCTTTTTACTATCTGTCTTATTACCTAAAAAAAAATAAAAAAAAATATTCTGTTTTTTAGTATTTGTTTTTATAGCGGCAACAGAAAAACATCTTCTGTGAAAATTTTAACTGTCTCACTATCACGGTTCATGAGATACAGCCTGGTGGCAAACGGACGGACGGACGGACAGCGGAGTCTTAGTAATAGGGTTCCGCTAATTACCCTTTGGGTGCGGGACCCTACAAATAATTAAAGTGTTGTATAGTACGTGGTTGCAGAAGTGTTGAATTTCAGCAGGGAGAAGTTGAGAAGTGCAGAATTTCATCAAATTTTCTTCTCCCATCTCTGTCACGGACGGACGGACATGATCTCAGAAAGGTTCTGTTTTTCCTTTTCTGGTACAGAACCCTAAAAATATAGAAATCCTTTGTATCTACTAAAGTTTAAAAAAAAACCCGAAAAAAAATGTCTATCGTAATTTCCCACGGCCACCCTATCAATACACTCAAAGCGATTTCAAGGTCACAAAATTGAGCCTCAAAAAAAACTCTAGTAGAGGTCAGTGTTCTTGATGCATACAGTCTATTCTAATTTGTCCAGGCTTCATCAGAAGCACTGGAAGGCTGTTGGAAATTGAATCCATATAGCCTAGCATAGACATTATAACGCCAATAATCATCATTTCGTCGGACCTCTTACTGAAAATGCCGTTACCTGCTTATTGTTTTCATTTCATCCTCTATAAGTCTTCAATGCATAATTCGTCATGGATCTTCGTAATATCTGCTGAAATTTGTCGTCGAATCCTAAATAAGCAAAAACACGGCTCCATTGTTTAAATCCGCACTTAGAACCACTTTTCTCAGAGCGGCCTCTGGAGCCTCTTGGTACGTTCGCAATGCGGACCTACACAGAGACTTCGAACTTCCCACGATTCCCCAATACTTTAAAGACTTGGCAGTTCGCTTTTTCGAGCGTACGCAAAATCACCCGAATCGATTAATTGTGCAATCCACAACGTATCGTCCCCCCGATCGACCCGGTCGCGGTCGTAAAACTATTGTTAGGCGGCCTCGGCACGTACTAACGTCCCCAGATGACGATCTTGCTGTCCGGATAGCGAGATTAGTCTCTACGACCTCCCCGAATAGGGCCTCCCTCCAAACACGACGCCGACGTCCCCGGGTTCGTCGGCGCCCACAAGGATACACTAGGTATCAAAGAGTGCCGGGGCGCTTCTCGCCCCCACTCAATCGCAATCGTACCCGCGTAACGGGGAACTCCCCTCCTGGCGGTGACTCACCTTCGGGTTCGAGACTCACGCCGGTCGAAGGGACGCCCCCGAGAGCGACAACCCAAGCCGAGGCTTCCCCCGCGGGGAGCCCTTGAGCGTTGGGCGCTATATGGGCTGAGGCTCCATCAGAGTCTCGCCCCAAAAGTCCGGTGAAGCAGTAATGGCTGCAACAGCCAACTGCATAGTCAGCTCAGAAAAAAAAAAAAAAAAAAAAATAGAACCACATACCTAGGATTTTGTCGCTACGCTATATCTATGCTTCAAGTTCAAGTTCTTCTCTACGGACTTAGCCACATAACTTTGCCAATGACTGTGGAAAGGGAGGCACGTGTATATTTGTATGGCCAGCTCACATAAGATTTATAAATAATTTTGAAAATCTTCTAAGTGAGAAGTTCTGGGATAGGGACCACTACCTGAAACAATATACCACCGTGGTGTATAAGACAACAAACAACATAGGTGTACCCATAGTTAAGAGTTATAAATAATTAATTAGTAATTAATTAAATATAAATGTTATATGTTCAAAGTTTCAATGTGTTTTGTTAAGCATTTAATAAATAGGGTATTAACTTGGGTTAAAAGGAATTGCATATTTACAGGGCGAGGAATTTCTGAAGGAAGAACATCATATAAGGATAGGCGAAATTTTAGGCAGTTGAAAAATATATGGTCTACAGTTCCTTCATTATTGCCACATTCACAGACAGAGTTGTCTCTGACTCTTATTGTGGCGAGGAATACTGGACAAGATACATGACCCAGTTGGAAACGGTATATTACGAAATTAAAAAAAACCAAGGTTTTTTGGGGATTCAAGGTTGAATTTGTCCATAGTAACGGCCTCTGATAGTTCTAGACTGAGTCCATATCTTATCCCACACAGTCTCCAACTGTTTTTTAGCTAGGCTTTGTAGATCTAATGAGAAAATGTTAAAATGATCAAGTAAACCAATCTGTACTGTCTCTTTAACCCACTGGCCTGCACATTCGTTACCTATTATACTACTGTGCCACGGAATCCAAGAGAGAACTACGGCAATATAAACAATGCATACAGTTCCTGGAACAGTGTTGCCAACTGCTGCCTTTACTTAATAGCTAGAAGTTTTGCGAAAAGTTGCAAGATTTCCATATTTTGTTACCCAAAAAGTAGCTCAGTGTTCCCACAGCCCATTATCGAAATTATAACACATACATACTAACTGAAGCCGGGGCTCTTGATATCTCTCTTTTATCTGTGCTCCTGTCAGTGTAAATTATCTGCCTACCCGTTCCAGAACGTGTTCATTATTCAACTTTAACGGGCGATAATTACTCGGCGGGTTTTGAAATATTGAATAAATGTTGTTTATTATGTGTAGGTGTGTATAGTATGTATTCACAGAAAAAAGTATATAGGTATTCGTGTCCATTGTTTGGTGCTTTGGTACAAACCTTGCTTAGCTTATAATATTTTTCAAGGAATATTTGAAGTGCCCAGTTATAAGTGCTTAAGTCCACATAAGGACTGTTTGACCTAACAACACCAGCGTACAGAGCATGTTAGCTCGAAACTACCTAATATTGCCTGTTTTGCTAGGCTACCGCACAAGTTTTCTTCCCTCCAAAAAAATAATACACTTACTTTTTCAATTTCGTGTTCATTTACTACCAAAACAAAACTAATATTACTATAATGTTACCAATAATATAGTCATACTGTCGCCCTCCTTAAATTGTTTGATTATATTTTACTTGTGATTTTTTAAAAAGTACCTAACTACAGGTTGTAAAGTTAATGATAATTATATTAAACGATTAATTAGTGTCCTTAGTAACAAAAAAAAAAATTTTTACCTGAGTGAGACAATAAATTGGCAGTAAAATTACGAAACTTCTTATTATGACCGCGATCAAAAAGGTCTCGTACTGAATTACAGCCACATACAGACAGCTGATGTTTACTATTGATTCGTGATATTTGTTTTATTACATATTTTACAAACAGTATATTTGATTTTTATTTTTAGTTTCCGAAACAAAATAAATCATAAGTATAATCACTATAGTAGTATACGTATTCTAGAAAAACCAAAATATAAATAATTATAATTATAAAAATTATAATAATACAAAATAATTATAGATATTTATTTTATTTACTTAGAATAGCCTGAAATACACATGACGACTATTTTTAACTTAAGTAACTTAATTTTTTGGAACAACTTTTTTAACCTATATTCCTAATGACGAAGAAATTAAAAAGGCACCTTGATAACCAGCTGGATAGCAAATTCACTTATTACTTCAAGACGTGCTAGTACGTCTATTGCTATCTTTTTGGGTAATTTTTTACTTCTCTGCAACACAACAATCTTACATGAAAAAAATTGTAATGGACAGGAAAAATCCCTTTATACACAGATGATATTCAGAAATTGGTGCAAAACGTTAATTTTACCTCATAAAAATATTTAACGTAATATTTTACACCATACAAATACACCATTACAGAACGTAAACAAAAGATTTAGACCAATTCAGACAAATGAATAACAGGAAACAACAATTTTTTTTTATGAAAATATTGCCAGCCTAAAAAAAGTACTCCCAAATACTGACGCTAGATTGAGTTCCGAATATTTTTGTGGTTACCTATTTCAATGCGCGACCGCACAATTTTAGGGATGTGAAATGAGAAGAGAGCATTGATATTTTTCCCTTCCTGAAGTAATAAATAGTTAATATAAAATACTAATTTAAAATTTGGATTTACAACTTCAGCATTTTTATTGATGTAAATAAAACCATAAGGCATAAATACGTTCAAAACCTGGCAAAGTTAAAAACCGTTCGTAAATAAAGTCATTTATCATTTCTATATCAGGGAGTGCTACTCTATCGAATAAGATTTTTTTCAGGTTAAAATGTCGTGTTGCAGAGAAGTAAATATTTACCTCTTTTTGTAAGACACGTAAAAATAACATACGAATTATGTATACTATTTACAGGTATTTTGTTCAACTTATCTATGTTTTTACATTGTCTCTGTGATTATTTATCCATTCCAAAACGAACGCACTTAAAGTGTGTTGTTATTCCTTTTACTTTTCTATATCTATGCTTTTAGGAGCGCGTTTAAAATCTCCTACCGGGGTAGCTATTTGCTGTGTTTTTCCGTAGGTACTGTACAAAAAAGCATTCACTATCCAGCTGTCATTGCTACCCGGATTTATTATTGTTTATTTTGGCTTGTTTATTATTGTTTTTTTTAGTTATGGAGATTTTTCCCGAAATAGATTGATTCTAATCGAAAACGTTTCACAAAAAATCGAGGTCTAAGGATATATTTCTCGAAAATATATCTTTTTTAAATTGTTTGAACTTTTATTTGTAAGTTTAAATCCATTTTACGTAAAACAAAATGGACACTATAAAACGCGATCTTTCATTGTTGTTAACTAATTGAACTAGTTTTACAATCATACCACAGTTTCAGGTTGTTAAGTGACAGTAAAGAGATTTTCGGAACTCAAATACATAGTATCAAAGTAGAAAATATGAAGTAATTACTTATTAGTGTTACTATAAATTAAAAAGTACATATACATGATAAACCTTAATTTAAACTATTGCATGACGCAATATTAACAAATACCCGATTCAGTGTTTTTTAAGTCCAAGAAATCGATCCTTCGATTAATCGATTTTAGATTGACATGCCTTTGCCTATTTATTATAAAATAATAGATGTAAATACGAATTTGAGTGGTTATTTTCATATATCTTAGAATGTAACCCTGTTTTAGATTTAATATCCCTGGAAACTGGGCCTCGGCTCTCGGAAATCAGCTGGACTTTCCCGCAATCAATATCTGAATATTCATATCATATCATGCGAGTTTTATGTAAATTATTATCTTTGTGCTAAACTGTTGCTGCAAGAAATTTAAGAATGGGTACTTTCTGAATCTCTTATATAAGGTTTTGTGCAGGAAATCAAGAAAGAAGACAATTTATCACTTTTTCAGATGCCTCAGTTGCTTCATTACCACAGACCTGAAATTTTTATAAGATTTACTAAGGCTATGTTCCAAATCATGCCGAGTAATTATCGCCCGGTAAAGTTGAAAAATCAACCCATTCTGGAACGAGTCTTTGACAGTTAATTTTCAGACTGATTTCAATCTTTTCTATGGCAGTGTAAAGAATTCAACTTGACAGTTGAAAAATTACTCTACCCCGGGCGTCCCAAAACCACTTTTTTAACTTCCTCGTTGCGATTTGGAACGCACCCTAAGACTTTAATTAATAGAGTTGCCTAAATACCTACTCCAGTGTAACATGAATTTGCATTTGGGTGTTTTGATAACCTATTTTATATAACAGAACTAAATCGCATTGTGAAAGGTTGCAATAATGTAAATTGTGTATATCAAGATGCTAAAACACTCCAAATACTGTTGTCACCATTATATTGTGGTAGACATGTTTCGTGTCATCATTGGCTAGTGCATACAAAGGGCGCGTTCGTTCTGGGATGCAGAATCATTATTTTCATTACTTTTGCCACCTGCCATCCGTTCGTTTAGCATTGATATAAAAAATATTTAAATTTTAGTATCATCTGTGACAAACTGTCATGCGTTCGTTTACGATATTTTTGTTTTTTTTGTCACTTTTGCCACTGAAAAATGAAACTTTAGACCCATGTCTGGAGGTGGGGTTTTTGTGTTAATCTGTCAAACTGCCTATACATATTCATTGTTTATGGTAGTGTGTGTGTGTTTTATCGTAGTGTGTGTACGTCAACCGTTCGTTTTGCAAGTTTTGTAACCAAAAATTTTGTTAGTAACGTTTCAAAGTTAAACGAACAGTAGGTGTCGGTGGCAAAACTGGCGTTATCAAAAGTGTGTAAAGTATCATTTGTGGGAACTCTTAATCCCAGAACGAACGCGCCCAAAAAAGTTACTACATAGTCTGATAGAAATTTATAGGGTCAGAGTAACTAAAAGGGGGTAGGGTAGGGTAGGGGGAGTAACTGCAAGGGAAAAAATTACCGGACTTAGGAAATTTTCTTTGTACACCCTAACCATTTATAGACTTGTATAAAGGGATGGGCTTACAATAAATTTGGTACTGCAGCAACAAAAAGAAATTATAAACATTTATGTAACTTTATTTATCTAATAAAAATTGTATAAATATCTATAAAATATTTAATTTTGGTGTACCTGTATGTCAGGTATGTCAAACTCGCATTCCTGCATGTATCTGGCTGCGGTCACTTCTAATTTTAAAAATATACCCATATATAATATTACTTTAAGAGAATAAAGCTTAAAATACATCCACTGTTCATACATTTATTTGTATTTATACACAAACATCAAAGTAAAAGTAAAACATTTACATAAGTAATTTAGTACTATGATGGGTGCAAAGAGTTTTTTTCAGACCTTTGTGGCTTGGTGGTTCTTCGATCTTTATCTATATGGCCCATAATTTGTTTTATATGGCAATCAATAAAACAGCCCATTCCAGTTGACTCTTCAGTGCCACATGCGGTTAAAAGATATGAAAATGGATGAGCCGGACTTGGATGTATATACATATAACCATACATTTTGTCCTATTTGCTGAATACCTATTTGAAACTGAATTGCCTTATGCCAGTTGGATTTTGTGATCATTCATTAATAAAATCTAATAATCATTTTCGAATGGGCCTTACACACCTAACTTGGTGTCTGGCGACTAGTATTTCTTTCATATAAAGTGACAATTCTATTCCCTAACAACACTTAGTCAGCAGGTTTGAAAAATGAATCTATTTCTTGTGTTTACAATTTTGATATTTTGAGCCCCACTTCACGGATATATTACAGCCTACACAAAAATGGTATAAGTGATTATCCTAATAACTCAAAATAATAGGTATTTATAGTTTCTACATCCTTTGTTTTCTTTTAATACCTACTTAATTAATTTTAAGAATGTTTAATTAGTGTAGAAAGTTTGTGGATGGTTTTCTACACACACATTCACCTAAATACGGAATGTATTTAAGGTAACTAAACTACTACAAATTAAGTATCTTAAAAATGTATGTACTTTCTTCAAATCAACTTGTTTTATATAACAAGACTAATTAATGTTATAAAAAGATCAAATTTACTGTGATTCAACTCTTTCTAAAAACTGAGTGAACAAGTATTTCGATTAGTACAGTCAGTTTAAATAATAAAGATCTTTAGAGTTTATATTTACATATAAGCATTATAAAACACTTTTAGAAATGTTTTGTTTTTGTAAAATACGTAAAGCAAAAATACAGAAAATTGTGAAAAAACAATTTATAAAATGGCGCCAACTTTCTTTTTATAATTTCCATTGACGTGCGTGAAGTACGCCCTACCCTTAATTGTACATAAATTAACGCATATTGGATATGCATTTTACGTGCTTTTCACACTACATCAATTTTACTCGATTTTTTTTTATACCACCAAGGTGGCAAACAGGCACACGGCCCGCCGTGGGCTATGGACGCTTGTAACACCAGGGGTATCACAAGCGCGTTGCCGACTCTTCAAAAATCCAATAAATTCTTGAAGAACCCCATACTGTAGTCCTTAGAGAAAACCTAATGATGTGATCCCATAGTGCGGGGTGTCGTTGGATATATCTTGAAAATTTTGCGAGTTCGTGACAACCATTTTACGATTCAGGAATCCGTTTGCGAAATATTAAAAATTGCAAATTTTGTTAGTCAAGTACCCCTTGGTAAGCTGGTTGTTTTTCAGCTGGTCAAAGTTAAAAGTGACTCATAAATAATTGTTTCCTCAGTTATAGCTGTCCCCCCTACAGAGAAATTATAACAATTTCACATAAATTGATTGTTTCAATACAGTACACTGGCTCTTTATCATGAATTCATCCCCATAAAATTAAAGAAAAGCTTTTCAATTTTGCAGAAATCCTTAATAATCTTCAAAAAAGTAGAAGTAAAGAAGTACTCTTAACGTACTATTATTGATTTGCGAACCTAATTTAGTAATATAATTGACGCCAACATTCGGTTCTTTAGTTATTTAAGTAACAAAAAGGCTTGTAGACGATATTTGACAAAATCCTTTATTCGATAAAACTATTTTCATTAAAACGTTTCTTTGTTTATACTTTTTTAATTTTTTTGTCGATGACTATATTTGTGTTATAACCTCAACTTCAATTAATACTTCAAAAATAATCTGACTTGTGCAAAAACGTCATAGTATACGTGACGCTGGCAATAGGGAATATTCATACTTTTTAAATGCAATATTAAAAATCGTCATAATGACCGAAGTTGCGATGACGGTGAAATATTTTCTTCTAGTGGCAAATTTTTGAGATATTAATGCATAATTTTTTGGCACTAAATACTATTAAAGTAAATTCTAGGTCTTATCATTTCACTAAAATATAATGTATAGTGGGATTTTTCCTTTTAAAACGTTCTACAAAATGTCTTGATATCATATATCTATATCCTAAGGTAGATTCACTATAACTATTTAAATTATTTGATAAAAATGTTACGCAATTTGCAAAGCAATTTTTCCTATTCATTATCAATCCTTATTCAAATAAAATTGCTAATTCCCTTGATTATGTAATGTTGATTAAAATTATTGTTTACATTTATGTGGTTTAAACTGATAGTCTATGAGATATAACCGATCTGATTTAAGCGCGTCGCGTTGGAAAACTGAAAAGATAAGCGCATGGCGCGGCGGCGGGTTTTTAGCTGGTTCGGCGCGGCCAAGGTGTAGAAATTAAAACCTATACTTAGTATAACATAGTTTTAGTTTTATTAATTTCATAAATAAGGTGCAGACGTGCGCGGGTCAGCTTGTCTTAAGATAAAAAGCAATTACAACTTACAAACAATACTTAAAAATAAACATCGTTTTATTCATTTGAAAAAGTAAAAACCATGTCAGCTGACCTAGATTACCAAGCATATTGACAGATAAGTGGCGTTCCTTGACTCAAAATATCCCAGGCGCCTAACGCACCAAGGTTGAGCCATAATTTATGCTCTTATGATACGGCTTAGATCACGTACGTTTTGCGACAATAGCGACAGCGTGGTAGTTTACTGGAACTTCAAAAAATTTTGCCAAGAAGCAAAAATATGTCAAAAATTTAAAATTTTCAGATTTTCTTTGGATTTTTGTATTTACAGATTCCTTAGCAAAAAAGTAAAACCTATCCTAGTAATACTAGTCTAATAAGTCGATTTAACATAAAAATATAGATTGATATCATTTACTCCGAATCTTAAAAAAATGGTTTACAACGTTCCAATCCAATGTTCCTGCGAGAACACACGGTGTATATGATTCTACTCTTTGGCCATGCACTAAATCACAATAAATAATATTACACAAAAAATTATTAGGTACTGTACTTAACAGTAACGGGTACCATATCTTTAATTTTTGGCAGGGGCAGGTACTGTAGTTTGTATAGTAAATTTGATTAATAGATTGATTTAGGTAAGTACTAACCTATAAAATATGTGAAGAGGTTATACTAAAACCGATTTGGTCTGCCAAATCGGTCAAGATGAGGTGCTCCCAACTTGAAGATCGACCAACTTGAACTTGAAGATTATTAAAATTAGCTCTGCCTGATTCTATAGCGTTTTAGAGATATAAATCAACCTACTTTAAATAAATCTGTGGAAGAATGTATTTAGAGGTTAATTAAACAAATCAACTTACTTTAAAAAAACTGTGGAAGATTGTATTTAGAGGGTAATTATACATTTCTGATGGTTGGCATTATGAAGGCTTAGTTAAAATATGAATTATACGTCTAAATTCCGTGTTCAGGAACACAAAACAAGCCAATCTGAGTATCTGACTTTTCAGATCAGTCAAGGGTAAAATTTAGTATACTGGCCCACGAATTAACGGAGGGGAGGGGGTGGGGCTGAGGGAACTTGTATTTTTTGAGATATTCAAATTAGATAATTTTTAGCTTATGTAATGTAAAGGTGCATTCCAAATGGCAACAAGGACGTTAAAAAAGTGGTTTTGGTACGCCCGGGGTAGAGTAATTTTCCAACTGTCAAGTTGAATTCTTTACACTGCCATAGAAAAGATTGAAAATCACTCCTTTCAGTGTGAAAATTAACTGTCAAATGCTCGTTCCAGAACGGGTTGATTTTTCAACTTTACCAGGCAATAATTACTCGGCGTGATTTGGAACACAGCCTAAATGTAAATAAAATTTCAAATCTATTGAATTTCATGACCAAATAAAATTTATATATGTTGTTATTCATATTGTTATATATTGTTTTATTACATATTATTTATATTGTTATTTGTATGTGAACAATCAATATTTTCTTGGGGGGGCAGGAGGATTCTAGTGTGGGCCAGGACCACCTGGCCCTTTCCGTTATTACACAAGACATACTGAAGTGCACACAACACAGAAGTACCTACTAAAGAAAACAGGGTTGCACTATGTCAAAGTCAAACTCAATTTTTTTTAATTTAATTAGGTTTTTATAAACACTTTTGAATCATCAAAGTTATGATGCACTATTTGTGGATTTCTACTAAGAAGAATCAGGCAAGAAACTTGATAGTTACTCTTTTAATACTAGATAATGGATACAAGTACTTATATAGGGTAAACCATCCTAATTTCAGCCCCCACTTAAGTTAGGCCCCTTGAATATTACCTAAAGCTTATATGTAAATAGGTCCAAATTCCATGTAGACGAAAGGTTTAAACAATTTTTATTTTTCTATCACATAATTAAAGAGGCAATACTATGTGACAAGAATTTTAGCAAAAACAAGGATGATGTGATATGTAACTGAGTGTGTATAATTACTACCAGCTATATCGCAACTCGTTGAGTTTTTCATTGAAATACATGCAATTGTTTGCATGGCTATTCTTTAGCAAAGTTGTAAACTCAAGTTCAAGTTTTGGCAAAGAAATCATCAAAAGTTCTAAGTGCTATACTTAGAAATTTTAATGATTTCTTTGCCAAAACTTGAAAGGGGTTTGTTTAGGACTTTTTTCTATCAAACAAAAGTTCATTAATCATGTTTACACAGTGTTCAGGGTCTGAACTATATCCCCAACAATACAGTTATTTTTTTTACAGTTCTTAATTTTAGTTTAATCTGCTCAGAGGATCCAGAGAAACCTTTGCCAAAAAAATAAAATTTAGGTAGTATAGCCTCTTAAGATGTATACAGTGTAATTCTTCATAAAGTGCACATATGAAAATGGGTGAGACCCATTTTTATTGAAGGAAAAATGTCAAAAAAAATCTACAGTTTTTTAATATTTTATAGATTTTTTTTAATTTTAATTACCTTCTGTTGACTTACTGCAAAGAAAACATTATAACTTTTGATCTAAGAGGTATATCTTCATAAAATAAAAACAGTAATGATGGTTAATAACAGATAAAATACACAACATGCCAAGAAAACAGCAACAAGTAATAATAAACTATTACATTTTGAGAAAAATTTGTATTTTAATTATTTGATCAATTTCTCCAAATACTGCCTTATTACAGGTGGTTTTTATTACTTTGTGTTATTCTCCATCATATAACCTTTGTAAAACCAAAAATCCTATGTCTCTATGCCTATCACAAATTACACTCCACGCAGCAATGTGCTTGCAACAAAGAGATCTTTTTGGTAACAAGTAATATTACCATTTTCTGGGCATTTTGTGTATTTTATTAGTATCCCCTGTTATTTACCATCATAACTGTTTTTATTTTATCAGGATATGCCTCTTTGATCAAAAGTTATAATGTTTTCTTTGCAGTAGGTCAACAGAAGGTAATTAAAATAAAAAAAAAATTATAAAATATTAAAAAAATTTTTTAGATTTCTTTTGAAATTTTTTCATCCATTAAAAAAGGGTTAGTTTCACCCATTTTCATATGTGCACTTTATGAAGACTCACAGTGTATAATCACTAATAAACATAACATAATCATATCCCCATACTGCAAATTTATCTGTGGATAACTTCATGGTTAAGACTGATAGTTGCATTTACGTTAGTCATATTACCCTACTTCTTTTTGTAAGTACAAACATTGCACAGACAAAACACCGAGACTAAAGACTAACATAACTGTTCATCACTTATGTATATGTATGTCCTGTGCCTAGATCTTACTTGCACCTCTCGGATTGGTTGGAAGTCACTAATACCAACAGAACCACAGAGCTATAAGATCAAGTGGAAACCAAATGGCTCTTAAAAAAAACATTCATAGTAGCGTGCTGTAGATACTGCTAATTGTTAATTATAGGGCAAAGTCTGTGTGACTTTACTGGTTTTTTTTACTTTATTGAATACTAGCGACCTGCCCCGGCTTCGCACGGGTGCAATGCTGATACTAAATAAACTATAGAATATCTTTATATACAACGTTCAGAGCTTTTCTGTTATAAGACAATACAAACATGTATTCTTTAGAGGTTACTCTTGTAAGAGTGATATATAAATTGGTCATGTGAAAAACACTCAACGCTGAAATCTAAGCCTGCAACGTTGAAAGTTTCACCGTGCGATTTAATAAATTGCAAAAGATATCTTTACCGGAAATTGGAGGCGTTTAAATTGGAACGGTAAATCCGATGGTAACAGAGGAATTCCGGGAACCAATACATCTTCTCCAATACCACATCCGGTGAGTATTGTGCACTCTATTATGAAAGTTTTTAGTGATTTTACCAGCAAACGCGTGCCATTGCAAAGTTTAGGTGAATTCAAGTTTCTTAATAAAATAGCAGGACAACCTACTTTCAACACCATTTTATGAGGAAGAAGTCCAGGTGGGTTCAAAGAATTAAGAAATTCTGTAGGAAAATGAACAGCTTCTTCCAAATTGAGTGCAGCATCGACCGAGTAGTATATTTGCGTCGGCACATCAATCTTTGAATGAATGAAGTTGTTTACCTTATCTAACTTGTTCGTTACTTAGTGACAGAGATTTCGAACAGGACAGGATCTTCTTCTTTAACCGGTAATTCAGCTGAAATAACTGAACTGTCAATTTGATTTGGTCTTATTTTGTTCACTAACCACACCAGCACATGTAAATGTGGCAAACCACGTTTCTGCCATTCTATAGTGCACATATGACAGCGCGGCGGACCGGACCGCCGCCGGCCCCCCGGCCGGTACTGCCGCAACCGTTATGTCCCTGCATTTTAAATCTGTAATATCTTCGAAAATATTCATTTAAATCACATTCTGGAAAGGGCCATATTAATCTATATTAAATGCACAATGTATTTAAGGTTCTCAGTTGGATAAGGATTAATGCTGTATTGCTAAAATCGCTTCGTAAATAAGCCATGATTTCTCGTGAACAGTAAAGAATAAAAATGGTTATTGTGGGTTATCCCTAAGAGATAGACATATACCATCCCTGACTTTTTTGTAGACCTATTTAAGGTGTACAATACTGTAATACATTATTTTCATCTATCTAATAGGGTTCATCCAGCGTTTGCAATGTAAGCGCAAAAAATGTGTTTATTTACGACATCACATTAGAAACCTCTAAAATTATCAGTTTTTCTTTAATATATTATACATGTATTATATATATATATATAAACCTTCCTCTTGAATCACTCTATCTATTAAAAAAAACCGCATCATAATCCGTTGCGTAGTTTTAAAGATCTAAGCATACATAGGGACAGACAGTGGGAAGTGACTTTGTTTTATACTATGTAGTGATTTATCACCTGGTAAAGTTGATTTTCCAACAATAGGCTCTACGTAATTTACCTATGTAGGTAGAAGGCAGAAATTTCCTAATAATATATGTTATTTTGGTGGATTTCCTAAAAATAATATAAAAACAATTAGTTCAGTAGCAAGTAACGCACGAGCAACTTCCCTTGAAAATATTTTTAGGTTTTAAAAAAAAAAAGTTTTTGGAATCTATTATAACTTTCTTCAAGAGCAGTTAAAATTAAGGGGCAACATATTGTAAAATAACTTTTGCATTTTGGAAATCACCCTAAAATATTATATAAGTAAGGAATAAAATAAAATGGTTTTTCGAACAATTAGTTATTCTCATTGAAACCTTGTCTGTTGCCATGTTTTTTGCAATATTGCTTTGTTTGTTTTAATGAATCTCTGAAATTCATAGCTGATTTATGTTCTTCACAGTAAACATGAAACTGCTTGAAGAAAATACACCACCTTCCTCCATTAATGGAGATGAAATCAATGAAGCTGCTATTTATGGAGATGAAATTGAAGAGATTGAGTTTGATGATGAGGACATGGAGGAAGTTATGGACCAAGAAGAGGATGGTGACTGGGAGCCACCAGAAGATCATTCCACTATTGTATTTGATAAACATGTTGGCTCTGTGTTTTCCTGTGATCTCCACCCTGATGGTAAACTAGCTGTTACAGGTGGAGAAGATGATAAAGCTTATGTATGGTCTGTAGAAAATGGTCAAATAGTTATGGACTGTGTAGGCCATAAGGATTCTGTAATCTTTGTTGGCTTTAGTTATGATGGAGCTTTCCTAGCTACGGCAGACATGAGTGGTTTAATAAAAGTGTGGAAATGTAACTTAGAATCAAACCAGCAGCCATGGACTATGGTTTTTGAGTATGAAGCTAATGACTTTACATGGGGTTTATGGCACTTTGGAGCCAGGGTGCTAATATGTGGATCTATTACTGGAGATATATTTGTGTTTAAAGTACCATCAGGTGACACTAAAGTCTTGCAAGGTCACAACATTAAAGCTGAATGTGGAAAGGTTAGTTATAAGCGAATTTTGAATAAAATACGAAACAAGTAGTAAAAACTAAATTATATTGTTATGCTTGTATATATAGATAGGTATATATGTTATATTGTAGTGCTTATAAAAATGGTTAAATGGTTTTCTACACTTGTATATGCTTCTTAACTCATTATCGAATTATTCAAAGGTTTTTATATACTTTTTGTATTTCTTCATGAACATACAAATATCGAGAATATATTATATACTTCTTTCTTGTGTGTGTATTTGCAAAAAACAGTGCTTAATTCAGTAACTAAGATGCCATTATATATATTACTAGCAGACACGACAGATGTTGTCCTGCCTGAATGATGGCTTGCTTGCTATAAGCAGATTTAGCAAACGTTTTTTCACTATAAATTGTTGATGTATAATCTTTAAAAAAAATTATGTTAAGAAATCCTAGAACCCGAGTGCAGTACCACCCACTGGGTATAATTGTGAATCTAAACCATCCAGAGACCTACTCAAGTGCACATAATTTTTTTTTCAAAATTGATGCAGCATTAGAGTTTTGTGAATTTTACACATATAGAAGAATCATTAACATATTAACATATGTTATAGCTATAAGCAAAATATTTGCTTATAGCAAGCAAGCCATCATTCAGGCAGGACAACATCTGTCGTGTCTGCTAGTAATATATATAATGGCATCTTAGTTACTGAATTAAGCACTGTTTTTTGCAAATTTGCTATACTGAAGTTACAGCTGAATATTAATTATAATGCCCAAATAGAAAATTTTTAGGTTATAAAAAACCTCGCCTCCACCTTTTTGGACAGTTTCCACATACCTGTTATTTTTGGTGTCATTAACTCAGTTGCAATTTCGTAGGTATATAAAGCAAATATTAACAACGAGCTGAAGGGTATTAGGGTTTTGAATCTAAATAAACGAGGAGAGAAGACTTTAATTGTGTTCATCTTTAGATGGCATTTGCCATAATCCCTATATGCCATAATGCCATAATCGCAGTAGATGTTGTAGTATTCAAGTTGACTGTGCAGCCCATTATATTGTTGCCTTTATGATGCTTATTGAAAGATATGGCTTGGTAGTTATTCTAAGGTTACCTCTACATAACCAAATATTGACATAACATTTTATGATTTCAGCTTTTCCCAGATGGTGTACGTTTAGCAGCTGGATATGAGGATGGGTTGGTAAAAATGTGGGACTTAAAGACAAATTCAGTCCTCCACCAGCTACCAGCCAATATCCATCAGATATGTGTTACGGCCCTTGACACACACCCTGATAACAATCTTATGGCCTCTATTTCAACTGATGGTATGTTGATAAGCAAGACTTACATATTACATAAAAGACAGAGTTTTTATAAATTATGTTACATGTAGGAAAATGTAACCTTATTTGGATTTCAGCAAGCTGAACTAGATTACTCTAAGCTTTCTGATATCATCAGTGATTTCTAAGGCAGTGTTTAAAGTTATGCAACAGAGTAAGGATTAGAAACAAAGGTCCGACGAAAGGCATCTAGGCCATCGTGCAGTAAGTGTGAGGCAGAGAACGACCCCAACTAGCCTCAGTATTATGGTGACGTCCCTATAATCCCTATATAAGTCCCTACTGAGGTTTGTTGGCTTGTACATAAAGTTTTTTTAATCTGGGGCAGATTGATAAATAAATCGCCTAATGGCAACGTTACCGGAAAAATGTTGATAACATGCCTTATCTAAACCGAGATTTGCTGCGTTCGGGTGCGCTGTACTGTGTGTACAGTTTATTGCATCCGTGTTTATTATGGAATGGAAGGCAATCATGTTTGTTATATAATTAATTTTAATTGTTGTTTTCAATTTTTTGTTAATAGGTAAAGTAATCCTTACAACTTCAACAACCGGCAAAGTCGTTGGTCAGTTAGCCGGTGAAGAAAATCTAGAAGCCGTATCATTTTCACAGGATTCACAATATTTGGCCCTAGGTGTGTACATTTACAATCTTGGGTATTTTAGATTAACAATAAAGGATACAAGACAAATATCCTTTATTGTACTGACTTACCGAATTATACTGTAAATAATAAAACGTCAGCGTATAATGAAATCTTATCGCCAAATGGCGATTTTTACCAAATAGCCTTAATCATTTAAAAAAAAACTTCATTAGACAAACTATAGGATGTGTAAAATTTATTGACTTCATCTTTTAAAAAACTTTAACAAAAATAGACTAGGACCGTTTTCGAAAAAAGATAATGCAAACAGCAAATCATGTAACAGTTGGGGAAACGTTTTTTAGAGTATTTCGACCCCACTGAATACAAATCTGCCTGTTGCCAAAGCGAAATTTGGACCGTTAGAGATGGCAGTCAAAACTCTGTTTTCCTTATATATTGTTTACGTTGGCTTAAAATAATGATTTAAACGTCTGTTTAGTGGTTTTCTCGTATGTCAAAGACATTGCAATGCTCAAAATTGACTTACATTGAGATTTGGCTGCATGAATTCCAAGATAGTGCCCAAGACGGCAGCCTAAACTTTGTTGCCTGGAAGCCTGTAATCAAAGTTCAAACTGTTTATTGTAAGATTGCAGAGACAGGAAAACAATCAACTACGTCGTTTTACCTTGGTAAAAGAGTTGTTCAATTTTGGTACTAAAATAAATTTCAAAATAAACCAACTTATGAGTAGATTTAATTTAAAGAGTACTTAAAATCTAGATATTCTAAATAAAAACAATTTTTTTTGGACCTGCAATTCACAGAAAATCGTTAACAATTTTCAACGTAGAACGGAACGTAGAATTACAAAACGGAGCGAATATCTTTTGGCTGATGGACTAATGGTCAGTGCCCAAATCATTCCCGGCTCAAATTTATTATTATTTTTTTCTTCTTTTTTCTTAGAATGTTATAGGCCTGTGCTGATAATTGACTATATATATCATCATTTTTTAAAATCAATTTTAATTTTTAATGCATGTCTCAGTATTTATTTTTATTATGTCGCTAGGTTCTTTACCCTATGGATTTACTTAGATACAAAAGTTGACGCTGGTTAAATTTACTTGAAAATAAAATACCAAGCTCCATACTAATTCGGTACAAGTCTTTTGTTAGGAAGATCAGAAATCAACCATTTATAGAGTTCAAAGATTGTCGAGAACGGTGGCACAAATTGGTGCAAGTCAGTCAATTCTTCGTGCCGTAGACATTGTAGTCAGGCACTGGTATGAATTACATGCCACGATATTCGTGCAGGCCTTGGAAACGGGTTCAAGGGTCATAAGGATAGGAATGTACTCGGCTTGGCGAAGTCTCCAGCCATATGACTCAGGATTCATCACCACTGGTCGGGCATGATGTAAAATCTGTGCCATCGGTGACATGTGGATGCTCGTGAACGTTCATGATATCCTTCACCACCCCTTCGGGGATAAGTGTCGTGGTGTTATAATATTATTATTATGGAAACTGTTGCGGTTATACCTGATGGCAGTGGCGTGCACAGAAGTTTTAATCAGGATAGGCACAACAAGTGACAGTGTCGAACTCTACCGTGCTTATTAGGAGTTTTATTTATTTTTATTAGGTAAGTAGATTGATACCTCTAGGTACTCGAAAAATTATCAATTGAAATCTCAAATTTATATTTACATAAACTTGCAACTGTAATATGTTTATGTGGCATATATGTATGCTTTTCTGCATGCTCAAGGCACACATACACAAAAGAAGACACTAGTTAACTGCTTGCTTACGAAGTATTGATTTTATACGGGAGATGGCGCTGTTATATCCTTAGCAAAATCGAAATCAAATTAATTATTTAATTAAAATAATAATATATATATCAAAATAATAATAATATCTTAACAATAACGTTTTATAATATTATCGAATATAAGATAATCCGTTAAATTCTGTAGGGTAGGCAGTGCCTTTCTGCCTATATGAAGTGCACGCCACTGCCAGATGGTAGCAAAAAAAAAAATAACAGCCTCCTATTGTAAATGTTTAAATATTGTGCTAAGTATAAGTACTACAACTAATGAGGTCCAATGGGTTTCAATCCATTAAATAGCTAATATTTAAGCCACCAGTTTGTCTAAATAGTGTCTAAATAGGTATTGTTTTTAGTTTGGTATCTTATAATTGGGATTTTAAAGGTTTTTTACTGGGGAAAATTAAAGTAAAATGTTTCACTTTTCTCTCGCTGCCTAGAACTCGTTTCCTAATAACTAAGGTGCTTAAAGTTGATAAGACGGTAGGGTGTTTTTAGATAAGAGTAGAACATGGATCTTCAAAAAGCTCATTAACAAGATATGGTCAATGTTTTTTGACATTATTGTCTGTGATAAAATCATGACACAAATGATGAGTGGTTTTGGTATTTCAGGCACCTTATCCGGATCCGTAACTGTGTGGGATGTGGCTAGACAAATGCTTCGCCATCACTGTGCAAAAGTTAGTGACGAAGACAGTGTGGAGGCAGGTGTTACTAAGCTGCTTTGGGTTAAAGACCATTTAGTAACCGGGTGCCTTGATGGGTCAGTCCGCGTCTATGAAGGACGGTCAGGAGAAAGGAGTTTGGTGCTGACAGGACACAGGAGCGAGGTGCTAGATCTATGTTTTAATGCAAAAGAAAATTTAATATTAACTACCTCTGATGATGGCACCGCGAGGATATTTAAGTATGAAGTGAATAAAGAAAATGATTAGTTCTTTTGTGTTTAATTAAATGGTGTTTAAAAACTTTTCTTGCCCATATAATGTGTAAACTTTCACATTCGTAGGAAGTCGAAGTATTTGATCTCTGCCTATCCCTTTGGAAAACAGGCGTGGTGTTGTGTAATGTATATTTCACATTGATCGTAAATAATGAAACTACCTTTTTAGCTGTAATATGAACTCTGTATTATTTTGTCATTCTATTTTTAGGGTTCCGTACCTTAAAAGGACAAAACGGAACTCTTACAGGTTTACTTTGTTATCGTATGTCTCTCAAGACCATTTTTTCCTAGGAACGCGTGGAGGCATTGAGTTTGAATTAATGATCATTAAATGATGAATTAAGCTTTTGAGTAAACGCAATAAAAAAAAATCTGCTAAATGCTAGTCGGACTCGTCCGCAGAGTCCGTACCATTATCTACAAAAACGGCAAAAAAATCACGTTTGTTGTATGGGAGCCCCCTTAAATATTTATTTATTCTGTTTTTTTTAGTTTTTTTTGTAATAGCGGCATCATAAATACATCTTCTGTAGAAATTTCAACTGTCTAACTATCACGGTTGATGAGATACAGCCTGGTGACGGACGGGTAGACAGACAGACAGCGGAGTCTATGTAATAGGGTCCCGTTTTTGCCCTTTAGGTACGGAACCCTGTGTACCGCATATTTTGACCGTAGCAAATAAATTAAAACCAATAAGTTACTTCTCGTTGACCTAGAATTTTAGAACGCAAGAAGCAAGGTCCCACACCATTGCGCTGCCATGTGCCGTAGAGATTAGGGTTGATTAGGATTCCTATTCATCTTACTCATAATATGGAAATTCCTCGTGTTTTTGAGATTTGTCAAAAATCTAGTTTATAAATTTCTCTTTCTTTTAAGAAGAATCTATGAGGAATTTTCATAACGTTAGTTCAGTTTGCGCGCCGCACTGAGAGAAATCCGCACTCCTTTGCTCACTACATAAGAAACCACGCACTATAAGTACTTTGGTTAAAGTAAGAGAGCGATACGATACATTACACTATACCTACCTGTATAAACGTTTGTAATTTGTTGTCTTAGTAGGTAGGTAGGACTTATAGCACTGCACGTATGTTTACGTAGTTAATTTGTGGATTTGCATTGTTTTCGTGCATAAATTTTATGTAGTAGTTGTAATATTGTTGCGTTGTTACTTTATGATTTCCGCAAGTGCAAAGGTTTAGGGATGAAGCCGAAATGTAGTACTATATGGAGTGCTTTTACACGATCAAATTATATAATCATCTTATTACAGTCGCAACGTTGACCTTTAAGACACCTTTTTATGCAGCGTTTGTCGTTTAAACGAAAAATATATGATCATCGTGTTTATGGTCATCGTTACGACTACTTTAAGACTTTTTGACAGCTAAACGACTCTAACAAGATGAACGTATATAGGTCACAATTATTCCTTTTATAGGACTATAGATAGATTTCAACATGATAATCATATAGAGGTCATAAATTTCCCTCTTACATAATGTATTGTCATATACACGTATCGTGTAAGAACTTTTGACGATACTTACACGACTTTTATACAATGTTTGTATAGACGAATATTCAGATTACTAATAATCAAATAAGTTTTAAAATGGCGGACAATAAATGAATTATAGTCGTGTAACCTATAGTTATAAGATTTCGTATAAAAGTTATGATTACTAAATTAAATCGCATTAATGTAAAATAAAAAATATATATATTATAATATTATTTTACTATAATTGTAAGGGGGCATTCAAAAATTGTGAAGAATTAAATATACAGTCGTCGAGAAATTAATTTCCCAATAGAAATGTAGGTATTAAGAATTGCCATCACCAAATTTAACTTTTATAGTAAATAAAATTTAGTAACATTACAGATAAAACGGATTAGTGTGACATAATGATGACAATTTTTAAATATTTTAGTGCTTGTCTCACGTTTGGCGAACTACGCTTTCGACATCAAGCATCCGTGATAAGGTCATAACAATGATACTTTACAATTTTTATTATATTACATGACGTCTATTCGATCATTATACGAATAAAAGTTTTATAATTTCCGCCTATATCGTGTTATATACACGTTAACATTATTGTTATACAATCAAAACGGCCCAACCAAAGGTTGCGACTAAAATGTTGTCTCACCCCTTACTGGACCAAATTTTGTTAGTTGGCCATTCTCTTATTTATTAACCCTAGTACAGACATCATTATGGCAGGTTGAAGGGAAACCAATAGTATATATAGGATGTATGTATAGTATATAGGGTGTAAGAGCTGCTCTTTTTTAGCATTCTTTTAAGGTTTGTTATTTATTAGAGGTTGATGCACCTAAACTGTATGCATGGATGAAATGTGGAGGGGGAAATATTGGGCGTTCAAACCCTCCCTTAAATTTCACATAAGGTTACCATTTTTACCATAAGGTTACCATAAAAAAAATTAGAATTTGCCCCTAACTGGAGTGTTAGTAAGAAGTTATTTTGTTTTGCAAGCTACATACAAGCAATAACTACATATAAAGCTGGCGTAATATGTACCGCTAATTTCAAAATATTTTTTTTTTTATAGGAAGAAGAAGAGTATACTTTATTATATGCCATTTATTTTAGTTGAGGCACAATTATTATTATATTCCTCCAGTAATAATTATTTATTTAAAAAAACTATAGCAACTTGCATCATAGCGTCATAAATACTTAATAAATTTATGTTGTTTTGAAATAATAGTAGTTTCTGTTCAGTCAAACATTTATGAATGTCATAGTGTTTCATACGTGATATATCTTAATCCAAGTTAAATTTAAAATTTCATTAGAATATTCGTATTTAGTGACCACAAATCAATGTAAAAACGCAGTATTCATTTAAAAGGCACACATAAAGTTAAATTTTGTAGACCAGACTAGGCAACTAAATACTGAGTGGAATATCATCCTAATCCTTCTCCATTTATTAATTAGATGCGGTTGTGTATTTATAATTGGAGATTTTAAATTAAAACCAATCTTCAATACTTTTAAATAACCTAATATTTTAAGGAATATTTATTATAAGGCAAAATGTTTGCTCGCCTGTGTACTAATTAATTATCATGGGAAATATTTATATAGAGATATAATACCTGAACCAATTAATTAAGCTTTTGTAGTAGTTCATGTTTGTAATTATATGATTTTTGATGAATAAGTTATTATTAATTCTAATAGTCACTTAATATTTATCAAGTCCCGCTAATAAGTTATTATTAATTCTAATAGCCAATTAATATTTATCAAGTCCTGCAAAATCAGATCTTTTATTATTTTATTGTTTGACTGAGTAGGCAACATTGTAGCACAAACCCAGACAAATAGCAAGATGTTGGCGCAGGATATGAGCAATTTTTATCTTATAGCAAGTTATAGGTCAACGGCAGCTACTTGAGGCCTGGACAATATTCCTTTGTTGAGTGATATATGTGAATAAAAGCGTGTGGGATAAAAAAGAAACTGGCTTTACAATGTGGACTGGCCACTTGCTTCTCAATATCTTCAAGGTACCTTCTTTAATTTAATTGAATCAACTAAGTATTTGCTGACCTTAGATAGCCAACCGGAGGTACAATATAACGAACCTACATCTTTGAGTGTACCTAGTTTTTAGGGTGGCGTAACCAAAAAGCAATAACGGTAAGTTTTGCCACGACTTTCTGTCCGTGTGTTTGTATGTTACAGCCTTATAATTCTGTCATATTTCTGATCAAACTAACAGCTGGTTGTCTTATGTAAACCGCCGGACAGTTTCGTAATTAATTTAGTATAAACTTTTTTAAAGTAGTTCTCAATATGCACAATTGAGGGATAGGTATTTGTTTTATCAAGCGCCTTATAAAACCAAGAATGACGTCGAATAGGAAGACAGATCTTCCCAGGTATTATTTGCGATGACTTCCAAAGTGGTGCTAGGTATCGAGGTATGTACCTATGTACTATCAGCCAGGAACTTGGGTATCCACTTTTAGACATTTTTCGTTTACGGAATGCAATTGCGTTCACGCCAATGAAATTGTTTGCCAATTGGAAACGAAATTCTTTTTTTTTCTAAAGTCCCGGTATTAAATTAATATTTTACATTCTGAATTAAAGGAAACCAGAATAGTAACTGTATTTAGATAGGTACATAGTAAGGTAGGTATATAACTTAATATAACTACTGACATCTGTGAAAATAAACAAAGTAATTGCTTGTTCTTTATGATTTAAAATTAACAATTTTGTAACCTATGTTTTATACAATATAAAATAAACAAGTTATAAGGAACGAACAACTTCAACATTTCAATTGATTTCATTGTGTGCCCTTTGTACCGTAACAAACGGGCTTTGTATCCTCAAAAGAAATAGTTCTTAATTTCGCCCCCATTTTCAAATTTAATAAAGTTACCCTTATTCAAATGTGGAGCATTGAAAAATTAAAACTGAAAATGCATTCATACGTGTTTGACGCCGCGAATACTGCTAAAACCGGCTTTCATTTTCTTTATGAAGGAATTTGAACGCTGGAGAGAGGTTGCAAAGTCTATTACAGCTCGACTAGTTGAATCACCCATGGCATTGAGTCACCGTGCGACGACGGACGGGCTACCGCGCAAAGCTTAGCTAGCTAATAGTACGCCAAACGGCAACAGCACAAACACGTGTGCTGCTCGGTTCCTCGGCTCCTCAGTTCCCCATGCAGTTACGTATTCAGTTGTATTCGATCAATGTTATCCGGCATACCAAAGTCACTTTATATCGTATCTTTACATCGTTATAATTGAATAATGTGTGCAGTTCCAGACGATAATTTAAAACCGGCTAGTGAATTTAAATCGTGTTGAATATTTTAATTTAGCCTAACCTACGTTTGTGGCAAGTACATTTAATATTCAGCGTATAGTAGGAGTTTTCCGCATGTTTCGTGTTATCAATCGGGACTCAGGTAGTGGTAAGCCGCTACTGAACAGTTTTATCAGTTGAAGGTTTATTTTATGGTGTAGTTCGGTGCACGTGGTGTTTCCCGCGTTCGTAGCAGCTGTGCGCTGTTGTATGATGCAATATTTGCTCTGTGACTCTTCAGATATTCGGCATGTTTCTGACTTAATTATTTTTATATGAGCCGTTATAATTAAAACTTTATCTTTGTCTGTTATTAAATAATTTTTGGTGTAATTTTATTGTGCCTAAGTTTTAAGAACTAAAAATGGCAAAAGTTTCAGCGGTTGAAGGATTGACTCCTAAGCCTATGGATGTTGGGCCTGAAAGTGATTTGGAAGAAAGGGAGTCGAGTGAAGGTGTCCGTTTGAAGAAGGAGTTGGGGTTGATGAATGGTGTTGGCATCATAGTGGGAGTGATCGTGGGATCCGGGATCTTTGTGTCTCCGCACTACGTTCTTAAAAACACCGGATCTCAAGGCATGTCGCTGATTGTGTGGGTGCTTTCTGGTTTCCTTTCCATGATCGGAGCTCTCTGCTATGCTGAGTTAGGTGAGTTTTAGAAATTTAATTTCTACTAATATTTTTCTTCTATTTTTTATAATAAACTAACTACTACTGTAATTATACATAGTAAAGAATATGTCTCGGTTGTGAGCGATTTTGCTGTCGAGAATTCTCGAGTAGATAAATTCTTAGTGGGAAATTGAACAACCTATGTTGTGTTGCAACTTGTGTTGTTGAACTTGTGCGATGAAACAAACCGCTATTAAATTGAACAACAGTACAGGTATTGACTTAAACGTTAAGTACATATGGTGAAGTGAATTTTACAATTTGTTTTAAACAGCAATATAGGCATATATCTTTTAACAAAAATATAACCGAATTGAAAACCATCTCATTTTCTGAAGTCGGTTAAAAACATCAAAAAATCTATTCCTAATTTGGAACTTTTGTTACGCTGTATTATCCGAAAAGTATTCTGCACCTTTTCCTTCTAAAAAAGATACTACTTTTTACAAATTGTATGCAAATAGGTTTTTTAAACACGTGAAAGTACTCGCATACATTTAACGCTCAAATTTTAAATAAATAAAAATGTACATTAAAATTTATAAATTAACAATAAAACAAATACGTAAAAATAAAACAAATTATAAATTAACATAATAAATAAAATTCAAAAATTTATATGTGTAAATCTGGTTGTTCTTTCCAAACATCCTTGTCCTCCAAGTATTATACAACTGCGAAGTAGGCTTTTGTAATTAAAAAATGTTTTATATACTGCTTGAATTTGCTGTCAATAAGATCAGTGATTTTCTTCAGAAATTTTATTAAAGAAAATGTATGCTGTTTCCGATAAATGTCTTTTTATGTGTCTTATGTAATCTACAAACAGGCATCAGTAATGTATCTCTCTTGTAGTTAGGCTGTGGATCTCCCCTCGCTTTGCAAACAAATTTAAATTATCTCGTATATACATTATATTGGCATACCTATATGTATAGAGATGGTATGGTCATAACGTTAACTTTTTTTAAATGTTCTTTTAAAGACTTACGCGCATTCATCTGATTTATAAAACGTATTGCTCTTGACTGCAAAATAAAGATCAAATGTCAATTAGTGGCTGCACCCCATAGTAAAATACCATATGACGTTATGGAAGTAAGCGAAGTAGACTAATCGATAATGTGAAGATATTTTTCTAACGTCCTATGAAATGTTATCAACTGGTAAAATTTATATTAGACTATAAAAATAATTGTCTTTAAATAATACCTACTTAAATACATATGCCTTATATAGTGTTTGTATATGCCTAATTATAAGAAATCATAAGTATGTTGATTGATTATCATAATACTTCGAGTAAAAAGTAGAAACAGTTCGGGTTATTGGGTACCTAATGTTAGGTCTTCAAGTAACTTTATTGAATCACTATGTACCTAGGTACTATATACTCACTGATGGTGAAATTTTGTTGTACATATATGTTTGTATGTGTCCGTCGTATGTATATCACCCTTATTAGTCTGTTCTTTATTTTTGCATCTTCCATTCATTTATGTTGTGTATTGTATGAACTGTAGGCATAGTAATACCTAAGAATAAGAACTATTTTATTCTTTAGGCTTAGGGTATGTTCTAAGAATATTCGGGTGAATGGGCGGCATAATTATCACCGTAAAACTGTAAAGTCACATTTTGACAGATCTTCATATATGTAGTTAGTGTAGGGAGTATTTACTTCATTGACCCTACTCTGAACACACACCTAGTTATCTGCCTACGTATCTCGCGGTTAGATGATAACCGGCGTGACACAATTTCCTGACTGTTATTATTTTAGCGACGTTGTTTGCGTGTATACTTACTACAGAATAATTTGAGCACAACCTTGTGTGTGATTAGGTTATATATAGGTAAGTATATATGTATGTGACTAAATGGCGGTGTTACCCGCGCGATTTAACTCTTCTCTTCTTCCTCCCTCTAACTCCCTTAGGGGTAGGTCCAAAAACACTGAAACAAGTAATTTTTTCTTTAAAACTGAAAGTCTACATCATGCTTTATCTACAACATTAACCGGATTCCCATACAAAGTTTCATCCCCTATTTTTTTGTCGCTTTTCGTAAATTACGTAAATTTACATGCGTGTTATATTTACGTCGGTCGAGTGTAAGTCGGACTAGCGCACCGTGGGTTCCGTCCCACGATTTACGTAATTTACGAACACAAACAAAAACAAAAAGTGTGCCTCTAAGCGGTCACCCATCCAATTACTGACCAAGCCCGACGTTGCCTAACTTTGAATATCGTTTCCAACAAAAAATGTGTAACTGTTTATAAGCTCTTAATAACATAGTTGCTTTATTGTAAAAAAACCGGCCAAGTGCGGGTCTGGCTCTTATTATATGTTGTTGTATACTATTAAAAATATTTTTATTATATGATGTAACTAAAAATTTACGGTTTTCGTAATTTTTCTTTATCTGTGCTATAAGACGTTGCTTCGTACCAAATTTCAGGATTCTGAGTTCACGGGAAGTACCCTGTAAATTTGCGGAAATTTGCGGCATAAACGGCTGTATCTTTTGATTGCGTTGACTAATGAGTTTCATTTTTTCACAGCTCTAAGGAACAGTAGACCTTAGTATTTGGTATAAATTTTAGCTTGATATCTCCACGCGTTCCTGAGAAAAAGGGTCTTGACAGACGGACAGACGGACGGACAACGAAGTGATCCTATAAAGGATCCGTTTTTTCCTCTCCAGATAAAGAACCCTAAAAAAAACAATCTTGCAGCTATATAGTGTATGTGAGCTGTAAAGTATAACATCCACCCTCGGTGCGCGAGTCCAACTCGCACTTGGCCAATTTTTTCCAAGTGATAAGGTAATTTATAATAACTTGACTTTCGAATGCGATATAAGGTTATCGAATATTTAAGAAACAAAGTTATCTTTGTAAGATATTAAAGAGTATTCATTCGTACGCGGTAATGATGACTTTTTAGAAGTATAATTAATTTCATATCTCACAGAAATCAATTTAGGTATCTACCAAATTTATTGTTTGGAACTTTGGTTACTCATAGTGCTTAATTACACTTACATTGCTATCTGTTCTCTTTACTAAGATAAATAGTCACTTCGACTGTTTAGGGTTCCCTACATCAAAAGGACCTATAAATGCCTAAGGTAGCTTATGGTCTTCTATATTCCATGTCACATACCATAGTGCATAACATTTTGTAGTTTTGTTTACTCATTAAATTGGGATTTCGCCGCGCCGGGAAAGTTAGATTACGCCGGCAACACCGCAAGGAACCAGCTAGTATGTCATAAAACATTTACTGGGAAACTTGGACACAGTCAGTTGTGCAACGTTGGCCATAATTATTTCAGTACGGTGTTAAGGTTGTGAAAGACCAATCCCGACGCGACGCCGACGAAAACATTGGTGAAGTATGAAGTCCTTTAGGACAGTCGAATAAAAAATGTTGCGGATGGTAGAAAAGTTTGGCATCGGCAATAAACGCATTGAAAACTTGACAACTATTTGTAAACTGAGAATCCATGTTTGATTATAAAGAAATTCTTTCTTTGCAAGACGGTATGTATGCCAGTTACCGAGAAACTGGCTTCTATGCAGTCAATAACTACTCAGGCCTAACTGTAATAAGTACCTACTTTTTTTTAAAACTTAAATACTTAAGGCCTGTTGGGACGAAAATAATTCTATTTATTTTTAGCCGACTTCAAAAAAGGAGGTTATCAATTATGTATTTATATAATATTGTCGGAATTGCGGAGTTTTGTATACATATGTTAGTCCATACCAGCTTCTTAACATGTGTGCCAAATTTCAAAATTGTATGTATGTATGTTTGTCCGCGCAACTCTAAAATACTAATAGTATTATATAATCTGTGATATAAGTCGCATTTCAAAAATTCTTTTTTAGTTGGACTAAGTGTAGTCGTAGTAGTACGTGTTTAGCAGTATTGTACCGCATACTATACGACTACCAAGTGACGTTTATTCGCAAAATTACGGTTGGCACCGTCCTCATAAAAATTGTTGGCATATTTACTATCGTTTTTTTTAAAAGAAAAAAATGTTGTTTCTTCCTTTTTAGTTATTAATTAAATGAATTACAGTTTTGAAGTCGATTTAATTGTTCTAATTTTTTTTATTTTTTTTCTCTATTGAATTAATTTACTTAGGTATATAATCTCTACCATACCTCGATGTCTACTACCATTACCTAACTTCTGTGTAGACATTTTCCAAGGCATTCATCGTAACAAAAGCAGCAGAAATAGCACCTCCCATTTCACTAATGAGTTAAGTTAATTATCTAAAGACGTTATACCCAATAATGAGCCCTAGCAACCTACATACATATCGTTACTAAATGGTTTTTTTAGAATTTAGTTAATAGATTTTTTTTTAAGGTTCTGTACCTAATGGCAAAAATTTCTAAACGATTGAAGCGATAAGTAGACCCTGTTTTATAAGGCGTATCTTAAGTTTACTACTTAGATCATACTGATAGTTTTTGGATTCGGGTATTTAAGACCAGATATTATAGGAAAACCTGGGATGTAACGAGGAACCAGGGCGGAATGGTTATAGAGCAGGATTCTTGCTATGAGTGACGGAGATGTTGAGTTTGCTCCGCTGCCTGTCTTAAATGTCAGCACTAGTACTATGAAATTGCATTTAGTTTGGAATTTAAAAAATGCTTGCCACTTGTATTTTTGGTCTGGGACATCACACAACAACTGTACGCTACTGTCAATGTATGGGAACCTATACTTTTGTCATTAAAGCACGACACTTGGGTGGAAAACGCTCGAGAGGCAACGGGAGCTGCTGTGATGGGGAAGGGGAGGGGTTTGAAGTTTGCTTCTCATTTCCACAGGCAGATTATCCCTAAGGCAAACTAGGTACGTGCCTAGGGCGCGGGATTGCAAAGAAGCGTGGATTTTTTAAAAAATAACAAAAAAAATGTGTCAGTAAGTTCATACCTATGCACCCACTTACACAATATAAAAATATTCTTTAATCCTTTAGAGATGTAGAGCTTCCGAAGCAAAGCGTGATCTGTCTTCTTGATTATTCTTACAACGCTTGATCTATACATATGCATGTACCTATATCATAATATGAAACAAAGTAGTTTCCTGCATTCTGTTCCCATATACGCTTAGATCTTCTGAATCAGGTACGCAATACATTCTACTATGTAACTCCATTTTGGGTGGGTGAGAGGACTAAAAAAATAGTGTTTAATAACTTCGAAGGTTCAAAATTGTTTGTTAAAACGTAATTTAAATAAAAAAAATGACTTTGGCTTTATTTTAAAACTTTTCCAATTAGCGAGGCTATAAGTAGTGTCTTTACGACAACTGCAGTCATCATCATCAATGTATACTACTATGATACTACTATAGTACTGCTAGTTACAATTTTTAATCTATGGCCGCTAGAGGGGCGCCGACAAGTACCTATGTCAAGGTATTATATAAACAGTTGGCTATCTTTTATATATCCGAAAATGATACCACACTTGCCCTAGTAGCCATGATTAAACACATATGACGCTCAAAACGAAGCGTGACAGGAGCAAACTTCACCCCTCTCCTTATCCCCTAGCTGAATGACTTCTGCTGTCTCCCAGGCCTTATCCACTCTGGTGCACCTAAGAAACACCTGTGCCAAGTGTTGGGCTTTGATGAGAAAAGAATTGGTATTAATTGGCTACTATAGTGGATATTTCATGGACAACAAAAATAACCCGGATACCAGCTTGGCCGTTTTGACTCGGTTCAACGAAGAGCTGTGAGAATTGTCGACGATTCCAAACTCACTTGCCGTATCAAGCCCTTAACACTGAGGCGAGACTGCCTCCCTATGTGTGTTCTACCGCTTGTACAATGGGAATTGTTTGAAATGATGCCCCCGGCTACTTTCTACCATCGCACCGATCGCCATCGGCAGGGAATTCATTCTCACACTTAAGAACCGAAAGGTCGTGTACAGTGCGGTTTTAAAGAAACTTCCTCCCGCGAAGGCTTGGGTTCTAGAATGAACTCCCTGCCAAGGTTTTCTTTAAGGACATACAATATGGGGTTCTTGAAGAAAGAAGTTATTAGATATCTAGGAGGTCGGCAACGCGCAAGTGATACCCCTGGTGTTGCCAGCGTCCATAGGCTACGGTGACCGCTTACCATTAGGCGGACCGTAAGCGTTTGCCACCTTAATGGTATAAAAAAAAAATTACTGTCATTGTACTCGGGGCACAATGAGGGGTGCAAGCAATTGCAATTCTTCTAATATTGCACCAGCTGCCTCTTTGTCATGTATTGGAACTTGTGGAACGCAATCATCGCCGATTCAGGGCTCGTAAAACATGTGCCTCTAATTTTGTCTTCGGAAAAAAAAGAAGCCGTAAGATGAGAGGTCTGGAATGTATGGCATATCTTCTGTTACCTTACCGTGGTAAAGGATTACATGGCTTCGTCTTTTTCGAAGATTCTGACCAAAGCATTAGTGTCGACGTACAAATTCGAATGACATTGTTGTGTGATGTCCGAATTTTTGCCGAAAAAAGAAGCAATCATTTTTTACTAATATTTTTTTCTAGGTATAAGTAACTTGCGCTTAAATAATATTACAAGATCCCAGAGCGATCTGACATAATTTATTTTCACAAAGATAACATAGGTTCTCAGTAGCGTCTCATGTTCTTTAAACCTGAAACCTTGTGGTGACACCTGGGCAGACCAGGTAAAAAGAGTAACTAAAAATAAGAGTTACTTAACTTCAATTTATATGGCTGATTTTTATATATGTTTTGTTGAATATTATTGTAAAATAGTATTTATAAGTGTCAGACACTTTTCATATGCCAAAACTTTTGTTCCACAAAGAATAATTGAACTTTACTTATTTTTACATGACTGATTTTTTAATAAGTTATTAAGGTAACTGTTACAAAGTTATATTTCATGAGTCAGACAAATTGTAGTGACCAAACATGCCCTAAACGCAAAAATTATTCAGCCGAGAGAATAAGCACGAGAGCACTAAGAGAGGCCAAGAGTAAAATATTTAAATATTTTTCAAGTACTTACTGCATTCAATACAACATTTTTGCATCTCTATTTAAATAAGACGAACTTCAACATTAAAGTAATCATTAATTAATATGTAAGTAAATAAATTAATTTCATACATTCAGGAAAATAAATTTATTCGGCGCAATTTTGTTGTATGAAGATTTATTTTCATATTATCATAAAAATTAAACAATTAAAACAAAAATTACTGTATAAAAAAAAAATTACTATAGGTTTTTAGGTTGCTTTTGATTTGCATTGTTCCATATGCTAGCATTGTAATTATTTTGTGGAGCTTTAAAGCGTCTGGCAAAAGTTTTGGCCTATGGAAAGTGTCTGACACTTATAAATACTATTTTAGAATAATATTCTACAAAACATATATCAAAATCAGCCATATAAATTTAAGTTAAGTAACTCTTATTTTTAGTTACCTTTCTTATCTGGTACCTGCCCGGGTGTCACAAGGCAAGCTCCAACAAGACCGCAGGTGTTTAAAGAACATGAGACGCTACTGAGAACCTAAGGTTTCATCTATGTGAAAATAAGTTATGTCAGATCGCTCCGGGATCTTGGACTATAATCCATCGGATCGGATGAAATAAATCTAATGAAAATTACTTACCGTAATCGATATCATCTATATCAGTAGGTAACAAAATATAGGCCAGAAATATCTTCACATGTGAAGCTTTCCCGAGATTTCATTTTAAAATTAATAAATGAACATTTTCTGTTACACAACCACTTCTAATTTTCTTACTTTCAATGTTTATTTTAAATCCGTGGTTAACGGTGCTGGTGGCACAATAATAAAATCATTGTGTAACTATTTATTTCATAAGACTCATTGTGAACTCTGTTTGTTGACCCCAATAGAAAAAAATATTTAAAAATTCGCAAAATGATTTGCAGATCGAGCAATTCTTATCGCACTAATGACATCTAGCTCTAAGTGTACATTTTTATGCCGATTAATCATACAGTACCTAAAAGACCGAGCTTGGCTTGTTTTTTTTAACAACGCCATCTATTGTCAAGTAGCTTTAGTGTTACTTAACAACGCCATCTATTATCAAGTAGCTTTAGTTTGCTTAAGAACGCCATCTATTGCCAAGTAGCATAAGTGTTGCTGTGTTGGTAAAAATCAGAGTATTACTACCCGCCCATAGATGTCTATTTTTCAGTTTATCATTGCCTGAAAACACGGATAAAACGACGATTTCTAAAAATGAAACCTAGCTAGGTCGATTTATCGCCCCCGAAACCACCGCTTACTATTTCATATCATGAACATCGTTGGAGCCGTTTCCGAGATTCAGATTATATACATATACAGGGTTAAAGGTTAAGTCGACCTATATCCTTTACGAAGATGTAGTTTACGTCATATCTGACTGATTTGACTAAACACCGTACCCTAAACTTAACCATTCTTAAGCTATAGTACTTAAAGTATTTTTTTAAAAATTGCCGTTTTTTTGTTCTACTGTCCCCTTTTTTTGTTTTTTGTGTCCCTAACTTATTTAGTTTTCCTATTTTTGTGCAGTAAATTAGTTGCTTAATTATTCTGAATACTAAAATTGCAAGTACTTGTACCAACTGAGTCGTAGTAGACGATGAACAGTATAAAAATATAAATAAATTCGGAAAAATTGTTATTTCTTTCTTCAATATTAGAAAAAAAAAATTGACAGTTGTTAAAATATCTACGGTTTCTTAGCTTTCTAACAAGGTACAACAAGCTAGGGGTTTTTTTTAGCCTCTGTTTCGTGCACAAACTTGCATTCTGTGCTTTAAGCCAGTTTTTACTACGCCAGTTGTTAAACCTCTTCTTATTTCGTTTGAGGGTTCAAGTATATTGTGTCGCAAAACATCAACTGATGATATTGGATTTGGTTCATCCTACACCAAACTTTTCATGTGTCCCCAAAAATAAGAATACATAGGGGTCAAGTCTGGAGTCGTAGCTAGCCACGGTCTTGATTTTTGAATTTTCGGTTTCCTGTGGATGTAACAGTACCAATTTTATAGTTGATCGAAATTGACGTGGAAATAAAAACATGAAAAATAAAAAAACACTATCTAACTGGAAAGCTTCTAAGCAACTGACATCATTCATGTAATAAAATTTGATTACCAGGTACAATGATCCCGAAATCTGGCGGTGACTACGCGTACCTTGGAGAAGCTTTCGGCGGTCTACCTTCATTTCTGTACCTCTGGGCTGCGCTGTTCATCCTAGTGCCCACAGGGAATGCCATCACTGCCATCATCTTCGCACAGAACATCTTGCAGCCGCTGTGGCCAGCCTGCGAGCCTCCTGTCGAAGCTGTAACCCTCATAGCAGCTGTTGTTACTTGTGAGTTGGCATAATTATGAAAACAAAGTTAAAGTTTTATGTTTAAGGTTATCCCTGCGGTCCACTAGCGCCGCCATTAGATATTCTTTATTTTCTGTTCGTAGAAAGTGTCTTCCAAAACTTAGAACGGAACCCAAATACGAAACTAGGTATATACGCAATTTTAAGAACGTTTTCTTTTGTTTATATAATATATCTCTATTGTAGATAGATTGCATAGACATATTAGAAACATTACAAATCGTTCTGAAAATAACCTATGACTAGTTTTATTTTTCGTTCAATCAAATTATTAAAATACGCTTTCTACGAACAATTAATAAAAAATATTTAATGGTAGCGCTAGTGGACCGTAGGAATGGCCTTAAGTACAAAAAACCCATTTCTAATAACTGTTAAAACTATTGACCAATAAATCTTTTTTGTCACTGTACCTTTTTTTGTGGTTGGTAAAAAAATAGCCTTAGACAAAACAGCGTATTCACGCGATCTAGCCTATATTGCCACCTTGAGACGCACAATTTTTGACTGCTTTCCATCAAAATTTACTTTCCAAAAGTTAGAACTAAACTTAGGAAAAATTCAAAAAGCTTAAAGACATATTTAGAAACATTTTGCATAAAGGTAAGTAAGTATTACACAAATGAATAATTCGATTACCTTAGTTGTTGACGAATTCTTAAAATACCAAATCAACATCGTGAGTGGAGGTGTTAAACCAGATAATGACCAGATATCAGGCCATAGTCCGAACGAATGATTGGATTTGTAAAATTGTTTCATAAGTAGAATTTATATATAAACGGTTACCTTCTTTGGGAATGAGGTAAAAGTTTTTTTGTTTAAGTTTACGAGGTACAAACTTCGTGGAAGTCACAAAAGAAAATAACCCTTATAGTTGAAACCAGAGCTGTACCGTTATAAGTATACCAAGTCTTTCCAAATACCACTGCAAGTGTAAAAACAAATTCAAGTTTATAATTGGGTTCCATTAACTATACAATTTTATTTTGACTTACTTTATAATGTACAAGAACATTTTGGCTTGAGAAAATCTGTTAAATCAATCAAATTATATAATTTATTTATTTATTTTTATTGTTTACAAAGAAAATGAAAACAATTGAGGTGGCGTTCAGAAGAGTTTCATTACCAAAACGTGACTTGACAAAGGCATGATCCATACTAATATAAAAAATTCAAAAGTAACTCTGTCTGTCTGTCTGTCTGACTGTTACCTCTTCACGCTTAAACTGCTGTACCGATTAAGATGAAATTTGGCATGGAGATAGTTTGAGTCCCGGGAAAGGATATAGGCTACTTGAAAACGTCAAGTGTGAGTCGGATTAGCGCACAGAGCGATGAGAGGAACTGGGCTATACAGTTGGGCCAAATTTAATAAAAAAGATATTAAATATACAAAATGACATTACTTTTTAAAAAATCATAATGTGTGAGTCGGATTAGTGCAGAGAGAAACAATAAAAATCGGCAGAACCGCTAAGCTGATTTTTAAGAAGCAGCTAAATAAATTAATTTGGCTTAAATTAGAAATGGAAATAGCTTATACACTGAATGAACACACGAGCTAAATTGTATTTAGGAAAATTACTCGCAGAAATAACTATAACAAAATTGCTATAGCTATACCTTGTCATTAAAAAACCTCCTTATTATATTCAAGGAGTCGCGGTAGGAATCCCAAGCTAATAACCGAATTTAGTGCGAGCGAAGTTACGACCAAAAGCTAGTAAGCAATAAAACTTTCCATTTATTTTGGATTTAAGCCTTTTTAAGGGATTTTTATTCCGATTTTATTGAAAAAGCTTATGTTAATCAATAAAGCTATTTACAGTAGGTAGGTATGTAATTACAAAAAGAAAGACTAAATGTCACGGACGCAGGAAAGTTGCATTTTGCCTCACGCTTTCTTTCAAGGAAAAGACCTCTTCCACATCTTCTTTTTTTCTTCCTTTCTCATTTTAATAGGTAGTACAAAGTTAGTAGTAATACTTTTTACTAAAAGGTGGTTTAATCAAGTGCTGCCGCCATTGTTAATTTTATAGATATAGACATATAGACATAATAGTAAATAAATAAATGATAAATGAATATTATTGGACATTACACACAGAGTCGTCTGGCCCCAAAATAAGCAAAGCTTATTAAAGCTTGGATACCAATCACGGATACAAATACGGATATATTTCTTTTTTTGTAAATAAATACATATCATAAATAAATACACCCAGACTCAAGACAAATCCAGAGCGGGAAACAAACCCACACCCTTTGCACAGCCGGCCACATTACTAACTAGGCTGCGAGGGAGTCGTATTAGAAAGATGTAAATGAAGGGTGGTATAATGCAGCTTCAAAGCAAATTATTATTTGTTAAATTAATTCATCAATGTAAATTATTTTTCAACACATCTACTCGCAAACAGTGTCAATATGCACAGGCAGAGCGGTTGCTAAAACTTTATCTTAAAAAAACTCAGGGAGAACATTTATTCCGGGTTGCCAATTAATTACAAAAACTCTTTTTTGGACAGAAAAGGCTACAGTAATTCCTATACTATTTTCAATGCATGGCCTGTTATGAAGGTAAATACGTAAATAGTAATGCAGTACATTACTGCAGTGATCTTGTCTATTATGACTGCGTTCATGGTAGCGCTGATGATGGCCGAAAGCGCGGCTTAGCGACAGCCGAAAGCAAGAGCTGCAATGAAAGCCGAGCTTGAAGGCCGAGAACGTAAACCTGACTCAAAATCTATTTGCAAATCTTGTAAACATAACCTAACTTTACTTAATGTTCACTTTTTCTGGTAATTTAATCATAAATCATTAAAATGCTTACTTTATTGTCACATTCTTTAACTGGTGTTCAAATCACGACACTGATTAAATATAAAATCTACATAATTCCGAATTTACGATGAGAAATATTATACGTATTTATGTATAAGTTGCATAGACTAACAAAGCGAAACACGCGTGTCAAGGTCATTTTTGTTTACCCGAATTGCAAATAGATTTTGACTAATTTTGAGTCAGGTATAACTAAGCTTGTTCATACCTACATACTGCTTAACTCAAACACTCATACGAGCAATTTGACAAAATAAAATCTTAAATAAAACCTTTTTGCACCTGACTTTTATTTTAAACTGGGCAATTATGGATTTTCAAAGGAAATTACTGCTTGTTGCAACTCACCAGTCATCAGATTTAGTATACTCCTTTGCGAGTTGTTGACTTACACTAACTATAAAAAACCGGCCAAGTGTTTGTCGAACTTCGAATGGCGGGTTGAATATAAGCCGTTCGAATGGCAGAATTATTAATATAAACAGTAGGTGATTGAATCCCTTCTGTGCTACGCATTTGACCGGAAAATCAAGTTGGTTATAATATAATAGGAAAAATAAAGGAATTTCAAAAAAGAAATCTGATTTATTCATATATTGGTATTTGTTAGTAAAATATACGTTTGTAAATACGTCAATGGGAAGTTAAAAAAGCTCGGGAGTTCAAACTTTAGACAGAAAGACAAATTGAAAGATGATTGAGTGAGGACAATAGGAATTTTTCCCCTTAATGTATGTCGCAAGTTAGTCTACTTCTATTTTTTTTTAATTATTATCGACAAGGTACGTAAGTAGAACATGCTGGGTGGCAAAGATCGGATGACGGTCCTGTCAGTATTACGTGATACTGGTATTACTTACATAACAAGTCATCTGGAATTTCATCCATATATTTTGCTGACATAGCATTATCTTGTTACCGTGCTGGTTTGTTTTTGGCTTCCATATGTTATGCAATTTGAATGTGGATGGATCAAATTAAAGGTGTCTACAGACCAAAGCCGCTAAGCTCATTTTGCAACATTCATGCCGGCGGCTTGGGCCGCGTGTCTTACCCAGCGGGATGCTGGCTGCACGTTCGGTCATTTGCCCGCCGGCTTTAAATGGAGTAGTGACGTGTAGTTCTGAAGCCTCTGGTGTGTAGACCTTTAGGTTAGATACGAGTATGTCATAATGTACATAGGTACATTAGTTTTTGCTTACATATAATAAAAAAAAAAGTTGCTGCTGCAACTGCAGGGGTTCGCTGACAAACGTTTCTAACCATAAGGATACGAAAGAACTGCATTCTTAGGATCACTGACCGACTACCTTTCCTCAGTGCTAAATTATCATCTCACCTGCATACGAGGACATAATTGCTAATCAGAAGCAGTTACAACGACCAAAACTTTACATCTAACCGCAGTTTATTTAATTTAGGTTTCGATTTATTTTACGTATTTAGGTACCTATATGTTGCTTTTGAAATATTTACTCCGGCCCGAATTAAAATTTTTTTCTGATCCTTTTCGTCAAAATTTAAATAGTGACCGGTCATCAGGTCCTGCTATAGTAGCTACGGAGGCTTCAAAAAAACTTAATTTTTTTTTTTTCTTTCAGGCCTCCTCACAGCAATGAACTGCTATAATGTGAAATGGGTGACTCGCGTACAAGATTCCTTTACAGCCGCGAAAGTATTGGCCCTGCTGTTGATATTCTTCGCCAGCTTATGGTACTTATTCTCTGGCCACATGGAAAACCTTCAGTCTATGATGACAGGTACTAACTGGTCGCCAGGCGGTGTTGCTATAGCTTTTTACACTGGACTCTTCTCATACTCAGGATGGAACTACCTAAATTTCGTTACCGAAGAACTCAAGAATCCGTACAAGTAAGCCCTGCATAGTTCTTTTTAAATGAGTTTTTAATATATTTCTAACCGATCAGGCGCTGGTGCTCCGCAGCTGCAAAGAGGTTATTAAAAACAGACTCGAGTACATCACATTTTGGGATTCGAGAGAAAAATCTATGCAAGTAGTCTCACTACTTGATTACTACTTCATTTTTGTCTCGGATTCCAAAGTTTAGTAAGACCATGTACTTGCATACATTTTTCTCTCGAAATCCAGACACTGGCGTAGGTATGCGAGACTCCCAGGACGGTTGAGCGCTGTCTCGATGCACAGCCTACTACAGCTTAGTGTGACGGCAAAAACGATGGCGTGCTAAGTAATTGTGATAAAATTATTCTTGAATTGGATAAGTTAGCGTCTGATTTAAACACAATATAATATGTAATTAAGGGATTTTTAAAGAGTCAACCCGAGTTGCGAAAACCTCTTAGTGAATTTTATTTTGCGTGTGCATAAAAATGCTTCTCAATCAAAAGTAGATATAATATTATACTCAATTGATGCACGTGAAAGTATTTTTAATTTAGTAATAGTACAAAATAAAACTAAGGAAATTTATACATGTTTGTAAAAAAATTAATGAAGTAGTTTCCAAACTTTTCAGTAACACCAAATTACTACAGTTAAAAAAACATACCTACAGTTTCCATTCAAGTGTTTTCCATTCAACTTGTGAGTATAGAAGCTAGTGCTGCTTTTAATGTGCGTTAGTTTGCGACGACTTTAATTTGATATTTTCAAGATATTCTGAATTTGGTGTATGGGGTAACCAGTGTTGCCTGCAGAGCACTTTAGCAGCAGCAATGTAGTCCAGCAGCCTTTTCTTTCTGGGAAGCCATAGTTGCTTACAGCGCCTAGCGCAGTTGAAATGGTCAAAGGAGTGAATAACTTCGATTACCTAAAGGACTAAAAGTAGTCCATGATAAAAGAAAGGTTAGTCTAATTTAAATTCATTATAGAAAATGAAAAAATTAAGGTTTTAAATGGTATTAAATTTAGTCTGTAATTATTGATAAAGGTATTTTTTTATGTCTAGAATATTTATTCATACAAAATAAATGAACAATTACACTTTGTATTTTAATCATTGAGATAATACATTTCGATTTGGAAAAAAACAAAAATCAGGGCTCGTGGTTTTTGGTTTCATGAAATTCTAGAAGCCATTATCTATACTAATATTATAAATGCGAAAGCGACTCTGTCTGTGTGTCTTTCTGTTACCTCTTCACGCTTAAACCGCTGTACCGATTAAGACGAAATTCTGCATGTTGCCATCATATCATTTTTATTTTTCCTAATATGTGATGAGTAACTATATTTACCAAGTGCAATATTGTTTTTGTTTAGCAAAAATTTTCCCCACTAAAAAATCCACTAGCCACCAGATTCAAATTTTGCCCACCAGCACGTCCCAAACCACTAGATTTAGTGGTTGTACTCGCTATGCCAACGGTAGATGGTTGCTTTTGAAGGTCCTTCTTCCATTAGAGCCAATCGAAGTCGATCAAATGAATCATCAGGTTTTAGGTCACATTTAAAATCGTAGAAAATCATCGCACGAAAATGTTCTAGATGCAGATCCATTTTTAAATGAGACACGATAATTTAATTTGACTTTAAAAAAATGAGGAGGGAAATTCGAAATTCGATTGGTATTTTTACTACAAATAACCATTTTTTTTTAAATAACTGCAAGTGGCCAGTGCCTTATACATAAAAACTTTTTTTCACAAAACTTTCTGCGTAGCCTGGTATATTATAAAAAGGAAATATTTGTATTTTTGTATGTTTGTAACGTATAAACTCAAAAACTACTGGACCGATTTAAGAATTCTTTCAATATCAGAATGCTACATTATCCCTGAGTAACATAGGCTATATTTATTACTAGAAAAAATTATGGATTCCTACTAAAACTTCAATAATGTAAGCCAAGGTGTAAAAATTTTAAATTTTATCGCATGCGTTGCGGAAACTATTGATGATAAAACGAAAAAATGTTCTAAAATATTAAAGAACATATCAATGTCTTAAAAAAAATGTGAAATACCATATGAACAAACTATTGTAGTTACTGCTATTGTAACTACTTTTTTTGCATTTTAAAAGTTGATAGAAATGCCGAAAATCAGACCATGTTGTGCATACCTTTGTATTAATTCTTATTCAAATAAATCATTTCGTATTCAATACCTGTAGATTAACTTTTTGAATTATTCAAATCGGACTTTCCATTCAAAAGATATTACGAATTGTATGTCAATCTAAACAAAATACTAATAGAAAAATAAACGCCGGGGCGCCGAGCCACGCCGTGTTGGTTCCATACGCGCGGTCGGCTCCCTGCTGTCCCTACGCAGAGGACGCAATCGACATTAAATATTTTGACTTTTTTCAAGGAAAAAACTTTGAGAATAAGAATAGGTTTATGGATAAAAATATAAATTGTATTTTGAAAAAAAAACTACTTATGTTATGCATAAAGTTACATTTACTCTACGTTTATCCCAAAAGGTTTAAAATGGTGGACTTTTCCACCTGTGCGAAGCCGGGACAGGCCGCTAGTATTTAATAATATAATAATTAATTAAAAAAGATATGAAACCTTTTACTCGAAAATAAAGAATGACTTGCTTCACCGTATTTGGTAAAACATTTTATCCCGGAGGGGATAAAAAGGGAGACGAGGCTTTGTATGAAAATCCTGTTATTTTCGTCAGTAAAACCATTAAAATAATTTGCATACAGTTCCGTATAAGTAGTACTTAGTTATAAGTTATTTACGGTTCTCACGCCCGTTTCTACACGTTTTGATTAAAAAAGGAAAATTATATCCCATATAATCCTGTACAAATACAAATAAAGTAGATTTCTGTAGGTGTTCACGGTTATTGAAGAGACTTTCAGTTGCAAATTAGAAATAAAGCATTTACAGATAATTTTTTTATCGCGCGGTAAGCGTGAAACCACTGAGTAGTAGGTATATTGTATCAACACCTGTAAAAATAAAATATTGTCACAGGTGAATTGTAACAGGGTCAGATTAATACCGATAATAACTAAGTTATATGAAATCTAAATTAATACTTGGGTTTTGTAGGTATAACAAAATCATTTGTATATTCCTTTGTAATTACAGACAACGTAATTAAATACATATATATCATACATAATTACACCCAGACTCAAGACAAATACAAATGTTTATTACATAAATGTTTGTCCTGTGCGGGAATCAAACCCACACCCTCTGCACAGCAGTCGGCCACACTACAACTAGGCTGTGAGGGAGTCAATACCTTATACTGAGACAATAAAGAACCTAGGAATACAAATCGATTGTTACTTGACATGGGGACCACACGTAAACGAAATAAGCAAGAAATTGGATTCTGTAAACAGCTCTTTGCGACGACTACTTATTTTTTTACCTATTCCCGCTAAAATTGCTTTAGCACTATCTTTACACTTTCCTATTCTCGATAATGATGACGTCAGCTATCCTGACCTTACAATGGAGCAACTTAATAAATTTGAGCATTTCTGAATATCGTCAAAAGCTCAAATGGCTCCTAGTCCGCTTTCGCCGGGATATTCATATTCTTTATTTATTTATTTATTAAATAACATTATTATAGACTGACAGGAAACCCCAAAGCGTCTATAATCAAGTAACATTAACTTAAATTATCTTAACTATATATATTAACTTACTATACCAAATTACACGGAAACACATGAATAACAGAATAAAAAAAAAGAAAAGTAAAACATATAGTAGGAAAAGACAAATGTGTTACTGTTTCTCTTAATAATTGGCTAAACGGTGCTCCACCGGTAATTTAAACCTTTAAGGCCTGTGCCCGTCTCGCACTGAGCCGGTTTTTAGGGTTCCGTACCTCGAAAGGAAAACACGGAACCCTTATAAAATCACTTTGTTGTCCGTCCGTCCGTCAATCAAGACCCTTTTTCTCAGGAACGCGTCGAGGTATTAAGCTAAAATTTAAATCAAATACTTAGGTCTACTGTCCCTTGGAGCTGTGGAAAAATCAACCAACCAACCAATCAAAAGGTACAGCCGTTTATGCCGCAAATTTCCGCAAGTTTTCGAACTTAACGGTACTTCCCGTGAACTCAGAATCTTGAAATTTGGTACGAAGCAATGTCTTAAAGCACAGATAAAGGAAAAATTCCGAAAACCGTAAATTTTTAGTTACGTCATATTAAATATTTTTAATAATTTTACAGTAACTATCTTTTTCCTCAAGGTTTCAAATTGAAAATCATATCAAATACTCAGGTCTATAATACCTTTAAGCTGTAACAAAATCAAACTTCTATGTCAACACAATCAAAAGAAACAGCAATTTAAGCCGCACTTGGTTTTCATTATTTGTTGTTATGCACACCTCTCTACACTTGCATCTTGTGGACGAAATATACGCAAAGACAGTACAGAGCTTTTCGGGTCCAATACAACAATGCGTTACTGGTGTTGATGGGGCTGCACCGTTATTGTAGTGCCTCAGGAACATACCTGAGGCACTCAATCACGGCGCAGTGCGGAGGCACGCACCAGCTGTTTTTATGCAACCATGCGCAAACAAGCAGCGTCTCAGGGTGAGGGGCAGCCCCAAATAATTGCGAACAGGATCGATTGCCCCTACATAATACATTGTAGTGAACTTCATGCACTAATCCTAGCGTGTTAAGATTACACACTATTTTTCACTACAAGTTTGAAGTTTGTATGTATTTCTGTTACGATAGAACAAAAACAATGAAAATGTGTTTTTTGTATGGGCCCTCCTAAAATTTTATCTTTTTTAACTTTTTATTATTTGTTAGATAATCCTCCAAAACCTATAACACATAATCTATGAAAAACTCAGGCTTCTATTTCGGTCTAAAAGATCTAGAAGAAAGTCTTTTAATTGTCGGACAGACAGACAGCGTAGGCTTAGTACTAGGGCTTCGTTGCCCTCTGGGTACGGAACCATAAAAAAAAGAACAGCCCAGACAATGCAGTAAACGAATATATATATATATATATATATCCGTCAATTCTATATGTATATACAGGAAAGCTATCGGAAATCTAGTTACTTATTTTAATTTCATGGCAAAACTATATAAAATATTATAGCATAACTAATACTTGCCTGTAAAATTTCATCAGATTTGAAGGAAAGATGGCAGTATATGGCTGTGAAATACAGACAGACACGATAAAAGGTTCAGGATTCCGTTTTTGTCATTAGGTTACGGAACTTTAAAAATAATTTTACTTAAGTGTAACCATTCGTATCGTTTCAGAAATCTTCCGCGAGCGATCTGCATATCCATGCCCGTGGTGACTCTGGTATATGCGCTTACCAATCTAGCGTACTTCGCTGTGCTCACCAACGCCGAGATCCTGTTCTCAGAGGCTGTGGCCGTGACCTTTAGCCATAAGATTCTAAACAGTGTGTCCTGGATAATGCCGCTTTTCGTAGCCCTTTGCACCTTCGGGTCCTTGAATGGTGCTATTTACACATCCTCGAGGCTTTTCTTCGTTGGGGCCCGAAATGGACATTTGCCGCTGGCTATTTCGTTGATCGATGTAAAGAGAATGACTCCAGTGCCTTCTTTGATATTTATGGTAAGTCAATCGATTGATTAGCGTGATATAAAATAGTCAATTGAAAATGCAAAGACCTAGTGTTACTTGTTACTAAATATGTGTGACTCAGTCTGTGAGAGGTGCAGGTACATTCCAAATTACTGATGTTTTCATTGAAATACAAGAAATTAATTCAATCGATTATTTTAAAACCGATTTAAGCAAAAATCCATATTGAATTTTTAGGCGATTAATGTTCTGTTAGTGGAAACACATCGTTTAATGCAAAAACATGGCATGTGACGGCAAAACGAAGCCAAGAAATCCAAAAAGTGATGGAACTCTGAACTGCGGGATTTTTTTTTTGCTGTAGAGCGAGTGTTTCAGTCAAATTAATCATTGCAGAACAAATATGTATTAATATCAATAATGTTAAATAACTCTTGTGAAATTTAATTTTTATTTTCTGGCAGTAATTACTATTATTATTAACTACAGTTTAAGTAATAGTTAGATGATCTAAGCATCGATATATCTATGTATGTGCGAAATTTCATCCAAAGCAGATTAGCCACTTTTCATCCATAAATAAAAAAAATACCATTTCTCTTTACGTAAAGTATCGCAATGCCAGTTTCCCTTCACTGCCAGGCCTCCCGAAATTTGGACAATTCTAATTTTAATGTAGGTACCTAATCTAAAATAAAAAATATTTTTTAATGTAATATAAAAAAAAAACTATATAAAATATGCCAAATTAACTACACATTTTTTGTTTAATATATATTTTTCGTAAATTTAAAAAAATTTACTACTAATCCAAAAAAATATTGTGCCCCCCCTGAATGTGAAAACCTGACTACGGGCCTGACTTAATTGTAACTTGTAACTTGTCTCTCTTTGTCCTGAATTTCAATATAATACACTACGGATTATCAATGTTGGAAATAAGCACACAAAAACTTGCTTATTAATATAAAATAAATTGATAGTTGTGCGGTGGTGCGTATTAAGAATATAGTTACGTGTGAGGTCGTTTTGGTTATTATGGACAGAAAATTACGGTGAAGAATTACCTTTCGGCATAGGCATCGGATACAATTTTATTATCTAAATAATCATGAAGAAAAGCGACGGTAATATGCTTTAATATACTATTAAACGAGCAGTGTTCGTATGTATACCTAAGATAAATGCCCCATATTTCGATATCTTATTTTTCCTACTTAGTTTTAGGGTTCCGTAAAAAAAAACCTTATCACTTCACTTCATTTCACTTTGTAGTCCTTTCGTCTGCCTGTTTGTCCTGTTTTTAAGACCCTTTTTCTTTGTAGACAAATTTTTTTTTTGCTTTTATAAACTTATTTTCAGTTGGTGATCTAACCACCACCTATGTCGATGTATGTCGACAACGGTTTTCCTACGGAAAAATTTGTCCCTCGATACAGTTTATCTTTTCGTTAGAGCAATTTTCGCTACTTCCAATAGTTACCTAATAATTATTTTGGTATATGTAGCTGTACATTACTTTATTGCTTACTCTGTTAATTGCACTTATTAAAAATATAATTCCCGTGATGGACAAACTATTTACATACCTACAAGTTTCTACGGAACCCTCGGTGCGCGAGTTCGACTCTAATTTTTAAATAAAAATTACTGTTTCCTCTTTCGGGACATACATGACATAATGTATACTAATTATTAACCAATCTCAAAAAAAACAATTTTTAATTGAATGCCTCAGCTGCCAAAAAAACTGCCACGGGTATAGGGTTACCATTTCCGTATTTTAAAATTTCTGAAAAAGCCTGACATTTCAAAAAAGTCGGACATAGTCACATGATCAAATAATTTATAAAATCCTATTTTATTTTTAATGTTTTTTTGATTTGACTATGTAGTTGCCTGATGCAGCCATTATTGTTCCACCTGGCTTTTGGGGCGAGACTCTGTAGGCCGGCTCGGCCGACTCGCACGACTCGCACATAACCGATTTTTTTATTTGATACTTTTTTATACGACTAAAAGAAAAGAGGAGGTTTTCAATTCGTCGGAATATTTTTTTATGTATGTTCCCCGATTACTTGAAGATCAAATTGCCCGATTTCGAAAATTCTTTTGTGGTTGAAAGGGTACTTACTTTCTAGGTAGTCTCATGGTCATCAGGTCCGGGTGTAATGTTGGGATCCTCTAGAAATCGAGGGAACTATTAAATTTTCATAGGCACACTTGAAGCGATTTGGGTATTTTTTAGTGTACATACGAAAAAATAGGCCAATATGTCACCTAAAAGTAAGAAATGAAAGCTTTTCAACAAAAACAACAACCGACTTCAAAAAGATGCATTAATAAGGTAAAAATAATTATTTCAAAAAATCTGATCAAATTTACACTTTGAAGTTGGTGTCGTGCAAGTGTTGTGTGTTATAAACTGAGAGACTTCAAACCTTAATTAGATCTGTATTTTTGAAATAATTATATATTTTTTACCTTTTTAGTGCGGCTTTGTAAGGTTGGTTGTTGATTTTGTTAAATTTTTTTATTAAAAAATTAACGTTATTGTGTATTGCACACCCCTCAACACATAGATATAGCGCGGACGCTGTAAATATTTCGACGTCTGCCATTGCTAAAAGTCAAAATCAATGTAAGTGGTAGGCCAGTACGTAAACACACACAATGAGGTAGAGGTAAAAGAGGTTCAATAATTAATAACAAGGCAAAACTAGTAGTTACAAAGTTTTTATTTGAGACGTCAAAGTGAGAAATTTGTTAGGGTGGCCTTGCTACCAGCATTAGACACACCGCAATTGAGCCCCGGGCACTTTGGCTCGGCAGTACAACGTACTTACCACTGCACCCCTCGGTCGTCCCACTTACTTTTATACATGCCTAGTTAGTTTAAAAAGAATGGCTCACTACAGTTCGCCCTTGTTATCTGTGGGTTTACCATACGCAGTAAAGTGTATAAATTTTGACCTATTTTTTTTTCTGTTTCAGTGCTTGGTGACTGTAGTGTTCGTGCTTGTGAATAACGTAGAATTCCTAATGATTTGCGTAACTGCTGTGGAATCACTCTTCATCCTATGTTCCATCACGGGTCTCCTCTGGTTGCGATACAAGCAACCAAACCTTTCGCGACCCATCCGAGTTAATTTACTTCTCCCCGTCATCTTTTTTATCATCAGCACATTCCTCGTCATATTCTCTCTCATTCAATATCCAGTTCCAGTGAGCCTTGGTATACTTTTAATAGCTTTAGGTATACCAGTTTACTATGTTTTTATAGTATGGGAAGGTAAGCCGGAATGGTTGTTAACTTCTTGTAATAAGTTTAATATATTTTGCTCTAAACTGTTCCTATGTGTGCCTGAAGATTGTAAAGAGTTCTGACTGCTTTTGTATGGCTTTATTTTTATGTTTGATTTGTTGTGATCTTTATTTATGCGTTTTATATTATGTGACATAATATAAGTAGGTAAGTCGGTAAGAGCTATCCATAAAATAACACCGTCGCCATTAGACTATATTTATACATTTTTTAACTCAGTTGATAGTTATATTGAATGTAGGAATGAAAGTGTTCGAAACCGACAACGGTGAAGACAAAAAGAAGGACGTTTTACAAGGTTTCTACAGATTCATCTGTTCACTAATATCTTCTTAACTACCTATTATCATTTGACAATAGTTATAGTTAAGATGTATATTGTAAACTTTCGAAAAAACCAAAAGTATAGTGACTTAACAATTCTCATTGTACTATATGTGACAACTGTATACATTGCAATGATATTTTTATCGTGAAGAGTCTTGATATAGGCTAAGTGGCGTCACACTAAGTTCAATATGGCGCCCTTTAGAGGTGCATATACTCCTGTATTAAATCGTTTATTTTTAATTGGGTATATATATTACCTAGCCATTGCTTGCTGCTTTGTTTGCATTAACTAGATTATTGCAGCGATGTATTACCGGCATTGTACATACTTCACCGCTGAAATAGTGTTCTAAAATAACTTGTATTTTGCCGCGAACCGAGACCTCATCGAATACATTACCCATTATAACAAACTTAACGAGAAAACATCTAAAATTATTACATAAATAAATGAAGAACCTAGTTTTATTATGACTACAGAAACGATTCTTTAAGTTTCAGGCTCCATTATCACACCCCTGACATTAGTTAATAATTGTTTAGTACTTCTCTCACAGATCGAGACGCTTATAATGAAAGTGAACTAGATATAACAGTTTAACTATAGATTTGCAACACTGAAACTCTTTGTTTATTTATACCAATAAATGGGAATTTGGTACCTACAAAATTATATAACAATTTTTATTAGAAAATTGGTAGTCTAAATAAAATAATTAATATTTTTATTTTTACAGCTAATTTATAAATGTAAAAGTTTACAATTACTTAGTACGGGTTAAGCTATTTAGATTAGGATGAAGTTTGACACATTACCCTGATTAGTGGTTATGTAATAGTTTTACAATGAGAAAAACTGAATACTCTAAAAATATCGTGTAGCTCAAACATGAACATATAAATAAGACAGTAAGATACGTTTAGATGTTAAGATATGTGTTACAACTCTTTTATTTCACCTTAACTCCATTTTACATTACTTGATGCGTAAGATACAATAGTTTCTACTAAATTGGAGCCCCCCCTGCCCCTGAAGGACCACAATGAAGTTAACGTGTGCCTTTTTTAAAGATATAAATTATATTTACATGACAGATATATAGTAAAGTCTAGACTCCCTCGCAGCCTAGTTGGTGATGAGACCGGCTGCTGTGAAAATGTTTGGGTGTGGTTTCGATTTCCACGTTAGACAAACATTTGTGTTTGTCTTGAGTCTGGTGTAATTATTGCATTAATTATGTACATGCAGTTACGAAAAAAAAAGTTAATATATATATGAATTTGTATCCGTTGTCAGGTATCCATAAGACAAGCTTTGCTTACTTTTGGGGCCAGACAGCGCTTATACAATTATACGGTTATACAATTATATTCTATTTTTGAAACAAAATTTCAAAATGCTGCGACAATCATGCAATGTGAACTGGAATATATTGTACACCACTTCTACTTTAAGTAAAACTATTTACTCTTCGCGGTTTTGCATGCAAAAAATATGACATATTCTCCCTGCTAAAATGCATCAAGAACGGTTCAACGGTTAAGGTTACAGACAGACAAAGCTACTTTTGCATTTACATTATTTTTATGACTTGCTGTGAGGAACTAAGGCTATGTTCACATTGCGCGTCGATATTGCAACTCGTTTTCGACGTTTTCGATGTTGTTGCAAAATAAATAGAAGTTGCGTTGTCGACGAGTCCTCAAAGCGAATGTATATTATCCTATTACTATTACCAACGCCATTAGTATATTTTACTATTCTTATTATAAGATACACCAGTATGAAGGATATGGTGACACCTTTAAATATTATCTTGCTATTTTATGGATAGCTTCTAGGTAACAGTAACATTCCGCCAATTTTATAAGCAATTCTCACAATTTTAATGTAAATCCCCACTTTCCGATCATTTGAAATCCTAAATCCTATTGTTTAAAATATTTTTTAAGGACATAAGCTTTACCTATATACATTGTTCAATTTTGTCCTGTTTAGGATGGAATCTAAAAGGGTCGAAAAGTGTGGATTATTTGCGGCATTTATTATATTTTGAATTAAAAAATGTAATTAAGAGTACAGTTTCTCGAATGCGTGCCTGTTATTGTTAATTAGATATAATGCCCAAGCAGATGCTATGAAGACATTGTTATGGATGTATGCTACGTCAGGAATTTTGGTGTGGTGCCTTATTAAAATGGCTAATAATATGCATAATGTGACAAATAATATATAAATATTTAAGATCTGAAATATGTATGTTTGTAGTCATGTTTTATTTGTTCAGCTTTTTTGGTTGATCTCTAGCATAATAATAAAGAAATGTGTTCAAACAGTTCAGTCATATTTATTCAACTAAAATACACAAAACGTAGGATAATATGTGCTATGGTACCTTAAAGTAAAGACTCCCTAAGAGCTTGATTAGACTAAGAGCTACAAGCTATTTACTAGTAGATATTTAATAGCTCACGAGGAGCAAAACTGTCATTTGATTTACTAGGTTAGAACGTAAGCTCAACATTTTTCAGTTTACATTGCGAACTATTGATATTCCAGCTCAGCTTGTAAAACTAGTGTAGTAGTTGAGCGAGCAGATACCTACTCGCCCGCAGATGCCAGTCACACTCATAGCTGAGCTATTGAATAGAAGATAGTAAACTAGTAAAGCGATACTGGCTTTGTTAAGATCGCCTCACTTCACTTCACTACATTGCATCTAAACAGATGTGTTAAAAAACTTTTAAGTTGTTATTAAAAATGAACTACAAGAGTAAACTAGAGTTACTATTATAATACTATAACTAATAGTTCGAAATATATGATCTGTTCTCTACTAATACTACTGCTTTATAGCTCAACTTTATAGTTCTATCTCAATCCATCAATAATTTTACTAGTTTACCTACTATCTTATATCTAGTAGCTCAGCTGGTATGATCACCAACCAAACGCTATATTCAATTTAATTCAAGTCAATATAATTTTATTCAGATTAGGCTACAATAATTGAGCACTTATGAATGTCACTACGCCATCGGTTCGTAAGTCTACAGGGCGGGAGACCTTGTACTGAGAAGAACCGGCAAGAAACTCAGCAAGGGCATTTCTTTTCTCCCTTTCTTTTACAGCGTCCAATTAAAATATTGGAAAATGCCCTCCCTATCATAAAAGGACACTTTCCATTACAAACATAAAAAAACATGAAATATAAAGCACAAGCATAGGTTTACTAGCACCCTATCCACTAGTTTAAACCTAGCCGATCTTACCGCGCCCTAAAGGTAAGTTCCTTCGAAAAAAAATATCGTACATACAGCTATATGTTTATATAAATCATAAAGAAATATTTTTATTTTCACAGCAAAAACACAGTCAAGAGAAAAGTGAAAAGTCTAGGCTTCAGGTCAATTTTTTTACAGCAAAAACATAGATCTTTAAATATTATAAACCGTTTAGTTAATAAGCATGAAATTAAAAAGTAATACGGCGCGGGACTTCTCGCACTCAGCAGTACCAAGTATACCTAGGCAGAGAAAGTCGGCAAATGACAAAAAGGCTGCCTGAATCAGTCTCCTCATCTCACATCGGGAACATCACTTGCACTACCTAAATAGATAGATTAGAAAATTAATACCATCACGACACTTATGCGCGAAGGAGTGGTCAAAGATGTTACGAATTATCAAAGAATATTGATGCGTTCACTATAATATATTGATAGTTAACTAATTGGGTGGTAAAAATTTATAGATAGGTACTAAAAAATTAACCGACTTGGTTTTATATTAGGTCCCACAACTTTTTGCGGTAAAAGAACTGTGTTGTGAGACTAAAATTTTTTGCATGTTATGTTTTTCATGGGATTATATTCTTCAGCGTTTAGTATTGAGTGACTGTCTCGCTACCATACACTAGGTAGGGAGGTCACGTCTACTTTTAAGATCTGGCAATGCGTGAGCACAGTATAGAATGGTAAAATATAGATCACAGAATTTCATGCGTCAGCTAAGCGATTGCAGATACGTTTCGCACAAACCATAACTTTGCCCAAATGAAAAAATAACTGGTCTACCGTTTGTACTGTTAAAAATATCAACAGCAAGCCGATTTCAAGAAAATGAACATTATATTTTTACAACATTAGGGGGCATCCATTAATCGCTTGGGTTAAAAATGAGGACAGAGGGGTCTAGCAAAATGTCATCTTAATTCACTGAAAATCTCTATGGGGGGGGGGGGGGGGGGTTATACAAAAAAATACCTCACGTAATTAATGGGACATCCACCAAATAGCTATTCTACTATTTACTTACGAATACGTTGAATCGATCCGAGCTGGTATCGAGTTTTAGTATAAAATATCAATGGAAACTATGCATATAATATGACTAGCTTTTGCCAGCAGCTTCGCCCGCCCTAAATTTGGTTATCAGCATAGGATTCTTACGGCAACTCCTTAATTATAAAAAAAATCACAGAAGGTAAAATATTTTTAAATAATACGTATCGCCCTTTCCCCTCATGACTGCCCGCCGGCCTCGCACATCATAAATGCGCGCGCAATAGGTATTTTAAAACTGCGATATCTCCGAAGATATTCATTAAAATCGAAAGATGAACAGGGCAATTTTGTTTTAAATTAAATGCTTGTGATGAATAACGTATTTATTTGGATAAAGATTAATATCATGTTTATAAAAACACCTTCACAAATAATGCATTATTTTAGAATAAAAATGGTTAGCATAAAAAAGGTTATAGTGAGCCAACCTGAAAATATAGACATATGCTGTCGCGGACTTTTTTTTAGAACTTTTATAAGGGAACAATTCTGTCATACATGATTTATGCGAAACTCTAACCGTTTACGCAGCGCACGTACGCAGAGCTTCCGCTGCAACTCTCAAAAGGATAAAAAAAACCCGATTTTGAAACATTTTTCATTAGTGCTCCGCTCCTATTTGTGTTAGCGTGATGATATATAGCCTATTACCTTCCTCGATAAATGGGCTATCCAACACTGAAAGATTTTTTTAAATCCGACCAGTAGTTCCTGAGATTAGCGAGTTAAAACAAACAAACTCTTCAGCTTTATATATTAGTATAGATAATAACAAAAAAGCGGGCAATGTTGTGGGGTTTCACGGTACCTAGAGTACCATCCTACATACTGGAACACGAACCGTGCCGCCTCAGCCGTTATACGCCCCAAAGAAAGATCTTCAAGGAGAGGCCTGTGCCGCTGCAGTGGCTTAGGAGGTAGTCCACCACTCTGACATAGTTTCATATGCTTTCATATGATAAATAGCCAGGACCAACGGTTTTATACGTGCCCTCCGAAACACTTAAAAAAATGTGCCACTGGCTAGACCCATCCAAGCAGTGACCACGCCCGCTTTGCTTAACTTCGCATAGGTATCGTGACGCTACAAGCTTCTCCCTATTACCGTTCTCTACTAATAGGTAACCGTGAGTTTCAATCAAAATCTATGTAGGTACAGAGCGTGCAATCCCGAGAGTTCCCACGGGAATAGGTTTTCCGCAGGTTACGGGCTTACGTGGCCATGTTGGCGCACTAGTCCTTTACGTTGCAACACAGCGACACGCGTTGGTCAGATTTTTAAGCAAAGGGGCAGCTGAACCGGCTGATAAGAACATAAAATATTATATACCTACCCCGATAGATTTTTTCCATGGGAATGAATATTAAAATGCACACTGTGCCTTCACGTTGCTAGTGAGCAACCTGAGGTGACCTGAATTTAACTTGGATGATATCCTAGGGGCACTATTCCTTTTCGAAGCAACGGTGTGACTGAGCAGCAAGAACGAATATATTCACGTTTGAGAGTTTTCACGGGAATATCTTTTGAATATATTCCTTAACACCGTAACGGACCACCCGGTTGAGTTGATTTAGAAAAAATAAAACAATGATATCCATTAAGAGTTCCTAAAGACTTTACCGCTAGGCGCCAGGCCCTTATTACGTTACAGCGACACATTGGGAACTTGATTTTTATCACTGTGTTAGCTCAGAGCTAAGAACAGAGACACAAAAGTATTGTCCCGATTCCCGTAGGATTCTCGCGGCAATGACCGAACAGAAACGGCTCAAACAGATAATTCATACCTACTTATAAATGCGAAAGTAATATCTGTGCCTGTTACCTCTTCACGCTTAAACCGCAAAACTAAGTACTGTAAGGTACATAGAAACCAACTTCAAACTGGTATTTAGATCAGATTTTTGGCAATAAGTAATTATTTTTACCTTTTTAGTACATCTTTTTGAAGCCGGTTGTTTTTTTCTTGCTAAAAAGTTTTTATTTTTTGCTTTTGAGTGACGAACTGGTTTTTTTTTTTCGTACACTAAAAACATCCATACTTGTAACAAAATTTTACAAAAGGCGCGTTTCACCAGTTCCAAATTAACATCAATAATTTTTTTCTCCAAAAGTTTAAGTTTAAATCCACTTAATTAGTATGCTCCCTCTTTTATTTTTTTTTCATTTCATTCATTTTTTGAAATCAGTTAACAATATTGACGAATAAATCGGTGGCATACATTAAAAAAATATATATCCGCCGAACATAGAACCTCCAAGTTTTTTGAAGTCGGTTAGAAAAGACGCGAGCGGGGTTTCTTCGATCGAGAGGCAAATTGCCCATTTGTGGCTGAGTCAAAGTTGCCTGGAGCCTAAAACAGAGTATGCACTTAAAGAGCACACTCCTACTAACCCTTCGAGCCGAGACAACCCAAAACTCTCGTTGGAGTAAAGGTTAGGTCGGTAACCTCGCTCTGGCTACCAATGTTCTTTTTTGTCTTATTAACGGGTAAAGTTAAAACCAAAAACTTTAAGTATTGCTTGCTTTAATTGGTACTGTTGTTGTACGTATATGGACCACGTCTTTCTGTCCTAACGTCCGCTAAGGAGACCTAAGGGAGCCCTAAACTATAGCTCCAATATTAGAGGACATAGAAATAGGGATGAGACATAAAACGTTAAATTAAAATTAGAAATGTAAGCTTATATACTTTCCTTGGTCCAAATGTCCATATAATTATCTCAGGCCCTTCCCATACAAAATACAAAAACGAGTTATTTTTACCAGTGCAAGTATAAACTAATTAATAAATAAGCGTACCATTTTAATATACAAAAAAACGCAAAACTTTTTTTTTAGGTTATTTTTCAGAGTAATGAACCGACCCTAGAGTAATGCTTCCGGGGTGACGTCCGATTCACGCTAATTGCGTTCAAAACAAATTTACTCAGCCGGTTTCTACATGGAGGAGCCCTTGTTGGAGGAAACTTGGTATGTTATGCTATAATTTTTGGATTTTTAAGAAAAAACGTGGCCGAAAGGCCAAATGGCCGGAAGCCCTTTAATTTGATACGTCACACGAGATGTTTCTAAAAAAAAGTTCAAATACCATACAAAAAATTTATGACGTTATAACTCCCCCTAAAGGAAATATTTTTAAGAACTGAGGCTCAAAAAAATTATTTTAACCTAAAGTACCTGTGTACCAAAAAGCTATCCTCTACATCGATTTGCGGTTTTATTTTGCGAAGATACACCTTCTACAATAAGCAAACATTGATTGCTACTATTTGTCGACGCCACCAACACAAACATTCCTCCTAGCTACAAGACAGGCAATCCATTGTCAATATACTTTGTAAGTAGGTACATACACACTTATACTTATAAGGGTATTTCCCAATCACTGATAAATAAAACATGTTTACCCAGCCAGCCCCGTTTCCAAAACTTAATCCAGTGATCAAAAATGTGGTCGTCATAGATTTTTCTTTCGATTCAAACGCTTGTTGTAGTTTGATAATCTAAAGTGTCTAGTTAAACATGTTAGCATTGAATTCTTACAGAACAATGGCCATTTTGGACTAGGAAAAAACGATAATGGAGTCTTATAATGCGAGCAGTACCATATTATAGTATAAAATATTTGCTTTTATTTAGTACTATCACACTTGTTTAAGGGAAATTATTTTGATTGTAAGGAGAAACAATTAAACAAGTAGGTATGTAATATTGCCAATTAATATTAAGATACTTTCCAATTTAATGAATTTTATGTAATAATTTCTCTGAAGGGTAGATGACTATTGAACTGAGTACCTACGAATATATTTTTTTGGAAAATGTGTATCAAAATATTAACACGGAGAAAAAAAAATTGTTCGAATTTAAAAACTGTTTATTAAAATGCGTTAATAGTAAATTTTATTAATTTCAAATAAACAAAATCCGGCAATTGCAAAACAATATTATTTTAAGTCCATTTTATTATTTTCGTAAACTAATAACTAGAACATAGTTTTATTACTTTCCGTACTAATTTGTACTTCAGATTACAGAATTTTACAAATCCTATAAAACTTTTCTCGAATTTATGAGTGAGGTAATTAATATCAACATATAAAGCTTACTAAAGATTACAAAAAGTTTTATTAAAGTGGGCAGATAAAGCACTGCTTGTCATTACAATAAAAGCTAATTAACGTTTACAAACATCTTTCTAAGAATTAGCGAAGTTTACTAATAACAAACATCATATCATACTGCTACGAATTAAGGTTGACGTCACGCGTCTTACATCGCGCTATCGAAGTTTTTTCGACAGTTCCAATATATACCGACATACCGAAATACAAGTCAAGGCGTTCTTCAGGTATAACTTCTCACCTGGCTGAGGATTACCTCAGTATGGTAAGCCTGAACTGACCAGCTGTTATCAACTGTCCTCTTCGCATCACAGAGCTTCATCAGGACCAACTCAATCGGTGTAAATAAACGCTGATCGCGTAAGCGTGCTTTTTATACTTTATTTACATTCCATTAAATTTAACTTGTTTTTAGTAAACAACACTGTTATTACAACAAGACTACAATAAGTAAAACTCATTGGTAACCGTCAGTGTAATTTCTTGTCCTCGGAATGACTAATATTTTAGTGGTTATTAGTATTATTTACTTGTAGCTACTAAAGTTTTTTCTCCGTGAACATTTACACAGTCATAACCTTAAATCTGTACACTCCTTTCTAAACTTTTTTTTTATCATTTTAGGCTAGTTATGTATTGAGTTGACTACACTGCTGAATCGAGGGGCGGGGGTCCGGGTTACGCACAAGATAAACATTTGTTTTTTGTGTTTGTCTAGAGACTCGGTGTTTTCTGTGTATAATATGTATGTATTTAAAAAAAAAAGTATATATGTATGTATCTATTTGCATCCATTATCTGGAACTCATAGCACAGCTTTTCTTAGTTTGGGACCAGACGGCGCTGTGTGTAATGCCCAAAAAAATATTTTATTTATTTATTTGGCAGGCGAACAAAATGTAACATGTGGCACTTACAGACGTGAACCTAATTCTGTCATGTATGGAGAGTGGCCACTGTTCTTTCGTCGCAAGCTGCGGAAGAGTGAGCTTCATAGTAGCCAAAGACAGCAGGGCTACACATCAGCGAGTTAGTTTGCATGCCTTTCATCCTTCATCAATGTTCATGGGCATAGCGAGGTACGGGCGGCTGCCCCATCCCCCCCCCTCCCCCCCCTAGGGGCCCATTACCTGTACATTATGTATGTGCTAGAAACTTTAAAAAATATAATGAATGAAAGCATTAACACCAAAAGTTTACGAAAGTAAGTAAGCTACAATAATAGTTGCTAACGTATATGTGTTTTTTTGTTGCTTGCAATTTGCCAAAAATATAAATCAAAAACATAGATCAAAAGTGTTACGATATCTTGGCCTTGTAACAGAGTGTGAGCTTCTTACGGATCTCATTTCATGATTTTAAACAATAATTTGGTTTACTTCCTTGTTGCTAATCATAAAATAGACACTCGTTTCGTGCCGGGCACTGTTTGTACCTACCAAAGAGTTCGAGTCGCTGCCTAGACACAATAAAAAACGTCTCTATTGTAATAATCACAATAAAAATACGTAAGATTACGACACAGTAACTCTCGTCGTTAAAGCATTTTCTCGTTCATGCTTGACTTCTTAAATTCAAGTGAGACTTCGATTACGCAGAGCAAACATAGTCATCTTTGTCGCAGAGTATTTTTTTCCATCTACAGTGTTTTAGGTATGAAGCATGCGTTTGCGTATTGAAGATAAAAAGCGATATCCACTTTGTCGCATATTAGATACGGTAAAAGAACTGTTATTTTTATTTGGAGCTATTTTGAAAAACAAACCTTCAGGTGATAATCTTACTTAGCATGTAATAAAATAAAATACAAAAGTAAGTACTGCTATGGAACTTACTTTAATAGTAAATATAAGTGCCACAAGTAGAAGCCGTCTACACAACCTACACAAGTACCAAATACCACGTGCTTAATTTTATTTATTTCGAGTTGCAAAATATAATTTATATACCGAGTTAATGCAAAGAAAGCAGCGAGCAACAGCTAGTAATATAAACATTTAAAAAAACAAACTGGGCTTTATATCCTCTAGAGGGCGCTATGCTGAACTAGTGTGACTATACCAGCCTATACCTATGGGAAGCGGTGTAAAATTTTATAATAAGTTAACTCTAGTAATTCTTAACTTAAGTGACAAACAGTTTAAATTTTGTATTAAACATCTGCTATGTAAGAAAGCATATTATAATGTAGATGAATATTTGAATGAAAAAAATGTATGGCCTCGTATCACTCAAAATTAATGTTAGGTTTTCTATACAAACTTAAATAATTTACGTTTGATAAGTTAAAGGAGCACTCTCAAGACCAAGGTAATTAGCGATGTTATGTCTCTGTTGTTGACTTTATAGTGGTTGGTGGTGAGCTACCAGGGGATGCACCATGTGCAATCCGCCTTTGGTTGCCTGGTTTTGGTGGGGGTTTGGATGTGTGGTGGTGTGGCGCACGAGTACGTACGTGTATGTGTGTATATACATATTTGGATAGACTTTGTATACCTGATGGCTTGGTTCCTACATGACTGATTGGTAACAGGTGTAAATCCGGGAGATTCTTGTCGCTTCTTCTCCCCTTAGGCTAGTTTCCGAAGTGATGGTAGTTTAAATGATGTGCTTTTTTTGCCGGGCTGTTGTGTAGGGGCTGGGCCACTTTCGGGTGTGCGACGTCTGTTTGAATGTGTGTGTGCATATGTGCGTGTTTGTGTGTAGCACTATCGGGCGGGCTATCGGGCGGCCGAACGAAGATTGAATCAGATAGGATCTTTATGTTCTTTTACATATAGTTTTATTTTATATCTTTTATATATATTTGTATATTTATATATATGTGTGTATGTGTTTATATGAATATGTGCATGCATGTGTATTTTATATTATCTTTAATAGGTATATGAATTTATTTACACGTTTGTAAAATGTAAATATGTATGTATATATATATATATATTTATCTAATATGTACGTCTGCTGTGTAATATTATATGTTATATGAATATAGTACAATCGAAGTTTTATTGGAGTTGCTTGAGTGTGTCATGCTCTCTCAAAGTGTCTCTGCGGTGGTGGCATGTGCGTCGGGTCGTTACGTTCCCTAAAACATGGTTGAGCGAAGCGATGGCTGATTCATGAGTAAACTTGTGAACGGGTGCCGCTTGTGGAGGCTGGTCTGCTCTTGCAAACTTCTTTGTATTCTTTGTATATATATATATATATATATATATATGTATGTGTGTACGTCTGCTGTGTAATATTATATGTTATATGAATATATTGAATTCGGGAGTTACTTTAAATCCCGTCACAGAGTAATTGAAGACTTTTCACGTATCACATGGTGCCCCCCCCCCCTTTGCAATCTGAAAAACAATAGGCAATTTAAATAGTACCTAAGTAGTGTTTTAATACAAAACATGTATTTATTAGTTGATACACTATAATATTATGTTTCATTTGTGATTTTACAAAGATTTCCTATTGGACGCACGCAATAAAACAATATTGTAATTAGTTGTAGTCAATTTATTTGACGATTCGAAAGTGTTCTTAGTAACCCATTAGAATAAAAAGATTTTGATTTGATTTGATTTGAACAACAAAAGCTTCAAAGCAAATTGGGAATTGGCACACGATGAGGAGATTCTGAATCAGAGTTTTACTAACTGGGCCCTTAAGTCTCAACAAATTGCTATAAGACCTAACCTACGAATTTGCCAGCTAAATATTGGGGAAATTAGTCTGACAAAGTGTGAAATCCTGTACAAAATCCTGACGAAACATGAAGTTGGTATATTATTACTATTTAGAATACCAACACAAAGGACGATCAAGATTTAGATTCAGGAAATTATGCATTAATTATCAGTTTTTGGAGTTTTTCCTTTATTTGTGATGTTTGCTTCTTGCCAAATTTCATGATTCTAGGTCAACGGGAGGTACAATGCACAATTTGTGGTCATAGGTTTTGATTTATTTATGTCACAATATGCATTTTGCAAAAATTGCATTTACTTAAAAACTTGATTTTATTTCAACTTTAAGTAACCGTAGATTAAAGTATTTGGTATTAATTTCAACTTAATACCTTTACGCGTTCTTAAGTAAATAGACAAACTTTTTTTTAATGTGTTATAACTACAAATTAACGAATTTCGGATTTTTTCCTATATTTTTGAATAAATTTTATGATTATAGGACAACGGGAAGTACCCTATAGGTTTTGATTTAGTTGTGAATGCCAAAATATGCCACAGTACCACAGGCTCCATATGGAGTACTGCTGTCATCGCTGGGCGAGCGCACCCAGATACCAGCTTGGCCACATGTATAACAGAGCATCGCATAAGAACGGGTCCACCGATTTGGCCGATTTCTTATTTGTTGTATCCGTAATTGTCAGGAGTTTGGGACAAGGATTTTATGAAAGAAAAAAAAACAGGTCGAGTGCGAGTCGGATTCGCGCACTAAGGGCTGTGCACACGCTAGGTAAGGTTTCTGAATTAGTACAACCCTTTGACAATAGGTGGCGCGCCAGTAGTTTCAACTAATAAGAAACCGTTCGTTGGGTATGAGTAATAAGACGTGCGGGAAAAGTTAGATTGCGCGGGGAACCAACTAATTTATACGTAAAAACCAATAAATAAACTTTTAGGCTATGTTCCAAAACACGCCGAGTAATTATCGCCCGGTAGAGTTGAAAAATCAACCCGTTCTGGAACGAGCGTTTGACAGTTAAGTTTTAAACTGACAGGAGTGATTTTCAACCTTTTCTATGGCAGTGTAAAGAATTCAACTTGACAGTTGGAAAATTACTTTACCCCGGGCGTCCTAAAACCTTTTTAACTTCCTCGTTGCGATTTGGAACGCACCCTTAAAGTGTTGTTTATAACTCTTAGCAGGTAACATAATAGTTACATTGGTACCTTCTTAAATCAGTTTTTTACTGAGTTTCATCGTTGTTTAAAATAAATTAAGTAAGCAAGCAAGTAAGTAAGTACCTATACCTACCTATTTTTTTTTAAATGTAACGCTTTTATAACACTATCCTGCTGTTTAAGGTTTCAAAATCACACTCGGCCCAAAAAAAGGAAAAATCCTTTTGGGCCCGTTAAACCACCGGCTCACATCACTAATTATTTTTTCACGAAAATAACAGGTTTTTCTGTATCGATGGAGTAAGTGACAACACTATTTGTTGGGGGATTTTACTTACTTATTTACTTACTTACTATTATCTCACTTATTCCATCGATACAGAACAATTTTAGGTGACATAATAATACTACAATTATAAAACCTTTAATTTTCGTGAAAAACTTTGTCATTGTCTACATTTTGGCGCTGAGTGTCTATTCTGTCTACCTATAGGCTGAGTGTCTTTCTATAGGCTGCTTATTAACAAAGGTTGTAGTAGGAACAATTAAGACTGTCCTCACAAAAAAAATCGGTATTCATGAAAATTACTCAAGTGATTTTGATAATTCATACCGTTTAGGGTCGTTGACTAAATTGTTACTTAATACAAACAGGAAATAGCCTGTTATTTAACTTGACCTTGAATCACCTAAAAGCGATAATCATGACATTGACATTGCTAAATATACAGCTAACCCTCGACCGCGGGTAAGGATAAGTAATAATTTATTTATCTAGTCAATAAGTATATTTTATCAGTGATAATTCCACTTGGGTCGTAAACGGCTCATTCAGTCAGTAAGTAGGTACCAGCGATAGGACTAGGCACCATCAGACGATCACACGGGGCACCATGTTTCTTAGGGTACTTCTATCTTTGAAGTAAACTTCTAGGTTTCAAACTTATTACTAAAGTTGGTTTTTTGACTGTATAATTCCATTATGTAATTTGAATTATACTTATTTTTAGGATGTAATTGAAATTAGCAAATGGAAAATTTCAAATAAACCTTGGGCGAGTAGCGTGGAACAAAGCTCCTATGTAACTTCCTCCGTTCCGCCATAGAAAACCACACACAAAGCCACCCAAGCACACACCGAAGCTAAACTAAGTGTTTCAAGTGTTACAGATGTTGGCTCTACTTGGAGCCATTTACCGAGTTGGATTTCAGATTATTAGGATAAATCCCTGATAGGGGGCAGTAACCAATATTGGACCGGCTCCTAAATTATACCACCTCTATATTTTTATACCCAATGACAATTTCTTCGGCACTGGCAACCTAAAACAGGTCGATAGTTTTTGACATATGACAGAAACTAGGACCTTGTCAGTAAAAAAATCGGCCAAGTGCGAGTCGGACTCGCGTACGAAGGGTTCCGTACCATTGTCTATAAAAACGGCAAAAAAATTACGTGTGTGGTATGGGATTAATTAAATATTTATTTTATTTTAATTCAATTTTTTTTTAAAGTGAACATATAACTAAATATTCTGTGAATATTTCAAGCGTTTATACCTGTTTTACAGATGTACCACTTCATTTAAGTAACTTTTAATGAAATTTGTACGAAAATTTCACTTTTTTAAGTACATTTTATAACTTGGTCGACTATTACTCGTTAGCCTGTACCTTACCTTACCCGTGATAGTTTTCCTTTTAAATTCATTATATGCACTACCACCGTAATTTTTTTTAACATTTCCAAATTTAATATAATAATTTAAAGCTAAATGTTTCGCAAACGGAGTCCTAAATCAAAAAATGATCTTTGCATACCACCAATGTTTTTGGAATTTCTATCCAACGATACCCCACACGATGGGGGAGATGAGAAAAAAAAATGACTTCGCCTCTTCACGTGTAGGGGAGGTACCATAAAAAAAATTAACGATTTTTTGCAAACCCTTTGTACCACTCTAAGAGTACCTACTCCATATTCTAACATAAACATTGTTATTTAATAATTTTTCTTATTCAGGATTCTATGTATATATTTGATGAAGTAGGAATTTCTATCCAACGATACCCCACACGATGGGGGAGACGAGAAAAAAAAATGACTTCGCCCCTTCACGTGTAGGGGAGGTACCATAAAAAAAATTACCGATTTTTTGCAAACCCTTCGTACCACTCTAAGAGTACCTACTCCATATTCTAACATAAACATTGTTATTTAATATTTTTTCTTATTCAGGATTCTATATATATATTTGATGAAGTAGGGTTTTCTTAAATGAAATTCAGAAAGTTTTACCTTACGCTTTATTTCTTTTTTAATTTAAGCAGGCTGTGTTTTTATACCTTGTTTAAGTACTTGTAATAGGTACAATGTACATATATGTAATCAGCTCAGTACCTACCTATAAATTCATCTAGGTAATATTGTGAATATCCAGATCATAAATCTCCGAATATCTTACAGCTATGGCTTTATTTTTTCTATAATTTAACGTGGTTTATAAACTTATATCAATTATCTTCTTGTTTTAACATAAGTAACAACTTCATCGCATGAAATTTTTGTGATTTTTTTAATGCTCCAAACCTTATTTTTAAGTTGGTCGACTATTACACGTTAACTTGTAAAAACTACTTAGCAGTTATAATTTTCCTTGATTTTTTTAACTTTTTACAAAAACAACCATTTTCCTGGCAGGAGCTGAGACTCTTGGTTATAACAAAAATTAACACTAATAAGCTTAATATTTCGCCAACGTATCCCTGAATCGAATAATAGTTGTCACACACCCGCAATATGTTAAAAGACCTATATCCAACGACACCCAACACACACTTTGGGATCTAGACTATTTTAATTAGTAATATCTATAATATATATTTTTTTTTTCAAGATATTTAATACTGCGTTAAAAATCATATTGTTTATTCCCTTATAACCCTTATTAATTCGTCATGTCCGTCTGTCCGTATCTCACGCCTTATACTTCCACCATGTGTACATCGATTCTTATGTAATTTGATGAAAAAGTGTCTTGTCAACCGGCATACACACATGGATATATGGAAAATAGAGAATTGTTTTCGCGCTCATTTGTCCCTTAAATTTATATTTTCTATAATTAAATTTTAAATTAGTGTAGCTCAAATAATAAATTAAATTAACGAACCCTGAAGAAAGTTATATTAACATAATGCCATTCTGTTAAATATAGGTAAGAGTTAACTTACACATCAATACCTGTTCGGAAAGAACCTTCACGCATATCTAAAAGTACAGTTGAAAGTACGTCTTTTTTTTTTTTTTTTTTTAATATTATTATGGACTCGCACGGTCTCTGCAGACCATTTATGCATTTGCCAGAGTCAAAGTCAATTATATCATATCGTATCGTGGCGCGGGCGTTACCGCGCGTCCTCGTTTTCAAGTCCCAAGATTGGGCGGGAGATTTGGTGTGGATCCTCAGATATTGCGCGTCATGTCCAGCTTATTTCTTCATAATTCACTATTCATGAGCCTTCGCTGCACAATTCTTAACACGCTTTCGTAAAACATTGCTAAAATATATACATCGAAAGTCACTAAATGAATTTAGAAAAATTAAACAGAAAAAAACACCACTCCTTCTTAAGATTCGCGCCAAAACTCAAAGTACGTCTTTGAGAAGACGTTTTATTACTGATCTGCTATTCGGAGCGATTTTTTTTTTTTTTTTTTTTTTCTGAGCTGACTATGCAGTTGGCTGTTGCAGCCATTACTGCTTCACCGGACTTTTGGGGCGAGACTCTGATGGAGCCTCAGCCCATATAGCGCCCAACGCTCAAGGGCTCCCCGCGGGGGAAGCCTCGGCTTGGGTTGTCGCTCTCGGGGGCGTCCCTTCGACCGGCGTGAGTCTCTAACCCGAAGGTGAGTCACCGCCAGGAGGGGAGTTCCCCGTTACGCGGGTGCGGTTGCGATTGAGTGGGGGCGAGAAGCGCCCCGGCACTCTTTGATACCTAGTGTATCCTTGTGGGCGCCGACGAACCCGAGGACGTCGGCGTCGTGTTTGGAGGGAGGCCCTATTCGGGGAGGTCGTAGAGACTAATCTCGCTATCCGGACAGCGAGATCGTCATCTGGGGACGTTAGTACGTGCCGAGGCCGCCTAACAATAGTTGTACGACCGCGACCGGGTCGATCGGGGGGACGATACGTTGTGGATTGCACAATTAATCGATTCGGGTGATTTTGCGTACGCTCGAAAAAGCGGACTGCCAAGTCTTTAAAGTATTGGGGAATCGTGGAAAGTTCGAAGTCTCTGTGTAGGTCCGCATTGCGAACGTACCAAGAGGCTCCAGAGGCCGCTCTGAGAAAGCGGTTTTGGAGGGTCTGGAGTTTGTGGACATTGCGCTTGGACAGCGCAAAGACTACGCTAGCATAAGCTAGTATGGGGCGGATACAAGTTGTGTAAAGATTTAGCTTATTTCTAAGCGACATCTTACTATACTTGCCTATCATGGGATAGAGACGACCGAGGACAAAAGCGGCTCGGTCTCTGACTATTTTGGTGTGAGCTTGGAAGTTCAAACGACTATCCATGGTCACACCGAGATATTTGGTCTTATTTTGCCAGGGAATGGCACGACCGAAAAGAGAAAGGGGAGTAGGCCGCCCTTAGGCCGCGGAGGGCGGCCTAAGGTAAAAGGGATGGCAGAGCTTTTGTCGGGATTCACCTCGATTCTCCATTTCCGAAACCACTCGCCTAGGGCGGTGATAGCGGGTTGGAGTCTCTCAGTGATTCGACTCACTTGCCTATCTGTGGTATAGATAGCGGTATCGTCCGCAAAGAGGGCTAGATTGGTACCTATCGTTTTAGGGATATCGTTAGTGTACAGAAGGTACAAGATGGGGGCACGCACGGACCCTTGCGGGACTCCTGCTTCTATGGGACGGGGGGAAGAGAGAGTGCCTTCGACTTTGTAGCGAAAGCTACGATTCGACAAATAGTCTCGTATGATGAGCACGAGACGATCTGGCAACTGAAAGTTGTACAGTTTAAAAATTAAACCGTTGTGCCAGACTTTGTCTAAGGCCTTCGCTACATCGAAGAAGACAGCGCCCGTGTGACGGGTCTTACCTAACGCTGGCTGAAAGCCAGTAAGAATATGTTCCGTTATGCGGAGGACTTGATGAACGCATGAGTGTTTGGCACGGAAGCCGAACTGCTCGTCTATTAAAATGCCTCTGGAGACTATAGCGTTCCGTAGGCGGGCGAGAAGGAGGCGTTCATAGAGTTTACCAAGGGCCTTTAGTAAACTTATGGGGCGATAGGAGGACGGCTCGGTACGAGCTTTACCTGGCTTATGGATGCCTATAACAATTGCATCTTTCCATTGAGAAGGAAAGATGCAATGTTCCATAGCAGCGTTAAAGATCGCTACTAGGAGGCAGATAAAGGGAAGAGTGAGGCGCTTTAGGATATCGTTAGAGATACCGTCAGCACCGGGGGCTTTACGGGGGCGTAGGTCTTTGATGACCTGTACGACTTCGTCGACAGTGACAGGGGGCAGGGGGTCTTGTGGAGGCAGAGAAGTTCTGCGCTCCACTTCGCCGTCTACCTCACGCACGTGGTCGGGATCGAAGGGCTGTGTGCTTAAGGCACATTGGGCTTGGAGGCTAGACGCTAGGCAATCCGCTTTTTCGTCGTCATTGAACGCGGGAACGTTGTTGGGACGAGTTAACGGAGGGAGAGAGTTTGCGGTTTCGGATTTTAGAGCTCTGGCTAAGTGCCAATAAGCTTGGTGAGAAGGAGAAATGTTCTCCATAAGATCACCGAAACGTTGGTCGCGGAGCTCAGCTACAGCGGTTCTTACACGGCGGTGTAAGTCGTTGAAGCGAGCTTTATTTTCGGTAGTGGGAGCGCGATCGCGAGCGCGGCGGGCCGCGTTACGCTCAGTCATTAGCGACCTGATGTGCTGAGGCAGGATTAGGTGGTGATAATCACCAACCGGCACCTGTCGTGAGCACTCGCCAACGGTGGCGGTCAGGTGGCTAGTGAGAGAGTCGATAGCTACGTTTAGATCGGTCGCGGAAGAGATTACGTTGGGAACGCGGTCTAGATGTGGCGAGCTGGGATTTTCGAGCTATTGCCCAAATTTATCCCAGTCCGTCACGGTTCTAGTGTCGGGAGGAGAGTCCGAAGGGGAACCTAATCGGAGGATGACAGGGCGGTGGTCCGAGTCAAGTTCGTCAAGCACCTCTATAGAACGAAAGCTTAGCCTTACATTCTTTAGAAGTGCTATGTCCAGTACGTCGGGGTTGTTCCTAGTATTGTGGGGAAAGAAAGTGGGCGTCATGGGAGCGATAATGTCAAAGTTTAGTCCGTCAACTAAATCGTCAAGGAGTCTGCCTCTCCGTGAAGTTACAGAAGAGTTCCAGCGGCGATGCTTGCAATTTAGGTCGCCGGCAAGAATGACGGCGTCGCCTAAATTTAAGAGCGACTGAAGGTCGCTCTCGAGCAAGTCTTTTAGGGGAGAGAGATAAACCGATGCAATGATGATCGGCTGATGGCCGGTCATCGCTAAGCGGCAGACGGATGCTTCTAAATTCGTAAGCGGTGGAGGATCGATAGGGGAGCAATGCAGGGAGCGCCTGTAATAGATGAGAGTGCCTCCGAGATTGGAGGAAGTTCTATCATTACGGACGGTGCGATAGTTCGCGATCGAAGGGGTACGGACAGCGGGCTTTAGGAACGTTTCCTGGATGAGGAAGACGTCCGGTTTTTGGGACGAGAGGAATTGCGATAATTCCTCTCTTTGGTTGCGGAGACCGTTGGCGTTAAAATAGCCTATGGAGACGGACCGGGGACCGGGACCGGTTTTTCGCGCGCGGTTGTGCAATCCATTTTGGTTTTAAGGTTTTGGAGCTACCCTGCGGAGGGCGGCGAAGAAGTCGCGATGCTTAGCCATGAAGCCGAGCATTTGAGAGAGATCGGTGATCTGTACGTATTCGGCGTACACGATCTCGAAATAGGCTGGGTCGCAAACCCAAGAAATTTCGGCGAGAATGTCGAAATGCTGCTGCTCGGCCGTCTGAGCGGCGTTGCGGGGCAGCGCGAGAGAGGGGCGCGGGGGGGGGGCAAGGCGCGTTTGCGCGAGAGGTGCGGGAGCACTTCTCATAGGCGCTGGACGCGGAATGTCCCGGGACATAAGAGGGGCGGGGTAGGGAATACCCGTGACAGAGACGGCCCGGGGAGAGCAGACAAAAGTTTGTCTGTCTCCTTCGATTTGGACGCGACAACTAGCGCTGGAGGACGGCTCCAGGCGTTGACAGCGGGGAGAGGTGCAGGCACGAGCGGAGCCTGTTGGCGGGGGGCGGGGGGACGCGATTTACCCTATTTGGGTTTACGCGAGCTCTGTTTGGGAGCTTTAGGGCACCCGCGGTAATTCGCTGGGTGGCCTTCGCTCCCACAGAGTACGCAAGCGACCGGGTCGGATGCGTTAGAGCGATCGCGATCACAGTCCGGAGTGGCGTGATCGCGCAAACATTTCACACAGCGCGGTCTGCGTCTGCAGTTGCGCTGTGCGTGGCCATAAAGCTGGCATCGGTGGCATTGACCCGGGTTCGACCGCTTGTGCGGAGTCTCGACCCGGACGCCCTTGAGGCTGCACACATCTTTAATGTTAAAGATGGCCTTGCCTTCTTTTGTCAGATCGAGCACTACGAGCACCATGTCGTAGCACACTGACTTGTTACGGCCATTGTACATTCTATGTACTTCCCGAACTGGGAGGCCTTGAACGATTAGGTCGTCCTGAACAGTCTTTGTGGAGAATTCCTTAGGAACTCCCCTTATGACTGCTCGGAGAACGCGTTCCTCGGCCAGCGAGTAAGTATGGTACTCATACTTTTGGGCCGTGAGGAAAGCCGTCAGATTTCGGAAATCTGACGGTGTCGGGACCTGCACTTTGATGCCGCGCTCGGCATCATTGCGGGCGTGCGTATAATTTATCCGCTTGGCCTTCATAGCGTTTGCTATATTTGGCCAGGCCCCTTTGTCTTTGATGACAATGGGCGGCGGAGATTTTTCCTTCCGTCCCGAAGTGGGACAGTCGGACTGCGAGGTGGTGGCGGCGGGGAGGGTTGTGTCCATGGCGGCTAGCTCAGGGCTGGCCGCCGAGGTGGACGGGGCGGGGGAAGCGCTAGGCGCTTTGAGGCGTTTAGCTTTGGAATCGGAGGGAGGAGGAGTAGAAGACTCCTGAGCAGATGCCGCCGAAGCCTTTTTCGACTTGGCGGACTTCTTCCGCTTCTTCCCCTTTTAAGTCCCCAGGCCAACCACTTTGAAGCCTTCGTCGTCCTCGGACAACGCCGACTCAGCGGACATTACGGCTTCTGGAGACAGGGGTGCGGTTTCGGAGGTTGCGGGGGGTGGGGTAGCGAGTGACCGAGAAAGGGTCTCATCGGCTATCGGAGTGGGGGGGCGATTGGGCACAGGGGCCCGAAGAGCGCGGCGAGCGAGATGCGGGAGAGAGAGCGCGAACGATTGCGCGAGCGAGTGCGGGGTTCGCGGGGTTCGCGGGAGAGAGAGCGCGAACGATTGCGCGAGCGAGAGCGCGGAGTCGAACGCGATGAGACGGACGGGGAGGGCGCGGTTGTGCTGGACGCAGTGAAGGCAGGCCCCACAGCCTTTATGATGGCGTGGGCCAGCTCTGGGCGATCGCGAACAAGATTTATCACGATTGCCCCTAGCTGGTCTGGGGACAAGCCGATGAGTTGCTCGGCCATCGCGGGAGTGGCCGGGGTGTAGATTTTGAGTGCCTAGTGACTCCCCACTATTGCTGGCGAGGAGCAAGAATACCTAAATGTGGCCAGGCGCCCCGCAGTGCTACGGATTGCCTGGTGTGTACCTAACTCCTACTCCTACGGCCGGGGTTACGTTGTCACCGTTAGGTTTCCCCCCAGCAACGAGACGTGATTTAATAAGAAACGTTAGGTAGACCGCAACTCTGAAAAGAGCTATACGATCTCACCCACCAGCCCTTGAGCACTCGGAACTGGATTTCTACAAACTAAAACGCAATCGATACTTAAAACGCGAGAATGCGCGGAGCGGCGAACCGCTGAAGCGGAAATACTACACTAGCGATTTAACCCAAAGCCGGACTCAGACCGGGCGAACCGGTAACAGTCAAAGAGGAAAGCGAGGGTCAACGCTATGCGTAGTAGTTCCGCGACTACGAGAACACACACTCACGCACAAAAACACACAGTATCGCTTCGATAAACACTCGGTTATGGGCGCGTTGAAGAACGCACAAACACACTCAGAGCGGGCCGAGAAGCAATTTCCCAGCCAATACACACTGCCGAGCAGCGCTTCAACACTCAGGCCGATTTTTCAGGAATTGCGGGCAATGATCCAAACAACAATTCGAGGTCGTCAGCGCTGAGGCAAAACACCACACAGGAATGCGCACCAGCTGAGTCACCACTGCACGGAGCACACTGAGAGCACTTGACGCTCTAAAACACGACCGCACAGCACGAGAGTCGAATCGGGAATGATTCGGAGCGAAAATGAAACTTTGTAATATATACGACAGAACGGTAAACCTATATAACGCATTCTCATTTTGAACAGCACCATCTGTTGTAATGTATGTGAACTATATTTTTAATAACATAAGTATTTCAAAAATGTTACTGGCCACTTGCATTTTATTTTAACTGTAAATATTTTAATGAAACATTTTAACATTTCTATTTATTATCTTTTATTTTCCTTTTAGGTGTAGTATAAAGCACTATGCACTATGTACTCGGGGTAAAATGCGAATTCTACCTCCCGGTAAATTATACCCTCATTAGCAATCGGTCAATTTGATCCCTCGGTGAACAATGTACTATTTCCATCTAGATATAGACCACACCTTTTTTTTTTAATTATTATTTACTTTAAAAATATTTAGTATAGTGACATTGCGTACACGGTAAAAACAGATTACTTGAAAAAAGGCAAATTGCTTTGTATCAAAGCAAATTCATTAACTCCAAGAAAATGATCCTCTCCCTATAGACGTAAGAGAATATTTACTTTGTAAAAGTAAAAAAAAATCTTGAAAATATTTATTTGTACCAAGACAAAAAATATTCAATGCAATTAAAGAAATGAATCGAGTCGAAGATAAGTTATTCTTTAAGTGAAAGATGTTTCGATTTCCATTAAGGAATTTTTTTGTTAGAATAAGAAATATTTTACTTTTTTCTAGCAATTAGATTTGATTAATTGATTTTTCAAAGTAGGTAATAAGTATTTCTGTTTAAGAATATGCAATGACAAATAAAGGTACTTATACAAAGTACCGACGACTCAAAAACACCCTACTTAGAAATCTAATTGAGTTCTTATTAAGTATCTGTGACTATTGTATTTTGTTCGAATTGATTCCTCAATGATTTAATAATAAAGTAGTCAATAAATAATAATAATTCTATATAGCGCGTCCTAACTTAGTGTCAATAACTGTACAACACCATCTGTTGATATTATTTAGATTTATCTTAGAACGGATTAAATTCTTGATTTTAAAGAAGTCCATCTTTTTACTGAAATAAAACTAAATCTCAAAATAAGCATATTTATCTTAAAATTACAAAAAATCTAAGAATAATAGTATCAGAAACAGAAAGCTGCTAATTTTATAACAAACATATATTTTTAATCTGAGAAAATATATTTTTGGAATAACTAAATATTTTGAGAAAATACTCCGTCTTGTAAAGAGAAATCCTTTTTATCTGTGTACTATGACCATAGCTTTCTTCTCCAAGGAGAGGCATGTATCCCTACCTCCTGCAGTGAGGCGTAAAATGGTTAAGGCAAGCAAAATGATAGTGATGAAATTCGAAAAATAGAATTTTACCAAAAGCTGTTGCAAAAAGGTTATAAATAAGATTTTAAAACAAATAATAGAAAGTTTTCGTGATTTACAGCTTTAGCATTACAGAATTTAGTCTTTTTCCTATATCGCCCTCTTAAGTGAAATTGTAATGGCAAGCAAAATAATAGTGATGAAATTCGAAAAATAGAGTTTTACCAACAGTTGTTGCTAAAAGTTAAAAAAATAATAAGACTATAAAAAAATGACGAGAAGTTTTTTGATTGACATGCAAAGCTTTAGCATTACAGAATATAGCTTACTTCCCTATGTTGCCCTCTTAAGTGAAATTTATTGACAGACTTTTTATAACTTCCGTATATTACGTCGCCGAAGTTAAGCTGCCGATAGCGGCGACGGAATTAACGTTCGGTCACGTACAACAGTACGTTAAATGGTGTGCATTTGTTGCGGACTGTCGTGTGGGAGCTGGGCTACTTCATGATATACAACGTTTGTGGGTATGTGTATGCATATGGGTATGGTTTGTGTGATGCGCCCTCTCGCGTTTGGAACCTCTCTGGCGCTGGGCGGCCGATGGTGGATTGCAGCGGGTATTAATACTATACTTATTATATTATTATACTTGTACCTATGTAAGTTTATACATATATGTATATTTTTTTAGTAGTATTAATTTTTCATACACCGTGTTTTAATATAAATCAGTTTTAAGTTCAGAGTACGTGTGTTCGCCCTGTAATGTTAAATGTGGTGGTGGCATGTGCGTCGGGTCGTTATGTTCCCTAAAACATGGTTGAGCAAAGCGATGGCTGATTCATGTGTCATACTTGTGAACGGGTGCCGCTGTGGAGGCTGGTCTGCTCTTGCAAACTTCTTTGTATTCTTAGTATTTGGTCATCGGTGTAGGATTTCAACGGCAACTCCTCAATGACTTAACGAATAATACTTGACGTTTTCAAGTAGCTTATGTCCTTTTCCGGGACTCAAAACTATCTGCATGCAAAATTTAATCTTGATCGATACAGTAGTTTCACCGTGAAAAGGTAACAGACAGATTTTACAAAATTTATTATTATATTATATTCATGGATAGTATGGATAATTTTAAGTATATGTAAATATATGTATGTACATATGATTGTGCAAAAATATAATTATGATGGCGCTAATGCCACTAGTACTATTAAATATCGGAATTCTCTTAAATATCTAAATTCCCTCTCTCGATTAACGATACTTGACGCTTCACATGGTGCGCCCCCTATGCTACATAAAAACAAAAAAAAAATTTACAAACTTTGTTTTTAGTAGCTTATATACTTATTTTTTATTACCTATTGTATATTGTATACTCTTTAGCTTATTATCAAAGTATTGTATTACTACTTTAAATGGAACTTCTTGCCAGCTCTTTTTGGCAGAAATTAACATTGTTTACATTGTATTGACGATTCAAAAGTGTTCTTAGAAACCTACTTGAATAAAGTTTGATTTGAGTTTGAGTTTGGGTCCACACTTGACCGATCTTCGTCGCGTCACTCGACTTACTGACGGATCATCAGTCTATTGTGAACGGTTTGATGTTTTAGTATGCGTTAAGCGACGCGAAGGAAGAGACATTTCCGCCGAAAATCGGTAAGGTACGCATCTTACCTTACACCTACTACGCTTACACTTCAGCGTATTCGGTTGCCATGACTCTTCATACTGATAACCACGCGACCGAATTTGCGAGGGAGGCATAGTCTCTCCTTAGACTTAAGGGTTCGATACAGCAAGTGAGTTTGGGATCGTCAACAATTCTCACAGCCCGTCGTTGAAGTCAGTCAAAAGGGCCAAGCTGGTATCCGGGTGCACCCGCCCATAGATGGCAACAGTCCATTATCCATATAGGGTCGAACTTGTGACTTGTAAAGCAGCAACCTTTGCCCCGACGTGAAGTACTGCCTTGCTGGGAACTGAACATCGCTGGAGATGTCAACACCAAGGAACCCAGTGCAGTGCAGTGCAGGAGCACACTACTTTAGCACCACTGCTGGTATACCGTCTGGTCCACTCGACTTATGAACGTCTAGCGGAAGTAACGCCCGCCGGAACTTCCGCTGTGAGATTTCCGGCATGGTCTTGCCGCACCACGGTACACTAGGTGGTACTGCGCCTTCATCGTTCATATTCGTGTTTGAGGCAAAGAGACTGCCCAGAAGATCGGCTTTCTCTTTAGCACTATGGGCAAGTTCAACATCGGTCTTTTGTTCGACCGTTCCCTTCGGCAGCTTTGGCAAGCGTCCGGAAAGCACGACTTCCAGAAGGATGGCTCGCAAGTCGCCCAGCTAATTTGCCAATGAATTGGAAATTAGCTCTGGCAGTTACTTTCTTACTGAACCTCGAGGCAGTATTTAATTTGAGTTTCACCTCAGAAATATTCGGATCCTTATTATTATGAGCCGTGGTCCAAGCCTCATATGCAGTTTGCTAGACCTATTAAGCCACAGTCGTTTTTTCACGCTGGCAGCAACTCGCGGGTTAGGAATATAACATTCCATACCAGCGAGGATTATCTCAGTGAATGCGGCTGTGCAGACGTCAGGATCTTCTGAGCTAAAGCAGATCTGCCTCCACGGGTACGATGCATAAAATTCTTGCAATCCATTCCAGTCTGCCGACTTATAATGTCATACACGACGCCATTTAGTTGGCTGAGATGGATCGGGTTGTGAATATCCGTCCGGAGGTGTAGTCAGCAGAAGGTCTAGTAAGGAGCCTGTATGGTCCTCAATATCTGGTGTTCTAGTTGGAGAAAGTACCAGGTGAGAGAATCCATAGGTCAGAGCAAATTCATGAGCAGATATCCCTGCGTAGTAATTGGCTTGAAAACAGAGCCACTCACTATGGTAGGCGTTAAAGTCTCTCAAATACCTAGTTCTGCTGTAGGATATTGCTCTAGAACTTTGTCAGTCGTCAAACTCCGTGTCCGTATCACCGCTATGAGACCTGTATAGGCACGCATAAACACGAGTGTGGTCGCCGTGATCTACGCGCACCCACACTATCGACAGGTCCGTGTTTTCAAGGCTATAAAGGCGGCGACAGCAAATATCCACCCAGACGATCATACATACACTGGCGCGACTCACAAAATTGTGCTCGAGTTTGTAGCCGAGATAATGTAGGTATGATGGATCGGCCGGGCAGGATAGCTGCGTCTCCGTTAGGAAAAGAATGGTCGGCTGTGCAGTCTCCAGATGGTGATGGACTGCGTTAAGATTTGCGTGAATACCCCTAATGTTACAAAAGTTCACATTAAATGTGGATGGAGCGGCCGCTAAAAAACTCTTTTCTTTATTCTTCTTTCCATTTTCTTTAAAAAAGTTACTAAGACTAAATATTAGGATTCACTGCACAGACAGCTTAGAGTACAAAAGAAGTGGTACTAGGGCTGCCGAAGCTCAGATAATACGGTTGCTAGCACGGCGGTCGGAAGGGCCCCTGATCCCCCTCTGTTGTAGAAGCCGGGTCCACCTCGGTCTCCTTATCCGGCACGACTACTAGTTCAGAGAAAGCAACGCTGTTTACACAGGTTGGCGGATCAGCCTCCCAGGGCGGACATTAAGTGTACCCTGGGTTCGGGAACCCGTTCAACTTGCAGAAGGCCTGGGGTCAGCCATTTAATCAGGTCGCCCTGACCGCCGTACCGGCACGCCGCGTCTACGCCGAATAATGACAGCAACAAGCGCCGCAGGTTCTCCGCTGTACCTGCGGCGCAACTGTACAAGCACGGTGGTCGCAGTCTGCGAGTCGCAGAATACCTGGAGTACGTGACAATTTGAATGGAGACTATGGGCAAATATATCTATTTACCCTATTTTTATTTTGTTTTGTGTACGAGAGAAGCTCATGTGTAGCCTAGTGGATAGTGCATTCCTCTATTGAACCGATAATCAAAGTTAAGCAATGTGGGGTGAGGCAAACACCCGCCCGGGTGACCGCCTAGTGGCACAAACTTGTGGCTTGAAAACCAACACACAGTCAAGTGGCCACTAGCTCGGTAAACGTCCGTCAATTCAAACTGGGCATGGCGTTCTATGGCCTAAGCCTTCTTCTCCAAGGCGAGGCCTGTGCACCCCCTGCAGTTAGGTGTATAATGGATGAGGCAAGCAAAATAATAGTGATGATATTAAAAAAGTAGAGTTTTACCAAAATAATTACAGACATAGATAGTAAAAATGAAACCATACAAGTCAAGAAACCTTATAAAAAACAAAGAGAAATGAAGATAATTTACATTTAAATATTTATTATTAGGCGTGAGTGTTGTGAATGGTTTCCAATTAAGCGTTATGCTGTTATTATAAGAGATAACGCTGATTTTCAATTAAAGCCTTATTTTGATTTTTGTCACGGTCCTTTCTTTATAACCCTTTATAGGAAATACAAAGTAAAATCATAATGATAAAATAAACAATATAAAAAAATATTAAATATTATAATAAAATAACAGTAAATAATGATGATAACAATATTTTATTTTATTATCTGCATCTGCGACTTTATTTTGTGCTCTTTTATGAATCAAGGATATATGATTTATTTTTTCAAAAAAAAAATTATTCTTTCTTTTTTTATTGATTTATTTTTATGGTAACAGGTATAATAATATTAGAAATAATATTTTAATCTCGTTCTCAACAAAAGAATCAACATGTATGAGACATATATAATATAAAAAAACGGGTTGCACTCCGGGGATGCCGGCAGAAGGGAAAACATACTAGCTATTTACTTTTCATTACTTTTTATACATATTTATTTACTATAAATAATAATGTTTGTTTATTTACTTTTTTGACGTAGTATATTTGTTTTTTAATTTTATAATTAAAATCCCATAACCAACCTCCCTGTAGGTACTACGCATAATCGCCAAATTATACTAAAATATGGCGTGGCATTGTGGTTTCCGGCCTACGAATTTTAGGTCAGTATGGCGTGGCCTTATGGTTTCCGTCTTACGCATTTTCGATCAGCCTGCGCGAGTTTATCATGTTTTACCCATAACAAAAAAAGTGCACAACGCCGCCAAAAAAAGTTTCTTTCACTTCAAAAAAAAACCTAGTAAATTATTTGTTTTTTTAGACACAACGTCGTTTTTTATTGACGATTATCGAAATGGGGCTTTTTAATTAAAAAAACTGAATCAACTATCAATATGTTTAACTAGCTTTAGCTATGAATATGCACATAGTAGTTTTACAGATTTACTATTAAACTCGACATCAAAATGATTTCCAAAAGTACGGGTATTTGAATTTTTGATCCCGGTTCTTAAATTGCCGCAAAGAGCCGGGATTTCCCTGTACTTTCGGTTCCAGTAATACCAGGTAGCAAAGTAATGGCGAGACATCTCTTTAGTCGAATCGTTTAACATCAAACCAATCCAAATCCAAATCAAACCAAATCCATCAGTAAGTCAAAGTCCTTTCTTCTAAATCCGTATTTTCAATATTGCGTGAGCAGTGTTTGATAAAAGGCACACTGGTGTACCGTGGTCATTCAATGGTGTGCCTCAAAAAAATAAGGTTCTCTAATAAAGTAAAGACCGAGCGCACATTACGAGAAATTAGAAAAATTCTCGCGCGCACCGGACGCGCACTCCGTGCATATGTCGGCGGCCGATCGTAAAATCCGGCAGATCACGAAATTCCTAGTCAGACTCACAACAGAAATCGCACTGTATACGTCATGTATGATAGGTTAGGTTCAGTTTCTCTTTTGTAAACGTAGATGCGTAGCGAGCGAAGCGAGCGGAGCGTTCCAGCCAAGCTTCATATAAATGTTATATTTCATACTTACGATCTGCCTATTAATTTCGTGATCTGCCGGATTTTACGATCGATCGCCAACACAAACATTTCGTTCTAGCCTGCAAACTGTACAAAAATTTTCTCGTTTCCTAGATGTACCTTAAACACAATAAGTTTGCGGCACACTTCCTAGAGAGAGTATCCTCTACTGATATAGGTATGTAGGTATGTGTAAGTAGGAAACTAAGAATTTAAAAATAAACAATATTTAATTAAAAAGTTACACCGCCTTTAAAAACCCACTAAAAAGTAAAAAATAAACCTTACACATGCACATGGAACATTGAGGTGTGTTTTCTTCTTCTTGAAGTCGAATGCCAAAATATAATGGTCTCGTATCTTACCTCTAAATTATTGGCATTCGACTCGACTCAATGTTCCATTTGCATGTGTAAGGTTTATTTTTTACTTTTTAGTGTATTTTTGAAGGCGGTGTAATTTTTGTATCTTGTTTTCTAACGATACCTATATTGATAAATTGACGTTAGCCTAAGATGCATGTTTATGCATCTAAGGAAAAAGTTTCAGGAAAAATATACATAAGAGCTTGTAAACATTGAACTAATTCCACGTATTAAATATCTTATTGACACTAGATATCGATACATATAGGTAAGCAATACTTTTTATGATGATGTTACGAATTATACAAATATTTTTGATACACGGCGTTTGTATATAAATACAAAATTCCAGCGCCGACCCAACAGTTCTTAAAGAGTTTTGAGTTAGTTCGCCATATATCACCTACTTATTTATGGTCAGTAGCTGATTGCTTCGCAAACATAAGCTATTATCAGTAGTAACGGTGTAAGAATAATTTAAACCGGCCTTAAACTTACTAGCATCGAGTCGAGTGAAAGTATCAGTCGTGGTGCTAACTGTGAATCGTAAGCACGCGGCCATATTAGTGCTTTGTCTCGTGTTCGAAATTCGGAAACAAACAAAAATAGTAAACAAGCGTGAATAGATGCGCGGGCGCAGTGTGTATGCCAGTACTTTACGCGCACCTAGGTTTGGTCTGATAGTAGAGGCCGGTGCGTAGACGCTAGATCTTGCGTCGCGGACGTTTAGTCTTGATTATGCTTACAACGTGCTTTGTCGTCCTGGCGCTGGCAGCCTCAGCGCTTGCCGTGGCCGATACCAATTCTACACAACTCGATATTGATGTCAACAACACCTTGCCAGCCGAAAGATTCTTCATAGAAAAAATATTCGACAAGTATGGATCGCAGGGAATTATGACTTTCGAAGTAAGTGATGTTCTTTTTTTTATTTATTTGTAATTTTTTATCGTTAATTTGTCATGCAAAATCCGAAATGCGATTGGAATTTTGAAGTTTAAACTAAGTAGATAAGTTTAAATTTATAAACAACTATACAATGTGGTAAAATATTTTAAATGAAAATGGCTAGTAATTTAACATTATAAGTCGTACCTAATTTATTTGTAAAAATATGTATATTTATTTATTAATACCTATATAGAAGAAAAGCACAAGTTGGCCATTGTTTGCTGAAATGTATCTAAAACTAGGTAATAGGTATCATGATACACTGACGGGCAAAAATAACTTGTCACTTACATAGGTGACAATATTTCCTAAACAACTGATGATACCTTTAAGAAATCAAAGGAATATTGAATCGTATTTAATCACTTATTAAATTAGTTACATGTAAAATAAAACTCTTTTTAATAAAGCTATCTTTACTAGTTTATAAAATATTGTCGTTTGAATAGTTTTGCTCGTGACTGTATTTAATGTAAACTTCCGTAAAATAATACATGTATGTACACATCTTTATACATAATTGTATATGCTTCCAAAAACGAATTAAGACTTTTACTCATAAAAGCTACTTCCTTTAAGATAGTTTTAAACTATTTTGCTTGTTTAACAGTACCTATGTAGTTCTGTGAAATAGTTATATAGTTATCTATAAAAAAAGTACTTCACATACGTGTAATAAACAAGTACATAAATGAACAACAGTCATTTTGTAAAGTGCCTCATTAAAAGATATCGAGATATTCTTGATAGACGATCGTAATGAATGCTCCTTGATGTCGATAATATAATGGTTATGATAATTACCTATTTATTTAAGAATTCAAGGGCTAGAATAAGTACCAGGTACTTAACTAGAAATCAACAAGGAGACTTGAAAATAAAATACAAGTGTTAAAATAAAAGCTTGGTATATAAGAAGGTTTATCTTGTAAATGATGCGTTTAAAGTATTCTTATTTATTGATATCGATGTAGGGGCTGCCTTTCCACTATTTGTATTAAACAATGGAAGATTGATGACCAGTAAGTATGTAGTGTTATAAAGTCCTAATATCGACATTTCAATGAATTTCTGCTGCCACTCGTGATGTTTTTTTCAGGGCCGGAGTTTGTGATTTTAAAAAAGTCTCGTGTAGTTGTAAAATGCGATTTTTCTCCTCCACGTCGCATTATTTTTAACGAAAGCAAATCTTCCTTTCCCCTGTATTACAAATTACAAAAACCAAATAAAAATCAGAAAGTCTCAAGATTTAGCTACATCACATACATAATGTGGAATAGATGAACTCTGCTATTTTGAAGTTAGTTAAAACACTACGTTTTGTGGTATATTCTAGATACAAGATAAAACAAGCAAGTGTACTTGGCCACATAATTTGCCGAGGAACAATTTACGAATTTACGGCCGGAAGACATCCAGCAATTGTTTGTTCCTTAGCCAGAACGGGCACTACAGATTGTTAAATTATCTCGAATCCAGGGACTATATCATAATATATTCATTATAAAATGACCTTAATACTGCTACATTTATTTTTATTATTTTTTGCTCAAATTCATTTCAATCACTATGTAAAAAGCGACCATGAACTTGTTAGTTACAAACAGTCAACGGTTGTTGGGTTCCGTATCCATTTATTCTTACCTACTAATATGGTCTTTGACTTTTTTTTGTCATTATTAGGTATAGGCACTGGAGGTGTCTCAAATTTACTTTTTGTTTGAAAGCAGTGATTTTTAATTTTTTAGAAATGGAAATAGAGGTGACCAACAATCTAGACAAAACATATCGGATTGTATGTAGAAATTGATAGAAGTGTTTTAATTTTTATTTCATTTTTCTTATTACAATGATGTCCTTTTTATTTTGTATTTCTCTGTCTTGCATATAATATACTAAGAAACAGTCGGACATAATTATTGAATAGGAATATAATAGTTCCAAAAAAATATTATCAATACGCTATGAAAAGTTTTATTTGATTGAAGCTACACCTATGGCAACAACCAGCAGGTGCCTGCACAAAAACATATGTATTCCCATGTAAACACTTCGCCAGGATTAAAGAATATGTGTGCCAAACTTCATTCAAATCCATTTATGATTAATGAAGATATAACTCTAATAAATATCATAAGTTTATTTAAATTCTTTTTATTTTAAAATTGGAAAAAATAAATTACAACAAATGTCTCAAAAATAATTAATATAATTAGGTACCTAATTAAGACCAAATACAATTTTTTTTATTGAATAATTAATATATTTATTTGAGATGATTTATTTTATAGAATAAGTAGTATAAAATAACTAGGTATTTCGCTAAATCTATAAAGATCACAATTATTTATCTACCCTTTTTGTCAAAAATATAATTAACGCTAATTAATACTTCATTGATGATCACAAAATACTAAGAACAATAGATGACTTCATTATTTTGTAAATATATTTATCTAACAATGATATTTGTTATGTACTAGATAATGCGCTATTAAAATAATTAGAAGGTACCTAGTTAATCATAATATTATAATATATAATATAATAAGGTAGCTTAATATCTATGTTTGTAACCTAGCTTTATTTAGCTAGTTATATTTGCTAGAAAAAAACTATTTAAATGTGTCGGGGACAAAATAAAAATGTTAAAAAATTATTAAAAATCAGACTATTATTTAAAGGCTAGACGAGACTAAAAATATTTTTTTTTTATTTGTTGTATGATTGAATCTCTCCTTCGCTATTCTTAGGATTCAAATTAGTTCCTCGTTTTAAATTTGCCTTTTTTTACTTGTGCAATATATTATTATTAGATAAAAGCGCACACTTCCATTTTTAAAATCATCAAAGTTCGTGTATCAAAATCGTTTAGGTTGTCATTCTATTGCAATTATTTTGTCCTCAAGGTGTGTTCTTTTTGTTTTGTTTTGAAGAAATTTGATCTTGTTAAAGGTGTCATTATTTCACTGTCAAAAGTTCTATATAATAGGCGTGCGGCATCGTATAAGCTGTCATATACTAACATATCATAAATCACAGTTTTGATGCCTACATGGCGTTTCATATCGTTCAGTCATCATATTTTTTTTAATTAATTACTTGATAGGAGTATTTCTTTATTTATTTTTTAGCTAGCAAATGATCTTTTTTTTTTATTAATGTCTTATTAGGAAGATATATTTTTTGTTTTAATGTTTTATTGAACTTGCTTTGTCAGTGTTGATCCAATCTTACTTGCAAGATTTGTTTATTAATTATTTATCAGTAACATAGTTATATTATTCCATAGCCTTTTCCCGCGGCATCGCCCTCGCCAAATTCGTTCACTGCCGTTGGATGTCTACATATTGATGCACTGGGATAAGAGTTTTTTTGCTATTTTCTGTTTACCCAAATCACCAATACTCAAATCACGAGTTGCGACATGAAAGAATGACGACGTGGAAAAATCCACGGTAAATCATTATCCGCCGAAAAAACTGAATCTGAGGATACTCTATCCTATTAAGTATAAAGTAATACTATGTCTTTCTTAATTTCTCGACCTATCTATGTACGAAGATTTCGGTCACCCTAAGTATTGCGTTTCGCGCGGTATTTTTACAGTTAAACTGTATTCCCGAGGGAACTCTGAATCGGGATAAAAAATCAATCATCTCAATGGGAAAAAAAATTGTTTGTCCTTCTCCGTTTTCCCAACTACTATTCTTTGAGGTCCTACAATTCCAGAACACACCAATTACTATTTTCAAGAGCATTGGGATCCTTGATGTTGACATTTCTAGCGATGTTCAGTTCCGAGATAATTTGCTAGACAAGCTGGTGTCGAAAAAACTTGGAGTATTGAATAGAGCGAAACAATACTTCACCTCGAGGCAAAGGTACCATATGGAGTACCGACTGCTGCCATTTTAGGGTGGGTGCACTCGAATACCAGCCTGGCCTTTTTGACTCAATGACGGGCTAAACTCACAAGCTGTATCGAACCCTCAAGTCTGAGGAGTTCTAGCATCGCACCGCTCGCCATCGTCAGGGAATTCATCCTGACTCCTTAGAAACTAAATGGTCACGTACAATGCTCTGACCAATGGATTCTCTCAACTGGTACTTTCTCCAACGAGAATACCAGATATAGAGGACCATACGAACTCCTTACTGGACCTTCTGCTGACTACACGTCCGGACGGATATTCCATCTCAGTGGATGCGCCTTTAGGCTCCTCGGACCACTGTCTCGTTCGGAGTCAAGTGTCATGCACACAACCCGATCCATCTAGGCCAACTAATTGGCGTCGTGTGTGGCACTATAAGTCGGCAGACTGGGATGGATTGCGAGAATTTTATGCATCGTACCCGTGGAGGCAGATCTGCTTTAGCTCAGAAGATCCTGACGTCTGCGCAGCCGCAGTGACTGAGACAATCCTCGCTGGTATGGAATGTAATATTCCTAACCCGCGAGTAGCTGCCGGCGTCAAAAAACGACCTTGGTTTAATAGGTCTTGCAGAGGAGCTAAAATTCTTAAGCAAACTGCATATGAGGCTTGGACCATGGCTCGTAATAATAAGGATCCGAATATTTCTGAGGTAAATCGCAAATTAAATGCTGCTTCGAGGTTCAGTAAGAAAGCAACTGCCAGAGCAAAAAACCAATTCATCGGCAAAATAGGTGGGCGACTATCTGAGCTATACTTCTGGGAGTCGTGCTTTCTGGTCGCTTCGGAGGTCCGGCGGGCGTTGCTTTCTCTAGACATTCATAAGTCGAGTGGGCCAGACGGTATACCAGCAGTGGCGCTTAAGCAGTGTGCTCCTGAGTTATGTCCTGTACTCACGCGCCTCTTCGCGCTTTCCTACCACACTAGGCAATTTCCGTTTTCATGGAAGACTGCGAATGTGCACCCGGTGACCAAAGAGGGCGATAGATCAGATCCATCGAATTACAGGCCTATCGCTATTACCTCTCTCTTTTCCAAGGTGATGGAGCGTATGATCAACACACAGCTTCTGAGATACCTAGAAGTACACGACCTGGTCAGTGACCGTCAATATGGCTTTCGCCACGGTCGCTCGACTGGTGACCTTCTAGTGTATCTCACACACCGATGGGCACAAGCCATTGAGAGCCAGAAGGAGGCATTGGCATGTAGCCTGGACATAGCGAAGGCGTTCGATCGGGTTCTTTGTGCAAATATGTGGCTAGTTTTTTGTCCGGCAGACGCATACGAACCGTAGTTGACGGTAGTTGCTCTGATGGCATGGACATTAATACTGGTGTCCCGTAAGGCTCTGTGCTGTCTCCTACGCTGTTTTTACTGCATATCAATGACATGTTATCCATTGACAACATACATTTCTATGCAGATGACAGTACTGGAGACACTTATTACACAGGTCGTGCAAACATCCCTCGTTCTGTTGTGGAGGAAAACCGCGGAGAACTTGTGTCTCAAATCGAGACCACACTGTCCAAGGTCTCTGACTGGGGACGGGTAAACTTGGTCCGATTCAACCCTACAAAGACACACAGTCTGCGCGTTCACCGCTAAAAAAACCCCATTCACTGTGGTCCCACAATTCCAGAACACTCCCCTCTCCATCTCGCAGAGCATTGGGATCCTTGGTGTTGACATCTCCAGCGATGTTCAGTTCCGAGATCATTTACAAGAAAAGGTGAAGCTGCTGGCGTCCAAAAACTAGGTATACACAACAAAGCGAGGCAGTACTTCACGTCGGGGCAGAAGTTGCTGCTTTACAAGTCGCAGGTTCGGCCCCATATGGAGTACTGCTGCCATCTCTGGGCGGGTGCACCCAGATACCAGCTTGGACCTTTTGACTCGGTTCAACGACGGGCTGTGAGAATTGTCGACGATCCCAAACTCACTTGCCGTATCGAACCCTTAAGTCTGAGGAGAGATTTTGCCTCCCTGTGTGTGTTCTACCGCGCTTGTACAATGGGATGTGTTCTGAGAAATTGTTCGAAATAATGCCCACGGCTACTTTCTACCATCGCACCGCAGCCATAGGCAGAGAATTTATTCTCATACTTTAGAACCGAAATGTTCGCGTACAGTGCGGTTGCAGAGAAACTTTCTCCCGCGAACGCTTGGGTTGTGGAATGAGCTCCCTGCCAAGGTTTTCTCTAAGGACTACAGTATGGGGTTCTTCAAGAAAGAAGTTATTGGATTTTTGAACGGTCGGCAACGCGCGACTGATGTCCCTGGTGTTGCAAGCGTCCATAGGCCACGGTGACCGCTTACCATCAGGTGGACCGTGTGCTTATTTGCCACCTTAGAGGTAAAAAAAAAAAAAAAAAAAAAAAATGTGCTCCATGCCAAGGTTTTCTCTGTGGGCTACACATGTTTTCTATGAGGTTCTTCAAAAAAGAAATTTATACATTTTGAAAGGGTCGGCAACGCGCGAGTGATACTCCTGGTGTTGCAAGCATCTATAGGCTGCGGTGACCGCTTACTATCAGGCAGATCGTAATCTTATTTGCCACCGTAGTGTGTGTAAAACTATCCTCGTGCCATAAAGTAATAATACGCTGTAGTATAGAATGCTGAATAAAATACGTTTTTGCCCTTCTAAGACTCTTGAGCTTTCGTAGTATTTACCAAAAATAAGTTCAGTGCGTTATTTCGTTGCAACGCAAAAAAAAATCTCCTGTACGAACTTTCAATAGGAATAAAATTATTCTTTGTATTCTATTTGTTCTTATATTTATCTCAGAGGCCAGTATCAAGTCAACTGAATGCACCCTAACAATGTGAATAATAGTTACTCTGCAAAAAATATTCCGGTGGAAACTCTAGGTCGGGATAAAAAGTATTCTGTACCCTGCTCTGCCCTCCAACTATTTTTGCGCTAATAAAAAAGTTCACCTCGATGCTTCGTTGCAACGTGAAGGTATAGTAAATTTATTACTCCGACTTGACTTACTAACATTGATATTTCGACCTAAACACTACCATGTTATTGAGGAATTTTAGTGGGAGAATTTTCAAAATTGATTCAGTAGTTGCAGAAATTATCCTCTAAATGCAAACAAACAAACAAATGCCTCTTTATAATAGTAGAATAGATTAGGTAAGTACTAATTCCAAAAAATTTTAAACCCTGTTGAAAAATAAAAATAATGATAAAGTTAACTTTAACTGTTGTGTTACATTAGGGAGTGTCCCAATATCTAGGTCCACGCTCCTAAAATAAAAACAATAGTATAATTGTTTACCGTAGTACGAAGTAATTATATTAAAATTTGAGTTGTGAATCAAATTATAAAGCAATCACTTCCACACTTGACTGCACGATAAGACGATAAGAAAACCTTAATCCAATAGTAAAGTTACGTTCAAAAGTTCGTTGAACTTCCTGACCAGGGAAAGGTGATTTAGAAATTAAGTTCAGTGAAAATAAACAAATCAGATAATGATCTTACTATAAAAAACGTAACTGAGAACATTTACATATTATAGGTCCCATGGGTACTACGAAATATGATATGTAAATTTAGACAATTTAGCTAGCGTGATATATCGTATCACTATGATGATAAACTAGGTATAGGTACTTCAATAATAAATCAATACAACTTACTCGTAACTAGGTATCTATAGGTTGTGGTTTAGGTAGGTACCTATAACATCATCTTAAGTATATAACTACCGGGCTTAGGTTGTGGTAGTAATCGGTACTACAAATTAACCTCGCTTGGAATATCGTATTACTATAACTATAAGCTATAGACAAGCAAAAGCAGGTACTTTATAGTGTGACTCGCATAGATAACTGCCAACATGTCCCGATTTGGTGTTAGCTAATTTTTTATTATTCTCTTCATTGCCACCTTCAATGTTATCTATAAGTGCCAAATTTCAAAGCTCTAGCTCAATTTTTATACCTAATACATTTTTACTAGTGTGAAATATCGTAATACTATTTTTGGCCAGCTTGATATATCGTATACTATCAATACTATGACGATAATATGACCCGATTCGGTTTTGGCCATTTTTTGATTTATCTCTATACTTTCCATACTATAATAATACTTAAAACTATGATATCCATACTAATATTATAAATGCGAAAGTAACTCTGTCTGTCTGTCGCCTCTCCACGCTTAAACCGCGCCTTATTTGGTAAGGAGATAGTTTGCGACCCGGGGAAGGATATAGGATAGTGTTTACCCCAAAACCGAGCTTAAACGAACTATAACTTCATAAGAATAATTTTATAAATGAGTTGACGTAAGAATTCTATGCTGATAACCAAATTTATGGCGGACGATGCTACTGTCAAAATTAATTAATCACCATTTATCCCATTAATGTTACAAATGCGTAAGTTTGGATGTTATAATGCTTAGGTATTTGTTACTTAATCACGCTTCAACCACTGGATGGATTGGGAACCGCTGAACCAATTTAGACGATTTTTTTATGGATAATTTAAGTCCTGGGAAAGGACATATTTTTCATCCCGGAAAATGCAAAAGTTCCCGTGGGAGTAACTATAGCCGCATTCCACAAACGAACCATAGATGCAGCTATAGCTTGCTATAAAAAACATCATTAGTGGGGTATAATCAAGGAGTTGCCGTAAGTATACCACGCAGATAGCAAAAGCTAGTAGTAACTTTGTGCCAAATTTAAAGCTCTAGCTCAATTATGAAAATACATTTTAATTAGTGTGAAAAGTCGTAATACTATTTTAGCTATCGTATACTATGACGATAGTATGAAACAATTTGGTTTTGGGCTTTTTTTGATTTTTTTCGTTATTGTCACCGTAAATAGTATCTATGTGCCAAATTTTAAAGCTGCACCTCAATTATGGTAATTCTTTTTAACTAGCGTGAAAAGTCGTAGTGCTATTTTAGCTAGCGAGGTATATCGTATACTATGGCGATAATATGACCCGATTCTGTTTTGGCCATTTTTTGTTTTTTCTCGTTATTGTCACCGTAAATAGTATCTATGTGCCAAATTTTAAAGCTCTAGCTCAATTATGATAATACATTTTAACTAACGTGAAAAGTCGTAGTACTTTTTTAGCTAGCGTGATATATTGTACACTAGCTGCCCGGCGAACGTTGTTCCGCTGCCGTCCCTCTGTACCCGGCGAAAGTTGGTTTTTACCTATAGTGCCCGAGTCCGGCTCGCACTTGACATATCGAGATAAAAACTATCCTATCTTTTAAGTTGGAACAAATAACAGATATTTACGAAGTTTGATCAAAATCGGTTCAGTAGTTTAGGAGTCCATTGAGGACAAACATTGTGACACGAGATTTATATATATTAAGATTATGACAACAATATAACCCGATTCGGTTTTGGCTAGTTATGGTTTTTCTCGTTATTGTCAATGTAAATAGTATCTATGTGCTACATTTAAAGCTTTTGTAGTAAATATATAAATAAAATCATTGAAAAAGTTGAAAATTTATTTTAGGTGTCATCAGTCAACAACAAAAATCCATACAAATATTAATAATGCGAAAGTAACTCTGTTTGTCTGTCTGTTTGTTACCTCTTCACGCTTAAACCGCTGAACCGATTTAGATGAAATTTGGCATGGAGATAGTTTGAGTCCCAAGAAAGTAGAAAGAAAGCGTTAGTTGGTTTTAGAAATCCTACACCAATAACCGAATTTAGGGCGGCAGAACCGCGGGACAAAGCTTGTAATAAAAAAGTAAATAAAGTATGGAAGTGACGATTGTTGTCAAAATATCGTTTCTCAATAATTATTACTTTTCTTATTATATAGCCTTATTAATAATAATAACGCACACACACACACACCCTTATTTAATTTATTATTGATAAGGTTTTTGTATGGCTTTATTGTAATTTATTGTGAAATTGAAAAAATATAAAGATGAACTGCTGTGTTTCTTACCGGTTCTTCTTCATTACGAACCAGTGGTGAAGTTTATAAAACTATAAATTAAATTGACGATTCAAAAGTGCTGTTTAAGAATCTACTTGAGTTTGAGTGCTAATAAAGTATATAATAAGATAAAACCTTTTTAACAAAAAAAAACAACCGGCTTCAAAAAGATGCACTAAAAAGGTAAAAATAATTACTAATTTCAAAAAATCCGATCAGATCAGATTTTTGGAAATAAGTAATTATTTTTACTTTTTTAAAGCTGGTTTATTTATTTTTTGTTTAAAAGTTTTTATTTTTTACTTTTTAATGACGAATTTCTTTTTTCGTTCATAGAAACATCCATACCTACTCGTAACAAAATATTATACAATCATCCACATAAAAATTAATACTTTAGTATACAGTTAATGAGAAAACTGCCAAAAAGTTAAAGTTATATCTAGGTTTGTATCTTAACTCTAGAGCTGCCAGCAACTTTACGAAGCCCAACTTTCATTTGAGCCTTGTAATTATAAACACCGATAGTACCTACTTTGTACATAACTTATGCAAGCTTACAATAACACAAGGTAGGTATAGCAGTCTAATTAGTTTTAAAATTTACTGGCATTGATAATTTCGTAATAAAATCACATAAAATTTTCTTAAAACAAAAAGTATTTTTTTTGTATCAAAAGTTTTTTTTTGTTATATTTGTTCCAAATAACTTAATATCTGCAGAGTAATTAAATAATCACCTGATGAAGTTGACTTTTCTGAACGGCTTAGTTATTCTCTGCCGTATGGGTTTCGGGAATACAACCTACTTAGTTAAGGTACAACCATGGTCTATTTACAGTATTAAAGTGAAAATATTAATGCGAAGGTATTTATTTGTTTGTTATTTTATGTGAATCAGTTTTATGACCAACATGATTGTACACTGATTAGACAAAGATTGTTTACATTATCTATAAGTAGCGCTACCTATATCTACTTACAAGGCAATCGCCATTTTTCCCAGAAACGAATATCTTTTTCGAACTGTATCTCTGTTGTAAATCATTCAGAAAATTGAGAGGACTTTAAAAAACGGAGGTTATCAATTTGAGCCATGAGTATATGTAATATTTATAAAATTGCACTATATTCATATATTAGTTTATGTGGGCTTGTAAATAGATGTGCCAAATGTCATAAGTGTATATATGTTTGCCCACGGTTTCTCACAGACTTGTAATCGGATTTAATTTTTTTTTTTATTGAACTAGGGCACAGTGCAAGTTTCATAAAAATCGGTTTCCGTAGTTTTTAATATATTTTTGTTTTGGTGTACCAACCAATTTCTAAAGACACTTGCATCGCCATCTGGCTGGGGCATTTTTTGAAAGCAGTGTAATATTTTATTAATTTTTTTTTTTTTCTTACATACGGCGGTAAAATAAAATTGAATCGGTTATTTCAAACACAAAACAAACCCATAAAATAAAATAAAAATTGAGCCGTTTTGGTTATGAATGAAATTTTTGTCCAGTTAGAAGATTTTTAGATGTGTACACAGAATGTTGTCACCCAGTGTACTTACACAAAATTAACACATGTTAAATTCGTGTTTTTGTGACAAATGTTATTTTTTTTTAAAATCTTTGCCTCAGCCATTAACGCCTCCATGCAGGAGCAAAGGCCTCTCCTTGGTAGAATGAGGCTTAGGCTGTATGAAACGTAACTACGTACGTACCTACTTCAATCTACAATTAATAATGTGATTTGATATTATTTGATCTGTGTAAAAAAAAATGGGTATCGACCAGGAAGAACTTGAGATAAGTATTTTTATGTCTGAGTTTTAAAAATTAGTACCGACCAGAAATAACTTAAGATAGGAACCCATTTTTAGATTTGAGTTTTAAAATTTATTTGATGTCAAAAACATGATTTATTATAAACATTCATCTATTTTAAGATTTATATACCTAAATGATAAAAAAAAAATAGTTTAGGTATAGGTACCCAAGGAACGCACCTATATCTAAGACCAACTTTTATGTTTCAATCACGACACACGCATAATGTAAGTAAGGTAATAGTAATAGTTATCTCAAGTTCTTCCTGGTGGAACTTTTTTTTTAAAACTCAAATCTGAAAATTGATACCTATCTCTAGTTCTAGTTATTAAAAGCGACTACGTTAACGAAAACCTTTTACAATGATTTTTCATAGGTGACAATGTTATAGGCGCGTCTATTGTATAAATCATTGGTATGAATGGATATAAAAACAAACTACTTCTATTATAAATACCTAGCATAGTTATAACTACATTAATAGGTAGGTATATAGGTATTCGTGATGTAATTATAATACTTCGTATTGAATTAATGTAAATAAAATTACCTGTATATTTTTTTATTTCTCGGAACGACATTTTATACTTTTCAAATAATTTAAATTTCATGGCCAGCGTTACATTATAATTAGGTGTTATTATAATTTATAATATTTATAATCAAATCGCGGTCATTGTAATACACTTGTATACTTCAATAGTTTCTACGTAGTAATAAAAACCGGTCAAGTGCAAGTTAGACTCGCGCACCGAGGGTTCGGTACTTAAGATGGCGATATAGGCCAGAAAGCCTATTTCTGTTATACTAACGATGTGCTCGTAAATCCTACTAAAAGTTATAATACAATATACCCGTATACAAGGGCGTAGCCAGCTTTTGGACTAGGGGGGGGCAGACTTGGTACAAAATGTTGTTTTCATACGGAAAAAATGGCATTGTAGGCACTTTACTCCATTATTATTCATATCCATTATGATTTTGATACATGACATTTTGATCCTATTTTCAATACGGGAGATAACACCCAGCTGAAAAGTTATTGCCAGATCTGGCCACGTTTATACGCTATTTCGAGGGCCATTATCACGAATAGATTGGGAATCTTCGTGCCTTTCTTAAATGATTTTCAGCCACCTGAACAGGGGGGTTACGGCACTAAAGCACATCCAAACAGTGAGGCAGACTATACAGAAGACATTCTCGGACATCAGCCCATGTGTCACGCCTCTTTTAACTATGAGAAAGTTTACTGGCTATTCGTCGAGGTGTTTGAGATGTCTGGGTGATTTGACAACGAAATCAGTTCTACAAAACAGTCAAACATGACCTACCCAGCTACAAAAAGGAGTAAAACGGGGGATGTCATGTCCTCGAAACTGTTTAAAATCGCACTAATGTCTTGTAGTAAGTCTTGATAACTGGAAAGGACAAGGTAGAAGTAAATGTAAACAGCGAGTAAATCTAACACCTATAATTTGCTGACGATGATATTACAGTGCCGTTGGGTAAAAATCATTTCGAAAAAGAAGCCGATAAGGAGGGTCCATTTAGGTTGGGCAGGATTTAGGGTGTTTCGTCACGCCTTTACGTTATCCATACTGCAGTGTTCTTACCTGCTCTTTCTGGGACAAGTAGTCCATCCTGTTATCATAGATGCGAAAGTAACTCTGTCTGTCTGTTTATTTGTCTGGGGTCTGGGGTACTTGAAAACGTCAAGTCGGGACGGATTTTTTCTATAATTGAGAAGATGCCTTTTAAAATCCTACACCGATAACCGATTTTCAGGCAGGCGGAACCGCGGGCAAAAGCTAGTAGACAATAAACAAATCGATCGCGACCTTACAACATCAAATACTGAGGAATTACTTCTCTACTCGTGAAAGGTTGGACGTACAGTTAACTGCTAAGGTGGGTACATATTATTTGCAACACAAGAAACAATGCGACACGAATGTATGGACCCTCCAAAACCGCTTTCTCAGAGCTGCCTCCGGAGCCTCCTGGTACTTCCGTAATACTGACCTACACAGGGACTTCGAGCTCCCCACAATTCCTCAATATCTCAAAGACATGGCAGTCCGCTTTTTCGAGCGTACACAAAATCACCCGAATCGATAAATTGTGCAATCCACAACTTATCATATCCCCCCAACCGATCTCGTAATAACTCGCACGTACTAACGGCCCCAGATGACGATCTCGCTATCCGCATAACACGACGCCGACGTCCCCGGGTTCGTCGGCAACCGCAAGGATACACGAGGTATTAAAGAGTGCCGGGGCGCTTCTTGCCCCCACTGAATCGCAACCAAGTAACGGGGAACTCCCCTCCTGGCGCTGACTCACCTTCAGGTTCGAGGCTCACGCTGGTCGAAGGGACGCCCCCGAGAGCGACAACCCAACTCTCCCCCATCAGAGTCTCGCCCCAAAAGTCCGGTGAAGCAGTAATGGCTGCAACAGCCAACTGAATCGTCAGTTTAGAAATAAAAAAAAACACGAATGTATGTGGACGTTCCACACGCATGATGCGCGTCTCAACAACGGCCATTCCTGGCAACGTTCAGCGTGCACGCCATGGAGTCGTTTGACTCTGAAGTGTACATAACTGTATTGGTGTTTCATTTATTTTATTACAGCAGTGTATAAAAAAAAGTCCCAGTCGTCATCTCCATCCATTTTTACAATCGACAATTCAAATATCGCGGGCAGAAGGCAGATCCGCCGCGAAGTAGCCGTCCAGATTACACTGCGCTCGCTCATAAAAACGAATCCGACTAACACTTGACGTTTTCGACTAGCATATGTCCTTCCTCGAGACTCAAACTATCTCCATGCCAAATTTAATCTTAATCAGTACAGCGGTTAAATCGTGAAGAGGCAACAAACAGACAAGAAACTTTCGCATTTATAATATTTATATGGATATATTTTTTTTAACCCTTCTCAAATAGCTACCTATAAATTTTAGCAAAAAGTCAACAAATGTGACTAGGTGTAAAACGGTAATACAAAAAAATTAAAGTTATGAGGCGTCATTTCACCTTCGATTTGCCGACGACATAGTGGTCATGGCAGAATCGCTCGAAGATTTAGGCACGATGCTCGGAGACCTCAGCAGAATTTCCCAACATGCTGACCTTAAAATGAATTTGGACAAAACGAAGGTTATATTTAATGTCCAATCCAGCAAGTAGTGCAGTAAGGTGGTCTAACTTTGAGTAAGAGGTTAATCGCAGAAGTATTCTTAAAGTAGCGACCACGGAACGTAAAACGCAGCCTGGGACGGCCATCTACCAGGTAGACGGTCGACCTGGTTAGAGCCGCAGACGGATGACAGGTAACAAAATAAATGATAACCATGATTAATCCTATTACACATTCTCAATCCGTCTCCTATCTCTGTATGACAATGTGTAATCTAGTTCTTACTGGAACCATAAAGAACCTCCCTTGCCCAATTCGTCAGTTTCCTAAACAGCCACTGTATTTCACAAAGCTTGAACTGCTATTATTTCAACCCCTAGTAGTTTTAGGTCTTGATGTATCTAAGGGTGATCCCGCGGCCAATAGCCTATTAATGTCACTCTCAATAGATGTTACAACAACTGCTTTAAGCTTTCTGAAAACAGGTGTGTTGGGTTAGCAGTAAGGAGGAATTCAATAGTTCTATCTGATTCTAAATTTTGCCTGCAGGATTTACTATGCAACCATTCAAAGATAAATTATCAATTCCTATCATTCTTAAAATAAAAAAGTATTAAATTCATGTCAACTTCAAGATATTTATGTGGTTCTTGCCTGGGTTCCTGGTCACAGTGGGGGGAAAGGTAACGAGATGGCTGACCGATGGGCTAAGCATGCTGCTCAAACTGGACTATCGACCCACTACATATTTTCCTTAGATTTGTAATGACTTGCTTAAAGACCACTAGCAATAAAACGAAACACTTTATGGTTTAATTTAAACTTCTATTCCACCAAAACCATGGTTTTTTCGTTCACGAAACAGTGATAGATCTGTCACTTCTACCATATGTTGTCTGAGTTTAGGCCATGTGTGTACCCCAGTTTTCTTAGCAAAACTTAGAATTATAGACTTCCCTCTTTGTAGATGTGATAAAGATGAAGGTTCCTCTGATCATCTATTTAAAGCTGCCTTAAATTCTTGATTTCTTTGTATGATATTCTTCCAACGTCATGTTAACATGCAATTTTTGCATGCATTTTAAAACTATTCCTTCTAAATAAGCCATTTATACATCATTTAACAAAACATTTAACATTAAACTGTAGTAGTCAATAATTGTACTGTGTGTTATACGAGTATGTCCTTTTTAGGGAATGCAATCTCGAGACGAGATCGCTAAGTCGAGATCTCGAGGGATCAGAAATTCGATCTCGGCGAGATCTCGAATGGATTTCGAAAAGTATTGTTTTTATTAGATAACTGAACCATGATTGAAACTGCTTATTATTGAAAAAAAGACGTTATTTTTATAATTTTTACTTATGCTATGTAAAAATTCAGACCCGTAAAATCTTATAAAGAAAGTACTTATTTAACAAAGTAAAATGGATAGTGAAAACAAAAATTTACAAAAAATGCTATTTCCAAAATCACGCCTTGTGATTACAAATGATCTCTCCTTACTCTTAATTTAAAGAGTGATTTTGGAAATAGCTTCTTAAAAAACAAATAGTGCTTAGAGTGCTGTCTGATAAACGGCATCTTGTCAGGCGCTATGTAGCCAGCGGCTGAAAAGGCCCTCTCAGATTTAACGCTCGATCCTCCACACTCATACAGATCCATCTCTTTTTCAATCACGGACTCTAGCCTGTGTGTAATAGTAGCAACCCGCGAGAAAGGAGTTTTACAGGCTTTCAACGTATCTTCTAGTTCCTCTTGAAGACTTCTATTCGATCTTACAGCAGCACGTAAATTCATATCCTCCGCAATCATTGAAAGAGGCAAGTCATCCTTGTTTGCCAAGTTTGCTTCTGTACCGGTATTTATTTCATTACCAAAAGTTGAGGTCGAGGCTCGAGAAAGAGCATCTGGTTTTGTAGTGCTACGATGCAATCGTCTGATTTTATTCTTAATTTCCTTCCTTATAATGTACTTGCTAGGTAATTGAAAAGTTTCGTCGCCCTTCAATAGTTCTAAATCATGCTGATAACTAGTCGGATTTTTTAAATACAACAATGCAGCAGTTGAATTTATACGACGCTTGGAGATCCACTTTTTCATCGACTCGGCTAGTTTTTCCAACAGTGGCGTCGTCTGGTCCTCTAACTTGCGAAGCGTGAACCGCAATGTATATTCTGCACTTACTTAATCTGTATCGCGGCGGCACAATACCTCGACGGCCAGTTTTATTGGATGGAATGTATGTTCGAAGACGCTAAAGACTGCATGTTCTTTATCCGTGAATCTCGTCAATCTCGGCCGAGATCTCGTCATTTTATGCTTCGAGATTGATCTCGAAAAATGAGGCGAGATCTCGGATGATCGGGATCTCGCGAGATCGAGATTGCATTCCCTAGTCCTTTTCCAATTATTGCGCTGTTGTGTGAGTGATTTTAACTTAGTTACGAAACCGATATACAGCGATTCTCACACCACGTTGACATTGGTGAAATAATAATAAAAAAAATGATTATTTATTCCAAAACAAACACACTCTTTCAAAGGTAAATAAAACAGAATAAGAAGAGATGTTATTCACTATTGTTTTGTGGATAAACTTCCTGCCCATAAAAAACAACCATCTTTACTATCAGTAATAAATAATAACCCTTTAACTATCTAATAAATCTATTAGGAAGTTAAAGGGTGGTAGGTACTTTGACGTAGGAAAAGTTGAATATGTAAATGTATGTTTAAAGGGTTTGGCTATAGATTATTTAATGAAGGTATAGCTTAGTCCCGATCTTTTAATTGTTAAACTATATTTTCGTAAGAACCATTAATTATTTAAATTAAGCCCAAAATCGGGACATTAGGCGTCCAGAGAGAGAGTGGGAGTCAAACACGACTAGGTACCGAAAGAAGACTGTCTATTTTTTACTTCGAGCAGGGACGCGACTTGTTCAATTCTGATATTTTTTGTTTAATATCAAATATTCCAAATATTTTAACTGTTTGTGAATCATCTGACTTGAATGACAAACGTATTAAATAGCTTTCCAAGTCCCAGTTACCCGCCATAGCACTAATCCTTTAAAGTACCTACCTAAGCATTTATTTCTATAGGCAACAGTATTTTTTATATTGTACCTTTATGATAGTATACATTTAAAATAATGCATTACACTCTTAAAAGTTTAAAAAGAAACTTATTTGATTCGGATTATAAATAAATAGACGTGTAAAATAGAAAAACGGCAAAGATGAATTACTCGGTCAACCGTTAGAAAAGTGGTTAAGACGTTTTTGTTTTTTCTATCAGAATTCTAAACCTACCAGTACACCTACCTATTCAGTACTGACACCACTAAAATTATATAAAATTAGGATATTTCGTTGTATTTGTTTTCTCTATTCTTTGAATTGAATTGGCGAGTGGGTACTACAAAGTTAGATTATAAATATAAGGTTAGGTAATAATTATAAATAAACCTTAGTGTAATAAAATTTGTTTTTTTGTATACTATTTTGTGAATATTAGTTTGTATGCAACGGGAAAAGCCTTTTTTAAGGCTATGGCATACCCTAGCAAAAACGTGCTGTTTCGACCAGTGTAAAAAGACATATTACACTATTGAGGCATACAAAGAGGCACAGTTCCCCGTACGAAAGGTGCTAGCAAGAGACCGCACGTTGTAAATCTTTTGTTTGTTTAAGGGCCATACAGCAGCTTACTAGCGCTGCCATTAGATCCTCAATTTTCTCTTCGTAGAAAATTTCTAAATTCCAAATGTTGGGTAAATATAAAACTAGTCATAAGCTATTTTTAGAAAGTTTTATATAGTTTCTAAATAATATCTGTGAGTTGTAGTTGGCATTTTTGCTACAAACGGCCACTTTTAGAAGAAATGCCAACTACAACTCACAGATATTATAATAATTTTCATATCGATGGCTAAGACCCGTGTCAAGATACCGATGTGCGATAGGGACAACTGCGCCTTGGGCTTATTATACCTAGTGACAATCATCAAAATCGATATTTTTTACTTACCACATTTCTCCTTTTTATCTCAACCGAATTATATAGAAATTACTTATCCTGGAACATATTTAATTATTCTTTGTCTGTATGTTATTGTTTTCTTAATTATTTTTTTCTTTCAATTTATTTAGGAAGAAATTAGTTTACATATATTTTGTACGGAGCACGTCTGAAAATATCACATAAAAAGGCAATTTTTTTGACTTTTGCATGGCCAGTTATTTTTACGAATGGCATTAAAAATAGCAAAACATACATACATAGTGACTGTGAATATCTATCATATATAAAAAAAATATATATAAGGTAAAACGTTTTTAGGGGAAAAAGCAGCCTGACATTTCCTCTTAAAGTAGGTAAGTATTTAATACTAGATATTTATATAATAGTAGCACAACTTAGATACAGTCACTTTTGCAACAAAACAAAATTCACAGTTCTAACGAATAAAGAAATACTTAAATATCTTTCCGCCTATCTATACGTAGCATTTTCGCGACAACTCTAAATAGTTTATTTAGTTTCACTTGTTTTTTTCTCTGCGTTTAGCTGTGGATTGAAATTTGGCTATAAACTTTAGCAAAAAAAAACAATCTTAAGATGAAGGTATTTGGATTGGATATTATGTAATTTTTTTAGTAAAAGTTATATAAATTTCTCAACTTACTCGACAACCTTATGAAGAGTTCAAATAGATAGATAGATACTTAATAAACCTATTAAAATTTAAATATGTTTTGATGAATAACAAAGAATTTACTTCACTTTCATGTTATTAAGAAAATCTCGTTAAGGTTCGGGCCAAAGGCTTAAATGGATATTAGAAGTTTTTATACAAATCCGTCATTCTAAAAGTTAATTGTATAAGTATTGGTTTTGGGCCTTTACGTTAAAAACACTTGTTAACAGAAACATTAACCGGCTTAAAAAAGATGCACTAAAAAGGTAAAAATAATTACTTATTGCCGAAAATCGGATCGGTAAAACATAAACAGCTAAAAGCTTTTATTTCTTGTCGGTCGAAAGTCGCTGGAAAATAGTAGTAGGTACGTTAATAGGTATCGATACCGGAAAATCTATAGAAAAGCTTCGTCTATTGCGTCCGGTAGGTAGATAAATATAACTATGATATTTGGTAACCTTATCAGACACCGATTTATTTTCCGGTAGGTAGATATTTTATTCATTGCTATCAGTGTTTCGTAAGATAGCTAATAGGGAAACCGGTCTACTACATGTACCTACTACTACTGCTTCTCCTATCGGCATATTTATTTGCTTTCCCATCATAAGTACACTGATTATTTTACAAGCATTACCGATATTTCTGCCTGTTGAAAATGTTGAAATACGTGTTTGTCCAAGAAGCATAGATATAAAATACTGTTCATGGTTACAGTGAGTTTTTTAGGGTTCCATAGATAACCAAATGGTAAAAAGAAACGTCATGGTGAGATTTCGGTATCTGTCTGTCAGCTGGCTAAAATACTATCATTGACTAGAACTTGATTGCTCTATCTAGTTAGGTATTGTATGTATTATTTTAAGGGGTCCGAAATGGGGCCCGTAATGTAAAGGAGTCGATTATAAAAAAATAATAACTGAATCATGTCTGAGAAAATGAATGGTGTAGTAGTACCTATTTTAGTTTTAATAATAGATGGCGCTACAACGCTCAAATATTGGTCATCATAACATCAAAACTTTTTAGAATATTAAATATTTTTTTCCTCATAGGAATAACTTTAACCGTTTTCCACGTGGACTATTACATATATAGCTTGCTAAAGCAAACTTTCTTACTATTATCAAGAAGTTGCAAGTAAAAATACTTCTCCCATAACCGAATTTAGCGCGGGCAGAGCACTGGTGATACTGAGGTGGGGCCCCCACTTTATCGCTCGGCCATAATGCGATCGATTAAAATTATTTTATTCTGGGCTCAGGGCTCACCAGGGACTAGGCATAATAGGCTAGAACCCAGGGCCGTAAAACCTCATAAAAAAGAAATAATTACTGTGCCGAGCAGTCATTTATGACAGGTCATTCTCATTCGTTCGCCGGTTTGGTAACAATGCCCCTCCCTTAATGAAATCCTATATTTTCCCCTGGGACAGAGCCGCAGGAAAAAGCTAATAATAGATATAGCACGAAAAGGTTAACAAAATCAACACTGGACTTTATCGAAATAATCATAACTATCGACTTAGCTACCTATTAGCTAAGATATCATAACTGATTGTTAATAAGATTTAATTTATTAATTTGTTAAATAAGCTGATTTATACATTAAGTACCTACATAATAACTATAACAAGGTAACCCAGTTACCGACCTTCGCTACCCTCAGTGTCTCACACTCACTAGTGTCACATAAGTTCACAGCATTCTGATATGGCGACTGCAGTTTTAATGTTTGACTATCGGGTCAGAAAAATATGTTGCACAATGAGTATAATAGCGCGAGTGATGCTCCAGGTGTTGCATTTTTCTTTTTTTCTCGAATTTAATTTAGATACATGGCCCAACAGGTACAACTTTCTAATTCTCATCGCAGATTCTATGAAACAAAGCGAAGGGCCCATTTAATGAGATGTTATATATGATTTCCCAAAAGTTTGTATAATACACAAACTACGTGAAAATCTGCGACTGCTAAAACCCTGACACCAAGTACGACTAGCAGCCCGTGGGTGAAGTAAACAGAAATAACTAAGAGTTTCTGAGCGTTCAATACTTTAATGGTTTTACAGGGCTAATGAGATTGCTGAGATATTGCAGCTTATTCGGTATATAGATTAATATACATATATTTACTTGATAACGTGTTTTATTTATAATATGTTCGCGAAGGCACAGACAGACAGCCGGATTTCACGCTACCACCGTCTCTGAGATGCGACGTATTCGTGACAGTCTTAACAGCGCTCCAGCGTTTGAAATTGGGAATAAGATAACAGGCTGCACAGTATAACAGGCTGCACATTATAATAGGCTGGGTTGTCCGTTGCGTGCCCTCACGTGCCCCCACAAAAAAGGCCTGGATATAGGTATACCTAGCTCTAAATCGATCAAGCAAATCGACTTTTCACTTTAGAAAATCGACAATCGATTTTTTCTGTTTCGATAAGAACTGCAAGATTAAGATTATTAAGTGCAATAAGTTGAATGTACCCAAACCATAGATAGACCTGACCAGTTTTTCACTTAATTCATCAAAACCTTGAGAGATCGCTGTGTGGTCAGTTTCTTTCGCCTCTTTAAAAGATTGATATGACTAAACAGTTCCAAAATAATAAAATTGCGGCAATAATAATACATTGAAATATGCAGGTATATATATATATTGTTTTTAATAGATTTCGGTTACACAACTCTGCATATCTTTTCAATTTCCCCGAACATAATCGACTATCACATAATGGGGTTGTCTTTTATTTCTGTATGACCCAGTAGTCGATTCTATTAAGTCGTGAAAAATCACACCGAGTGCATTGTTCTCTTTCGTGAAACATAAACACGCACATGTGGAGCCGCAGATGGTCTGTCAACGTACTCGCCATAAGGTATATCTAAGTCAATGTGATTAGTAAATTGGCATGGTTGTTATCACCATTGTCACGTCCATAATTTTTTCTCGCAACTATTTCAAGTAAAAATAAACAAAAAGATTTTGTGAGGATCAAAAGGAGATCTGAAATTGGGGATCAAAATTTGAAAGTCGGGTTACAATCAAGTAAGTAGATAAGAATTGAAAAGAAGATGTTAAATTGGGGTCGAAATTTGAAAGTCTGGTTACGATTTGGTAAGTAGATAAGGATTGAAAAGGAGATCTAAAATAGGGTGGAAATTTGAAAGTCGGGTTACGATTTGGTGAGTAGAAAAAGATTGAAAAGGAGATCTCTGTTAGGTAAGTAGATAAGGATTGAAAAGGAGATCTGAAATGGGGTCGAAATTTGAAAGTCTGGTTACGATTTGGTAAGTAGATAAGGATTGAAAAGGAGATCTAAAATAGGATGGAAATTCGAAAGTCGGGTTACGATTTGGTAATAGAAAAAGATTGAATGGGAGATCTCTGTTAGGTAAGTAGATAAGGATTGAGAAGGAGATGTGATCTACAGCATATAAGGTGTATAAGGGCCTTGTTTGCACATTCGAAAACTTTTTTATGAAACAATTTTTTGTTGATTTAATGCTAAAAATGTACGAAAAATCACCGTTGTACCCTATCCTCAAGGTTTGCGAGCCAAAAAAAAAAATCTTAATATTACTGAACCCTGAGAGCGCGAGTCCAATTAGGACTTGATCGGTTTTTCTTGTGTTTATAATGGGCCGTGAATGTTGTTGCACCGGTGTGCTTGTTTGTTTTTGTTGGTAAATATACACACTATTACTATAAGAAAGAAATAAAGCAGGACAAGAGCGGTGTCAAATACGCCAAACTCGTGAATTGGGCGTGAAATATAATATGCAAGTACATATACGGCCCGCCAGTAGTAAAACCTACTTGCATAATTTTTTCTTACATTGTGGCATATTCGAGACCATTCCCAATAAGCTCCCAGTTCACAAAACATAACAAACAGTGTGGCGGTTCACATAAAACATCTTCCTGTAAAATTTCATCAGAATCGAGGCAAAAACTGCAGAATTATAAGCACCTATATGTTTTATCAAAAAACTCCTTCCGTCATTAGACTATTACTGAAAACTGCAGTGTCAAGTGGAAGGCCAGTGTATATTATCGTAATAATTCGCATTACACGATAATATGTGCCCTGTGATAAGTGCGAATAAACGTGTTGGAAGAATTAGGCATTACACCTATATGGTTATCTTGAAATTCAAATTCAATATAATTTATTCAGTTTAGGCTACAATAATTGAGCACTTCTGAATGTCACTACGCCATCGGTTCGTAAGTCTACAGGGCGGGAGACCTTGTACTGAGAAGAACCGGCAAGAAACTCAGCAAGGGCATTTCTTTTCTCCCTTTCTCTTACAGCGTCCAATTAAAATATTGGAAAATGCCCTCCCCATAAGTTTTCACTTCAAAAAAAAAGGGGGGGGGGATTTGACGTTAAGCCATCGAAATATATAAGCGGTAAGGGGTGCCTTACGAGAAAAACACATATAATAGAAAAAAAAAAAAATTATAATAGGCGTGGCATTACGGTTTCCGTCTTACGAATTTCCATGATTAGGACACGTGACCTGACGCGAGTTTACTGTCTTACTTCTGTTCTGATTAACTTCAATCGTGAGGATGGATACAAACTGTCGCCTGCATGGAATCCAGTCAGGAATAAACAGCTCTTGAGTTTCACCAACGAATACACCCAAGGACACCGTCAGTGTTGTTTGTAGTGATTATGACATAAGTATAAAGACAAAGTGAGGGTAGTTCAACCGGACGCCTCCACTCGAAGCAGAAGACGCCGTGCATCGCCAGTCTACCCGTGACCAAAACTAGTGTAATTTAGCCTAAACGTCGGGAAAAAGTTATTTTGCCAAATAACGAAGCGCTTAATCCCGTTTTATTTTTAAATTATTAAGAAGTTAGTCGAAAATGAGCAGGGGGTCTCTAGATAGTTTGACTATAAAGTATTTTGAGTTGAATCTTGGACAGGTAAAACCCGGATCAAAATCAAAGTAGTAGTTTCACATATGATTAAACAAAAGGAAAAACCGTTTTTTTTTTAAATATGATTAATGTAACTAATAAATAAAAAAAAAATCGCATCTCTGAATCGCTTGCTCTGCTCAGGATTCTACTCTTACTTAAACGAACTTAAACTCCAGAATCCTTAGCTACTCTCGGGACTCGACTAATTTATTTTACTTGCTGGTCAATCTCCTATCATATAAATACCTTCTTGCGGGTTAACAAATTTTTCTGACCTTCTGGCTGACTATTTAAGGGGTATTTGTCACTAGTATCATTGTGGTTTCACACCATGTTTCAATATGGCGACTGTAGTTTTTTTTTTGACCGCCGGATCAGAAAAGTTTGTTGCACTATGATACGTTCGAGGCATTTAAAAAATGAATTAAGCATACAGGTACCTACCTACTTATTGAAATGTTGTGATTGAAATAAATAAAATTTTGAATATTTAATATCTGCATAAGTAGAAAGGAACTAGGTGTATTCCCAGAAAATGTTTCATGCATATATTCTTATGCATTAAAAGTTTTTTTTTATTTTATACTATTTTAATTTCGACAGTTTATCTTCCTAGTCAACGAATAATATTATAAGATAACGTATTACACCAGTCTATTTATTCCAGGGCTTGGAACACCTATTGGACAGCTTGGGGCTGGGAGGGCGTGTATTTACCGCGACACACGACCTAGCCCTTCACCGCATCAACGGCACCTTTCTTCAGCTACATGACACTCAGCACAGACACAAGCGGTCTCCTTCGACATGTAAGAAACCAATTTCATAGTCAAATTGATGAATATTTTTTAAAGGGGTTAAAAATCCACATATCAATAATTTTGTACCAATCGTAAGTGGCGTCAAATTAGTTGGAAAAAGAACCAGCGTATCGTGTTAACAATGCTTTACACCACTAGGGTTAAAATTTTACATACTAATTTAGCGCTACTTACGACTGATATCTAATAGGTAATTTGTGGTTTTTAACTCCATTATTTGCTTACAATGGCCTGTCCCGCATCCGATATTGAGGACCAAAACCAGCTACAATTTATTTTTACGTACTCTTTGCCATCTTGCCTTTTTATATTACAATGATCACTTATCTGTCGCCTGATTTCCAACTTCCTCCCTCCCTCTCCTGAATCCTGGATCGTCAGGTCAACACCCGGTAATTTTGTCGCGGACGTAATCAGGTCCACGAGGCCAATAGCAATAATAATAATAATATACTTTATTGCACATTATATAAGAAACAGTATTCACATATAGAAAAAAAAATGGTGATCTAATCGCTACGAAGCGATTTTTCCCAGATAACCTTTAGGGAAGGGATTTGAAATAAAAAAACATATAAAAAGGTAATGTGTGCCTTAAAAAAAAGGAGATAATAAATTATAATCAATCATAAAACATTAACAAAATTTATATAAAAACATATTTGAAATATTAAATACAATTACATAATACTATACCTAAGTAGATAATTATTTAAGAATATATATAAATATATATACACTAATACATACATACATAATATTTATATACACATTCATACAGAGATAAATAAATAATCAATAAGTATATGCTGACCCGGCAAACGTTGTTTCTATTTTTAAAACATCTGCCGCACCAACCTATTGTGAAAGGGTTGTACTTATTCAGCCTAACAGCCTATACCAAAGTTTCATTCATTACAATCGGTTTACCCTTATTGCGCGAGTCCGACTCGCACTTGACCCTTTTTTTCTTTCTCAGAAATATTCCCCGGCGTGGTATAACAACTAACCAAAATTTAATTACAATCGGTTTACCCTTATTGCGCGAGTCCGACTCCACGTGACTCTTTCGGCATATCTTTTCTTATCGGATGCCTACGTCATACAAAGAACACACCCTCCAAGTTTCAGGTCTCTACGGTCAGCGGATTAGGCCTTTAGGCTGTGCGTTGATCCATCAGTCAGTCATTCAGGACAAAGCATTTTATATTTACCTAGGTAGAAAAAGAAAACTATAAGTATTATTATACACAAAAAATCAAACTTCAAATTAGGTATAGTACGGTGACTTTAAGTTCAACCTTTTTTGAATAAAATCGGATTGAGTTTTCAAAGATGTGTCAAAATAAAATGTAATTTAAATCAAAAGCACTAAGGAGTATTGATATCAACTTCGAAGCATATGAATGCCAAATAACTTTACACCCCATTTTAATCCCGTTAGGGAATGAATTTCAATAAAATACGACACACGTCTACCATCAATTCTGTTAAAAGATGTTTATGCAAAATTAAAAGTAGATTGGACCAAGGAATCGCGTTGTCCCATACAGACTTTGACCCCCTTTTTCACCCCCTTAGAAGTAGAATTTCGAAAAATCCATTCTTATCAGATGCCTACGTAATACAAAGAACACCCCTCCCCCCCTTCGAATTTCAGGCTGTGCGTTGATCCGTCAGTCAGTCATTGAAGACAAAAGAAATGTATAGATTAAAAATATTAGCTATGATGTGATATATGAGCTTTTATTTATTGTAGTAGTGTAGTACGTTGATAATTTTCTCTAGGACTGCGCGCCTATTTTATATGCATAGGTAATGTGTTCCACAATCTAATTGCTTTTACAGTAAATAAGTTATTATAATTTTCTGTACCCAAAGGTTAATTAGCAGAACCCTATTACTAAGACCCCGCTGTCCGTTCGTCCGTCCGTCTGTCAACAGGCTGTATCTTATGAGCCGTGATAGTTAAGCCGTGTCTCCTGCTAGTTGTTTTTGTTAAATTTTACATCTAACACCTAACATCTAAAGCCGTGTCTCCTGCTAGTTGTTTTTGTTAAATTTTACATCTAACACCTAACATCTAACAGAAATGTTAATGATTTTGACAATTAAAGTTAAAAAAACATGTTAACACGTTATCCGAGGCGGATGGAAAACATCACCCGCGTTCGCCTGCAGGGGGGGTGATTCATTCATTTTGTGTTAAGTATTCGTTGCGTGTTGTCTGATCTGTGGTTCGCTTTGCGCGCTCGCCCGCCATCTTTGCATTAGCTTGCTACTAATGCAAAGCTGTGCTTCTTTATTTAAGTTAATTAGGTATATTCTCTTTGCTGTGCTTTGGATTTTGTAAAATTTTACATTTGTAGATTCTACATTTTTGTCTAACACTAAGTGGCTAAATTTATTTAGACAAAAGCCATCAATTTCATTTTGTAAAACGTGATTATAAATAATCTCTACTAAACCAAGATAGCTACAACTGGTAACACATCTTCCTCGTCAGAGCTCATCTTGCACACTGAGAAACTAACAAAACAAAACGATACGAAAAAATGACGAGGAGACAGTTTGTTAAAGAAAAGTGTTAATGTTAACATGTTAAGTTAGATGTTTTGTTAGAATTTAACAAAAACAACTAGCAGGAGACACGGCTTTACAGAAATGTTAATGATTTTGACATTTAAAGTTAAAAAAACATGTTAACACGTTATCCGAGGCGGATGGAAAACATCACCCGCGTTCGCCTGCAGGGGGGGTGATTCATTCATTTTGTGTTAAGTATTCGTTGCGTGTTGTCTGATCTGTGGTTCGCTTTGCGCGCTCGCCCGCCATCTTTGCATTAGCTTGCTACTAATGCAAAGCTGTGCTTCTTTATTTAAGTTAATTAGGTAAATTCTCTTTGCTGTGCTTTGGATTTTGCAAAATTTTACATTTGTAGATTCTAAATTTTTGTCTAACACTTAGTGGCTAAATTTATTTAGACAAAAGCCATCAATTTCATTTTGTAAAACGTGATTATAAATAATCTCTACTAAACCAAGATAGCTACAACTGCTAACACATCTTCCTCGTCAGAGCTCATCTTGCACACTGACAAAACTAACAAAACAAAACGATACGAAAAAATGACGAGGAGACAGTTTGTTAAAGAAAAGTGTTAATGTTAACATGTTAAGTTAGATGTTTTGTTAGAATTTAACAAAAACAACTAGCAGGAGACACGGCTTTAGGCTTTAGACAGTTGAAATTTTCACAAAAGATGTATTTCTGTTGCCGCTATAACAACGAATACTAAAAAACAGAATAAAATAAATATTTAAGGGGGCTACCATACAACAGGCGTGATTTTTTTGCTCGATTTTGCTCGATATTGATAACGGCAACAGGTAGACGTTTAAAATATTTACAGAATATTAAGTTATACAGTCACTTAAAAATAAATAACTAAATTATAATAAAACAAATATTTAAGGGAGGCTCCCATACAACAAACGTGATTTTTTTGTCATTTTTATAGATAATGGTACAGAACCCTTCGTGCGCGAGTCCGACTCACACTTGGCCGATTTTTTATAGTACGGTATGTAATGGTACGGAACCTTTCGTGCGCGAGTCCGGCTCGCACTTGGCCATTTTTTTTTTAAATGACGCTCTTTAAATGTTTTTGGAGTAACTCTACCTACCCGCTTATAAATAAACATTCTACTGTGTATAGTTTTTTTGCAATAATTTTTTTTTATGATTTTCAAGCTTGAGATCGAAAAACTTGGTATTTTTTTACAAAAAGTAATAGAAATTGTCACCTGGGTGTTCTAATCGTGGGCTTAAGATGTTGGCATGCTCAAACGAGTTAAGTTTGCAAGAATTAGATTTATTTTAAAACTCCTAGTAAAAAAATCTGGTAAAAAGATTAAACTGGCTCGACGTTAATTTTTTGATTGCATCTTTGTTATGAAAATATTTATTTATATTGATAATAAAGCCATAGATATGGCATGCATAATGTATTTTCTTCTAAGACTTTGACCTTCAGGGACTCATTAACGAAGATTATTTCTATGTATGTTTATTTAATTGTACTTCTAAGTTTCTGTGAAGATTTTATGTGTTTGTAAGATTGATGCAATAAATTGTTTTCCCGTACTATGAATTAATACCATATTGCTCTTGTTTTCCCGCGATCCCACCCAATTACCTTTTACCTTAATTACTCACGCTCACAAGCAAGTAAAATAATGAAAGATGGAAAAAATACTTGCGCCGTACCCGAGCATGAAACCACCGCTGCCCTTCCTTAGATTCAACTCTAGCTACAGCCCTGCGGCAAACACAAAAATACATACACATTCACGCAAAATGTTTTGTTTTCGTTTCATTATTAAAATTAACAAATATCAGATAATGACATGGAATGGAATATACACTTCCAAACCGAACATTAAAAAGAACTCCTTCGAAGCCTAGTTGGTAGTGTGGCCGTTTGCTTTGCAGAGGGTGTGGGTTCGATTCCTGCACTGGACAAACATTTATGTGATAAACATTTGTGTTTGTCTTGCGGCTGGATGTATTTATGTATGATATGTTGTCTGGTTTTCATAATGCAAGCTTTGCTTAGATTGGGACCAGATGGCGCTGTGTGATATGTCCAAAATTATTATTATTACTAATATAGCAAGTAATAATCTGCTTCCCGTAAAATTCAGGTATTTATATACACCAAAGCTAGATGATTTTTATAACAATCTAGCAATGTGCCAAAATGATTTTTGTCGTTTTTTTTATTAATATGCTTATTTTCCTTAATGTGTTGTATTTTATCATTTGCAGATAAAATCTTGTACGCAACTGCATAAAATTTATTGGTACTTTTGGACTCGCGCCATGTAAAAATTAATTTCATTTCATAACAGTAGCATAAATAGATATATTACAAAATAAATATTATACTTATTACGTTAAACACTTAATACTTACAGTACTGGATTAACACATTAATGGAAATGGAAATAATGTATTTATTATGCACACTGCGAGCCAAAACTCTATGTAAAATGTGACGTCAGCCGAGGGACACGGTTTGATTGTCTATATCTCAGTCAGTTTTTGGTATTATTGGATAATTTAAAAAGAAATTTTTATATAAGAATACTTTCAACGCAAATCGCTTATTAAATTGATACTTTAACTTAGTGGAATAGTCTATTGGAATGTTTAAATGACACTTCACCTTTTCTCTTTTAACAGAAATCTATACTTTCCCCACTCTTTGATAGAAATAATTAATTCTGGCAGTCAGATGTAGCGGTCAATAAGTCGTCAGAACCCTTAAATTATCATTAAAACAGTTAAAACCTTGTTACCTACATTCGATACACCTACTTATGGACCAAGAACGGAGATACGGTTACTTTCCCATAAAAATAACCTTGTGAATAATTAAATTCTACGTTGCCCTTGGGAGACCTGACGAAGCAGTGAAAGAAGGAACTACAAAGGTATTTGTATACATTTGTAATCGATTTTGGTGACACTGTTGTCGACCACCTAAGTACCTTATTATAGATTAACACTTAACGCCGCGTGTCGACCGAAATTAATGCGGTAGTTTCGATACGCCTCATCAGGTTATTAAATATCTATTGTTTATTAAAGCGAAATTAAAAAAAGACATGGGAATCCCAGCGAGACATTGAAATAAAAAAATAAAGGACAGCTGACGACCGCTGGACTGGCGTGAAATAGCTCGGGTGGAGGAACGTCCGCCAATCATGCAGAAAGCCAAGGTTTGACTCCAGGGTTTGTTCTACCAATACAGTAGCTAAGTGCAAATTTGGTTATATATTCGTATATAAAATCAAAAGTATTTTATTCGAGAAGGATTCCAAAAACACTTTTGAATCGTCACAAATCTGTTGGCAAAGCTTAATTTAACAGAACGGCTCAGCAATAAAGTCAACCGTTAAAAAATAAAAATAAAACATTTACAACTTACAGTGCAACAACCTTTTCTGACCCTCTGACCTCGAGTGTGTGGTCGCTAGTGTCGTTGTAAATTCACACTATTTCGATATGGCAACTGTACTTTTGATTTTTGACCACCGGGTCATAAAACTTTTTGCACTATACAATACTTTGTAAATCACTTAATAAATATAATCTGTATTTGTAACAATTGAAAAAAGTCCATTCCACGATAAAGCAGAACAAATTTACTTAGAAACTTTTTGAGAAAATGCTTGAGGTTTCATTTTAAATGTTCTGTTATGTAACTTAAGTAGATATCACGCCTTTAGTAATGGTATTTAAAAATCAATTAGGTATGTATGACTCAATAGGTAGATGTTACGCTCCGATAATGTTCGAAACAGGGCACCAATAATAAATTAGTACCTACTCACTATTGATTTTATTTTAGAATTTAGGTAATATTTAATTATGATAGATTAACACAATTACCTTGACCCCACAGAATATTAGATTTTATTTGTTATGGCCTTCCTTAACACGGTGAAGCAGATTAAGTCTAAAATTACCCATATTCTAATATGGTGGCAAACAAGCCTACAGTCCGCCTGATGGTAAACTTGGTAATAACTTCTTTCTTGAAAAACTCCATACTGTAGTCCTTGGAGAAAACCTTGGCAGGGAGCTCATTCCACAACTTAATCGTTCGCGGGAGGAAGTTTCTCTGAAACCGCACTGTACGCGACCATTTAGGTTCTAAAGTGTGAGAATGAATTCCCTGCCGATGGTGAGCGGTGCGATGGTAGAAAGTAGCCGTGGGCATCATTTTGAACAATTCCTCAGAACACAACCCATTGTACAAGCGGTAGAACACACACATTGAGGCAAAGTCTCTCCTCAGACTTAAGGGCTCGATACTGCAAGTGAGTTTGGAATCGTCGACAATTCTCACAGCCCGTCGTTGAACGGAGTCAAAAGGGCCAAGCTGGTATCCGGGTGCACCTGCCCAGAGATGTCAGCAGTACACCATATGGGGCCGAACTTGCGACTTGTAAAGTAACAACCTTTGCCCCGACGTGAAGTACTGCTTCGCTCTATTGAGTACTCCAAGTTTTTTGGACGCCAGCTTCATCTTATCTTGTAAATGATCCTGGAACTGAACATCGCTGGAGATGTCGACACCAAGGATCCCAATGCTCTTGGAGATGGAGAGGGGAAGGTTCTATAATTGTGGGACTACAGTGAATGGGGTTTTCTTAGCGGTGAACGCGCACACTTGTGTCTTTGCAGGGTTGAATCGGACCAAGTTTACCTGTCCCCAGTCAGAGACCTTGGACAGTGTGGTCTCGATTAGGGGACAAGCTCTCCGCGGTTTTCCTCCATAACAGAACGAGGGATGTTTGCACGACCCGTGTAAAAAGTGTCTCCAGTACTGTCATCTGCATAGCAATGTATGTTGTTGATGTCCAACATGTCATTGATATGCAGTAGAAACAGCGTAGGAGACAGCACAGAGCCTTGCGGGACACCAGCATTAATGTCCATGCTATCAGAGCAACTACCGTCAACTGCGGTTCGTATGCGTCTGCCGGACAAAAAGCTAGCCACCCATTTGCACAAACCCTCGGGCACTCCGTAAGATGGCAACTTCGATAGAAGACCCCGGTGCCAGACCCGATCGAACGCCTTCGCTATGTCTAGGCTACATGCCAATGCCGTCCCCTGACTCTCAATGGCTAGTGCCCATCGGTGTGTGAGATACACTAGAAGGTCACCATTCGAGCGAACGTGGCGAAAGCCATATTGACGGTCACTGACCAGGTCGTGTACTTCTAGGTATCTCAGAAGCTGTGTGTTGATCACACGCTCCATCACCTTGGAGAGGAGAGAGGTAATAGCGATAGGCCTGTAATTCGATGGATCTGATCTATCGCCCTCTTTGGGTACCGGGTGCACATTCGCAGTCTTCCATAAAGACGGAAATTGCCTAGTATGTTAGGAAAGCGCAAAGAGGCGCGTGAGTACAGGACATAACTCAGGAGCACACTGCTTAAGCGCCACTGCTGGTATACCGTCTGGCCAACTCGACTTATGAACGTCTACAGAAAGCAACGCCCGCCGGTCCTCCCGCTGTGTTATGGAAATTTCCGGCATGCTCTTACCGCACCACGGTATAGTAGGTGGTACAGCGCCTTCATCGTACATATTCGAGTTTAAGGCAAAGAGACTGCCCAGTAGATCGGCTTTCTCTTAAGCACTATGGGCCAAGTCACCATCCGTCTTTAGCAGTGGTGGTAACGACGACTGGCAAAAGTTCCCTTCGGCAGCTTTGGCGACCAGAAAGCACGACTCCCAGAAGGATAGCTAGCAAGTCGCCCACCTATTTTGCCGATTTACGGTTGCTGGCACGGTGGGCGGAAGGGGCCCTGATCCCCCTCTGTTGTAGTAGCTGGGTCCACTCCGGTCTCCTTCTCCGGCACGACTACTACTTCAGAGACTTTACACCGGTTGGCGGATCAGCCTCCCAGGGCGGAGATTAAGTGATCCCTGGGTTCGGGAACCCGTTCAACCTGCGGGCGGCCAGCGGTCAGCCGTTTCATCAGGTCTCCCTGACCGCCGAACCAGCACGCCGCGTCTACGCCGAGCAATGACAGCAACGAGCACCACCGGTCCTCCGCTGTCCGCGCAGCGAATCCTCAAAGAGCTCTGGCAAACTTACTCACCGCCAGGAACACAACACTACTCAATGTTAGTGTTATTATGGCCGCGGTTTTCTGTAAGATGGAGGTACTTCCTTAGTTCAGGCCGTAGTCAGTACTCGCTATGCCCTGCTATAATTTTTCGGGTGGCTTATTCGAGCGATTCTATATCATAGATATAGAATGTTAAAGGTACTCAATGTCAGTTTAGTGATGATACCAAAAAAAAATGCGTAAGTGTTAGTTACTGACTTTGTGTGGGTTGAGAATAGTGTTGTCTGCGTACACTATCGACATTGTGCATTATCGATATATTTATGCCGGTGGTAATATTTCTGCAAACATTGAAAATGTTAAGGGAATGTTCCTAAGTAAACAAAACACATAAGCAGTTATATTAAATTAATGTTTTACAATTTGAGGGGAATCCAAGAACTGAAATATTGTTAATAGTGGATTGTATTGGAATTCCAAAGTTGGATTCATTTTGGTAAGCACCTGTCTTGTGTGTAATGCTTCAGATCTTACATTAGACTAGTCAAAAAAAGGCTAAGTGCGTTTCGTAATAGGTTAGGGTTTTGTAGAATAAAAATTATTGCGAATATATATCACGGTACTATTACCGTGATTTTTTACAGACTATTAGATGATGCGATTTGAAAGTTAGAGGGATACAAAATTTTCAACTTCAAACGCCAATAACTTGCAAAATATAAATCTTTAATAAAGTTTTTAACAGACTCGAAAGCATTTTTAATGCCCTATGTATACCCCAGACTATGAGGTATGTGAAACAAAAGTTTTCAAACCTCGGTTCAATGTATGGAGCTACCCCTAAAAAATATTTTCTTAATTATTATAACATATCTATGGCGGTTTGCAAAAGACACATTTCTGTAAAATTTTATTAGAAACGCTACAAATGCAGCGGAATTATAAGGCTATGACATACGCACGGACATGACGAGTTTACAAGGGTCCGTATTTGCCATTTGGCTACAGAACCCTATAAAAGAAGACTATTATTTTTTTTTTTTTTTTTTTTTATACCACTAAGGTGGCAAACAAGCCTACGGTCCGCCTGATGGTAAGCGGTCACCGTAGCCTATGGACGCTTGCAACACCAGGGGCATCACTCGCGCGTTGCCGACCCTTCAGAAATCTAATAACTTCTTTTTTGAAGAACCCCATACTGTAGTCCTTAGAGAAAACCTTGGCAGGGAGCTCATTCCACAACCCAAGGGTTCGCGGGAGGAAGTTTCTCTGAAACCGCACTGTTCGCGACCATTTTGGTTCCAAAGTGTGAGAATGAATTCCCTGTCGATGGCGAGCGGTGCGATGGTAGAAAGTAGCCGTGGGCATCATTTCGAACAATTCCTCAGAACACAATCCATTGTACAAGCGGTAGAACACACACAGGGTGGCAAAGTCTCTCCTCAGACTTAAGGGTTCGATACCGCAAGTGAGTTTGGGATCGTCGACAATTCTCACAGCCCGTCGTTGAACCGAGTCAAAAGGGCCAAGCTGGTATCCGGGTGCACCCGCCCAGAGATGGCAGCAGTACTCCATATGGGGCCGGACTTGCGACTTGTAAAGTAGCAACCTTTGCCCCGACGTGAAGTACTGCTTCGCTCTGTTGAGTACACCAAGTTTTTTGGACGCCAGCTTTACCTTGCCTAGCAAATGATCTCGGAACTGAACATCGCTGGAGATGTCAACGCCAAGGATCCCAATGCTCTTGGAGATGGAGAGGGGAGTGTTCTGGAATTGTGGGACTACAGTGAATGGGGTTTTCTTAGCGGTGAACGCGCAGACTTGTGTCTTTGAAGGGTTGAATCGGACCAAGTTTTCCCGCCCCCAGTCAGAGACCTTGGACAGACCGATCTCGATTTGAGACACAAGTTCTTCACGCTTTTCCTCCACAACGGAACGTGGGATGCTTGCACGGCCCGTGTAATAAGCGTCTCCAGTACTGTCATCTGCATAGCAATGTATGTTGTTGATGTCCAACATATCATTGATGTGCAGTAGAAACAGTGTAGGAGACAGCACAGAGCCTTGCGGGACACCAGCATTAATGTCCATGCTATCAGAGCAACTACCGTCAACTACGGCTCGTATGCTTCTGCCGGACAAAAAGCTAGCCACCCATTTGCACAAACCCTCGGGCACTCCGTAAGAAGGCAACTTCGATAGAAGACCCCGGTGCCAGACCCGATCGAACGCCTTCGCTATGTCTAGGCTACATGCCAATGCCTCCCCCTGACTCTCAATGGCTAGTGCCCATCGGTGTGTGAGATACACTAGAAGGTCACCAGTTGAGCGACCGTGGCGGAAGCCATATTGACGGTCACTGATCAGGTCGTGTTTTTCTAGGTATCTCAAAAGCTGTGTGTTGATCACACGCTCCATCACCTTGGAGAGGAGAGAGGTTATAGCGATAGGCCTGTAATTCGATGGATCTGATCTATCGCCCTTTTTGGGCACCGGGTGCACATTTGCAGTCTTCCATGAAGACGGAAATTGCCTAGTGTGGTAGGAAAGCGTGAAGAGGCGCGTGAGTACAGGACATAACTCAGGAGCACACTGCTTAAGCACCACTGCTGGTATGCCGTCTGGCCCACTCGACTTATGAACGTCTAGGGAAAGCAACGCCCGCCGGACCTCGCGCTGTGTTATAGTGATTTCCGGCATGGTCTTACCGCACCACGGTAAAGTAGGTGGTACAGCGCCTTCGTCGTTCACATTCGAGTTAGAGGCAAAGAGACTGCCCAATAGATCGGCTTTCTCTTTTGCACTGTGGGCCAAGTCACCATCGGTCTTTCGCAGTGGTGGTAATGACGACTGGCAGAAGTTCCCCTCGGCAGCTTTAGCAAGCGACCAGAAAGCACGACTCCCAGAAGGATAGCTCGCAAGTCGCCCACCTATTTTGCCGATGAATTGGAATTTTGCTCTGGCAGTTGCTTTCTTACTGAACCTCGAGGCAGCATTTAATTTGCGTTTTAACTCAGAAATATTCGGATCCTTATTATTACGAGCCGTGGTCCAAGCCTCATACGCAGTTTGCTTAAGAATTTTAGCTTCTCTGCAAGGCCTATTAAACCACGGTCGTTTTTTGACGCCGGCAGCTACTCGCAGGTTAGGAATGAAACATTCCATACCAGCGAGGATTGTCTCAGTGACTGCGGCTGCGCAGACGTCAGGATCTTCTGAGCTATAGCAGATCTGCCTCCACGGGTACGATGCATAAAATTCTCGCAATCCATCCCAGTCTGCCGACTTATAATGCCACACACGACGCCAATTAGTTGGCCCAGAAGGATCGGGTTGTGTGCATGACAATCGAGTCCGGATGAGACAGTGGTCCGAGGAGCCAAGAGGCGCATCCACTGAGACGGAGTATCCATCCGGACGTGTAGTCAGCAGAAGGTCCAGTAAGGAGCTTGTATGGTCCTCTATATCTGGTATTCTCGTTGGAGAAAGTACCAGCTGAGAGAATCCATAGGTCAGAGCAAATTCATGAGCAGATATCCCTGCATAGTTATTGGTTCGAGAACTGAGCCACTCACGATGGTGGGCGTTAAAGTCTCCCAAAATAACTACTTCTGCTGTAGGATATTGCTCTAGAACTTTGTCAGTCGTCAAACTCAGGTGCGTGAAGAGTCGAGTTACGTCCGTGTCACCGCTATGAGACCTGTATAGGCACGCATAGATACGAGTGTGGCCCCCATGATCTACGCGCACCCACAATATCGACAGGTCCCTGTCTTCAAGGCTATGAAGTCGGCGACAGCAGATATCCTCCCGGACGAACATACATACACCGGCACGACTCAAAAAATTGTGCTCGAGTTTGTAGCCGGGATAACGAAGGTATGATGTGTCGGCCGGGCAGGATATCTGCGTCTCCGTTAGAAAAAGAATGGTTGGCTGCGCAGTCTCGAGATGGTGATGGACTGCGTTAAGATTTGCGTGAATACCCCTTATGTTGCAAAAATCTACATTATATGTGGATGGAGTAACCGCTGTCAAAACTCTTTTCTTTTTTCTGTTCCTGGCCATTTTGTTTGAAGTAACTTAGACTACGGATGAGGATTCACTGCACAGACAGCTTAGAAGACAAAAAGTTGCGGTACTAAGACTGCCGAAGCTCAACACAGATGATGCGGTTGCTGGCACGGCGGGCGGAAGGGCCCCTGATCCCCCTCTGTTGTAGTAGCCGGGTCCACTCCGGTCTCCTTCTCCGGCACGACTACTACTTCAGAGACTTTACACAGGTTGGCGGATCAGCCTCCCAGGGCGGAGATTAAGTGATCCCTGGGTTCGGGAACCCGTTCAACCTGCGGGCGGCCAGCGGTCAGCCGTTTCATCAGGTCTCCCTGACCGCCGAACCAGCACGCCGCGTCTACGCCGAGCAATGACAGCAACAAGCACCGTCGGTCCTCCGCTGTCCGCGCAGCGAATCCTCAAAGAGAGAGCTCTGGCAACCTTACTCACCGCCAGGAACACAACACTACTCAATGTTAGTGTTATTGTGGCCGCGGTTTTCTGTAAGGTGGAGGTACTTCCCCAGTTCGGGCCGCTCATTCGAGCAAGTACTCGCTATGCCCCGCTTTATTTGTTCGGGCAGCTTATTCGAGCGAATACTTGCAGTGCCCTACCTCTGTACACATGCGCTCAATTAATATTTGTAAGAAACATTATTAAAATTAAATAGCTCTGAATGTTGATAAATTACGAGAAAAAGTATCGATATCGAAAGTATATACTGAAACTTATGTCGTCATCGTTTTGTAAAGCCCTAGCGTAATCAAACATTTTTTAATTTTACTTAAAATAACACTAGTTTTACAAAGAAAAGCTATATAATAACGTAAAAAATCTTTTTTGAGCTAATGTTTAACAGAAATGCTACAAAATATGCTTTGGAAAAAATACGTGAGAACTTCGTATTTACCTGTGAAAAGTATGATTGTCCGGGTTATTTTTTCCTGTGACGGAACAATTAGTAATGCAACAAGACACCATACCTAAGCACTAAACTTTAAAGTCCTTCATTGTCAGTAATTGACCTAATAATCAAGGAACACGTGATGTCAAAAAACAAGCTGGTTGCTATGGGTTTCTACTCAGAAATAATGGACATATTGGATATTCTTATCTGTCCCTTTTTCTCTTGTACAGCGTTCATATAATGAGTATATCTCTGTTCCTCGCTGTGTTGGTCTTTAGCGTAGCGAAAATTCCTGTGTCTGTGGTCAATATCGTGAGTAAGACACAAACGCGTCGTGGCATAAGTCAGATGTCAGAATCAGTCGAAAACGTTCATACAACACGGAGCGCACGCTCGTTTTTATAAAAATAAAATTTTGCTTGCATGGTTTTTTACGCATATATATTTTTTTATCTATCGCTCAGCAAGAGAAATCAGCTTACAATTAATTTTGACAGCAAAATGAGTTTTTATTGGCCGTAAAAAAACACCAGCAGTATCTGGGTAGCAACTAAAACAAGGATTATCAGAAAATAATATATGTGCTCAGAAAAAATATTATTTGGTCAGTAGGATTATTGGTCAAAATGAGCTTAAACAATGTAAAGTGAAGTAAAGTTAGGTACTAACAAAAGTAAGGCAGCAAGGACCGTAGCGATGAGCTCTTAGGATGTATTTAATAAACAGCAATAGAATTGAATCGCGTCTTTGTAATTTGGTAGGTAATTTTTATATGATTGGCAAATCAAAATTAATTTTGCAGCTTGCCAAATTTTGATGCAATCCAAATCACGACTTGCTGCTCTGTTATTTATATTGCTACCAGATATATTTCATTTCCTAAGAACACAAATTTTAAAGCTGCCCACATTACAAGCTGATTTATTTAGTCATTTTTGTTGATTACTAGAAGCAGCTCAATTAATTTTATTTGCTGACAAAATATATTTTAGAGCTGATCAATACCCTTTAATTAGCTTTCTGATTTTAATTACACATTTAGCAAACTCCTCATTTAAATTTGCGATTTTTGGTAGTCTAAAAAGTAAAATGTTTTTTATTTACGCGAGGGTTAATTTAGGCACAGGGTTTTTAATTAGGGCTAATAAACATTTTATGTCGTTTTTGTTTACAGAAGTGTGCTTAAAGTTTCTCATAGTTTTGATTACACAAATAAAAGGATTTCATAAGATAAGTGTCTTTTCTTACAAAAAATAATAATTATATATACTTAATACATCTATTAATAACTATATTTATGCTACAAAATTAAGATAAGTAGGCCAGGCCTTATTTGGGTCAATTACCTTACTTGGGCCTACGTTCAGTAGAACGTTCTGGGCTGAGCTAATGATGAAAATGATATGATGAGGTACCTCAATTATATAACAACTTAATATACATATAATTTTTAGTGCATAATATTTTAACACATTGTTGAGTTTGGTTGATTAGAAGTTACATTTTTACATTAAAAAAAATTAGGTAAAATAATATATGACGTAAGAAAACAAGAATTTAAAATAAATTGATGCTGAATCATAGTTTCTAATATATGCTAATTTTTTTTTAACAAACTATAGTTATAAAACAAATAGTAGATTGAATTGACGACGAAGTTCACACCTCACCAATTTAGTAAAAAAAATCCCATGCAGCCAATCTTCGTTCTGCCACTGTATAGCAATCGTTAATAACTATTAAATGCACGCGAAAACGAACCGTAAATTTACAAGCACCTACCTACTTATTGCTTTTGAGTTTTGAATTTAGGAAACCTAGACAAAAACTAACAATGACTACCGTTTCCAACTCGATATTTCCTGACTAATAGACAGACAATACCGTCAAGGTTCAACCTTTCGCTTTGTTATTTTATTTACTCATGATAGGGAAACTTAGACCTATTACGCGTTAGGGTATGATGTCAGCGATAAATACTTAAATGCTTGGTCTGGTTTGTCCAACAATTTGTAGTCGGGGTCCGGAAACTGTTTAAACCGGTATAACTTGTCCGAGTGTTTGATAGAAAGCAGTTTAATATGAATCTGATCTTAGCTACTTTCTTGTGGATAGGTACATCTTTCCACAGCTACCTGTACCTTGGGACTAAGCTTACATAATGTTAATGAGTCGACTTGTTTTCTTACTTATTTGTAAAAAGTTAAAGTTTATATGAACTGCGCCTTGACTAGTCAATCTTCAGTTTCAAGGATTCGCCCTTTGACTATAACATCTACAAAATATAGCTTTATATAGTTGCAAGCGCACTAAACACATAGACGGAATAATTTTTAAAAAAAACGGGTTGCACTCCGGGAGTGCCGGCAGAAGTGAAAACATACTCGCTATTTACTTCCCATCACTTCTTATCCATATTTATTTATTAAAAATAATAACTTTTGTTTATTTACTTTTTTGACGTTGTATATTTGACAGATCAATCTGTCATAGAATTAAAATCCCATATCCAACCTCCCTTTACTACTCATAATCGCCATATACTAAAAATAAAAACTAACCTAATGTAAATAAAGGTCACGTGTCCTAACGCGAGTGACATCTTACGAATTTTCGATCAGGACACGTGACCTGACGCGAGTTTAACAGTTTTTACCCATCACAAAAAAGTGCACAGCGCCGCTAAAGAAGTTTTCACTTCAAAAATTAAAAAAAAGTTTCATTGTGAACTTTTTCGACAAACCATAAATAATAACACATTATATTATCAGCAAATCATCAATAAGATGGTTGTGCTATAGGTAAGCTGACAAAAAGTTTTTCTCTTAGTTTGCTTGCTCCTGTCCTGTCATGGTCACGCTCTACCACCTTCTACTACCTACAGATTTATACGGAAGTTAATATAATGTATTCCTCTGATTTCGGAGTTGTAAAATTGGTTTCATAACACAAGTAATAACCTTAGAAAGAATACGATGCACTTAAAGAACTTGTGTAAAAACATACCGGTGCACATGTATTACTCGTATGTCAATACCATATTCATTTTACCTATTTCTAACTTATTGCCAAGAGTAAAAAAGTAAACTGAGCTACAGAATTGCACTGCAGTTCATTTCACTTTTTTCTTGACAACTTTCTTATGGCTTTATTATTTATTTATATATTTAGTAGCTGACCCGGCGAACTTTGCACCAACCTATTGTGAAAGGGTTGTATTAATTCAGAAACCTTCCCTGGCGTGTGCATAACAACTTACCAACATTTCATTACAATCGGTTTGCCCTTATTGCGCGAGTCCTTGTGTATAACAACATACCAAAGTTTTATTGCAATCGGTTTGCCCTTATTGCGCGAGTTCGACTCGCACTTGACCCTTTCGGAAAATCCTTTCTTATCGGATTCCTACATCATACAAAGAACACACCCTCTAAGTTTCAGGTATCTTCGATCAGCGGTTTAGGCTGTGCGTTGATCCGTCAGTCACTCATTCAGGACAAAGCATTTTATATGTATAGAGGTAGAAAAAGAAAACTATAAGTATTAAAAAATCAAACACCTAAAAAGTGCATAACCTCTTTAAGCTTAGAAACCTTCAAATGAGGTACTAATATAGTACGGTGACCTTCGAGACATTCCAATTTTAAAGTGTTTTTGCTTATGTTTTTAAGTGAGTTCAACCTTTTTTGAATAAAATCGGATTCAGTTTCAAACATGTGTCAAAATAAAATGTAATTTAAATCAAGGAGCATTGTTATCAACTTCTAAGCAAATCACCTCCAAAATAACTTTCTACCCCTTTTTAACCCCGTTAGGGGATGAATTTCTATAAAATACGAAACACGTCTTTTAATTTTCCATTAATTCTGTTAAATTTCATAAATGTAGTTCTGATGGATAATGTAAATTTAGCATTAAGAACTATTAGAAAAATTGTTAGATATATATAAAAAAAAAATATAAACTGACGATTAAAAATAACAATAGACACTTACATAGACGGCAATATTTCCTAAGCAACTCATGATAGCTCTATGAAGTCCAAAGAATATAGAATTATGTTTAATCACTTGTTTAATTATTATTTATGTGTAAAATAAAACTCTTTTTAATATACTTTTTCCATGAAGCTATCTTCAGTGGTGTATGAAATATCGTCGTTTATGTGAGTGACTAGTTAATTTTGCTTGTCAGTATACCTATTGTAATTAATTAATAACACTGTCTTAGAATTGTTCATTTGTACAAAGAATAAACTTCTGATTTTCAATAACAAACATTCAATTTTTGGTTTTCAGTGCCTCCAATAACGGAAAAGTCATGCCTGTCTCCAAGAGAGCTCTTGGAAGTATATGGTATGCAAAACGAGCCAGGAATAGTCTCCATCAGGCCACAGACGTTTCTGGAGATGTGTCCCGCCCTAGTCTACCAGTTAGACCAGCGCTCCTGCTACAAGACTGAACTTCCTACACCAAAATTGGATATTAAATGGAGTAAGTCAAACAAAAGCACACTCTTAATCGCAATGAAGATTTATGCGTTTTCATCTACTTACTACACTGCTATCATATTTTATTATACTTTACTAGCTAGCGGCTAGTTGGCAGTGTTACCTGTTACCTGTGACCAAATTCATTCTTAGCCTTTTTGTGGTTTCCTTCGTAGTTCCTTTCTGCCAATTTTTTAAGCGCCTGACAGTCAATCATCATCATTCATCTTCTATTTTACGTTAACTATAGGAGTTAATAATTTAATAAAAAAACTCTGAAATACTTCTTTCTTATTCGAACAAAGTCTAAATTCCATTTTTTTTTTTGGCAGCGTATTTGGAAAATCGTCCCCAACCGCAGTAAATTAGGAGGGGGGATAAAAGTTTGTTCGGGAATCCGATTGCGTTGTAGGGTATTTTAGATTTACGCATATTAGTGGAGGCTGTTAGACTCTTTCAATTCCATAGCACTCAACCAATATCACTCGAAATTGCACAGAATCATATAAAAATCTCTGTCAAATCGCTAGGATGAGTTCTGAAAATTAGTTTCTGTCTCTGAAATGTAAATCACAATAGTAAAATGATACTGTTTCCTTTCAGCGTGGTTGTATGCAACATTGAGCATTTTGGTGATCAGCGCCACCGGCCTGCTGGGAGTGGCAATCGTCCCGATGCTCAAGTCAGCCATATTCAGCCACGTGCTACACTTCCTGGTCGCAGTAGCTGTAGGAACACTCTGTGGAGATGCACTACTTCATCTTTTACCACACGCACTCAAATCTCACGGACCATCTTCGGCACCTCAGGAAGAAACCGAAGTTGTGCTCAAATGTAGTGTCACATTCCTCACTATTCTTCTTTTCTATACAGTAGAAGCTATCATGCAGACTGTAAATGGAGGTCATGGTCATTCACACAATCACTCACAAGAAAAAGCTGTAGAAGAAATGAAATCTGACGTAAATGCTAAAGAAAGAGAACACATAGAACTTGGAGCCATGATGCCCGGATCCCCACCACCGCCTGTCGAAAGGCCAATGACTTCAACAGCACTGATGGTCATAGTTGGAGACGGTCTTCACAATTTAACCGACGGTCTGGCCATTGGTGCTGCCTTCAGCGGGGATCCAGTAACCGGTTTTGCCACAGCTTTAGCTGTATTTTGCCACGAACTTCCTCACGAGCTTGGCGACTTTGCAGTCTTGTTAAGATCCGGAATGAGTATCAGGCGTGCAATGTACTACAACCTTCTTTCCTCTGTGCTCAGTTTTATGGGTATGGCGGGCGGTATATGGCTCGCGGAAGACCACGAATCTGCTTCCCAATGGATCTACGCTGCAACGGCAGGTACCTTCTTCTACATAGCGCTAGCCGATCTTGTGCCTGAAATTAATGAAAACAATAACGGTAAAAGTGTTAATTTAGTTCTTGCTGTATTAGGTTTCCTCTCCGGCGGCGTTATTATGCTCCTAATAGCACTTCATGAAGATTCCATACAATACCTCTTCAGAAATACAGAACAATGAACAAATTAACACAAGTTTTATCTGTGTATTGTGATATAGTACTCATATGGTTGTTCAAATAATTTTAAGATATATAAGTAAGACTAGTCTAAGTTAGATGTTTTGCTAAGTTCCAACTGAGAGTACCTACTGTGTTGAAGCATGCATGTTTTAATTACTTTTTATTTTATTAAGAGTCTGTTTGTTATAAATTATGTGAATGATGGTAATTTAATAGAAAAACGTAAAACAGTATACCTACCTAAGTAGTTTTATTTTGACCTTTATTTTCTGTCCATTATAAATACTTACCTGAAGAACGACATCAATTTACTATCTATTAGGTGCGTTCTATTGACGGAATTAAGAGCTATGACATCGCATAGGTATCGAAATCGTTCTATTCACAAAGCGCTTCCACTATTTTACCTCCCGAGCATGTGCAGTCAATGCGTTGAATGCGGTCCGATGGTGACGTCATAGCGCAATCATTTTTGTCGACAGAACGATCGAATGTGCGCATAGAGACCAATGAGTGCATTCAATGCGTATAATGCTTGTCAACAAAACGGCCCTTCAAAATACCTATTATATATTTTATCTAAATTTATTATAAAACTTACTAGCTTTTTCTCGCGGCTCGGTTGTCAATGTGAAACTTGTACGGCAACTCCTTCATTATAATATTATAGTACGGAAGTTTGCGAAAGCAAGCTATAAATGTAGCTGTAGAGCTATAGTTCGTTCCCTTGGAATTCGGTTAAAGTTATTCCTTCTGGAAGTTTACATCTCTTCAACTATATTTGCGTCAAATTTCTGCTTATTAAGATGTTTCTTTGCGACGGCGACGTGAAGGAAAGACAAACAAACAAACTCACATTCGCATTTATGAATATTTATTTTTATAGTACGATAGTTCCCTACGGTGTATTAATCCGCGCGATTTCACTTTTCCCGTCGTATTCATGCAATATATACAATTTTTCAGTCGGCTATGGTTGCTAGATTCCAGATTCCCGATAATAATGCAAAGTCTACCGATAAATACAAGGTTAAGGGTAAGTCCAGGAAGTTGGCCATACTTTTTTTTTATTAATTTCGCAATCGCATTTTAGAAGAAAATCAAGAAGCGTTACGTACGTTTCGTTACCATATTTTTTGTCATAGGCATAAAAAAATAATTATACGTAATTATGCTTACGCGCACTTCATTGCGTAAACTTATTATTAGAAATGTATTATTTATTAGTAGGCATCGCAAATAACAATTGATAATAAATTAATTAAAAACAGTAAATTTAAAAGAAAAAAAGAATCTGAATCGAAAAACCGTTTTAAATGCTGTCACAGATGAATAAAAGTTTCCTTATAAAAAGAAAAAAACTATACGGTATCTGGTCTATCCGACCTAATTTTAGTATCTGGCCGGATACCGGATTGTAGATCAATATCTCGCCAGATACGGGATATTTAATAAATTATAATAAGTTCATAAAATTCCCCTTGTTTAAGTAACCGTTTCGGAATTAAAATGGTGTTCTGTCGACAAGAAACGGCAAAAGAAACTCTCCCGCAGCCGCTCTTATGAATTTTAATTGTCTTAGAATTATTTATTAATTATATTTTAGAATGGAATATTGAGTATCTGCTTGTGTTATTAGTAATTTAAGTTATTAAAGTTCAAAGGTAAAACAGACACAACTTAACTGTTAAGTAGCTAGGTACTTATGATTCATAATTTACCGGTTCATAAAATGCCAATATGGCAGCCAAGTAGGGAAAGGGAAGGCAAGACGGACCACTTAAGGAAAAACCTTTTTTAACGTTACATAATTGAGCATTTATTAAATTTACCTATGTTTAAGCAAAACATCAATCATATTACAGATTTAGAAGATATTGGATGATTTCCAAAATCCTCGTTTTGGTCCGTTTTACCAACATGTTAAGGTAAAATGAACCACACATGGAGGTAAAATGGACCTATAGCTACATAAGAAATAATTAAATAGTTAGTGTACTTATTCAAAAGCACACCTTTCACAAATGAACCTAACCTGCAGTATGCCCATAAAGAACATGATGGTCATTAAAGTCAGCATTCTGTGGACAACAATAAAAACATTGGACTTCTTCATTATCTCCACTAGATGATTTGCTTTTCTTCTTTATATATTTTTTTGAAGATTTCCCTTTTTCTATACCCTTTCCTTTTTCCTTTCTTTTTTAAAATTTGCTAGTTTCCCCCTTTTTTTAGAGAATAGGATCTGTTTTGAATTCTTTGCTCTTTTTTGTAGCTACTGGGTCTTGTTTTGCTCCTAATTCTTCTCGATAAGGTTTAAGTCTTTTGTAGTTTCATATTTGGTCAGTTTTCGCAACAAAGTAGTCTTTGAAACATGGTGGCTGCCTTGTTTACTCCCATTTTGCTAGTTGCCACCTTTTCTATGACATTTTTCAGGTCCTCCTCACGCCAAGATAGGCAATTCGACTTTCTCTTCTAACTATTTGTAATAAATACAACTTTAAAATTATCAAATTTCCAAACTAAAATCAAACAAATACATTTGAAGGCAAAATGGACCACGTAGTCCATTTTGCCCGTTCCATTTTGCCTTTTTGGTAGGTACGTAAATAATAAATAATTTTGTGGTTCATTGTTCATGAAACCATTGAAATAAAGTGAAATATTAAGTACGTATAAAAAAAACATAGAAATCTATATTAGTAACGTAATAAAAGTGAAGGCTGATCAAAATTTGCTGTTATTACATAAAAATACACAAAAATTTACTAACCTCGATACAATCGCGTGCCGCCGTATAAGCGCTCCAAGGACACTGACCGAAAATGAGTAAGACGCTACTTCTAAGGTGTAGCATGTCGGCAATAGACAGCGGTAAGAGTTCTAAAGTTATAAGCGCGGTCCGTTTTACCCACAGGGTCCGTTTTACCTTCCTTTCCCCTACCTACTTCAACAAAATATGACTGGACTAGTCGACTATTAATATTATATAGCATATTATAATTAAAACACAGGATTTAAATATTATCTCATACATAGGTAGTACATATGTTACAAATGTTTGTATTTATCTAAAGTGCTGCGCAGGAACAGCAGATTGGCGTTAAAATAGAAATATTCGTTAATTCGTAGAGCAGAGCAACCCCGCTTTGTAGTATTACAATTTAATAGTACGGAAGTGGGACTCCATAGGCGTCTGCACTGCTTGACAGTTGCTAATACTTTCAGCAGGGCTTCCGCTTCAAATTTTCATATAACTTCATTGTACGGCCATGGTACACTGTAACACAGTTGATTTGAGAAAGTACTCTGTTTTTTTCCCCTTTTTTCTAACTACTGGCTACAGTTGTTGGCCGCAGATGGCCTTTACAACTACACGCAGAATCAATTTTGCGGCGGTGCTGCTTGCACTCTGCTGCGAAAAGTCGGGGTGGTTTGCACAAGGGTGACCTGGACACGAACCTTGGCTTGGCTTTTAAAACTAAAACTGACTAAATTTACTGCCGTTTCGTATTCTAAAGGGAAGAAGCGGCAAGCAACTCTTCAGCCGTCGCCTTTTATAAATACAATATAATATAGCCTTACACTAGGTAATAACAAACAATGTTTTTATTTAAAAAATATTACAAATGCACTCATACCAATACAAATCAATTAAGTTCTAATTCTTTCAAGCATTTTTATCATTTATGTATTCATCAACTTTGTAATTCCTTTTTTTCATTAAACTATCTTTTACATATATTTAAAATTTATTTCGAGTAAATTAACCACATGTCTTGGAATTTTGTTGTAGAAATCCCTATATTTACCTTATGTTCCGAAACAGCTATGTACCTTCTGTAGGCGAGATTTTAGAACTACCAATTTATCCTTATTCCTTGTATTAACACTGTGTAGGTTACTATTTTTAGCAAATAAGTGACAAATTTTGCGTACATAGATTATACAAGCGAAGATATATTGGCAAAGAAGAGTTAAAATATCAATTTCCCTAAACAGTTCTCTAAGAGAAATTCGGGGTCCCAATTTATAGATTGACCGTACTGCTTCCTTTTGCAAAATAAAGACTGTATGAATATCAGCTGCCTTACCCTTAAGCAAAATGTCATAAGACATGACGGAATGGAAATAGCTAAAGTAGACCAAGCTAGAAGTGACAACATCTGTAAGCTGCCAAACTTTCTAACTGCATAAGCAGCTGAACTAAGTTTCAAGAACGGAGATGTGAGGCTTCTACTGCAGCCTAATTATTGTCTTATGTAATACCCAGACACACTGTTGATTCTAATAGTTCTATTTCTTCTCTGTTTAAGGAAAAAAATGTACTTATCTATGTTTCTGACATTTCGCATCATAAATTTTAAACTCTTAGTCTTTTTCGCATTAAACTGCAAGTTATTTGCCGTAAACCACTGAAGAACCTGAGAAAGTGCACTACTTACGTTGACAAAATTAGTTTTATTTCTGTCAACATTAAATAAAAGAGAAGTTTCATCTGCAAATAGTATAATCTTGCGCAGCTCCTCTGACTCAACATTGACTGGAGAGTCGAGGTTTATCATTAGTAAACAATAAGTAGAGCAGAGAGGAAAGCATGCTCATAGAGCTTTCCCTAGGTCTTTAAGAGACTAATGGGCCAATAAGACGAGGCAGCGTTTCTTGGTTTTCCCGGCTTAGTGATGACAAAAACGTCCAAGCATCGGGAAGGAAGCAATCTGTCATGGCCGCATTGAAGATGCTGACCAATAGAAGCAGAAGCTAAGTGGGAAGGAGTTTTAAGATCCTATTCGAGATCCCATCGGAACCAGAGGCCTTTTTGGGTTTTAAGTCTTTTACGATCTTTTGGATCTCAGAGACTGTTACTAGCGGAAGGCAGTCAAGTGGGGGAAGGGACGCTCTTCGCTCCTTTTCCATATCCACTATCCATATCATGTGCGTTTGTTCAGTAGGTTGGTCGCTCGGCAACAGCAACAACACTGGCCCTCTAGCGATTTCGCTAGGCATACCGTCTTTTCGTCGTCGTCAAATGCGATTGTCGCTTTTGAGTCGAATGGCGGCATGATACTGACTACGTCGGATTTTAACGCTCTAGCCACTTGATAGTACGCTACGTGGGAAGGTGAGATCTCTTTCATGAGCGCAGCAAGTACACTGGTAGTCGGGCCAGCGGCTATTTATAGCAGTGTTTCCGCTTACGATTTCGATTTTGCCCTAGATTCTTTATAAATTATCACTAAAATACCCTCTTTTTTGGAATTCCTTAATTAAGTGCGCGTAATTTACAAAAAGAAAAACATATAAAATTACAAATATTTAATTACAGAAATATATTAATTATCAAGATCACAAGCCGAAGCATTACTTTGCAGCTTTTCACAGCATTTAGCATGGAACTACTAGGTCCCAAAATTGAGCAGTTGTTAGCTAACAATCCCAGTTTAGTGTGAAGTATCCCGTCAGGGTTTCGTTGTTCAACTTAATTCTTTTTTGGCTGTTTTTATATTTTTGAGAACAGTGAATAATCTTTCTACTTCAGTATTTGAAAATGGAACTCCTAGTATAATAGTGAAACTACCACTTTGAGATTTTTCAAGCTCAGTAGGTAACTAATTTCGGTCAATTTCATGTTAAATACTCATTATCTCATTTTATTAGAGCTTTTTGTCGCCAGTCGTTGTCAGCTTTTTGCATGTTGGTTTTCCTCAATCATGAGACGAAGAAGGTATTAGTTCATCATCATCACCTTTACCTTCCATGTTTAATTATAAAAAAACTCAAATGATTAATGAATAACACTAGTTACTTTTGTTTCGCGGCCGCTACACAGAATAACAAACAAAAATAGTAATTGTAACATACAAAAGAGGCGTTTTGTAGGCAAGCATTATACGCATTGACTGCGCTCCATGCTCTCTATGCGCACATTTGATCGTTTAGTTGACTAAAAATGAATGTGCTATGACGTCACTTCCACTCCGCATTCAACTCATTAGCCGCACATGTACTGGAGATAAAGTAAACCGCCATATTGTTTGTCTACATTTGGTGAACAGAAAGAACTATTTCAATGCCTATGCGATGTCATAGTTCTTAATGCCATCAACAAAACGCAACTAAAGTTCAGATATTATCTATAACAGCGCTAATAGCACGAATCCTAAAATAAACTAAAAATTTTTAGTACATATGCGAGGAAGTTCGAAGAATCTCCTATAATAAACCGGTAGAACTATAGAGTGAACTGTATTACCACCTCAAGTAAATTTTTTCCCCAAATTTCCTACCACAGTCATAATAAAAAACAAAAAAAAAATTGTACATGAAACAAGTGATTTTAGAGCGTAATTATAGTGATATTTAGAGACCGAAATTCCTAAAAGTTGAAACCTAGCGCCCGGCGACGGATGTAACCTCAGAACGCTGATAAGCGAATTCCAGCACCGGAGGCCAGAGGCGGCTTTAGAATGTAAATTATTATGAATCAGGGTTCACTCGCAATTATGAAATGGTTTTTGTAAAAAAATCCTTTTGATACATTAAGAGGCAATCTTTATTAACTCAGTCATTACCGATTCGACTCTCGTTTTGTGCGGTCGTGTTTTAGAGCGTCAAGTGCTCTCATTGTGCTCCGTGGTGTGGTGACTCAGCTGGTGCGCATTCCTGTGTGGTGTTTTGCCTCAGTGCTGACTACTGAGTATCGTTGCTTGGTTTATTGCCCGCGATACTTGGGAACTCTGCCTGAGTGTTAAGCGCTCCTCATTCGGGCTGGGAAATCGCTTCTCGGCCCACTTTCGCGCTTTTCAACCCACCCATAACGCGAAGTTAATTGAAGCTATACTGTGTGTTTTTGCGTTTGTGTTTCGTAGTCGTGGAACTACTAAGCATAGTGGTGACCCTCGCTTGGTTCTTTGACTGATGCTGGTTCGACCCGTCTGAACCCGGCCTTGGGTAGTTCGCTAGTGTAATATTTCCTCCTCAGCGGTTCGCGTTTAAGTGTCGATTGCGATAAGTTTGTGATAAATCCAGTTCTGAGTGCTCCAGGGCTGGTGACTGAGATGCGTTCTACCATATGGTTTCTGAATTCGTAACGTTTCGTTGCTCGGGGGGAAACCTAATGGTGACAACGTAACCCCAGCCGTAGGATTAGGTGTCTAGGTATTCACCAGACAAACCGTAGCACTGTGGAGCGTTTGGCCACACGTAGGGAGTCACAAGGTACTCATTCCCTACACCTCGGCTACCTCGTAATGGCCGAGTTACTCAGAGGATTGTCCCCGCACCAGCTAGGAGCCATCATCGAGGCTCTTATTCGAGAAGGCTCAGAGCAGGTCCAAGCCTGCATTGCTAAGGCTCTGGCGTCAACCAGCACCGCCATCACATCCGCGCGCCCGTCTCTCCCGCCGCCGTATTTGCCTTCTCGCTTGCGCACTCATTCACGCTCCTCCCCGCACGCGCTTTCTCTGCCGCGACCCGCGCCTCGCTCGCCGCAATCTTCGGGTCTCCGCACCCACTCGCACCCCCGCACCCCTCCCACTTCGGTAGCAGATGTGACCCCTTCTCGGTCACTTGATACCAAGTCCCCCCCCCTCCGAACCCTGTCCCCTCAGAGACTGCACCCTCTGCTGCCGTAAGGTCCACTGAGTCAGCGTCGTCCTCAAATGAGGACGATGAGGGCTTCAAAGTGGTCGACCTGGGGATCAAAAAGGGAAAAAAGCGAAAGAAAAGCGCCAAGACCCAGTCACCATGGACACAAGCCCCGTCACCTCTTCACAGGTCGACCGCCCCTCTACGGGACGGAAGGAAAAAACTCCGCCCCCAGTCATCATTAAAGACAAGAGGGCATGGCCAAACATCGCAAATGCGATGAAAGCAAAGCGTATCAATTATGCGCATGCCTGCGACGATGCCGACCGCTGCATTGAAGTGCAGATCCTGACCAGAGGCGGCTCGTCGTAAGGAGCGCTGGTGCAGCGCACTCTCATAAATAATGATCTACTTAAGAAACAATATGTTTTATATTTTACAAAATAATTAATAATTATGCTTCTAGTACTCTTTTTGTTAAAATAGCATTTCACTTAAACATTCTGTAGTCACACAGTTAACTCAATATTTAGTATGGAATTGCACTGAGGAGACTATTTCACTAAGTGAAGCGCTAGCAATTGCACTCCTATGAAACGAATTTCAGTACAGAGACTTAAAGCTAAAATCCACGAGTGTGAAAGAGAAAGTTCGAAACAGTCTCACACGTGAAACAGAAGATTTTGTATAAAAAATAGCAAAATGTGGAACGCCGCTCCTAGCCCTATGTTGCCCCCGCGGCAAGGCGCTCCGCCTTCAGTGCGACCGTGGCGCGGGCGTGCTGATTTCGCTCTTACTTAACATGACAAATGTTTTAGTTCGTGCGCGAGTTTTTGAATAACAAATTAAATAAGTACAAACCCACATAAACAGTTTGTTTATTGTCTAATCCATATCGAGACTGCGCAGCCGACCATTCTTTTTCTAACGGAGACGCAGATATACTGCCCGGCTGACATATCATACCTTCATTATCCCGGCTACAAACTCAAGCACAATTTTTAGAGTCGTGCCGGTGAATGTATGTTCGTCCGAGAGTATATCTGCTGTCGCCCCCTTCATAGCCTTGAAGACAGGGACCTGTCGATATTGTGGATGCGCGTAGATCACGGCGGCCACACTCGTACTATGCGTGCCTATACAGGTCTCATAGCGGTGACAATTCATTTCAATTCAATTCAATATAATTTTATTCAGATTAGGCTACAATAATTGAGCACTTATGAAAGTCACTACGCCATCGGTTCGTAAGTCTACAGGGCAGGAGACCTTGTACTGAGAAGAACCGGCAAGAAACTCAGCAAGGGCATTTCTTTTCTCCCTTTCTTTTACAGCGTCCAATTAAAATATTGGAAAATGCCCTCCCTATCATAAAAGGACACTTTCCATTACAAACATAAAAAAACATGAAATATAAAGCACAAGCACAACATAAAAAAGTATCTAATATAAACAAAAGACAGTTTATGTATTCATCACTAAGAAATAATCAATGTCTTACAGTATTAATAAACAAAACAAAAAAGTAAGACTAAATAATACCAAGAAGTTTGCAAGAGCAGACCAGCCTCCACAGGCGGCACCCGTTCACGAGTATGACACATGAATCAGCCATCGCTTCGCTCAACCATGTTTTAGGGAACGTAACGACCCGACACACACGCCACCACCGCAGAGACACTTTGAGAGAGCATGACACACTCAAGCAACTCCAATAAAACTTCGATTGTACTAGTTACAATGTGTGTAGTAAAGGAACAAAATATAAGAGGAGAAGATTGGAAGGTTCGCAATGCTTTACTACCGAGCAGCAACGGCAATAAACTCACTAGTTAATCTTTTATACATCATATAAAAATACAATATAGCCTTACACTAGGTAATAACATAATATACAATGTTTTAAATTTAAAAAAAATAATATTTCAAATGCCCCAATACAAATCAATTAAGATCTAATTTTTCCAAGCATTTTTATCATTTATGTATTCATCAACTTTGTAATAGCTTTTTTTCATTAAAATATCTGTGACATATATTTTAAATTTATTTGAGGGTAAATTAACCACATGTTCTGGAATTTTATTGTAGAAAAATATACTTTGTATTGCGAAAGAGCTATGTACCTTCTGAAGACGACATTTTGGAACTACCAATTTATCCTTATTCCTTGTATTAACACTGTGTCTAAAAATATTGTCTAATGTAATAACTAGAAACACTGTTGAGTCTAATAGTTCCATTTCTTCTCCGTTTAGGGATAATTTTGTACTTATGTTTCTGACATTTGGCATCATAAATTTTAAACACTTAGTCTTTTTCGCATTAAGAAGTAAATTATTTGCCGTAAACCACTGAAGAACCTGAGAAAGCGCACTACTTACGTCGTCAAAATTAGTTTTATTTCTGTCAACTTTAAATAAAATAGATGTGTCATCAGCAAATGGTACAATCTTGCACAGCTTCTCCACAAAGAAAGGCAAGTCATTTATGTAAATTAAAAATAGAAAAGGACCTAAAATAGAACCTTGAGGAACTCCTAATTTTACTTCAGAGCCATTGGATTTTACGGACACGGACGTAACTCGACTCTTCACGCGACTTCGAGTTTGACGACTGACAAAGTTCTAGAGCAATATCCCACAGCAGAACTAGTTATTTTGGGAGACTTTATCGCCCACCATCGTGAGTGGCTCAGTTCTCGAACCAATAACTATGCAGGCATATCTGCTCATAAATTTGCTTTGACCTATGGATTATCTCAGCTGGTTCTTTCTCCAACGAGAATACCAGACATAGAGGACCATACGAGCTCCTTGCTGGACCTTCTACTGACTACACGTCCTGACAGATACTCCGTCTCAGTGGATGCGCCTCTTGGCTCCTCGGACTACTGTCTCGTTCGGACTCAAATGTCATGCACACAACCCGATCCATCTGGGCCAACTAATTGGCGTCTTGTGTGGCACTATAAGTCGGCAGACTGGGATGGATTGCGAAAATTTTATGCATCGTACCCGTGGAGGCAGTTCTGCTTTAGCTCAGATGATCCTGACGTCTGCGCAGCCGCAGTCACTGAGACAATCCTTGCTGGTATGGAATGTTTCATTCCTAACCTGCGAGTAGCTGCCGGCGTCAAAAAACGACCGTGGCTTAATAGGTCTTGCAGAGAAGCAATAATTTTTAAGCAAACCACGGCTCGCAATAATAAGGATCCGAATATTTCTGAGTTAAAACGCAAACTAAACGCTGCCTCGAGGTTCAGTAAGAAAACAACTGCCAGCGCAAAATTCCAATTTATCGGCAAAATAGGTGGGCGACTTGCGAGCTATCCTTCTGGGAGTCGTGCTTTCTGGTCGCTTGCCAAAGCTGCCGAAGGGAACTTTTGCCAGTCGTCGTTACTTCCACTGCGAAAGACCGATGGTGACGTGGCCCATAGTGCTAAAGAGAAAGCCGATCTACTGGGCAGTCTCTTTGTCTCAAACTCGAATATGCACAATGAAGGTGCTGTACCACCTACTATACCGTGGTGCGGTAAGAGCATGCCGGAAATTTCCATAACACAGCGGGAGGTTCGGCGGGCGTTGCTTTCTCTAGACGTTCATAAGTCGAGTGGGCCAGACGGTATACCAGCAGTGGTGCTTAAGCAGTGTGCTCCTGAGTTATGTCCTGTACTCACGCGCCTCTTCGCGCTTCCCTAACACACCAGGCAATTTTCGTCTTCATGGAAGACTGCGAATGTGCACCCGGTGCCCAAAGATGGCGATAGATCAGATTCATCGAATTACAGGCCTATCGCTATTACCTCTCTTCTCTCCAAGGTGCTGGAGCGTGTGATCAACACTCAGCTTCTTAGATACCTAGAAGAACACGACCTTGTCTGTGACCGTCAATATGGCTTTTGCCACGGTCGCTCGACTGGTGACCTGCTAGTGTATCTCACACACCGATGGGCACAAGCCATTGAGAGTCAGAAGGAGGCATTGGCATGTAGCCTGGACATAGCGAAGGCGTTCGATCGGGTCTGCCACCGGGGTCTTCTGTCGAATTTGCCATCTTACGTAGTGCCCGAGGGTTGGTGCAAATGGGTGGCTAGCTTTTTGGCCGGCAGACGCACACGAACCGTAGTTGACGGTAGTTGCTCTGATAGCATGGACATTAATGCTGGCGTCCCGCAAGGCCCTGTCCTAAGCTGTTTCTACTGTATATCAATGACATGTTGGACATTAGCAACATGCATTGCTATGCAGATGATAGTACTGGAGACGCTTATTACACGGGACTTGCAAACATCCCTCGTTCCGTTGTGGAGGAAAACCGCGAAGAACTTGTATCTCAAATCGAGACCACACTGTCTAAGGTCTCTCACTGGGGACGGATAAACTTGGTCCGATTCAACCCTAAAAAGACACAAGTCTGCGCATTCATCGCTAAGGTAATTCCATTCACTGTAGTCCCTCAATTCCAGAACACTCCCCTCTCCATCTCCAAGAGCCAATGGAATCCTTGGTATTGACTTCTTCAGCGATGTCCAGTTCCGAGATCATTTGCAAGACAAGATGAAGCTGGCGCTTGTCTTTGAGCGCAAGTTTTTATATTTCAACCAACTTGTACTTATTTAGTGTAGTCACGGCAACCCATTTTGGAACATAAAAACTCGTGCGCAAAATCAAGCGGAGCTCATGAAAGTTAGCGCGCGAAGCCGAGCGGTGCGTGCCACGGCAGCGGCCGGCGAGCGCCAGAAACAAATTGTACCTGTGTCACTCACATCAATAAACCACTGTCTACCCTGCCCCCTCTACTCCTGCCAAATAATTCTAAATTAGAATAATTTATTTCTGGCACTTTGCCGGCCTCTGCCGCGGTACGCTTCGCTTGGCCCGTGCGGTGTGATCACCATTTTACCTAATGGCTCGTTGCTTCGCTCCTCACCACCTAACGTGGCAAGGCTTGGATTCGCCGCCAGGTTTTTGATTTTATAGAAATATGCTTTTCTATCGATTAAAATTAGAGAAAAGTAAAATCAATTGAATCCTGTGTTTATTTTTTTCTTTAGACTGGCAAGTAATTTCGTGAAAAAAAAAGTTTTGTATTGTATGAAATCAATTTAGTTTTTTTCGTGAAAATCTGTGTCCTCCAAGAGTTTCTGAATTTTACCTGTATAAATGTGGTGTTCTATCAGTTAAAACTTATCTCACATTTTTGGAAAGTAACGAATTACTATTTTCTTTTGAATTGACCTAGAAGTTAAAACAATAGATAGATAATAATGCAAGTTCAGTACAATATATATATGGTATGGTAACACTGAATCGATTGTCAAAGTCAAAATAAAGGAAAAGAAAATTTTGTAGAAAAAAGCGCGGGAAACGTTGAATTTGGCGGGCGTCTTTTTTGGTTCAGTATTTATAATTATAAATATTTAGTGGTAAATTGATCGAGTGAGGAGTGTAAATATTTTTATTTAGTAGATTAGTTTATATAGTTTATTTATATTTTAGCCATATAGGTAAGTTTTGTATATATATACTGTAAATAAAAAACAATTATGAACGAGCCGCCAGATCCTGGCGGCTCAGTTCCTGAGGCGTCTGAATTTGTGACAGTAGAATCGAGTGCAGAAACAGATGGATCTAACTGGCAACCATCTCTGAAACGACACTGTTTGACTAAGAGACGTAAAAAATGTAATAAAAAAAAGAGGAAAAATAAATTAGGAGATAGTAAAAGCTGCGATTGTTGTGATGAAATGGATTCATTTCCTCAATATCCCACACCTCAAAGTAGTATTTCGAAACCTAGTTTGGACCAAACTCCCAATACAACTCAAATCCCTGATTTAAATACTAATTCAGCTCCACCACATACTCCCATAGGCCGAACCTTGTACCAATCCACTGATGTGTCTCCTTATGTAGTACATGTGCAAAAATTGCAAACATTACCTAATGATAGTACAACTTTGCATCCAATTGCATTTGGCAGATTTTTAAAAAACAATTCTATAAAAAATATAGTTAACAGCAGTTTAAAACGCTTAGGTAGGAACAGAATTGCATTAGCATTTTCAAATTTCATTGATGCCAATTTATTTATTGATAACTCAAGTTTATTGGCACAGAGTTTAAAGGCCTTTATACCTACTTTTAATGTAACAAGAATGGGTATTGTGCGAAATATTCCATCTGAATGGTCGCCTGAGGAGGTAAAAGAAAATATATCAGTTCCAGTAGGTTGCGGTGAAATTTTAAAAATTAGAAGGATTAATTACAAGGTAATTACAGAAGGAGCTTCTACATGGAAACCTTCCCAAACCGTAGTCCTAACTTTTGATGGACAAGTCTTACCAAAAAGGATATTTATGTGTTACAATTCCCTCCCAGTCGACTTATATATATATCCCACCATACAATGCTACAATTGTTGTAGATTTGGCCACACCAAAACACAATGCAGAGCCAAGCCTCGTTGCTACAAATGTGGTCAGGATCACAATGGAGATTCATGTGATACTGAAGATAATGCATCCTGTTGTTTATGTTCTGGGTTTCATTATGCAACTAGCAAATCCTGTCCTGAATTTTCGAGACAGAAGGAAATTAAATCATATATGTCACATAACTCAGTTTCCTATTTTGAAGCATCAAAATTATTCCCTGCATGCTCCAAATCATTTGCAGATGTGACCATATCTTCTGTTAACTCTCCAATACAAAATAATATTATTAATTTCAATCATACCAAACAACAACCTTTTAAGCAATCCTATAAAAAAACAGTTATGATTAAACCTCCATCACATCCTAAACAAACAGTGGGATATGATAGAGAAGCTCACAATGCTATTATAAAAGATTATAATACCCCTTCACCTTCAGTTGGTTGTGTTCTGAATATGAGCAGAGAGATGGACAAAGAACAATCTGTGTCTGATGTAATAATCTCCCTTATTACATCATTATCTCAATCCAATATTATTTCACCGTCCAACGCTGACCATTTAATTGAAATGATTAAAAAAAAGTCTCACTACGGACAACCCAGCCACACTTCTACAGTGGAATTGTAGAAGTATAATAAACAAGAAAAATTATTTAATTTATCTTATTAATAAATACAATCCTATAATACTTACACTGTGTGAAACCTGGTTAAAGCCTGGTTATAATTTAAAGATACCTGGTTATTCTTGTATAAGAGAAGACAGAGCTGATGGTCATGGTGGCGTTGCCATCCTCATCAAGAATTCTCATGCATTTTCCCCTATAAGCCTTCCCACCCATAATGATAATATTTCAATTGTTGCAGTTAATGTTCTAAATATCTGTTTTGTATCCATATATATTCCACATCCTTCTACTCTTATATTCTCTGAGGTTAATAATATTTTTTCTGTTTTACCAAAACCAGTCATAATTCTGGGTGACTTTAATTCGCATCATCAGTGTTGGGGCAGTTCTGTTACAAATTATAATGGAGAAAAAGTCCTAGAAATTCTTGATTTAAACAACCTGTGTATTCTTAATACTGGTGATCCTACTCGAAGGTCTTCTCCACATGAAGGTAAAAGTGCAGTTGATCTTACAATATGTTCACCTAATCTAGCTTCCTCCCTTTCTTGGCATCCACTCTCTTCCACCTTTGGTAGTGATCATTTTCCCCTGTTAATTACACTGCCATTTAAAAATGTTAAAGTCATTCCTCGAAAATCACATTTAAAATATATTCTTCCTAATAAAAGTGAAGATTGGGAAAAATATAGAGACTATGTTGAAAAGAAAATATCAATGTTGCCTAAATCTAATTCTGGAATGGAGAACACATGCAATAATGCATTGAGTGATCTCCTTATAGAAACTGCTGATAAACATTTTCCTTCAAAGCCTAGGTCATCTAACAAAATACCTTCTCCTCCATGGTGGGACAAAGAATGCACAATAGCTATAAAATCTAGAAAAGAAGCAGAGAAAAAATATAACTCAGATATGTCCTTTCTAAATTTTCAAATATTGTCAGATACTATTAAGCATACAAAAAAACTTCTTAGGAAAAAGAAATTAGAAGGATGGAAGAAATTTTGCACCTCTATCTCTCCCGATACTTCCCCATCCACTGTTTGGCGTCAGATAAGAAGATTCAAATCCTCCTATTGTAATACCTCTCCTCCTATTCCCTCTTCCTTAACAGACTCATTTATGGATAATTTAGCCCCACCATACGTGCCAGAGGATTCTTGTACAAATCCACTCACATTACCTATTATAAATCTGACAGGCCTTAATGCTCCTTTTACCATGTTGGAATTAAAAGGTGTGTTAGCTCATGTAAAAGACTCTGCACCAGGATATGATGGAATTCCCTATTCTTTTGTTTCAAACTTAAGTGATAATGCATTACTATATTTTTTGGATGTCATTAATACAGTAATGATAACAGGTAACATTCCCTCCTCTTGGCAAGTACAAACTGTGATACCATTTTTAAAACCTGATAAAAACCCATCTGATGTTTCTGCTTACCGTGGTATAGTTCTTTCTTCAGTCTTGGTAAAAATAACTGAAAACCTTTTGAAAAATAGACTGGAATGGTTTATTGAAAGTAAGGGGCTTTTATCAGGAGACCAGTTTGGATTCAGAAAAGGGAGAAGCACTATGGACAATCTAAGTGTTTTCATTACTGATATACGCATTGGCTTTTCTCAGAATACATCAACCCTTGCTGCCTTTTTAGATATTCACGCGGCCTATGATAATGTCTTATTACCTATTCTTAGAAAAAAACTGAATGACCTTAATGTCCCACAAATGATTACAAATTTCATTATAAATATCCTATCCAAAAGAGTAATATCCCTTGAAGAACCTAACAAGTTATCAAGATTTGTCTGGAAAGGTTTACCACAGGGCTCGGTCCTTAGTCCTATGCTATATAACATATACACTTATGATTTAGCTGCTTCACTTCAAGGCCAAGTTAATGTCCTTCAATATGCTGATGATCTTGTGTTATATGTAAGTGATAATAATGTAGACCAAGCTTGCACTACCCTAACAGCTTCTATGGGTCTTCTTCATTCTTGGCTAAACTACAATGGTTTACAATTATCCATTCCAAAAAGTACTATTGTATTATTCTCCAGATTCAGAACCCCCCCTGTAATTAATGTTTTGTATGATAATGCTGTAATACCTAATAAAGATAATATTAAGTTTTTAGGTATTTTATTAGATTCTAAGTTGACAGGAAAATTACATTGTGAATTTATAGCCGCCAAATGTGAAAAACGTTTGAATATGCTTAGATGTCTAGCAGGAGTCTGGTGGGGCAGCCACCCCTTTTCCCTTAAACTTATATATAATGCAATGGTCCGTAGTCTGATTGATTATGGCTCTTTTCTATTAGAACCATGCAATGTTAGTGCTCTAAAAAAATTAGATAGCATTCAATATAAAGCATTAAGAATAATTACTGGAGCCATGAAATCAAGCCCTGTTAATGCTTTACAAGTTGAATGTGGGGACCCTCCCCTAAAATTAAGAAGGCAATACCTTTCAGACAGATATCTGTTTAGAAATATGCAATTTTCCAATCACCCACTAAAATGTAAACTACAATTATTACTAGATTCCACTAGAGCCTCCCACTACTGGTCTAAAAAAATACCTCCTTGTTTGGTTTTAAGCTACAAGAAATTTTTGTCTATGGAAACTCCAATATATTCTTTTCAAAAACTTCCAGTCTTTTTATTTAGCTATGAATCTTTAGTAATATCTCCTGTAATTCATAGTAATATAGGGTTAAATAAAAACTCCACAGAAGTTAAAATAAAATTTATTCAGACAGTAAATGAAAAGTGGCAAGGCTGGCATTACATATTTAGTGATGCTTCAAAACTTAAATCTGATAAATGTGTTGGAGTGGGTGTTTTCCACTCTCAGTACAAAACAATACAAAAGGTTAAACTTCCTCCAGAAAGTTCTATTTTCACTGCAGAATGTTTCGGCCTCTTAAAAGCTATAGAATATATTCTTTTGGCAAAATTAAAAAATACAATAATATTTTCTGACTCTAAAAGTGCTTTACAAGCTTTAGCTAGATATCCTTTTTATTTAAAATCAGATTATTTAATCATTTTTCAAATGCGGGAGTTACTTTTGAAATGCTTCAGAAATGGATATATTGTTGAGTTTGCATGGATACCAAGTCACTGTGGCATTGAGGGAAACAATAGAGCAGACAATCTGGCAAGGGAAGCAATTGAAGATGGTGATATGTTTCCTTATAAAACTTATTGTCATGATTTGACAGTTTTACCCAAGATTTATCTAATAGATTCTTGGAATACACATTGGCAAGTAAGCAGTCAGTTAAAAGGTAACTCATTTTATCAGATTCAGCCAACAATTCCTTCTAAACCATGGTTCTATAAAATTAATTTTAGCAAGGTCATAACCACAATTCTGATACGTATGAGATTAGGACATGTTTGTACTCATGCACAGCTATCTAAATTTCATATAATCAACTCTAATGTTTGCCCCTGTGGGTTGGATGTAGGTGATCTGAATCACCTCTTCTTTTCCTGTCCTCTGTATGACAATTCCTCTTTTCTTTATGCTCTGTTATCAATCCGTGTTCCCTTCCCAACTAATATAATGTGTTTACTGAGCTCGAATGATCCTGTTATTTATCGAATAATTGCCTACTTTATTTACCATAATAATATTAGGATTTAATTTTATAAATAAAAAGTATGTATTTGTACAATTTTTGTTTATATTTTGATTTATTATTTTTATTTATTAATATAATGGACTTGCACGGCTTGTTGCCAGTGTCAAGTCTTTTTTATAAATATTTACAGCAAATTTTATATACATAAAACTCCAAAACAACCTACTGCACTCCACTTATCCTCTCCTGATCATTTCCTGCCCTAAATGACAAAATCCAAAATTTGTATTTAAAATAAAAGAACGTTTCCTCGTTTTAACTAGTTAATTGGCTAAGCATGCGAAAAACCCATGCAAGCCAGGGAAAAAAAAAAAAAAAAAAAAAATTTTGTAAACAAAAATATCATAAATATCACATATTCACCGTGCATCATTAGATTTTCTTCAAAATCATTTACTACTTCTAAAATGTTAAAGGCACTGGTAAGTAATAATGTGAAGAGAGACAATAGAAAAGATTGTTATGGTTATAAATTGTGACGTATCTACCCCAAATTAGCTTCCGCGTGTATCGAAAGCAAAAGCGACGACGATTTTCAGTCTTTGTTCTTTAATATCTGTTGTTTGCCATCGTATAATGTCATTCTGACTGGAGCCCTGAGGACCAGTGAACAGTTCTGCAACCTTTAGCTATGCAGGCGCAATGACAAAACAGCAGGTACCTAATATCGTAACAGTAACCAGCGCAAAAAAGTTAATAGCCAGTTGATCTATTTGTTCTTGGCAGCTCTGCGGTTGGGGTTTTTTCACCCTGCTTGCTCTGTCTTTTGGTTACACTTCACTGTTGCTTCACCCACCACCATAAACAACTCAGATACATGATTTTTTGTCTTGTAAATGGGGTATGAAGACTGAATATGATAAGCTTGTTAGCATTGTAGGAAGTTGTGGTATTTTAGGAAATTATGATATTTTTTAATTGGCAGCATTTTGTAGTATAAACAAGTACCCAATCCATAAATCTAACTAAACATGTATAAGAAACCAACTAATTGTTGCTATTTAAAAAACATCATTTTTTCGGAAAAGAGTTCAAGAGATCCATCACACTGTAAAATTTAAATCAACAATACAAAATTTATAAGAAGCCATATAGCTATGCCATATTTGTTCAAAATTCTTAGTTTTATCATCTTTAGCTGCATTTATGAGATCTGATGACCAACTTACAAGATTTTTACCTGCTTATGCAGGAAGAATAATTCTAAATCTGAGAATACTGATCTGTGTGAACCTGAGAGCAGTTCAGTGGGACAGGATGTTTTTAGTGTATGATTAATCCTGATTGATTTAATTTCTGATGAATATCTCTCACAAAATTGACATTGGACAACACTGTAAAGCCAATAATATTTCTTTGTTGACATGATCAAATACAGGTAACTTGAAAGAAGGGTTCTGCTCTTACTTCAATAAACAACTTTGTGGTGCTGTGTCATTTCATCACCAAGTAATTTACTGAAAATTGTTACAATAATACATTCTTAACAGTATCATTTAGTTTTTAAAGGGTTTTTTGTGCAGGAATGAGTGTGAGCAAATACTGATATTGACAACAATACTACATTGCTTGTGGTCCGGGCTGCTCTGTCTGGCCAACCTACACTGACCTGTGTAAAATGTATATGTATGTATAATATCACAGTTTTTATTCCTCAAAGGGGTTTATCTAGTAGCGCTATACAAACATCGTAATGTGAGCAACAGCATCTTTTTGCCAACCACGTTAAAGACCAAATGACATGCTTGACTATATAACAGGATCTTTATCCTGTTATAGTTATTATTATTCATTTCAAGAGCATTTTTAGATGACAAATGCTTAAGAGCCACCTCGGTCCAGAAATATGGTATCAGAAGCTGTGTTAGGGCAAAGGGCCTGTTATAACAGGATAAAGTTCCTGTTAGGATTTAAGCCAGACCCTTGATACGAGAAACTCTAGAGATTTCTCAACACTCCGGGATACTGCCATGTTCATTTTTGTACTTTTAAATTACAAATGCTTAAAAGAAAAATCTGAACAGGACCTATATCCTGTTATAACAGGTGGTATGCCCTTTGCCCCAACACTGCTTCCAATACCATATTTTTGTACCAAGGTGGCTTTTATGCATTTGTTATCACCTATATATTTAAAAATGCTTTTAGAATAAAATGCAGTCACCTTATAAATGATTAACTCATTATCAAGGCTCTTGATGACTGAAAGAAAAATATTGTGAAAATGATAAATAACAATATGTTTATGATGATAACTCATTTTAAGCAGCAAAATGTTTATCATCATTCTGAAATTATTATTGTAAATGCCTTTCCCAATATTAACTTCCATACTATAAACAGTTTATTGCTTAAAATGAGTTCTTATCATATATTGCTATTTATCATTGTCACAAAAATCATATAATATTTTTAATATATTCATTCATGAAATGTCAGTAAATTATAAATTGACCTGGGTTTTTTTGTGTTGGGTTGGGTGTCATTGGAGGGTCTTTTAAAAATAAGTTTTATGTTTTCAAATAACTTTTTTTCTTGAAACAAGACAACGGAACTCTCAAAAATATTGTCTTTAGTCGACACGGGAAAAAAACTCAACTCCTTGACAACTCAAGAAATCTTTTCCATGCTGGTAACTTAAAAAAATACGTAACCACGCCCGCCCGGACTTCGTCTGTCATGTGCTTGTGGCTCCTCACTGAGAAGTGTTAGTTTTCATTGTGTTGCTTGTGGGTTATGTTTGTGGCATCATAGTGAAAGTAAGTACCTGTTATTAACTAATTATTAACTACTTACATAGGTTTTATCAGTTGTAGTTCACCGTCAACAATTGATTTTAAGTCAATTGAATTGTCAAGGCTTGGTTGTTTTACTTTTGAGACCTATTATGTTTTGTCTTCATAAACAAGCATATAAAAATACATAAATAGATTATTTCACTTGTTCCAGTTTCCAGAAAAGTTGAAGCCGCCTATCAGATGAGGCTCTTGTATTTGAATTGTTTTTTTTTTATTATATATATATATTGAATTGTATTTGAATATTGAATTGAATGGGCTACCCCAGGTATTTTTAAAAGTAGCCGTACGCAGTATGAATTATATAAAGAAAAAACATATAATAAAAGCCAAATATTTAGGGATTATGTAAAAAATACTCAATAACCTTAAGAAAAGTCTATCTTATTGTAAAATCAATTCACCTCAGACATAAAGTAAAAAATTCAACAAATAAAATTAAAACTACATGGAACACAATAAATAATGAAACCGGTAAAGGAGGAATTCTTGTCAGGACTTGAATGTAGATAATACTAGTTTAAAAACAAATTCAGAGGTAGCAGTGCCTTTGAATTTTTTTTAGCAATATTCCTTTAAAAACAACTTAACATCTTAACTCAAGTCCAATTTTAGCAGAAAAATTAATAAAAACTAATGTTCTTGAATGTAAAGTTGCCTTTGTATTTAAAAAAATTAGTCCTACGGATATCATAAAAACATTTAAAACATTAGAAATTAAAAACACCACAGACCTTTTGGGGACTTTCTGTAAAAACTCACAACAATCAAACAAACAAATCAAAAACAAACGCACAACTCTTAGCCATAATTTTTAATAGTTGTGTCGATAGTGGTGTGTTTCCTGATGAGATAAAACTAAGCAAAGTTATATCTCTTTTTAAGTCAGGTAGTTCAACAGACCCTAATAATTTTCGGCCTATTTCAATACTACCTGTACTCAGTAAAGTTTTTGAAAAAATCATACTTTGTCAAATGTTAAGCCATTTCTGTATTGATAAACTACTTAGTAGTAAACAGTTTGGATTTATGAAAGGCCGTTCCACAACCGATGCAGGAGTGGCACTATTAAAAAATATATTTAACGCCTGGAAGGATTCGCATGATGCTCTTGGAGTGTTTTGTGATTTATCTAAGGCATTTGACTGTGTCAAACATGTAAATCTCATCAGGAAGCTACATCACTATGGTATTAGAGGCAAAGCTCTCGACCTTTTGACCTCCCACATGAGTAGCAGAGTACAGAAAATAGATGTCGATGGTGAAATATCTCCGGTCAGCAGTCACTATGGGAGTCCCTCAAGGCTCAATTTTAGGTCCTTTTCTATTTATTGTTTACATTAATGATCTCCCATATCATGTAAAAAACCATGACATTGTCTTATTTGCTGATGACACCTCTTTACTTTTTAAAGTTAAGAGACGACAGACATGTTATGATTAATTAAATAATGCCCTTTCTAAAATTGTAAATTGGTTGAACGCTAATAATTTATTACTTAATGAAAAAAAACCAAATGTGTTAAATTTACATTACCAAATGTTAGTCAGATACAGACATGTATTAATGGTAATGGCGAGCAATTAGAACTTGTTAATTCAACAGTCTTTCTTGGCATAACGCTGGACTCCAAACTTCAATGGGGTCCTCATATTCATAACCTAGCCAAAAAACTTAGCTCTGCTGTGTTATGCGATCAAGAAAATAAGACAATTGACGGATGTCGGCACTGCCAAAATTTTTTTATCTATTTCCATAGTTTAATAAAATATGGTATCCTATTGTGGGGTAGCGCTGCTGATGTAAATACAATTTTATTGTTACCAAAAAGGGCAATTCGTGCTATTTATAAATTAGGATCTAGGATATCTCTGAGGGATAGGTTTAGGGAAGTAAATATTTTAACTTTAGCGTCGCAGTACATATATGAAAATCTTTTATATGTACATAAAAATATCAATAGTTTCAGCAAGAAAAGTGACGTTCTTAAAGTGAATACTAGAAGTAAAAATAAGCTGTTGGTGCATGATACACGTCTACACAAAATAAGTAACTCTTTTATGGGGCAATGTATACACTTTTACAACAAATTTCCCAATAATATTCAAAAGCTATCAATAACTTTATAAAAAGCATACTACAATATTTCAGACTTTGTAAATGATAAATATCCTTGGGACTGAAGATGCTCAATTACAGGATGCATAGGTTAACCAAATAAAAATGTAAATAATATAAAATTGAACAGCTTAAAATTTAAAACATTGATGGAATTTTTAGTTTTTATGATTTTATTTGAAAGAGAAACTATCGAGTTTCTTGCTGGATTTTTCTCGGTAGAAATCAACAACATTGTGAACCGGAGAGAGGGTTGACGATTCAAAAGTGATTGTAAAATCCTAACTTGAATAAAACATTTTGACTTTGACTTTGACTTTACTTCTGAAAGCCTACTTTATAAAGAAAAAGCGTTGAATTAAAGTTTGATTATTCAGTGGTAAGTTTAAGTTGGCATACTATGCTCAAATTAAAAAAATAGTAATTAAATAAATTAAAATAGTATTTATTTTATCATGTAAAAGGCATTCTTAGTTTGTAGCAAAATGTTTGCTTTGTAAAACATGTTTTATAGCACATGTATACTAGTAATTTTGATGATTAAATTTTACTCATTATTTTTAATTAAATCAATGCTGTTGTAGATTTGGAACTGGCAGGGACTCAATAATTATAAAAAGTTTAGTACTACCCTACTCTTTACTTTTTACATAGACCAGCCAGTATACCTCGTTCATTTAATTTATTGTTTGTTAATTAATAAGCGTAATTTATGGAAACTAAAAATATGCCAATAGATTTAATTGATCTCATCTATCAGTCTAATTTTGTTATCAAATAAAAATTTGAAGATAATATCGTTTTTTATTAAAAATCCCAAAATTTCTCACGTTTGAGAATTGTCGTGCCTCGAAAAATAAAGAGCGAGAAATAAAAAAGGTCGAGGAACCTTAAGGATTCTCCATACGAGAAACACATTTTGGTTGTTTTTGCTCTAGTGTTAAAACAGTAATACATAAAAACTTCAAATTTGCAGTAAAAAATAGTGTGAAGTCTGAAGTATATCAACAAATAATAAAATTTGGCCAAGTGTGAGATGGGCCGAAGCCATTACTATTTTAAATTACCGGTACAGAGCCATATTGCTTATTATTAAGAGGAACAGTGACACATTTAATTAATTTGTTAGATCTCAGATAATTTGGTGGTTAACTCCAATCAGCATTATAATAACTGTACACTAGGTAATCAAATACTAACTGTCGCTGGTAATTTAAATGTACCAGAAAGTGTGCCCAATACATCTGTCAAGTACAACAAAAATTTGACAGTTCACTGTTAAATAGCACAAACCGCGATTGCGAAATCCGGATTCAAAAATTATGATCACACACAAATCCGGATAAACCGGATTTATCAAATTTTGGTACAAGCTTTTGCAATTTTTTTCATAGAAATATTAATTAATGACATAGTTTTTTGCCTAATTATTAAAATGTTGCAAAAAGATGCTTAAATGACATTGGGACCTTTACTATGCACTAATTACCCATGGCGAACAAAGATCAATCATACCTTGTTTAAATGTCTTAATTGTCTAGTTGTATCTTCTTAAAGCGCATTATTGTGGGTCTAGGGAATATTGAGATATCTTCGAAAATATTAAAAAAAAACTATTTTTTTTGTTTTATTATGTAATTTTTGTTTTATTATGTCAATGTGTTTAGTTAAATAATAATATTAATATTATGTATCATTAATAGTTGTAAGACAATGACCTTGGTTAGTCCACCTTCTTAAATTCTTATAGATTGAAAGAAAAGTAAAAATTCAATTGTCGTTTAAATCATCAAATCTTTATTTATCATCATAATCTATTACAATAATATTATCTAAAAATGCAGCTGTCGCTAAATTGACATCTTCATGTCTCGCCCACGCGAGATAATATATGATGCTAGCTATGTGCGCGCAACATCCAACTGTGCGGCGTCCATGAATGCAGGAGCAATAATAGCCCTTTATTCCTTCGCGTCCATTTTGTCTCCGATCTAGTAGATTATAATGTAAGTATAGTACTGTCTCAACCGCACATGTCGTGATTGTATACGGCCTCTTATTAATGTATAATTATTAATTAACTCACGATGACGGTACACTTCGATCGTATAGTTATTATTTTCTCTTAAATGTTTATGGCAGTACGACCGGGCCAACTTTAAATGATAGATGCCTAGTGTTAGCAAGAAAAGCTCTTCATACGTAATTCTGGGAAAATCTGCCAACTCTGGATTATTTGCCTCCATCCGTTCAAATGTCGCCCTTTGTCTGTTTATATTATTGGTTAATAAATATTCGGCCAAAGTATTTTCTGTATTCATTTTTTCATTCATTGTTTCAATGTACTCCAGAACCCGCTCATTATCATTGTATGGCGATTGAGTAGCATTTATAAATAATAGCCGCACATATCTTTAAATCAACTTTCATGTTCTTCATTGTGATATTGAAATAGCTTTGCCGGAAGATTTTAAATCTCTTTTAATTCTGCCATTTATTGCCTCTACCACCCATAGGACTATTGTAATTAACCGGGATTTATTGGCCTCAATCGTTGTTAATTGCTCTCCACGTGCTCTTGTCGATGGCATGTGCGGTTCAAATCCACATTCTTCGAGACTAGATATGGCATCTCTAAAGCTTTTATCTAAAACAAAAGCGTCTCCTGGTAAGAAAAACCATTCAGGGCCGGACCCAGATTCATTAGAGAGAAGATTGCGGAGAATCATTGCATCGGATGTAGTAGCAGCATAGGGTCCATAAACATCTATTATGAACCCATCTGCGCAAATAATTAAAAATGGCTTCAGCAGGTTTCTAAACTTATGCAGGCTGTATGTCTTTCTTTGTAATAAGAAATTCATGCTTTTTTGTAAATTTATATAAGATCCATCGCACACGATAACTGTATTACGACCTTCATTTCCAAAAAAAGTATTTGGTATCGTTAAGTTTCTTGCCATAACATCTGTTCTTGATAGGTGGTCTATCCCTAGGTGAAGAGGGACATAATCTTCTGTTAAGCATTGCCTAGCTAGTTTAAGTTTTTTTCTCTAAAGCCCTTCTACTCATTTTGAACAATGTTGCAAATATTTTATTCGGTTCTCCACTCCTTACTTTACAAAGGAATTTTCCCAAAACTGTTGCGGGAGTACGTGATCTTGCTCTTAAGGATGCGGTTTAATCCAAAATATTAATGAATTGATTTTTTGTCAAAGATGTCCAAAAATGGAATTCATCGTCGTCATAGATTTTCAAAATCTTATTTTCTATCTAGGCCCCATCTATATATGTTTATTATATCCAGCATAAAATGACTGTTATAATCGTCATGATTTCCTTGTAGCAACAATTCTTCACACACGTTATTTCTCAAGTGCGGCTGACAAACATGTACTAGTGGTGGGATATAATAATTATGTTTTTTTTAACAAATTAAACTTGATATATTTCGGTATAGAGTGAGCCGGTTCATTGCGACAGTTGTCAAATATACAGCGCCTTGCCGTGTTCGAGGCACGAGAATGGCCATCAAGGCTAAAAGGGCCAGAAAGCAATTGTATCCCAGGATTTCTTGCTTCTTGAACGTCTGATACATGTGGTTCGGGTTGTACTACTCGAGGTGGTTCTCATTGTGTTTGTACGAATCGATCTGCTCTTTGCCAACAAGGATGGCAAGTATATCTAGCGCCATTAAATGCGATCTGAAAACAAAAAAGTTTTGATAACTATATTAAAATAATAACCGTGTAGTATACACTGTATAAGTAGGTATATGTATTAATTTGGTCGTCATTGGCTTAATCGGCTTTTCTAAAACATGGTAACAGTGCCATGGCATAGTATATATTACTTCATACAGTATGGTCACTCCCTGCACCTGTTTAAACTCGGCTTCACCACCCCGCATTAATGCGAATGTGACCGGTAAAAAGAACGTGGCGTTTAACACATACGCAAAGTAGTTGTAGAAATTAAAGATGCGTCAATCGTATCTGTCGGTGATGTCCCTTTACGGTTTTTTTATTAAAGGATTATGATGAAAACCCCTTGGCATGCACCTTTAGAAAAAGGCTGTCGTTCTTTAGTTTATGGTTATGGGTTCATGTGCGACAATTATATTTTTATTCACAATAATTCTTTTAACCACATGAAAACAGTTAATGAGAATATGAGTTGTATTCAAAAGTCCACGGTAAAAAAGAATTAGTTGAGCCAAGAGAATATCGTTTCATATATGCACCAACGAATATTTGCTTCATCCAAGATATTATTTCTCTTAAATATTTAAAATAATATGAAGTTAACATAAGATCAAATTTCTTTGAAACAGTAAATAAAATTTTATCAGTTAGAAACAAAATTTAATTCATTGAAGAAAAAAATGCTGCTTTATTTGAAACAATTAGTTTTCTTGGGCGTAGAACTTCGTGTGTTATTGCACGGAAGAATTTTGTAGTTTACACAAGAAAATAGTGCTCTTATCTTGACTACGGCAGCTCTTAAATTAATAACATTATATTTTAGTTAAAAACAAAAAATGTTTCGGTCCAAAATTCCATAGTTATCCGTCAGGATTAAATTAAGTTCTTTAAAGAGCCCTATGCCTCTTTTCTGGAGGGCCATATAGAGTCAGTCTACCGCACTAACTTAGTGTGTCTCGGCGGACGTTTGTCGAGCTAGTGCCCTAATGCAGAGGCACAGGCCCCTTTTCTGGAGGCTTGGGCCATATAGAGTCAGTCTACCGCACTGCCTTTCTATGACTTGGCGGAACGTTTGTCGAGCTTAGTAGCTATTCTCGCCTTTAGCTGATTATACAGTGCTATGTTTAATTATAAATTGTTACGACTATTTAACGATCCTTCTTAAACATGGAAGAAAGAAAAGTGTCCCGCTAAGCGGTCACCCATCCAAGTACTGACCACGGTCTACGTTGCTTTACTTAGCTTATCGTTTCAGATAGACGAATGCGACTGGGCCACGAGCTTTTCAATTCTCAGATAATAATTTACTGTAAGTTTCTTGCATAAACTAATACTAATTTGACGCAAAAAACCCTACCATAAACAATTATTAAAAATTAAAATCCAACACGAAATCCTATGAAGGACAGTGATGAGGTTCATTTAGTTTTAAAAATGCAGGTATTTACTTAAACGAAAATTCAAAGCGATACTAGCTGATTAATTTCAATGAAAATGTTTAATATTTTAAAGCAGGTATTATATTTGTTTCGACTAAAACAAGAGTTTCAGCTTAAAATATCAGATTTTGAGTCAAAAATCTAACAAATTCAGTTAAAATTATTATTTTTTCAAATTTAAAACAATATTATCTTAAATGAACATTTCAATGGCTTTGATTTAAGATACAATTATTTTAATCGAAAGATACAGTTTTTAATAAGTGACGTCGCAGATTTAAGAAAACCATGATTTTGGAGCAAAATAAATTATATCAAAGCAAAATTATTTTTTGTTTCAAACGAAGAAAAATAAAATTTTGCATATAAAAATGTATTTATTTTATACAAGAACATTAACTGTCTTAGGGTAATTAATTTAAGTTTGGTTGATCTAAAACTTACATTAATTTGGTTAAAAAAAAATTTGTTCCTACGAAAAGAAGTTTATCAATTTCAATTGATAAAATGAAATTCTTTCCAGGAATTAATATTGCCTTCTGTGAACAAAATATGTCCAAAATAGTTGGTTTTCTTGACTGAATGCAAATTATTTTGGTGGAATAGAACTTGGAAACTCTTTTTTTTCCGTGTCGGCTGTTGCTAAATATGAGTTGCATTGAGAAGTAGTTTAAAAATACGATTAGTTTACCGAATAAAAAAATAGATAGGTACATACCTCTCGCGGCACTATTTCTTGTAAAAAGAATTCCTCATAGCCTCTATTTGTTTCAAGCAGTGATAGACAAAGTCTACGTTTCATGCGCCGTAACACAGATCTATCACACACAACACAGCGGTTAGGTCTTTCCATTTTAACATACTAAATCCAATCCAGGGGCAAAAAAACGTATAATCCGTAAAACAATGCTAGGGGTTGTAGAATAAACTTGAAAACGCAGGGAACGCATAGATCGCAACGACAAATACGAAGCACTGCACAGAGTACTGTGTGTGTTTGAGCTATATGCGCAGGCAGCGGAACCGGTTTTTTTTCTACCTGAGTGAGTCCATCCTCCCTCCACCCCGCCGCCACTGCGTGTCGCATGCATGCCTGTTTCCTTATCGTTTTAATTGAGCGTTATTAATCTTAACTGCTAAATCTTTTTGAACAGTATAACTTGAAAAATTAAACATATTGACATCCTTGTCTCAATATTCCCATTAGTTTCTTAAAAAAAAAGTACACATTAATAAAGTACGTAATTTCTTCTAAAAACTGCCATAGGTTTCATTTGTGTTTGCAGAATTTTGGATTAGCAGGTCAGAAAGGTCACAATGTCATTTTGCCAAACCTCCTTAATAAAAAAAAATGGTAAATGTCTTTTTAATCCTTGTTTTATCATTTTAAAATTAACATTCATACATCATAATTCATAAAGCATAGAATAATCAATAAGATTTGCAATATTTATCGAACTTACACGAATTACCCGTTATCAGTCCAATAACTTCGTATATTAAGTATTTTTTAAATCAATCTGCTTATCAACTAGCAATAAAAAATATTTTTAGTGTTAGTTATTTAAAAACCGAAACCTTAAAAACATTAAATCGTCAGAAGTATCACCGTTTAGACGTGATCTTAATTTATTACAAGATATTCTCTTTCAGACTAAAGTCAGCAATCTTACGAAACTTTTTAAATTTCTCCTTGACCTCCACCATTTTCGTATAATGCCATTGCCACGTGAACTAGTGAAGTTAAATTAATTCTATTGGGACTGGCACTTGAACGCATCCTCACACTTGCAAGGGAAATTTGACGATTAAAATGCTAGTTATAAGTGAGCGACGGTCCTAGTTCAAATTCACAACTAGATTCTAAGTTATTTAATGTAGTGGTAAGATTTATGGCTGCAGTTACACTGATCAGTTTTATTTTTCTCATAAATAGGTCTCTCAAATGTTTATACGTCTTTGTCAGTATCATTCAGAAATTGGTTAGGGTTGTACAGATACTGTAAGCCTCCAACAACCAGCTTTAAGCTAGGTACCTAGAAAAACACGACCCGGTCACTCGACTGGTGTCTTTCTAGTGTATCTCACACACCGATGGGCACAAGCCATTGAGAGTCAGAAGGAGGATTGGCATGTAGCCTGGACATAGCGAAGGCGTTCGATCGGGTCTGGCACCATGGTCTTCTATTGAAGTTGCCATCTTACGGAGTGCCCGAGGGTTTGTGCAAATGGGTGGCTAGTTCTTGTCCGGCAGCCGCATACGAGCAGTAGTTGATCGTAGTTGCTCTGATAGCATGGAAATTAATACTGCTCTCCCGCAAGGCTCTGTGCTACCTTCTACGCTGTTTCTACTGCATATAAATAACATTTTGGACAGATGACTGTACTGGAGACGCTTATAAAACTGGTCGTGCAAACATCCCTAGTTAGTTCCGTTCTGGAGGAAAAGCGTGGTGAACTTGTGTCTCAAATCGAGACCACTCTGTCCACTGGGGACGGAAAAACTTGGTCCGATTCAACCCCACAAAGACACAAATCTGCGCGTTCACCGCTAAAAAAACCCCATTCACTGTGGTCCCAAAATTCCAGAACACTATTCCTCTCCATCTCTAAGAGCATTGGGATCATTGGTGTTGACCTCTCCAGCGTTTGTTGTCTCTCCATGTTTAGTTCCGAGATCATTTGCAAGACAAGGAGAAGCTGGAATTAATTCTCACACTTTAGAACCGCAATGGTCGCGTACAGTGCAGTTTCTGAGAAACTTCCTCCTACGAACGCTTGGTATGTGGAATGAGCATTGCCAAGGTTTTTTCTAAGGACTTCAGTATGGGGTTCTTTAAGAAAGAAGTTATTAGATTTTTGAAGGGTCGGCAATGAGCGAGTGATAGCCCTGGTGTTGCAAGCGTCTATAGGCTACGGTGACCGCTTACCATCAGGCGGACCGTAACCTTAGTGGGATAAAAAAAACCGCATGAAGGGGTCTTTCTTTAATTCTTAGGACATCCGCCAATGTCTTGCCAGTTAAAGTGTCCTGATTTTTTAATGATTCGGCTCTTAAATTTCTGCATCTCTACTTTCTACAGTAGTTTTTATCATGTCTAGAGAATCTCATAGTAGATTTATCATCGATTAGTGCTTTTTCTATGCCTAATTTAAATTTTGAAAAACGTTCCATCATAGTGGCTAAACTGTTCTACCGAGTTTTGCAGTCTAAGAGCAGCTGCTGAACGCTGCATATTTTTATAGCATAGCATCGTTTTCATCAGTAATTTTTTAAATATATTAACCTCGGACTTCTCTTGACCACACTTTTTTTATTAAGTTTTATAAAATCATCGTTCAATATTCTACTTTCCGATGTGTGATACAAATTTGTCATCAATGACTTTTTCAATCTCTAAGTCTGAACCGTATTCCGCTTTCCGTTTAAACATTTTTATATAAACCTTCCAGCACAGCGTCTGCAAAGCACAATGTGTGGTATAGTACCGGCAGAACACTCCTAACTTCCATCATAACACATACACTTTTTGACGTAAAAAAAATATATGTTATAGTTCGCACCTTAATTAAGTGGATTTGCTAATATTATAATAATTTGGCTTTGGAACAGTTAAAAAAAAATCTGACACTCTATTTTTAGGCTTTAATTCAGATTGTTTGAAAACTATGAGTGATAATCTCTTGATTCTTATTCCATAAAATATATATTAATTTGAACGAGTGAATTTGCTAAATTCATAGTTGTAAATAAATATTTGAATTTAATATCGACAAAAAATGAGAAAATCGAGATTTTTAACGTACGGTCACGTGCTAGCGCCTATCGTACGCGGAACCCTGCCTCTTTGTATGCTTTAGTAGTGTAATGTCTTTAGACACTGGTCTAAACGGCACGTTTTTGCTACGGTATGCCATAGCCTTAAAAGAAAAAACTTTGTGTTCCGTCTGTCTGTCTGTCTGTCAAGACCCTTTTTCTCAGAAACGCGTGAAGGTATCCAGTTGAAGCTACAGAAAATCAAGCTTCTAAGTCAATGCAATCAAAAAATATGGCCGAAATACGGCTAAATAAGAACTATCTACAAATAATTTTTAAGAAACCCACGGTGCGCGAGCCAGACTCGCACTTGGTCGGTATTTTTTTTTATATAATTAGGAAAAAACATTTTACCGGGGTTCTTATAAAAATGTGGCTGCTGGTTTTTTTTTTAACTAAAATACCTAATATTAAAATTATTAAAACCTTCTGTGTGTAAAATGTAATTATATAAAAAAAAAATATTAAATACTCGATGAGCGTATAGTTAACTCGGAGCCAAAACAATGTCAATACAAAATCAAGGAACAAACTAACTTACCAAGTGAAGTTAAATGACAACATGTGAACAGCTTCATTCCAGCCTTGCAATTTTGCTTAACCTTAACTGTGTGCAAATTAAGAAAATAACCTCACTTGACGAACTGAGCCGAAATGCATCTAGGATATTAATTCTTGCACAAGAAGGTGCTACGCGAGCTATACTTATCTGTACAAAATGTGAAAAAAAAATCGCAAAGAAGCTGTAATTCATAATTGCAAATCATCTTGATTCCCTGAATATTTAAAATAAGAGTGTCACGTTGACATTTAAGATATTAGTTACGTAATCATGACGTGAAACAAACTTTATTTACTAGTCTACAATACAAAATGACTTACTACAATTTCGAAGCAATATTTTATGATTAGTAACAAAAATTATGGGTTGTCTCACATCTATTATTAAAACCACTGTAAGTTCTGTGTTGTTGATTCGTAAGGAATTTTGCAATTATCTTGTTAACGTACCTATCTATAACTAACAATAGTGTGTAACATGGGCGTATAGCTTTGGGCAAGAATGGAGCAGACCTCGTAGTAAATGTTATTTTCCTATGGCAAAAATGTACAAGCAAGGCAAAATCAAGGCATTTTCGGCAGTCTAGGGTGGGGCAGCTGAAAAGCTTGTGAACTGATTTTATTCAAATAATTTTTTCAAGTACCTAATGGTCTTTCGTACATAACATTTGTATGGCTGTTCACATAGACCTTTCTGAAAAAAATCACCAAAATCGATGCAAAGCATGGCTGAGACATACGAACATAATGACGAAACATTAAACCATTTGGTTACGGAACCCCAAAGGCTACATTTCTTTTGAGCTAAAACGTAATTTGAAATTTTGTTGTATCTGCCAATTGAGCAATGGCAAACAGAACATTACGGATACTTTACACAACTAAGTACTTTTAAAAGCTTGTTTGCACTAGGTATAGGTATTACCGGTGATTTATCGTAAATAGTTTTAAGGGCTTGCTTGCACTAGGTATGCGTATTACCAATGATTTATCGTAAATAGTTTTAAGGGCTTGCTTGTACTAGATACGTGATTACTAATGATTTATCGTAAATAGTTTTAAGGGCTTGCTTGTAGGGTATGCGTATTACCAGTTATTTATCGTAAATAGTTTTAAGGGTTTGTTTGCACAAGGTATAAGTATTACCGATGATTTATCTTAACTTTGCAAGGTTTCATTTTTTTTATCACATTTGTATGAATATAGGTCTTGTTTAAGTTTCCGTAGTCCAAATGAGCTGAAATTTGATATACTTAAATAAGTTCCGTGACAATACAATGGTATTGTAGGTACCATGGAGCTAATCTGAAAATGGAGCAAAAGGTGACCCTAGGAACTCCTCAACTAAGATCTGTCGTGAGAAGTAGTTACTCTGGTATAAGGTAATATCCAGGATCTGATGATGAAGCCGGAAAGTGCCTACAGGGAGTTCGTGATGAAACTACGCAAACCCATCGAGTTTGGGCTCGTTTGATTTGTCTTGACAAGTACTCTGGTTTTAGATAATATCCAGGGTCTGATGATGAAGCCAGGAGGTGGCTTTAGGAACTCTGTTATCCAGATAATACTAAAAAGTAAAAAAATAAAAACAAGCTTTTATATTGTTCGAAAGTACTTAAAAGTTAAAAATCAACTTGCCATGTTCTATATTTTAATCTTTCCTTTTTTTAATGTTAGGTTTCTATTTATTTGCAGATAATATTTGGCACTGGTGTCTACGCTGGGGTTTACATAGCACAAAACTACGAGGTACCTACCAACTTTTTTTTTTTACTAATAAGGTGGCAAACAAGCTTACGCCACCTGATGATAAGCGGTCACCGCAGCCTATTGACGCTTGCAACACCTGCGGCATCACTCGCACGTTGCCGACCCTTCAAAAATCTAATAACTTCTTTCTTGAAGAACCTCATACTGTAGTCCGAGAATACCTAGTCAAATATTGGCTAAGAATATTATTCCAACCGTTATTAGTCTGGAAGTTACAATAGATTATTTATACCCTGTCAAAAGTCGGGCACTCCCTTGGGCGGCTTGTATTAAGTACGCCTTATATTGCAAAATTTACATAATTAAACTATCAAAAGGTTTTATAATTGGAACGTTAACGTTTGGATTTGGTAAATATTGTTGGTTTTGGCAATTTGGTCATGTCATCCAATGGAACACTGCTTTCATCGTTGTAAATTTAATTCGTATTCGTTTTCGTTTGTTCATAAATATAATTCGTATCTTACTCAAACGTATAAATTTAGTACATAAATGTATTTCGTATCTTACTAAAACGTTTAAATTTTACGGTCTCCATGGAGTTACTCATTTCTTCAATTCGCTCATTTTTTGCTTATTACTTAAATGTCAGTTCTGAAGAGGTATTCTTTTCGTAATTTTTTTAATTTAGTCGAACTGATTCAACAGTTTCAGCTCCTTCTATCGGGTTTCTTATCGGAGATTCAAACTGAACGGGCCCAGACACTACCATGTTTGAACATATAAGATCCATTGACTCTGACTTTGTTCCGCGCTCACTTGGTTTGATGTTGGTTGTTATATAGGAACTCTCTGTATTATGCAAACAGCGATCAGTGATAGAAGAGCAAAGGACATCTTTATCTGAGAAAATATTTTAGTTGAAAGGACATATATCAGATTTTTCGAATCCCCGAATAATTTTTAGCTTGAATGCAGGTGGTAATATTGATCCCCTTAATGTTTACTTGGTACCTAAAATTGATGAAAACTAGAACTACATCATTGGATTTATAAAAAATTTAAATTTCTGGCCAGAAAACGAATCCGTTGATTTTGAAAAGCATGTATACACATCCGGATACTGTCGCTAATAAGCATCAAATTAAGTTTAAGGTAAATGTAACAAGAAAAATAAAAGAATATTGTTAAAGATGAGCTCTTTCCCTTAGTTGGCCATATGTCATATAGTTATAATAATGGTTTCATTATTATTCGCTAATCTTATAGCTCACTATACCGAGGACATCCGAGAGATTAGTATGGCTCTCAAACAGCTTAAAAACAATAAAGCACCGGGTGATGATGGAGTTACGACTCAAAAAATAAGAATCGGCATAATAGGTGTACAGAATAGAGGATACTCCCATTTTTCATGCTATGGGTACTTGAATATCGCATTTAAAAAAAACCAGAAGTAAGACAAACACTCAAAAGTTGCCGAAGAATAAAACTATCACAGCAAGCAATAGTCTTTATGCTATATTTACACTCAAACCAACCACAGAACGTATACTGACCGACCGGCCCAATGGGAACCAAATACCACCAATAAGTTAAAAAACACAATGACTTAGACTAGGTACTGCACCGGAAAATACAAACTATTGCATCAAAATCTACCGTTGATCAGTATACACCTATAAAGAAGCTGTACGACTACTACCTTAATCACGAAACTAATCACCACCAATTATAAAGCAAAAAAAATTGTGAGAACGAAATGACTATTATTTTTAGTTATGAATAACTTAGGTACGCCTAAAAAAAAAGTTGCATATGTACCTCACGACGGCTACGTTCCCTTAGGCAGTAGCCCAATTACTCAACAAGCACCGAAATAACCCCACAAAAGGATGACATCAATTCACGGTTTATTTTCATTTATGATCAACTTACACCTAAAAAAGTACACCTGAAAAAAGTTACTGTAGCTATGATAACACGAGAAGAAATCAGTTAATAAAAAAATAAAAAGAAATGTAAGTGTAAGTCTACTATAAGATAAATAAACTCCATCACTCTACTTTTTGACACCTATTTAAATATGCCTAAAAAAGTTACTGAAGTCATGGATATTAAAACCGAACTATGCCAACACAGAATCAAAATGCAAGTACTGGAATATTCACACGAAAGCCCGAGCATATATTATTAATTATAGCTATTTGTGACCCACTTAATTGAGTACGCCTGAAAAAAGTCACAAAAAACGAAATTTATGAGTATTTCCATTTATTATTTATTAGGTATGCCTGAAGATAGCGACTGAAGCTATGGTAATTGAGAGCTGTTATAGAATACTGCCATATAAAGAAACAAAAAACGCAAAGTTTTGACAGTCGCTTCATATGATTGAAATTTCCCCATTGGTAATTTCCATTTATAATCTATTTATGTACGCTTGAAAACAGTAACTAAAGCTATGGAAAAAGGACACCGAAACTAAACACCGTCAATAAAGAAACAAAAACGCCAATGGTTGGAACACTCCCTTAAAACAACGAAATTATTTAATTGGTTATATACATTTATGATCACTTTTTAAAAAAAAGAAAACTTGATTATTAGGATTCATTGATATGATGAAGCTACTGCATAAATATCTCCATTCATCATTAAATTAAAGTATGTTCGAAAATAATAACTGAAGCTATAGAAATTTTCTTGGTTGAATTTATCTATGACCTACTTAAAAATGCAATTGTTGGGATTTTGTCTACTACAGTTAGCTACAATGGAATGTAACTACTTCATTACTGTTTCCATTTATCATTTTACTGGATATGTATGAAAATATTAACTAAGCTATAGAAATAGGAAGCTGAAACTGAACACAAAGAAACGAAAAACTGAATGGTTGGAATACTTCCTTAAAAACAAAAAAAAATTTTGATTATATTAATTTATGATTTTATTAGGTATGCCTAAAAAAAAAAAGTTACTAAAGATACGGGAAATAAGACAACGAAACTAAAAATTACAGATAAACAGACAAAAACGCATGTCGCGAATACTTCCATAAAAGGATTATGGGAACAGAACGAGAAAAACGAACAACTGTCAATTAAGAAATTAAAAAAAACCCAAACGTTGGAATTCTACAAAAGATGGAACTACTATCCTATTTTAAGTACACACCTACGAACTTACACCTAAGAACAGTAAAGCTATGGAAACAGAATACTGAAACTAAACAGCGGTAATAGTATAAAAAAATCTGGACGCAAAATCAAGCCATCCGAGCAAGGACGTGTCACCGCCTACGAGCCCTTCATTCCGAGGGCAGAAAAGCCAATCCAGTTCATCCACCGCTACTGCAACCACCTACAATCTCCTACGAGTTTCCGACACTTTTGCGGGGTCAACTTATTATTTACGCCCATAGACACTTAAGAACAGTAAAGCTATGGAAACAGAACACTGAAACTAAACAGCGCAAATAGTATAAAAAATCTGGACGTTAAATCAAGCCATCCGAGCATGGACGTGTCACTCCCACGAGCCCTTTATTCCGAGGTCAGAAAAGTCAATCCAGCTCATCCACCGCTACTGCAACCGCCCACAATCTCTGCTGAAGTTAAGAAAACAAAAGAAGAAAATCATTTTTTTGCACTGGCTATGTCCATTCACGAACTACGAGTACTATGGTAGGTATATCTAAGAATAATAACTGAAACTCAGGAAACCAGACACTGAAAATAAACACTGCCACTGGGGTAAAATAAAACACAAGTGTTGGAACACTGCAACAGTAAAACAATCCTTCACTGAATATTTAAATTTATGTTTAACCTAGTGATAACGGAAACTAATCGAAAATGCCTTATTAACGACATAAACTGAATACCATTACAAGACAATAAAATGCATAAATTGGAACGCCAGTCAAGCATTAAAGGAACAAGAGTTGTATTGCTAATTGGAAACTTCTAACGCCACGTTGATGTAAACCGAATAAGCTGAAGAAGAAGAAGAAGCCATCAAAGAAGAATCTGAACACAGAAGAGTTTAGAAGCCAACACGCAGACCACAAACGGCAAAGCAGTCATTTTTCCCTTCTTGTATATATTAACACTTGTATATATTTATCATCCTGCTGGCTAAAGGGTGCTGGTACCGGTCGGCTCTATCCATCCCACTCCACATCCTAGACTGCGAAGTCCTACACTACCTGCCCTGTCTACTCCGTCTTACTGGTGTCTTGGGCAGAGGTAATGGGCACACATAGGAATGCCATGAGATGGACGGGACACTACTAGAATCACTCACTAATGCGGACTGGAAACGTCGCATACCTTCCAGTGGTTGAGGACCCTCCGTTTCTTCAGTTACCACCTTTTTGAACGTTTGCGCTGTTCCAGCCCGCAGTTTTGAGCACTCTACAGAACCCTCCCATCGAAAGTTCTTTTCCTATGTGACCCGTTCCTTGAGTCCTTGCAGTGGAACGCTGGCTGGTAAGACGCTGGAACGGAACGGAACGGGTGATGATGGAGTTACGTCTGAACTTCTGAAAGCGGGTGAAAAACCGGTACTTAAAGTCCTTCAGAAGCTCTTTAACACCGTCATACTCGAAGGTACTGCTCCACAAGCATGGCAGAGACGTGGCGGTGCTTTTCTTCAAAAAAGGCGACAATACGCTTCTTAAGAATTACAAACCCATCACGCTTCTGAGCCATGTTTATAAGCTGTTTTCAAGAGTAATTACAAACCGTCTCGCTCGCAAGTTCGACAACTTCTAGTCTCCCGAACAAGCCGGTTTCCGAAGAGGCTTTAGTACCGTAGATAGGTAGAGAGATACATACATACACTGCGGCAGAATATACAGAAGTCAGAAGAGTATAATCGGCCCCTTTGCTTAGCGTCTGTGGACTATGACCTTCAATTCGGTGGAAACACGGTTTTGGCATCAATGTTAATGGCGAGTACATTACCCACCTTCTGTTTCCGACGATATTTTGGTCATGGCAGAATCGATGGAGGACCTTAGCACAATGCTCGAAAGCCTCAGTAGAGCTTACCAACGAGTGGGCCTCAAGATGAACATGGACAAGACGAAAATCATGACGAATGGACATGTAGCATCAACTCCAATGATTGTTGGGAACTCTACTCTCGAAGTTGTTGACGAATACGTATACCTGGGGCAAACTGTTCGATTAGGTAGGTCCAATTTCGAGAAATAGGTTATTCGTCGAATCCAACTCGGTTGTGCAGCTTCGTTCGGAAAACTGCGTACTATTTTCCCGTCCTGAATACCCCAGTGCTTGAAGACAAAAATCTTCAACCAGTGTGTGTTACCAGTGATGACTTACGGCACTGAGACATGGCCGCTAACTATGGGCCTTATACGAAAGCTCAAGATCGCTCAGCGAGCGATGGAAAGAGCTATGCTCATCTACTCCAACTGCTTATGGTCCTTCGACACGTGACTAGCCCACTGCCACTGTAGTCAGCTTACTGATTCTGCGAGCTGTGTCGGTGATTTTATTTTGTTTACACACAGTGCCATTCGGGTTCAAACTAAGGAAAGCTTGTACTATACCAGACAATACAGATACATGTATTTACTTTTTTCTAAATCCCTACATTAAATGGCCAGATTTAAGAAAAACAACTGTTTATCACATAAATTGTTAGTTCTGTGCGAGAATTGAACCCACACCACTCGTTTCAGCAGGCAGATCATTACACACTGAGCTAGGGAGCCTTCATTTCGGATTCGATCCCTTAGTGAACCTCCAAGCATAAATGGTTGCACTTTAAGCTTGTGGACTCTCCCCACTGTAAGTGCCTATTGACGATACAAAAGTGTTCTTAGACACCTACTTGAATAAAGTTTGATTTGAGTTTGAGTATGTTTCGGCAGTGCAGTTTAGACAGGTAAGACGCACTAGCAAAACATTTTTCAGACTTTGCTGGGTAGGCGAATAGAAAACTTGACGAAGCTTACCGAATGCTACCCACCCTGGCTGTATTCTCTTATTGGCTTCTTTCTCGAAGTTTTTATGGGCAAATTGGATTTGCCTGTCCACAATATATAAGTATATATATAGACACAATCCTGAACCACCACTGTGTGCCAACGGTCTGATGGATATTTTCAAAACACTGGACTGGACTGGCATAAACGTAAACGACAAGTACATAACACACCTTAAGTTCATTATGGCACTCTCTGGAACATCTGAGCGAAATGTTGCATACTAGTATGAAGTCTAACGACGAGTGGGCATTGGCATACATTTGAACAAGTCGTGTTCAACCACCACGTAATGCCAAAGCCAGTTATACCTTATATTGTGATAAATTATGCATCTTAATAAGGAACAGCTTTGATAAAGCCAAATTTACATTACGGAAGTGTCACGGAAGTAGTTTTACCACACTATTTCATCAATAGTTTCACGTTAAAACCTCTTCTTTTACAATGCTCTCTCTCTCTATTTATGACTGAGAATCGTGGTGATTTGGTTTAGTTTTAAGCGTCACCATAGTGACAAACTTATCGACGAAGCCACCTTTATCTATTCGGTACATCTAGTTTCATGTCCACGTGATCTGCCATTTACATTTTCTGAGATGGCCAATCTATCTAGACTAGTGGAGATGCCACGTGCCTTACATACCTACCTACCGTACCTACTGTACTGTAAAGTTTCGTTAAGTAATTTTGTAGTCCAAATTGTATGTTTATATGTATGTATGTCAATTCCTTTTAGTTAAGCTCAAAAAATGCCTAAAAATCTAAACAGTTAAATTTCCAATGTACCTATCAGATTTCTTTAAGTTGTACTTACCTACATAAAAGTATTTACTTGACAGGTGTAGATTTGAAACTTTCAAACGTAACCTTAACTTGTCTTGACAGTAAAATGTTTCCTGGTTCAATATATTTGCAGTTATTTTAAATGAAATTGAGTTTAAAATTATTTGAATGCAGGATTGGCTGGGGAGTTTTTGTGATAGTGCTGTAAAGGACAAGCAACCAAAAAGTGATGGTTAGTTCTTTTTTTTCTCTTTTATTTTTTAACTATTGTTTTTTTATTCTTAATAATTTGAACCAAGAACCATTTCACTGTATTTTTCTACAGCAATGTAGTTTTTATTTACCTACTTATCTTTTTTTCTAGATTGACAAAGTTGAAGATCCTAAAACGTTGTTTGCAAAATTACAAAGCTTTATTAATGAAAAGATGGCTGAGAGTAAAGCAATGACAGAAACACACAATAAGACAGACAGCAAATCAAAAGAGGGTACAAAGACAAGAGAATGTTGACCAAATTTAAGGCTTGCTATTGTCAAATAAAACTAGTTCATTATTGTAAATATTTTTTATTTACTTTACAATGTTAGTGATTTAAATAAAATTATCAACAAATAAAATTACCTTTATTATTCGAACTTTATAACAGGGAGAGTCCACCCCCGATATGCTCAACTCTAGTTTGTGGTTCCTCAAAAGCTAACCAATCGCTTGAATGTGTAGGAAGTAATCCCATGCTTTGACACTTATAAAGGGCTAGTAAAATATTGACAATGTTTCCTATAATATACACTAGCTTTTGGCCAGCTGCTTGCATGCCTTCAATCATTTTAAATGTACTCTGAGTAGCAAAAAGAGCTTTAACAGGTCGAACAATTAACATACCCACCATCATAATTGGGAAAATGGATATAGAATTACCAGCCATGTACATTATAAACAGGTTCATCGGCACTTGCTTTAATGGTCCTAAAGCTACATCCCAGAATTTCTTAAGTAATAATAGGTTTGAATCAGTATCTTTTAATGACTCTGGATTACTGGCATTAGTAGATTGGCTGTAACCAGGAGGAGATGGCAAATCAGTAGACTGGGTGCGATTCCTGCAACAAATTTCAATAATTGTAACACTTGAGGATGAATAATTTGAAAAAAAAAAAAAAAAATTATTAAGCAGCAACAATGGATACAAATACATACATATTACTTTTTTTTGGAAATGCATACAAACATATCATACATAAATACACCCAGACTTAAGACAAACACAAATGTTTATCACATAAATGTTTGTCCAGTGCGGGAATCGAACCCCCACACAGCAGTCGGCCAGATTACGAACTCGGCTGCGAGGGAATCACTAAGTCAATATAAATAATGTGCATAATGCATTTAAATATGTTGAAGATTAGAGGTAAGAAAGTTAGTATGGGAAAATCAGAACTGGTTTTTAAAAGAAAATTAAGAACTGAAGAAACAAGTAAAAAATAAATGTTAAAAGTCTGAATTGGAATATTAAGTTTGCCATTTTCAATTTATTATTACTATGCTTAATATAAATAAAATAAACCGTTAAGTGCGAGTCAGACTCGCGCACCGAGGGTTCCATAAAAGGTAAACTGCATTAAAGGAACAAACTTAACTTAGCCGTTGGACAAATGTCCTAATACATTGACATAGGTTGTGGTTAGTTAACAACTGAAAATAAGATTATAATAGAAATATTTTTTTGTGATGTAACAAAATTTACGGTTTTAAGATTTTTTCCTATATGTGTGCTACATGGCACTGTTTTTTTCTAAATTTTATTATTATAGATCAACAGGAAGTACCCCATAGGTTTTGATTTAACCATATTTTGAGCATATAAATTATTGCATTTTTAATTATTTAAGCTTGATTTTTTTACAACTGTAAGTGATCAAAGACTTTAGTTTTTGATATTACTTTCGACTTGATAACTCCACATGTTGTTGAGTAAAAGGGTCTTGTCAGACAGACATACAAACCTTTTTTTTTAATAAGTTATAACAACAAATTAACGAATTTCGGATTAAGACGCTTCTGCTAAATAATGTTATATTTACCAAGTAGGAAAGACGTTTTAGATGTTTAATAAGTTGAAAAGTCGCATTTAAGTAGATACTTCTTATTCATTTGCAAAATATGTTCTTAATCATAAAATGAACAGACATTACTACACGGCCATAAGGGGAAAAGATGGTTCTGCGTAGATGTGCCTTTTCATCTTAATATTGGGAAAAAAATGCGGGCTCAAGTACCAGTACCGTCTTTTCTACTTAGTATTGCTAGTTGTGCGGGGTGAAAGGATTGTGGTTGAATGTACTGTACAATCAGTTGCGCCCAGGCAGTTAATTTTTTATGCTATAACTGCAACCAAATAAGGTGTTTAGGTAATTTTTTAATGTGTGCGGTTGCGATTGAGTGGGTGGCGAGAAGCGCCCCGGCACTCTTTGATACATCGTGTATCCTTGCGGTCGCCGACGAACCCGGGGACGTCGGCGTCGTGTTCGGGGGGAGGCCCTATTAGGGGAGGACGTTGAGACTAATCTCGCTATCCGGATAGCGAGATCGTCATATGGGGCCGTTAGTACGTGCCGAGGCCGCCTAACAATAGTTTTACGACCGTGCCGAGGTCGGTTTGGGGAATGATAAGTTTATGGATTGCAATTAATCGATTTGGGTGATTTTGTGTACGCTCGAAAAAGCGGACTGCCAGGTCTTTGAGATATTGGGGAATCGTGGGGAGCTCGAAATCCCTGTGTTGGTCCGCATGACGGACGTACCAGGAGGCTCCGGAGGCCGTTCTGAAGAAGCGGGTTTAGAGGGTATGGAGATTGCGTTTAGATAATGCATAGACGACACTAGCATAAGCTAGTACGGGGCGGATGCAAGTGGTGTAAAGAGTCAGCTTATTTCTAAGCGACATCTTACTGTACTTGCCTATCATGGGATAAAGACGACCGAGGACAAGGGCGGCTCGGTGTCTCACTATTTTGGTGTGACCGCGGAAGTTCAAATGCCTATCCAGGGTCACACTGAGATATTTGGCCTTGTTTTGCCAAGGAATGGCACGGCCGAAGAGTGAGAGGGGAGATGGCCGTGGAGGGCGGCGTACGGTGAAGAGAACGGCAGAACTTTTGTCGGGATTCACTTCGATTCTCTATTTCCGAAACCATTCGCCTAGGGCGGTGATAGCGGATTGGAGTCTTTTAGTGATTTGACTCTCTTGCCTATCGGTGGTATTAATAGCGGTATCGTCCGCGAAGAGGGCTAACCTATCGTTTTAGGGATGTCGTTGGTGTACAAAAGGTACAAGATAAGGGCGAGCACGGACCCTTGCGGGGCTCCTGCTTCTATGGGACAGAGGGAAAAAAGAGTGCCTTCAAAGTTCCGGTTCGACAAATAGTCGCGTATGATGAGCACGAGACGATCTGGCAACTGAAAGTTGTACAGTTTATAAGTTAAACCGTTGTGCCAGACTTTGTCGAAGGCTTTCGCTACATCGAAGAAGACAGCACCCGTGTGACGAGGGCAAAGTTTGTGTCTGTGTTAGGTAAGTGTTGAGTGCCTTTTTAACTAACTTCAAAAAAAGGACGAGGTTGTCAATCCGGTTGGATGTTTATTTTGTATCCTTAATCAATAAACAAGTTTTACTGTTTACGGAACTCAGTTGCGAATATGAATGGCTGGGGAGGATTTTTTAGGGCTAAATATAGTTATTTGATAATAATATAATATTTTACAGTTATATTCATCAGAAGACAAAGATGATTGAAGTTTGCATTGTCAACCTACTTTTTATGTTTTTGTTTCAGTGTGACAGAATTAAACGTTATTCTATCCCTTAGCTTGTCAATTGTTCTTTGACGTACAAACTACAAAATTCTTCTCCTTAAGTCTATTTGTTGTGTGAAGTAACATTCCTCAGAGATACCCACGTCATACATTACAAGACTGACTTCTGTAATGAACAAGGACACTTCGGATATTAAATCTGGGATACCACCTCCAAAATTAAACAAAGAGTATAGAGGCATTACTCAAGAAAACTGACAACCTTAATGCCAGATAATAGAAGATCATTTTGGTATAATTTACCAACTGATAAAAATAGCATTGATCTAACTCAAGTTTATGAAGACTGATTTATAAGATTCCATAGCTGTTATAACTAATTTCTTATAAGAATTAAGTTTAAGACATAGTTTGATTTTTGTTATTTTGTTTTACTTTGAGAGAATTTTTATTTTGGCTTAAGAAAGGCTTGTTTTTTTTGTAATAAAATTTTGATTATCTTACTTTGATTTTTATTAGGAACTAGCTTTTGCCCGTGACTTCGTCTGCCTGGACTACAATATATAGAACACCATTTTAAATGACCTCCCTAATTTATGAAAGCTGGTGTAGCGGAAAATTCAAGCTGTATCGCTAGTCCTACACAACCAAATTAGATAAAACTTGGCTTAGATGTTCAGTTGCAATTTAAACTACCAAACTGTGCAAATTTCATCAAAATCCGTTCAGGAGTTTTGTGCATAATGCACGACACACAGACAGAAATTTAAAAAAAAAAAAATTAGGCATAGTGACGTCCCAAAATCATATGCCGGCTTTTTTATAATAGTATTAGAAGAAAGATATCTAAGATGATTATAATATTAAATATTCTTCATTTTAAATATGGTTTTTGGGCACATGGGCGGTTCAGCAGGTGATATTTTAGGTCCCTAAACACTTCCAAGTTGAAAAGCAGGAAATGATTAAAAACGGCTATTTAGTTTGGAAAACAAGAACCTAGTAATTCGTTATCACTAAACAAAATAGACGTTTTATAAATTACCAAGTTAAATAAAATTATCTAGCCAGAAACGTCTTTTCATTGCAGTATCATATATTTTTTTGGGTTTTTTTAACTAAAAAGAAAAAATAATTTATTTAATATATAAATTTAATTTTATGACAATTAACGTGTATATTCTAATAGATCAAAGTTTATATCATAATTTTGCATTAAAAAAATATTATTCATGCTCTTTTGCACCGTAAACTTTTTAGTTTAAAAAATACACAAACATTTTTTCTCCTTTTTTGACTTTTGTTAGAAACATCTTTTTTTCTTATGACGGCAGTGTAGTTCTATACTAAAATAATAAATGCATTATACAAGAACTACAAACAAAATATTTCCAGTGAAGAAATAAATGGCATAAGACATTGAAAGATTACATATAAATATAATGTATGGTGCTGTATAAAGAACTTTGTATTTCTTTATTACAGAACTTTTAACAGAAGATACCTCTTATAAATGGCATAGACTAGCCCTTTATAAATAGGCTCCAATTTGATTTTGTATTATATCATCCACCAAATCATTAATCAGGTCTGAAAAATACCACATGTAAATCTTTTCACTTCAATACAATTTAACTAGGCCTTTATCCTAAACTTTTTCTTTAAGACAATTTAAAATCAAGAAAATAACACTGCATAATCTTTTTGATTCAATGTCAATTTTGAACTTGTTATTAGATGATTTACCTACCCAAATTATAAATTAATTTCTTTTGAGCACTTCATTAGATATGGAGATTTTATTAAAATAAAATTATCTTGTCAATATTTCAATTAATTGTATTTAAACAATAAAAAATAAGTGCATTCTGACGGCGCTTTTATACTCTCGTAATTTTTATAGAACATATTCCAATGCATTTTCCATATGGAGTAAAATTTACTGTAGCAGTGTGTGCCTTAGTTGCTATAAGGGATAGGATGGGTGGGTTTAAAATAAATTTGGTTTTGATGTGTTTGTCCCAAGAAACATACATGAAGTGGAAGACAGTAAATTTCCAGAATATCAAATCCTTTCAACAACACCAAACAGAACCTCTGTGGTCACTCTTAGCGGCTAGATACCCCAACAGTTTTGCTGATTATTCCACATAAAAGTGCTTATAATGGCCAGTTGCATTTTGGCAAGTACTTTCACAGAAAGTATACCATTGTAAGGTATTTTTTTACTTATCTGCACCAAGTATTTTTTGCATAAAAATGATTTTAATGGATGAAGATGCATCTGAAATATGAAATGCATATGAAACCGTACATAGATAACACCCAAAGCACCTCTGACCAAATTGTACTTGTGTATCAGCGTTGCCAGACGTCCCGATTTTTAAATCAAAATTAAATGTCCCACGCAATACCAGGAAAATGTTGATTCTAGTGTCTTTCATATGAAGTATCCCAACATCTAACCGCTTTCCTAAACAAGTTTTTTCCCAGATGAATTAAAAATGGTTGGATGCTAGAAATAAATGCTCTGTAAATTTAATGAAAGCAGAATTACTCATCCAGTTTAATCTACAGCTATCCTGTGAAGAGTTCTTCATCTTTATTAAAGAGAAAAAGGATACTTTAAAAGAAGTTAAATCTTCACAGAAATATTATGAATAAGTAATTCTTATAAATAATTTTTCTTTTATTGACTTACAAATTGTAACACTAACTTCTCAGACTATTGTTTGACTATATTTTTTTGATTTTGATTTCTGTTTTTTTTATTTAGAACAAGAATAAGACTCAACTATTTAATTATAGGGTAAATCAGATTTAAAATATCATATTTTATTAAAATACATTTTCTATGGATATTTTTACTAGGTACTAGGTTACTAGGTAACCTATCTATTGTCACGTAAACGTAATTCGAACTCAAATAAAAAGATAAATATTCAAAAACTTTTGGTTATATACGGTTTTTTTTATTATGTACCGCTTTCGACGAAAGAATCCCGCTTTTTTTACTCAAAAAGTTTCTAAATCCCGACTTGACAAAAAAAAATCTGGCAACGCTGTTGTGGATGTAGATTAAACAAAGTCTCAAATATTTTACGTCTAGATCAAACTAAATACTGAATCTTGTAAGTTCTTTATTATAACTAAGACTTAATCGTATATTTTATAAGTAAAAGTACTTACTTTTGATTGTATTCCAACGCCCATTTAAATTTTTTATTACACTTTGCTTGTGACATTGTTACAAATTTTTACTCCAAAACTAAGACTGTGAAATATGTTGATAAGTATTATCAAAGAGAATATAATAATACTATTATTATAATAGCTTTAGACTTTAGTTGACGTTAACTAAATTAATTATTCATATCATAGGGATATGACAACTTAATAATCGATTTACATTTTCCGTAAAATCGATTAATCAAAAATCGCTTTTTTTACAAGCGACTTTTAATTAATGAATCTGTCAAAGTCTATAAAATATATATTTTATATGTTATATCAATAATTACAAAACAAAGTTTTATTAAACCTTTTCAATAGACGGCGGTAATGTAATTTTAATAAGTAGCAAACTGAAGTAATCAATTATTATAAAGTCCATTCATTCATATCATTAAAGTGATTTTTTTTATTATTTTTATTAGGGTTTACTTCCTAAACCCATGCAATTTTAGCTGCCGAAACCGCGTCGAAATATTTAAAATATCAAATTATTAACGAATACCGTTTACCAATGATAAAAACCGGCCAAGTGCAAGTTGGACTCGCGCACCGAGGGTTCCATACCTATCACCATTTATGTAATTTACAAACATAAACAAAAATATTTTTATATTTGAGTTGACTGAATAAAAGCTAAATTGCGGTTTACAATTTGTGACGTATTAAAAAAAACTACTTACTAGAACTCGTTCAAACCAAATTTTTGGTGGAAGTTTGCATGGTAATGTACATCATATATTTTTTTTAGCTTTATCATTCTCTTATTTTAGAAGTTACAGGGTGGGGGACACACATTTCACCACTTTGGAAGTGTCTCTCGCGCAAACTATTCAGTTTGGAAAAAACTGGTTGCCTGTAAAGTCGGTATACGGGCGAAAGTTTTACGTGACAATGATTTTATGTCTGTCTCTCTCGCTCTTAGGCGGGCGCGTGCCTCTCACTCGCTCTCATTGTGAGCGCATAACGTGAGCGGAGCGTAACGCAGTTTCTTGAAGTGTCACCCGGCAAACCAATTTATAAGACGTTGTCACGTCAAAAAATGATATTAGAAACCTCAATATTACTTTTGAAGACCTATCCATAGTTACCCCACACGTTTGGGTTTGATGAAAAAAAAAATTGAGTTTCAGTTCTAAGTATGTTATTGTATCTATAAAATTGATTTTTTTTCTATATTTGTGTGAAAATCTTAATGCGGTTTACAGAATACATCTACTTACCAAGTTTCAATAGTATAGTTCTTATAGTTTCGGAAAAAAGTGGCTGTGACATGACGATTCTATAAGGGTTCCGATTTTTGCCATTTGGCTACGGAACCCTAAAAACATAATCCATAATACTAAAGTTAAGTAGTGAGGACCGCAGTGACGAGCGATTATGAATAGCGCAAGAGCTGAGCGAAGCCGATGGAGTGCCAGAAACGAATTGCACTTATGTCACTAAGCTTTATAAATTCAACCCCTAAAATTTTAAAATTAAGTAATTCAAAAAGGAAGCGTCTGCGCAAAGGGAGAATGGTACCGGGAGATAGCCTTCTTTCCCCCTTGCCCCCTTTTCCGTCCCCGCCCTTACATCCCCAATTGTAAATATTTCTCTTTTTAAACTTTAGCATTTAATATAAAATAAACTACGTACCTTCGTCAGGGTAACTCTACCCCTCGACCCCTCTCCTCTAACCCCGCCTCCTAACAAGGCGACTTAACTTCAGGAAACAATCGATTATTTAATAATTGATTTGTATTCAAAGTGTCACGTCCCTACTAGACCACAGATCATCATTTCTTCGGGTCTGTTTTTGTAGCTTGCAATTTCTCGCAAATTTAGCAAATTTCGCAACTGACAGCAGGATAGCAAATGCACTATTTGACATTTTGTCTGCAATGACCTCCCTAAGGAGACTTTATTTTATATTAGAGCAGAGTGAAAACTCGTAAAAAAGTAAAAAAGTTTATTTTCCACAACATAGTCTTACCTATAGCTCAATACATTTGTCCAGCATTTCTCTAGCTTTTCGATCTATTTAATATGATTTTGGCAACTCTTCAAAATATGCATGGTTTCGTGCTTCGCTTTATTTGAGCTTAAGCTTTTCACCTAGCTATTTTTTTAATTTCAGAACAGAAAATAGTCGCAGGTGATAATAGTGATAAAACATAGGTCAAGTGCGAGTCCGACACGCACACCGTGAGCTCCGTACCTACCACCATTTACGTAATAACCGGACATAAATAAAAAAAAAGAAGTGACCAAGCTCGTCGTGCTTAACATTGAATATCGTTCCTAATAAACAAATGTCCTTTAATAATCTAGACTATTTTTTAAGTGCATATCGTTGTTGTTTAAGTGCGTTGATATAGCAAGTCTCACACTGGGCTGGTTTTTTTTTTTTATTTGTGGTTATAGTTTAGAGCTCGCACGCACTATACTTCCACAAATCGTAATAGGTAAATAGCAATAACGTTACGATTCAAAAGAAATAGCTCTTTTAAGGTCGGACAGACAGACATACCGGCAACCGGATAGGGTAGCTAAAAAGATATATTGATGTAAAAAAAAATGTAAGCCTCACCTAGGTTGACAATGCGCTGCTGTAGCAACGTACTTGTTGCTAATTAAGACGCCACCACACTTATTTTTGGTGAAGAAACCAAGCCAAGCGGCATTCTTCCCATTCAAGATGCGACTGCTTCTCACTAATGGTCTAACTCCACAAACTAAACATAGAACAGTATTACAAAAAATGAATTAGAATATTTTCGTGGAAAAAGAACAAATGAACTTAAACATTGCAAATACAGAATTTTTGCATTCTTAAGTTCTTCCATATAAGTGTTCCTCATTTTATTTTTCCCTCTACTATCTCATATATGTAAGTAGTGTATTTTTTATTTCAGCCTACTCACACGGAACCCTCCTAGTATAATATAAATACAATCATATATACCCACAAATTTTAACTAAAATAAAAAAAGTTCTTATTGCAACCTTACCCACATCAAACTAATTCAAAGCTTGTATAACCGGTTCATCTTATCGCACTAGACGGCCCAAATAAAAGTATGGCGTTCAAATTATATCGTATCGTGGCGCGGACGTTACCGCGCGTCCTCCTTTTCAAGTCCCAAGATTGGGCGGGAGATTTGGTGTGGATCCTCAGACATTGCGCGTCATGTCCTGCTTATTTCTTCAGAATTAACTATTCATGAGCCTTCGCTGCACAATTCTTAACACGCTTTCGTAAAACATTGCTAATATATATATATATATAGAAAGTCACTAAATGAATTTAGAAAAATTAAACAGAAAAAAACACCACTCCTTCTTAAGATTCGCACCAAAACTCCTGTTGTTACTTTTTTCGAGGGTTTTAGTGATGACGTCACCTGTAGTGTGCAGGTTTTTGGTTAAATTTTTACGCACACGATCGACTCAGCTGACAAAAACAATGGCAATTGTCACTAAGGTTGCCGACCGTACTATAAAAGTTTTTTTTTATTTTATTATGGCTCCTTGTTTACAAGTTAGCCACACACAGTTTTTTTTGTGATTTCAAATTATTTGTCAGATCCAATTAATTGATCATAGAGTTAATAACGCGTAATTCAAAACGTCATTATCACAAAGGAGTAGTATATTTTAATATTGGGTTTTAGGATTCCATGTCCAAAGCAAAAAGAGGCCTTTTGCTGTCTGCATGTCTATCTGTCTATTCATCATTATGTCAAGGGTCTTTATCTGTTAACCTGTAAAATGGATATTTTGCAAAGAGTGTTAACCCTAAACCCAAATAGAAGAAAAAGACTATTAAAGAACCCTTAAAAAATTGTAGATTGTTAACTAAGAGATGAAAGACACCCATTTCTGACGAGATAGTTCGAGTATAAAATGGGTTCCTTTCACCCGGATTAAATACTCTACTTTTCATTTCGAATAATGACAAAATTAAATATAAGTCAGATGTTGCGGTTTTCGAGCGAAATTGCCGTTGTACACCTGCCACTAAACAGGCGTGATGTCATGTTTGTATGTATGTATTTTATTTAAACCTTATTGGCGTTATTTAAACCTATGCATTGGTTGCCAATAGTATTTTAAATATTTCTTTTTAGCCCATTTTGAGTTTTTTTTTAAAGTGAGTACTTTATTACGCGCGCTTGGATGGGGACTTATTTCGTTGAACGTACGTCTGTACGGACGATCAAGGGGAAAGCGCGGCAGGGAAGGGGAAGAGGGGCAGATAGGCGTGCGCGTGTAGCCGCTGCCTTTCTCGCTTTTGCGGTACGCGGTACGTTTCGCATCGCACCTGTTTCTTCCCTCATATACTATTATCGGTATTCCCTATGGATCACTCTCAGTATACCGTATGTATGTACAATACGTTGTCTGAACATTACAACCTACTTTTGTGTTCGTAAATACGTAGTGTATATGTGAGTATTTACCAATTATTTTTCTCGTTATACCTGGTAAAATTAAAAAGTATTACTATTTTTACGACAATTATCGACTTACTATATTCTTTTAGTAAGATATAAAATTTGGAGTTTTCTTTAATTTTTATTTTATTATTCTATCTTGTTGCTGTGCTTCTTGGCAGGGCTGGATTTAGGGGAGGGCAGCTGGGGCAAAAGCCCCGGGGCCTCCACAAACGAGGGGCCCCCACAATAGATACTTCGGAAAAAAATCTTTCAAATTCTGACTAGTAAACACTAGTAAACATCTTTTCCTTTGTTTTTTTTTTTCGCTGTTTTACCTTTACCTATTAGTGGTAGTTAATATAATGTATAGCTGAAAAATATAGCAAGCTATTAACTTGCAACGAATAGCGTGCGCTATATAAATATTCAGGTAGCGCTAATATTATAACTTTATTTTACAACATCATGCGCTACTCTGTCAACGCGCGAGCCGCGAATAACTAGTTATCAAAAATAGCGACGTTATATCGCAAAATCGCACCGCGCGTGCGATTCCGACAAATATTTTGATAAATATGAGGAAGCAACCAAAAAAATACCTCATACTGACCAATACGTACAATCACGCACTAGCAGGCCTACAACTGGTATCAGTTTCAATCGTAAAATCCTACTGCCATCGAGAAATCTACTAAATTGGTACTCTCAAACATCTTTGTAGCGCTTAATCGAGAACGGAATTTGGTGGCCAATTTCGGAACTAAAATCCTATACAAATATTTAGAATCGGTATTCTTGACGCCAAAGTGAAATTAGGTACGATGATCTGTAAAACGAAATGTCAAAATTCTAAATCAACACAACAATACTATCGCTACGAAGTTTAAACTTTCACTTTAATTTTTATTAGTTTCAGTATAATTTTTATACTTATTTTGTGATTCCGAAATGTGTGCAATTCCAATTTCAGTCCAATCGCAATTTGGTTTAGGAGTACCGATAGAGAGTTTAAGCTTGCCATGATAGTGGATTGAAACTGGATTAGGATTGAAATTGATATCAGTTGTAGGCCTGCAAAACGAGAAATGTGAGGTTGAATCCGCTCGAATACGGGAAAGCATAATACGCAAATCTGTAACTCAAAGAGAAATAAAAAGTATTCGCCTTTATCCCAGTGGTATAGGTATAGGCTGGTATATACATAGGTATGCAGCCTATGAAGCTATACGTTCGAGATTTGGATTTCTTAATGACATCAAGAAGAGGGATGCTGAAAATTTGCACGCTGCAGCAAAGACATTGGTGAAAGTTTATACGGGTGATTTAGAACCTAGTCTTGGTAATGAGTTGGTCGGTTCAAAAGTGTTTGTAAAAACCTAATTTAAATAAAGAAATTAGACTTTTGTTCAATTTGTGTCTTTGATCGACTCATACAAATAGGACTATGATTGAAAAGGACCAATCTCCGGATCTATTTTACTCCCATATTTTTGAAGATCAAAATTTCAGAGCTACATTCCCAAACCTTGAAATTGCATTGGGAATATATTTGGTTTTGATGGTATCAAATACACTGGAGACGATCATTTTGAAAAATGAAAATTATAAAAAATAGCCCTTGAACCACTACCGGACAAAACCGTCTATCAAAGCTTTCTCTCCTGAGCATTGAAAGCGATTTACTCCGGGAACTGCATATCAGCGAAATCATCAACGATTTTTTGACGGAAAAAGCTCGGAAGGTTCCGTTAGTTTATGCTAAAATGTAATTTTAGATAATTCTTGTTTCCGATTATATTTATATATGTTTGTTGAATACAAAAAGATTCTTGGATTAACAATAAACTATTTATTGAAAAACTCGATTAAAAAAAATTGTGTATTTTATTTGGAAAATAATTTGGGGCCAGGGGGCCTCCACTCCTTTGTTGCCCCGAGGCATCCATACCTCTAAATCGGGCACTGCTTCTTGGTTTTCGAAATCTAGCCAGAGGCTTGAACTTCGCAAAGTTGATAGTTTAATTATCCTTTTTTGATTTTGATAAAATATCGAAAAAATTAATCCTATTATTATTATTTATATTTTTTAGAAAATAAAATGAACAAACATGTGTGTATTAAAGCACACCGGGTGCTATTGAGTCAAATGAACTCACTATTACGAAATAAAACAACAGGGTCGTTACATTCTTCTAAACGACTACTGTGACATAGCGAAAGATAACTCATTATCTGTTCTTAGCTTATCGCTACATCGCGATTAACATCATAGAACGTGGTTAGCCAGCATCCCTTCTCCCTCTATTCAGTTAAAAGAAATATGTAATGGAAACTCTTGATAGGGAGAACAAGTATCCTATAGGCTAATTGAAGACATAGTATACCTGTGTGACGAACAGTAGGAACCTTTTGGCATAATTGGTTGACCTGGATGTGTTTTTTCAAAGCTTTTCTATGCATTTTAAACTTATGACCAAACTACCATACAAACAAACACATGTATAAAAAATACTATACGACAGGGATACATAGGCTGCGAAGACCGCTTACCATCAGGTGGACCGTAAACTTGTTTGCCACCTTATTTGAATAAAAAAAAAAAATCAAATGAGTATTGACGCTTCTAGCACACATAAGGTCCATGTATGAATGAAAGACTTTGGACGGAGGCATGGGGGGGACGAAGAAGAACCTTAATTTATCATGTGCAATTCTTAAAGGATCCTTGCTGCCCTGGGCCCTACGTCCTAAACCTATATTTTGATGAGCTTAAAAGGCAAATAATTGCGGTATAGTATAAAATTCAAACTCTGAAATTTGTAAATTTTATTATATTAATTATTTTAGTTTGTAACAATTTTCCAAAATACTTATACCTACTTACAGCTACTGGGGAATACAAAATTATGCTCGACTCTAGCCAACAAATAATATATTAGTAGACAAATAATAATAACTGATTATGTCTAATATTTATTTCACCCTTCCCTGATCAATTAATTTATCATGTGCAATTCTTAAGGGGCCCGTGCTGCCCTGGGTTACCCTACGTCCTAAACCTTAATTATGATGAGCTTAAAAGGCTAATAGCAGTATAGTATAAAATTCAAACTCTGAAATTTGTAAATTTTATTAAAAAATATATTTTACTTTGTAACAATTTTCCAAAATTCTTATATCTACTTACTGCTACTGTGGAATATAAAACACAAATAAAATATTAGTAGACAAATAAACTTAATTTCCCACCATTATGTTTACATCACTTAGGACTGGTTCATTAGTATCTATTGCCTTTATCTTCTCTGTAAATACAATGTGCTCCCTACAGAAAGCTGTAATCCTCTTGCAAGCTTCCCTGAGGGTCTCTTCAGGAACGGTCAACACAATCCGCATAAAGTTAGGATATTTGAAACACTGAAAAAATATATATTATTTTATCACAACGAACTCTTAGTAACAGGTAGATATAACTGGTAAGACGGATTAAGAAAGGAACCATAGTTTTACTAGTTTTAAGAGATCCCGCTCTTCCATAACTTCCTATTGTTTCACAATGTTTTTAACCAAGATTAAACCTTCATAAAATACCTTAAGAGTAAATTAACTAATAAGAGTTCCATATGAAATGAAATAGTAAGTCATTTAAATAGTTATTAAAGTTGTTAGAACATAGCTGTATCCAAGTCTGATATATGTACATGTCAATTTTTGATGAGGTTTTGTTTTAAATGGCTTAGGGAGGTACACCATGTACACCACCAATCATCAAAAGTCCTCAGTTCTCTGAATTTAATGCCGAGACAATTCTTTTGGTTTTAGGACGATTTTTTATTATGATTTTACATATATACACACATCTATACATATAAAATGCTTTGTCCTGAATGACTGACGGATCAACGCACAGCCTAAACAGCTGATCGTAGAGACCTGAAACTTGGAGGGTGTGTTCTTTGTATGACGTAGGCATCCGATAAGAAAGGATTTCCCGAAAGGGTCAAGTGCGAATCGGACGCGCGCAATAAGGGCAAAACGATTGTAATGAAATTTTGGTCACTTGTAATGCACACACCGGAGAAGGTTTCTGGATTAGTACCATACCATGTCATAATAAGTTGGTGCGGCAGTTGTTTTGAAAAAAGAAACAACGTTCGCCGGGAAAACTAGTCTATGTATATATATATCCCATACACTTGCATAAACACTAAGATTTAAAAAAATAATCGAACTAGAAGACCAGGAAGGTCAATGGCAATTGTCACTAAGGTTGCCGACCGTACTATAAAAGTTTTTTTTTATTTTATTATGGCTCCTTGTTTACAAGTTAGCCACACACAGTTTTTTTTGTGATTTCAAATTATTTGTCAGATCCAATTAATTGATCATAGAGTTAATAACGCGTAATTCAAAACGTCATTATCACAAAGGAGTAGTATATTTTAATATTGGGTTTTAGGATTCCATGTCCAAAGCAAAAAGAGGCCTTTTGCTGTCTGCATGTCTATCTGTCTATTCATCATTATGTCAAGGGTCTTTATCTGTTAACCTGTAAAATGGATATTTTGCAAAGAGTGTTAACCCTAAACCCAAATAGAAGAAAAAGACTATTAAAGAACCCTTAAAAAATTGTAGATTGTTAACTAAGAGATGAAAGACACCCATTTCTGACGAGATAGTTCGAGTATAAAATGGGTTCCTTTCACCCGGATTAAATACTCTACTTTTCATTTCGAATAATGACAAAATTAAATATAAGTCAGATGTTGCGGTTTTCGAGCGAAATTGCCGTTGTACACCTGCCACTAAACAGGCGTGATGTCATGTTTGTATGTATGTATTTTATTTAAACCTTATTGGCGTTATTTAAACCTATGCATTGGTTGCCAATAGTATTTTAAATATTTCTTTTTAGCCCATTTTGAGTTTTTTTTTAAAGTGAGTACTTTATTACGCGCGCTTGGATGGGGACTTATTTCGTTGAACGTACGTCTGTACGGACGATCAAGGGGAAAGCGCGGCAGGGAAGGGGAAGAGGGGCAGATAGGCGTGCGCGTGTAGCCGCTGCCTTTCTCGCTTTTGCGGTACGCGGTACGTTTCGCATCGCACCTGTTTCTTCCCTCATATACTATTATCGGTATTCCCTATGGATCACTCTCAGTATACCGTATGTATGTACAATACGTTGTCTGAACATTACAACCTACTTTTGTGTTCGTAAATACGTAGTGTATATGTGAGTATTTACCAATTATTTTTCTCGTTATACCTGGTAAAATTAAAAAGTATTACTATTTTTACGACAATTATCGACTTACTATATTCTTTTAGTAAGATATAAAATTTGGAGTTTTCTTTAATTTTTATTTTATTATTCTATCTTGTTGCTGTGCTTCTTGGCAGGGCTGGATTTAGGGGAGGGCAGCTGGGGCAAAAGCCCCGGGGCCTCCACAAACGAGGGGCCCCCACAATAGATACTTCGGAAAAAAATCTTTCAAATTCTGACTAGTAAACACTAGTAAACATCTTTTCCTTTGTTTTTTTTTTTCGCTGTTTTACCTTTACCTATTAGTGGTAGTTAATATAATGTATAGCTGAAAAATATAGCAAGCTATTAACTTGCAACGAATAGCGTGCGCTATATAAATATTCAGGTAGCGCTAATATTATAACTTTATTTTACAACATCATGCGCTACTCTGTCAACGCGCGAGCCGCGAATAACTAGTTATCAAAAATAGCGACGTTATATCGCAAAATCGCACCGCGCGTGCGATTCCGACAAATATTTTGATAAATATGAGGAAGCAACCAAAAAAATACCTCATACTGACCAATACGTACAATCACGCACTAGCAGGCCTACAACTGGTATCAGTTTCAATCGTAAAATCCTACTGCCATCGAGAAATCTACTAAATTGGTACTCTCAAACATCTTTGTAGCGCTTAATCGAGAACGGAATTTGGTGGCCAATTTCGGAACTAAAATCCTATACAAATATTTAGAATCGGTATTCTTGACGCCAAAGTGAAATTAGGTACGATGATCTGTAAAACGAAATGTCAAAATTCTAAATCAACACAACAATACTATCGCTACGAAGTTTAAACTTTCACTTTAATTTTTATTAGTTTCAGTATAATTTTTATACTTATTTTGTGATTCCGAAATGTGTGCAATTCCAATTTCAGTCCAATCGCAATTTGGTTTAGGAGTACCGATAGAGAGTTTAAGCTTGCCATGATAGTGGATTGAAACTGGATTAGGATTGAAATTGATATCAGTTGTAGGCCTGCAAAACGAGAAATGTGAGGTTGAATCCGCTCGAATACGGGAAAGCATAATACGCAAATCTGTAACTCAAAGAGAAATAAAAAGTATTCGCCTTTATCCCAGTGGTATAGGTATAGGCTGGTATATACATAGGTATGCAGCCTATGAAGCTATACGTTCGAGATTTGGATTTCTTAATGACATCAAGAAGAGGGATGCTGAAAATTTGCACGCTGCAGCAAAGACATTGGTGAAAGTTTATACGGGTGATTTAGAACCTAGTCTTGGTAATGAGTTGGTCGGTTCAAAAGTGTTTGTAAAAACCTAATTTAAATAAAGAAATTAGACTTTTGTTCAATTTGTGTCTTTGATCGACTCATACAAATAGGACTATGATTGAAAAGGACCAATCTCCGGATCTATTTTACTCCCATATTTTTGAAGATCAAAATTTCAGAGCTACATTCCCAAACCTTGAAATTGCATTGGGAATATATTTGGTTTTGATGGTATCAAATACACTGGAGACGATCATTTTGAAAAATGAAAATTATAAAAAATAGCCCTTGAACCACTACCGGACAAAACCGTCTATCAAAGCTTTCTCTCCTGAGCATTGAAAGCGATTTACTCCGGGAACTGCATATCAGCGAAATCATCAACGATTTTTTGACGGAAAAAGCTCGGAAGGTTCCGTTAGTTTATGCTAAAATGTAATTTTAGATAATTCTTGTTTCCGATTATATTTATATATGTTTGTTGAATACAAAAAGATTCTTGGATTAACAATAAACTATTTATTGAAAAACTCGATTAAAAAAAATTGTGTATTTTATTTGGAAAATAATTTGGGGCCAGGGGGCCTCCACTCCTTTGTTGCCCCGAGGCATCCATACCTCTAAATCGGGCACTGCTTCTTGGTTTTCGAAATCTAGCCAGAGGCTTGAACTTCGCAAAGTTGATAGTTTAATTATCCTTTTTTGATTTTGATAAAATATCGAAAAAATTAATCCTATTATTATTATTTATATTTTTTAGAAAATAAAATGAACAAACATGTGTGTATTAAAGCACACCGGGTGCTATTGAGTCAAATGAACTCACTATTACGAAATAAAACAACAGGGTCGTTACATTCTTCTAAACGACTACTGTGACATAGCGAAAGATAACTCATTATCTGTTCTTAGCTTATCGCTACATCGCGATTAACATCATAGAACGTGGTTAGCCAGCATCCCTTCTCCCTCTATTCAGTTAAAAGAAATATGTAATGGAAACTCTTGATAGGGAGAACAAGTATCCTATAGGCTAATTGAAGACATAGTATACCTGTGTGACGAACAGTAGGAACCTTTTGGCATAATTGGTTGACCTGGATGTGTTTTTTCAAAGCTTTTCTATGCATTTTAAACTTATGACCAAACTACCATACAAACAAACACATGTATAAAAAATACTATACGACAGGGATACATAGGCTGCGAAGACCGCTTACCATCAGGTGGACCGTAAACTTGTTTGCCACCTTATTTGAATAAAAAAAAAAAAATCAAATGAGTATTGACGCTTCTAGCACACATAAGGTCCATGTATGAATGAAAGACTTTGGACGGAGGCATGGGGGGGACGAAGAAGAACCTTAATTTATCATGTGCAATTCTTAAAGGATCCTTGCTGCCCTGGGCCCTACGTCCTAAACCTATATTTTGATGAGCTTAAAAGGCAAATAATTGCGGTATAGTATAAAATTCAAACTCTGAAATTTGTAAATTTTATTATATTAATTATTTTAGTTTGTAACAATTTTCCAAAATACTTATACCTACTTACAGCTACTGGGGAATACAAAATTATGCTCGACTCTAGCCAACAAATAATATATTAGTAGACAAATAATAATAACTGATTATGTCTAATATTTATTTCACCCTTCCCTGATCAATTAATTTATCATGTGCAATTCTTAAGGGGCCCGTGCTGCCCTGGGTTACCCTACGTCCTAAACCTTAATTATGATGAGCTTAAAAGGCTAATAGCAGTATAGTATAAAATTCAAACTCTGAAATTTGTAAATTTTATTAAAAAATATATTTTACTTTGTAACAATTTTCCAAAATTCTTATATCTACTTACTGCTACTGTGGAATATAAAACACAAATAAAATATTAGTAGACAAATAAACTTAATTTCCCACCATTATGTTTACATCACTTAGGACTGGTTCATTAGTATCTATTGCCTTTATCTTCTCTGTAAATACAATGTGCTCCCTACAGAAAGCTGTAATCCTCTTGCAAGCTTCCCTGAGGGTCTCTTCAGGAACGGTCAACACAATCCGCATAAAGTTAGGATATTTGAAACACTGAAAAAATATATATTATTTTATCACAACGAACTCTTAGTAACAGGTAGATATAACTGGTAAGACGGATTAAGAAAGGAACCATAGTTTTACTAGTTTTAAGACCTTCCTGGTCTTCTAGTTCGATTATTTTTTTAAATCTTAGTGTTTATGCAAGTGTATGGGATATATATATACATAGACTAGTTTTCCCGGCGAACGTTGTTTCTTTTTTCAAAACAACTGCCGCACCAACTTATTATGACATGGTATGGTACTAATCCAGAAACCTTCTCCGGTGTGTGCATTACAAGTGACCAAAATTTCATTACAATCGTTTTGCCCTTATTGCGCGCGTCCGATTCGCACTTGACCCTTTCGGGAAATCCTTTCTTATCGGATGCCTACGTCATACAAAGAACACACCCTCCAAGTTTCAGGTCTCTACGATCAGCTGTTTAGGCTGTGCGTTGATCCGTCAGTCATTCAGGACAAAGCATTTTATATGTATAGATGTGTGTATATATGTAAAATCATAATAAAAAATCGTCCTAAAACCAAAAGAATTGTCTCGGCATTAAATTCAGAGAACTGAGGACTTTTGATGATTGGTGGTGTACATGGTGTACCTCCCTAAGCCATTTAAAACAAAACCTCATCAAAAATTGACATGTACATATATCAGACTTCGATACAGCTATGTTCTAACAACTTTAATAACTATTTAAATGACTTACTATTTCATTTCATATGGAACTCTTATTAGTTAATTTACTCTTAAGGTATTTTATGAAGGTTTAATCTTGGTTAAAAACATTGTGAAACAATAGGAAGTTATGGAAGAGCGGGATCTCCTGCCACAGGTATTCTATATGCTTACTAGGATGGTTCCAACCTTCACCTATAGTTTGATTTAACCAAAAAACGTAATAAACTTTTTTTGTTGATTAGTTATTAAATATTTATAAATATCGTTTTCAGATTCGAGTAGCATTTTTTGCAGGCCTACTTTAAAAAATAAATCAAACCTACGAAAAAAACTGAAAAGTTAAAAATAAAATAAACCTTTTCAGTTTTACGAAGCTCCTCAACGGATGTTAACTAATTTTGAGTCGGCGCAAAAAAAACATTGCCAACAAATATCATTCAATTACTTACAGGAAATAATTTAATTAGTAAGGCTGAAAAAGTTTATTTTATATTTCACATTTTAGTTTTATTCGTTGTTTTTTTGTTAAAACGTTTTAGTCGATGTTCTTCTAGATTTACAGCACGTATAATTTCACGAACAACGTTGACTTATCTTTTATTGTTCTTTGTGTTGTGTATTCTACCCCATCTTGCATTTACGAAAAACAATAAACACTACCGGGACAAACAAGCTATAAACAAGCTATTTGACACACAGTAATAACGGCTAAAAATAATATTAATAAAAATAACGAGCAGTTTATACTGTCTCCAAAATATAAACTAGTGATAGGTATTTTCAAAAAACGGCTTTTTTTCAGTGTTTTTTTAGATAAGTTCTGTAGAACGTAGAAGTCGTTGGCTAATTTTTTAAAGTTTTTAATTTGTTAAAAAAATCCAGATTTTATTAAAAATTTTAGCCGATTTTTCATTTAATAAGAAACTATGTATTTAAATAATAATTAGGCTCCGTGAATAAATATCGAAATTTAAGACAATTAAATCGTCAAGCATATTTGATGTGATTATATGATTTATTTTTCTTAAATTCTCAGTCTCTTTAAAGTGTTTGATTTTTTTTATTATGTCTTTCTCTTACTTCTGTAGTTTTTAAGATTTGTAGTATGTACCAGTTCTTCGATCTAGAACAAATAGGATAAACCGTCTTGTTATATTAGGGAATATCGCAGTCTTTGACAAATAGGTACACCAACCTTTCCAGGTAAACAAAATACTGATTGTTCCGACACCAGACTCTCTACAAACTGAAGTTCATTCTTAAACTTTGGGAAAAACTTCATTTTTATTTCTATCATCATATACATTGCACCTTGGGGTTTGATTGGCCTCAGACCAGGTGCTCGAATAAGCTCTTCATAAGCTACACAAGCTTGTTTCTGAAAACATAAAATAACATAAGTTTAACTAATTTTGTTTACTATAATATTACTAGCTTTTGCCTGCGGTTCCACCCGCCCTAAATTCGGTTATCGATGTAGGATTTCAACGACAACTCCTCAATCATTAAAAAAAACCGACTCTCAGTTGACAACTTCAAGTAGCCTATGTCCTTCCCCGGGATTCAAACTATCTCCCTGCATAATTTTATCTTAATCGGTACAGCGTTTAAGCGTGAAGAGGTAACCGACAGTGAGTACAAATCACAAGACATAGTATGGATAAATTATTCAAGCTAATTTCCGCGACTACAAAGCGTGTATATTTAAAAAAAAAAACCAAAACTGTTAGCTGTTTATGTTATTTTAGATATTTTTTATGATAAAACCTACAAAAATATCAGAATTCTTATACAAATTTTTATCCCCTATTTGCCATATAGTTTCTTGAAATGGTGAAACACGTCAATCTTAATTTTAACTTAAGGCCGCAAATACCATTTTTTATGCATTAAGCTTCAGAAATCCAAGGGGTGTAATTTCGACCGAAGCACAAGGACAAACAATTATGTGATGATTATTCGTTTTTCTTGAGTGTATTTACATATAGGTATTTGTATCGCTTTGCTCATAGTTTGGAACCACTTGGCGCTGTGTGTTTCTGTTAGTATCCAGGGCTATTTATATTCAGCACAGTGTCATTACGTGCAGGCAAAGCGGGTGCTAAGACCTTAATGACTCCTACGGGCTTTTTCTTTGTTCAAAGCAAAGCACGTGTTTATAGACCTCACGGGCGATAGATATAATAATGACATATGGATGCACCGCGCGCCCTCTACGTACTGTCTATTCTATAAAATATGTATAAAAGTGCCATCTGTGGTTCAATGTATGAACTTCTCTAGCCAAAAGCTTTTTATTCATAAATTCTCTACATACTGCTAGATGGCGCTGTTTTCCGTATAGAATACAACGTGTATCTAATCCACAAGTATTTCTTTTCCTGCCATTTCAATTGTGTTTTGTTGAGGTTATTTATATTTTCATTTATTTACTCGCAAAAAGCCTCTCGTAAGTTATTTTCTCCTTACCACCCTTAATACACAAGGTACTAATATTTAGTGCTAGTATATTTTTTTATTCCTCTACATTTTATAATTTCCATAACATATGTCCATAACTTTTATAAGTTTACTACACGGATAAAAAGGATTTCTCTTTACAAGACGGAGTACTTTCTCAAAATATTTAGATATTTCAAAAATATATTTTCTCAGATTAAAAATATATTTTCGTTATAAAATTACCACCTGTCTTCTTTCTGCTACTTTACTATTTCTTTTCTGATACTATTGTATTCTTAGATTTTTTGTAATTTTAAGATAAATATTCTTATTTTGACATTTAGTTTTATTTCAGTAAAAAAGATGGACTTCTTTAAAATCAAGTATTTAATCCTTCCTAAGATAAATCTAAATAATATCAACAGATGGTGTTGTACAGTTATTGACACTTAGCTAAAACGCGCTGTTTAGAATTATTATGATTTAATGACTACTTTCATAATTAAATCGTTGACAGACTAAACTTTGACATCGTCGCTCCCATGACGCCCTTTACTTTCCTCACAATACTCGGAACAACCCTGACGTACTCGACATAGCACTTCTAAAGAATCTAAGGCTAAGCTTTCGCTCTAAAGAGGTGCTTGACAAACTTGACTCGGACCACCGCCTGTCCTCCTCCGATTAGGTTCCCCTTCGGACCGGGATAAATTCGGGAAATTGCTCGAAAATCCCAGCTCGCCACATCTAGATCGCGTTCCCAATATAATCTCTTTGCGACCGACTTAAACGTAGCTATCGACTCACTCACTAGTCACCTGACCGCCACCGTAGGCGAGTGCTCAAGACAAGTGCCGGTTGGTGATTATCACCACCTAATCCTGCCTCAGCACATCAGGTCGCTAATGACTGACCGTAACGCGGCCCGCCGCAGTTGCGATCGCGCTCCCACTATCGAAAATAAAGCTTGCTTCAACGACTTACACCGCCGTGTAAGAACCGCTGTAGCTGAGCTTCGCGCCCAACGGTAGACGGAGAAGTGGAGCGCAGAACTTTTCTGCCCCCACAAGAACCCCTGCCCCCAGTCACTGTCGACGAAGTCAAACAGGTCATCAAAGACCTACGCCCCCGTAAAGCTCCCGGCGCGGACGGTATCTCTAACGATATCCTAAAGCGCCTCACTCTTCCCCTTCTCTGCCTTCTAGTAGCGATTTTTAATGCTGCTATCGAAAATTTCACCTTTCCTTCTCAATGGAAAGATGCAATTGTTATAGGCATCCACAAGCCAGGCAAAGCTCGCACTGAGCCGTCCTCCTACCGCCCCATTAGTTTACGAAAGGCCCTTGGTAAACTCTACGAACGTCTCCTCCTCGCTCGCCTACGGAACGCTATAGTCTCCAGAGGCATTTCAATAGACAAGCAGTTCGGCTTCCGTGCCAAACACTCATGCGTCCATCAAGTCCTCCGCATCACGGAACATATTCTCACTGGCTTTCAACCAGTATTAGGTAAGCCCCGGCACACGGGCGCTGTCTTCTTCGATGTAGCGAAAGCCTTCGACAAATTCTGGCACAACGTTTTAATTTATAAACTGTACAACTTTCAGTTGCCAGACCGTCTCGTGCTCATCATACGAGACTATTTGTCGAATCATAGCTATCGCTACAAATTAGAAGGCAGTCTCTCTTCCCCCGTCCTATAGAAGCAGGAGTCCCGCAAGGGTCCGTGCTCGCCCCTATCTTGTACCTTCTGTATACTAACGACACCCCTAAAACGATAGGTACCCAATTAATTGGGAGCTCGGCTACTTCATGATATACAACGTCTGTGAGTATGTGTATGCATATGGGTATGTGTGCACGTTTGTGTGATGCGCCCTCTCGCATTTGGAACCTCTCTGGCGCTGGGCGGCCGATGGTGGATTGCAGCGGGTTATTAATATTATATATGATATTATTATACTTGTACCTATGTAAGTTTATACATATATGTATATTTTTTCTAGTAGTATCAATTTTGATACACCGTGTTTTAATATAAATCAGTTTTAAGTTCAGACTACGTGTGTTCGCCCTGTAATGTTAAATGTAAACTTGTGTGTGTAAATCCCAATATGAATCGGATTTATATTTTGTTCCTTTACTACACACATTGTAACTAATACAATCGAAGTTTTATTGTGTCATGCTCTCTCAAAGTCTGCGGTGGTGGCATGAGCGTCGGGTTGTTACGTTCCCTAAAACATGGTTGAGCGAAGCGATGACTGATTCATGTGTCATTGATGTGAACGATAGCCGCTGTGGAGGCTGGTCTGCTCTTTGTATTCTTAGTATTCGGTCATCGGTGTAGGATTTCAACGGCAACTCTACAATTACTACAATTTATACTTGATGTTTTCAAGTAGCTTATGTCCTTTTCCGGGACTTAAAACTATCTGCATGCCAAATTTCATCTTGTTCGGTACAGTGGTTTCACGGTGAAAAGGTAACAGACAGATTTACTTTCGTATTTATAATATTTATTATTATATTATATTCATGGATAGTATGGATAATTTTAAGTATATGTAAATATATGTATGTACATATGATTGTGCAAAAATATAATTATGATGGCGCTAATGCCACTAGTTCTATTAAATATCGGAATTCTCTTAAATATCTAAATTCCTTCACTCGATTACCGATACTTGACATTCACAAGGTGCGCCCCCTATGCTACATAAAAACAAAAAAAATGACATGTTTGACTTTGTTTTTGGTAGCTTACTTACCAATTTTTTATTACCTTTTATATTGGTACATTTTGTATACTATTTAACTAATTATCAAAGTATTGTATTACTACTTTAGATGGAACTTCTTGCCAGCTCTTTTTGGCAGAAATAAACATTGTTTACATTGTATTGACGATTCAAAAGTGTTCTAAGGAACCGCTATTTATACCACCGATAGGCAAGTGAGTCGAATCACTAAGAGACTCCAACCCGCTATCACCGCCCTAGGCAAATGGTTTCGGAAATGGAGAATCGAGGCGAATCCCGACAAAAGCTGTGCCGTTCTCTTTACCTCTGGCCGCCCTCAAAATAGTTAGAGACCGAGCCGTTTTTGTCCTCGGTCGTCTGTATCCCATGATAGGCAAGTACAGTAAGATGTCGCTTAGAAATAAGCTGAATCTTTACACAACTTGCATCCGCCCCATACTAGCTTATGCTAGCGTAGTCTTTGCGGTATCCAAGCGCAATCTCGACAAACTTAAGACCCTCCAAAACCGCTTTCTCAGAGCGGCCTCTGGAGCCTCCTGGTACGTCCGCAATGCGGACCTACACAGAGATTTCAATCTCCCCACGATTCCCCAATATTTCAAAGACCTGGCAGTCCGCTTTTTCGAGCGTACACAAAATCACCCGAATCGATAAATTGTGCAATTCACAACGTATCATCCCCCCGATCGACCTCGGCATGATCGTAAAACTATAGTTAGGCGGCCTCGGCACTTACTAACGGCCCCAGATGACGATCTCGCTAGCTCCGGATAGCGCGATTAGTCTCAACGACCTCCCCCAATGGGGCCTCCCTCCAAACATGACGCCAACGTCCCCCGGTTCGTCGGCGCCCACAAGGATACACGAGGTATCAAAGAATGCCGGGGCGCTTCTCGCCCCCACTCAATCGCAACCGCAATCGCGTAACGGGGAACTCCCCTCCTGGCGGTGACTCACCTTCAGGTTCGAGACTCACTCCGGTCGAAGGGACGCCGCCGAGAGCGACAACCCAAGCCGAGGCTCCCCCCGCGTTGGGCGCTATACGGGCTGAGGCTCCTTCAGAGACTCGTCCAAAAAGTCCGGTGAAGCAGTAATGGCTGCAACAGCCAACTGCATTGTCATTTCAGAAGAAAAAAATCGTTGAGGTATCAATTCGAACAAATACAATAGTCAGATACTTATTAATAACGTAGTTAGATCTCTAAGTATGGTGTTTTGAATCGTCGGTACCGTGTATAAGTATTTGTCATTGCATATTCTCAAACAGATAAATTTATTAACTACTCCTTAGAATTAATTAATCAAATATAATTAGCTAGAAAAAAGAATAATATAATATAATAATAATAATAACAAAAAATTTCCTTAATAGAAATTTACTTAAAGAATAATTATCTTTATAATAACTATTATCTTTATATATAATTACTTATCTTTGACTCGATTCATTTGTTTAATTGCATTAAATATTTTTTGTCTTGGTACAAATAAATATTTTTAAGTTTTTTTTACTTTTACTAAGTATGTTGTCTTATGTCTATAGGGAGAGGATCATTTTCTTGGAGTTAATGAATTTGCTTCGATACAAAGCAATTTGCCTTTTTTTTAAGTAATCTGTTTTTACCGTGTATACTTACATTACCGAGCACAAAACCGATGAACGAATTTTAAAAGAAATTTCCAGGGCTGCTAATGCATTGTACATGACATGTTGGGATATGATGTTAGCATCGTATATTGCATCCTCTACGTCACATTTTATTAATAAATCACAAATTACGCGTAAATTAATGTTATTGATACTTATGTATAGTGTCGAATTGCCACCCGGTGTAACCTTAATCACATGTAGAAAGACCTATTATAGGATCTAACAGTAAGCAAATTTCCATGTCGTCGCGCAAAAAAACTAAATTTTCTGAAATCGACGTTCGCACATAAGCAGCGGCAGTGGCAGTACCTAATCTCCGAGTTTCGTAGTTTCGGTACGTAGTATGAACAGTACGCCGCGTTATTTAAAAATTTATTACAAGTATGCTTCCACTTACCTCAATAAATAAAACAACTTCATCGAAGAAACTCTGCGGCGTAAGTCGCAATATCGAAGGTAACGCCTTCTGTATTAACGTGTTTGGTCCAATAATTCTCATTGACATATTAGCTAACCCTCTCCGAATTTCTTTACCAAAAATGTTTTGTCTGTCGTGCACTATTACCCATCCTAGCCTCCAACCAGGGACCAGAAACCTCTTGGCAATTCCACTGCAACTCAAAATTGGTACGTCTTGAGACAATGACGACATAGCTACATATTTGTGACCAGAAAACGTCATGTGTTCGTATATTTCATCAGCTATAATTGGGACAAGGTTTCTGGACGCAATATCTATAATTTCTTTCAAATGTTCCTTCGTGTACACTGAACCGCACGGGTTTGAGGGATTTATTACAACTATTGCTGACGTGTCACTGTCTATTTGTCGCTCTAGATCATTGAGATCTACTTTAAATTGATGATCAGGCTGAAAAGAAAAAAAAAACAAGTAGGTATTATTTAAAAATAATCAATATTGTGCAATCACTTTAAAAGATCGATTAAATCGATTAACTGCTTTACAAATGAAAAAAAAAATTTAGCACCTACCGGCTTTCAAATGTCATGTTTTCTTATATATAAATATATATACCTATCGCTTATTAAACATATATACAAATTTTCCATTAATCACGTCTTATTTTTCTTCCGGAAGAATGTGCCAAATTATATTAAAAATTAAAAGGCGAATGTAAATTTTAAAGAATTCTAATAAAATCAACCAAAATTTTGTAACATTAATCAAGTTGAATTTTATCATTAAGGTTAAAAAAATATAAAATTTTAACATAAAATACCGTGAAACTTTAAAATGTTCTTTTGTGCTTTGAATGATCTTCTCGTTTTAAACGCCAATAGTAATCACCTAGCACAGTCGTGTCTCAACGGTCTTAAAATCGTTCTTCAAGCTTTAAACGATTACTAAATAAAACAAAATAATAAAAAAACAATACATCGTATTGTCCGTCCGTCGTACATCAGTACATAATAAATACATCGAAAACGGTAACCGTTTCTTTTACGCCTAAAGTGAGGGAAGTAGAAATAATAATTGACATGTACCTCGAAAACTAGACGTGATGGATACCATATGCTTGGAACATTGAATCTATATGACTCATCACCTATTCATTCTAGCTAACAGTTAAGAGTGTACCAAAATCGTGTAACGCAGTGAATTATTCATATGAACGTTTTTGGCTTTGAACGGTGTACATACCTAGACAGATTCAATTATAGTATTACAGTATTATATATCTAAACACCCAAAACGTGAAATTTACATAGTACGTCAGAAGACAATTGCAACAATATGCAAATATCGTTCATATTCAACTGGAAAACCTGTTAACGATTTCAGAAACTTGAATAACACCACTTTTTATACATAGTGGCCGAACACAAGTGGACTGCCTTTACCAGTCGCATATCTCAATATATATATTGTACTCTGTGGTTGCATATATTAAATAAACCTGAAGTATATTTTTTTATGGTTTTGAGAATAACTATTAGTATAAGATTTAAAGCAAAATAGAAACCCAGAACTCCAAATCATATATATGTATATTTAAGCGATATTATTTATACACCATACTGGTATAATAAAAAAGGTTTATATGTATTTAGAGTTCCGTACCTCGAAAGGAAAAAGGAACGCGCGGAAGTATGAAGCTAAAATTTATAACAAACACTCAGGTCTACTGTCCCTTGGAGCTGTGAAAAACTCAAACTTCTAAGCCAACGCAATCAAAAAATACAGCCGTTTATGCCGCAAATTTTCCAAACTCGCAAGAGAATCAAAACCTATAGGGTACTTCCCGTGAAAACCGTAAATTTTAGTTACATTATATAGTCAAAATATATAATAAGTTTGCACGGAACCCTCGGTGCGCGAGCCAGACTCATACTTGGCTGGTTTTTTTAGTTTATATTTGAACGCAAAAATGACTTAACGGCTTGGTTTGAAATGTTCACCTTTCCATCTCCGGATTATTATCGCGCCAAAACTGCCAAAACAATTGTATTTTGTTGACCCGTAGGTGTTTTTTGTAGTCCTGAAGCCGGGAGAAAGTATTTTCTTCACTGGTCCTGACGCACAACTACATAATTTACGGATACGGCTGTTGTTAAGATCAGTTACCTTTATAAAAAAAAAGAAAAAAAAAAGCTCTTGTTTAATAATAAAATAAAATTAAAATCTTACCAATAAATTATAGTATTTTATATTAATGCCTAATCCTTCAGCTAGCGTTTTGTATATCATAAACCCCGGTCTGGGTATAAGGATATTTTGTCCGGAGTCAGCAAGCACGGTGATTGCAAGCTCGATTGCATGAGAACAGCCACTGGTAAGTAACACATCCTCTGGTTTAACATGACCCTGGTGGGCACTGTACTCTGCCACGGCTTGTCGTGCTTCGAGATGTCCATTACTGGGCCCGTAGCTCCGACTGGAATTGAGCTCTAGACTATCACGAACTGCTTCCAGTACCTGTTTAGGAGGATTCAGATTTCCAAAAGTTGTTGGGTCACCTGTAATGAAAAATAACTATTTTATGCCTTATAAAATGTACAGACCGTGAGCTACGCACAATATAAGATGCAAATAACAGTGGAAGGTTAAGTTGATCGTTGTGATTATATCTATCTATACTCTATCCACCGAAACGAGTTAATAGAGCATTGTCTCTGTCGCACAATCCCTTACAAAAGATAAGGACACAAAAAGGTGAGTGGGCGTCAACTATACTGATAAAAAGTTAAGGTGTGTTCATATGCGATGATTTTGTGCGCTCAATAGTAAGCACTAAAACCACTTAAGTATTTTGTATTGAACTTAGAGAAAGAAAGAAAAATATTAAGACAATGTTTTAAAATAAAATTATGTATATTTAAATAGTTTAACATATACAATTAATTAAATTATTCCGACGTATCACTACTGTCGCTGTCACTTCCCACGTTTATTATGAATGTTTCGGTCATTGTTTCCACATTTCTGTCCATGGCATTCATTTTCGGTTCTACTATCTCTTCGACATGTTTTATGCATTTTTTCCATTTTGCAGCGTCAATATTTTGAATTGAGTTGTTTAATAACATTTTTAATTCTGCCATCTTGTATGTTTTGTTGCGGGATGCGACATGTCCTTTAACTTGAGCCCAGATCAACTCTATCGGATTTAATTCGCAGTGATACGGCGGAAGTCGTACCACAGTTTTATTTTTAGCTTTCGCCATTTCGTCTACGACACGCGCCTCGTACTGCTCCTTATGATTTTTTACGATATTCAGTAGCTCTCGTTTTAATAAATCATCCTGAAAGGGGATTTGTTTTTCTTTCAACCAATTAATTATCTCTTGTTTTTTATTTTTTTCAGTCGGAATTTGCTCTACTTTTCTTGAGTGGTACGAAGCGTTGTCCATTACAATAATACAATTATCATGTAACTTTTCAAGAATATTTTTGAACCAATTCTCAAACACTTCGGCATTCATATCTTGATGGTAATCTCCTTGCTTTTTTGACTCGAACACGTGTAAGCCCCCTTCTACAAATCCATCATCACTTCCAATATGAGTAATTATTAACCTTTTTCCTTTTCCTGGAACAATAAAAAATTGTATTGAATGATCTGATACAAAGTTAACGCTCACACAGTTTAAGATAACATAACAAACAATAAGTGCCGCCAATTAAGGATCGCTCAGGTACATTCAAACCTTTTCAAAGAATTGCATTAATGACAAAGACAGTTTTAACAATGGAATTATGTTAAAGAACTTACCGGAAGGATTTTTTAATCCAGTTGTCAGGCCATCAAGGAATGCGTCGCGTTTATTTTTCACATTTGTATCAGTCCATACGTTTGTAGTAGTATGGCCTTCATTGAGCCAAGTCTCATCCAAATAATATATTTTTTTCTTTTCTTCTCTTGCCATTTTCATTGTCCGCAAATAATTCCTCCGCCAAAAAAATATGTCGTCACGATCAATCAATAAGCTGTTCCTGCATCTTTTAATGTACCTAAATCCAATCATTTTAAGGATTTTATGAAGTGTTGATCTTTTGAATGTCCCCAAAGTACCATCTTCATTTATTGAATTCATTATTTTGTCCAATGTCGGTATCTCATTTCGGGAAAATAAATCGTGAACTTTTCTTCTTATAGCACATTTAGTTAAGTCGTCGATTGTGTCTACAATGAAAGTACGTTTTCTTGTTTTTTTGGGTGAATTTAAAACATTTTTAGTTTCTTTCTCTTTCAGAATTCTATAGATGGACATCCAATGAACACCCATAGATGATGCAACAGCTTTCATGACGTCATTGTTTGAAGGGGATTCCATGGAACTCCTCATAGATTGATACATGTTCCATATCATTGTTTTTTCAGTCGAGGAAAAGGCTCGTCGTCGCCTTTTTTCCACAGAGTTACCTCCATGTAAACTGTCGGCCATCTCACTTAGGCAAATCGACAGTAAACTCAAAAAGTCCGTTATACAAGCGCCAAGTCTTTAGGAATGCAATCAATCACAAAGCCGGGTCACACGTAACAAAATTATCCAGAGTCCAAATAACAAGCCGAGTCAAAAAATAAAATAATAGATTGCACTAGCACAGTGAGCACGTCTGAACAGTACGAGTCGCACGAACAAACTAAAAAAACTCGCGCTGTGAACACAGCCTTAACGTCATTGTTCGACCAATCACATGCCAGTTCATTTTTCCCCTATTAACTCGTTTCGGTGGATAGAGTATAGTTATCTGGGGGCATGGCAGTGCCCCCGCAACTCGCGAGCGTAAGGTAAACTGACGTACTAGCATTTTCTAGAAACATTTCAGCGTATTTTTACGCCTCTGTTGTTAACTCGTGGGGATTGTTTCCTACAGCGGCCAAACCATTACTAGCTTCATTCGTTTAGTTAGAAGTAATAGGGATGCAAAGTTATGAAAATCAATACTGTCCTACTGATTCGTGATCATCAAAATAGAACTCGTTGTTGTTGCTATAGACTCAAGCTTAAGAAAACAGAAATATGGAATAATTATAATAGATATTTTATGACATTACATACAGCGCTATTTGGTCTCAAAATAAGTAAAGCTTATGCCATGACGCCAGATAATGAATACAAATACATATGTATACTTGCTTTTGTAAATACATACGTATCGTTGAACAAAAAAAACACACAGTCTCAAGACAAACACAAATAAAAAACTGGTTGCCTGTAAAGTCGGTATACGGGCGAAAGTTTTACGTGACAACTTGTGCCTTTCACTTTTTATGTCTGTCTCTCTCGCTCTTAGGCGGGCTAACCATGCCGCGTGCCTCTCACTCGCTCTCATTGTGAGCGCATAACGTGAGCGGAGCGTAACGCAGTTTCTTGAAGTGTCACCCGGCAAACCAATTTATAAGACGTTGTCACGTCAATAAAGGTTTGTCTTGTGTGGGAATTGAACCCGCGCACCTCAATTCAGAAGTCGGAGAAAATAGTAACAATAAATCCTACAACATTTTCAACGTCAAAAGCCATACAAAACAAATAATAAGAATGTGTCATTAATTTTAGGATCTATGTGATCCTAAATGTTTTATTTTCATATAATTAGTCATAGTAGATTTTAAAGGAAAGAATGGAATTTAACGAGTTAAAGTTAGGCCAGGTTTTAGCCACAAATATGTTTTATCGTAATCGTTTTCTTATAGACTTGGCTGTTTATAAAATTTCTTTCAATGTTTTTGTATATACAAATCATTTCAATCGGAACTTGGCACGTTTTTTACAGCATGTTTTTGTTGTGATGTTAATTACTGAAACTATTTCCAACTGTTTTGTAATCGTATCTGCATTCTATCCTTTATAAAAATGTAAAAGTTTCTTATATTTTTTTATTAAAGTAATGTAAAAAGATTTCACCTCAGTACTATTTATTTTGTGCCTCAGGGCAGGCCAAGACTAATACTGAGTTTAAATCTTTAAAAACAACTTACCTTTTGTAATTATGCGAGATTTTTATTCCATTATAACTTCTTAACGCCTTAATTAAATTTGATAGGATATTGTTAGAATTTTTATATTACCTACTCCGGCACTCCAGTTGAAATAGACGACTAGCTGAAGTGGCTGGTGATACCATTAATAAATTTATAATCTAAATCATATAAAGAAATATATTATGATGTTTATATTATAAATGTGAAAGTTTGAATTGTTGTGTGGATGTTTATTACTTAATCACGCTTCAACCACTACTGGACGTATCGGGATGAAACTTGGCACGCATATAGGTTATATCCTGGAATAGGATATTTTGATATTTTATCCCAAAAAATTCAAGTTCCCACGGGAATAACTATTACCCAGCTTAAACGAACTAAAACTATAACGACCTATAGCTTGCTACAGCAAACTTCATAAGTATAATTAATAAGTTGACGTAGAAATTCTACGCCGATAACCAAATTTAGGGCGGGCGGAGCCGCTGACAAAATCTAGTTAGGTATGTATATTCGGAATTTTCAGAGTATAGATTTAGTCTCGAGAAATAAGTTTTACAATTAACCTCACCTCTTATTTTAACACTTTCTTGTACACTATTTAGTCTTACTACTGTGGCAAGCAGATGAAGTCTGTGCAATATTGGTTTACCTACATTGTTAACAACCTTGTTCAATCAGGGAAGACACTGGTTCCTGAGACACAGGATTTTACCTATATTGGGAACCAAGGATATCAAATGTAATAGACATACTACTTCATACCTACTATTTACTTGTATTATTGTATTCAACCTTCTGTGGTTTTTTTTTTTTTTTTATACAACTAAGGTGGCAAACAAGCTTACGGTCCGCCTGATGGTAAGCGGTCACCGTAGCCTATGGACGCTTGCAACACAAGGGGTATCACTTGCGCGTTGCCGACCCTTCCGAAATCTAATAAATTCTTTCTTGAAGAACTCCATACTGTAGTCCTTGCAGAAAACCTTGGCAGGGAGCTCATTCCACAACTTAAGCGTTCGCGGGAGGAAGTTTCTCTGAAACCGCACTGAACGCGACCATTTAGGTTCTAAAGTGTGAGAATGAATTCCTTGCCGATGGCGAGCGGTGCGATGGTAGAAAGTAGCCGTGGGCATCATTTCGAACAATTCCTCAGAACAGAACCCATTGTCTCCTCAGACTTAAGGGCTCGATACCGCAAGTGAGTTTGGAATCGTCGACAATTCTCACAGCCCGTCGTTGAACCGAGTCAATAGGGCCATATAGCCATATAGCATATATAATAGCTGGTATCCGTGTGCACCTGCCCAGCGATGGCAGCAGTACTCCATATGGGGCCGAACTTGCGACTTGTAAAGTAACAACCTTTGCCCCGACGTGAAGTACTGCTTCGCTCTGTTGAGTACATCAAGTTTCTTGGACGTCAGCTTCACCTTACCTTGTAAATGATCTCGCTGGAGATGTCGATCCCAATGCTCTTGGAGATGGAGAGGGGAGTGTTCTGTAATTGTGGGACTACAGTGAATGGAGTTTTCTTAGCGGTGAACGCGCAGACTTGTGTCTTTGTAGGGTTGAATCGGACCAAGTTTACCCGTCCCCAGTCAGAGACCTTGGACAGTGTGGTCTCGATTTGAGACACACGTTCTCCGCGGTTTTCCTCCACAACGGAACGAGGGATGTTTGCACGACCCGTGTAAAAAGCGTCTCCAGTACTGTCATCTGCATAGCAATGTATGTTGTTGATGTCCAACATGTCATTGATATGCAGTAGAAACAGCGTAGGAGACAGCACAGAGCCTTGCATTAATGTCCATGCTATCAGAGCAGCTACCGTCAACTACGGTTCGATTGCGTCTGCCGGACAAAAAGCTACCCATTTGCACAAACCCTCGGGCACTCCGTAAGATGGCAACTTCGATAGAAGACCCCGGTGCCAGACCCGATCGAACGCCTTCGCTGTGTCCAGGCTACATGCCAATGCCTCCACCTGACTCTCAATGGCTAGTGCCCATCGGTGTGTGAGATACACTAGAAGGTCACCAGTCGAGCGACCGTGGCGAAAGCCATATTGACGGTCACTGACTAGGTCGTGTACTTCTAGGTATCTCAGAAGCTGTGTGTTGATCACACGCTCCATCACCTTGGAGAGGAGAGAGGTAATAGCGATAGGCCTGTAATTCGATTGATCTGATCTATCGCCCTCTTTGGGCACCGGGTGCACATTCGCAGTCTTCCATGAAGACGGAAATTGCCTAGTATGTTAGGAAAGCGCAAAGAGGCACGTGAGTACAGGACATAACTCAGGAGCACACTGCTTAAGCGCCACTGCTGGTATACCGTCTGGCGCACTCGACTTATGAACGTCTAGAGAAAGCAACGCCCGCCGGACCCCCCGCTGCGTTATGGAGATTTCCGGCATGGTCTTACCGCACCACGGTATAGTAGGTGGTACAGCGCCTTTATCGTACATGTTCGAGTTCGAGGCAAAGAGACTGCCCAGTAGATCGACTTTCTCTTTAGCACTATGGGCCAAGTCACCATTGGTCTTTCGCAGTGGTGGTAACGACGACTGGCAAAAGTTCCCATCGTCAGCTTTGGCAAGCAAGTCGCCCACCTATTTTGCCGATGAATTGGAATTTTATTCTGGCAGTTGCTTTCTTACTGAACCTCGAGGCAGCATTTAATTTGCGTTTTAACTCAGAAATATTCGTATCCTTATTATTACGAGCCGTTGTCCAAGCCTCATATGCAGTTTGCTTAAGAACTTTAGCTTGTCAGCAAGACCTATTAAACCACGGTCGTTTTTTGACTCCGGCAGCTACTCGCGGGTTAGGAATATAGCATTCCATACCAGCAGGGATTGTCTCAGTGACTGCGGCTGCGCAGACGTCAGGATCTTCCGAGTTAAAGCAGATCTGCCTCCACGGGTACGATGCGTAAAATTCTCGCAATCCATCTCAGTCTGCCGACTTGTAGTGCCACATACGACGCCAATTATTTGGCCCAGATGGATCAGGTTGAGAGCATGACATTTAAGTCCGAATGAGACAGTGGTCCGAGGAGCCAAGAGGCGTATCCACTGAGACGGAGTATCCGTCCGGACGAGTAGTCAGCAGAAGGTCCAGTAAGGAGCTCGTATGTTCCTCTATATCTGGTATTCTCGTTGGAGAAAGTACCAACTGAGAGAATCCATAGGTCAGAGCAAATTCATGAGCAGATATCCCAGCATAGTTATTGGTTCGAGAACTGAGCCACTCGCGATGGTGGGCGTTAAAGTCTCCCAAAATAACTAGTTCTGCTGTGGGATATTGCTCTAGAAGTTTGTCAGTCGTTAAACTTATGAGCGTGAAGAGTCGAGTTATGTCCGTGTCACCGCTATGAGACCTGCATAGGCACGTATAGATACGAGTGTGGCCGCCGTAATCTACGCGCACCCACAATATCGACAGGTCCCTGTCTTCAAGGCTATGAAGGCGGCGACAGCAGATATCCTCCCGGACGAACATACATACACCGGCACGGCTCATAAAATTGTGTTCGAGTTTGTAGCCGGGATAGTGAAGGTATGATGTGTCGGCCGGGCAGGATATGTGCGTCTCCGTTAGAAAAAGAATGGTCGGCTGCGCAGTCTCGAGATGGTGGTGGATTTGCGTGAATACCCCTGATGTTGCAAAAATCCACATTATATGTGGATGGTGTAGCCGCTGTACAAACTCTTTTCTTTTTCGTTCTCATGGCCATGTCTGTGTAATGTGCTTAAATTTCCCAATAAAGAATTTATTTATTTATATAATAATGCAGAACCTAAAGAGGATTGGTTTACTGAAGGTAGAGTAATATCATTAACACTGAACAAGCTAAAAATTGGCGGCCGATAGCTTGTTCACCAAGTATGTACAAATTACTAACTTCCATTTTGACTAACAAATTATATCGACACTGCTCCACTAAAAATTTAATTGCAGTAGAACAAAGAGGAGTTAGTCGTAGAACTAGAGGATGTAAAGATCATCTAATGCTCAACAAAGCCTTACTAGAAGACGCCCATCTTTACCAAAAAAAAACCCTCTGTAAGGAATGGATTGACTACCAAAAGGCGTTTTATAGTGTATCACATGAATGGCTTCTTACAGTACTTGAATTATATAAATGTCCAGTTGCCATCAAGCGTTTCTTACAGTCAGTTATACTATCTTGGAGGGTTGTAGAAGCGGTTTAATTAATATCGAAAATATGTTAAAAATTCAAATATTAAAATATAAACAATATCTGAAAACTGAAATCTATTACTTAATCAAATCAATATAACAACATGATAGAAGCCGACTCAAATATTCAATTTTTTTACCTAAAAATAACTTGATGCAGAGAAGTTAATATTTATGAATTAAAATTTTGGAACAAATATCAATATGCTTAAAAATATGTATGATGATTGTAAAGGATATTTGTTGAAATCGTTATGTTGAAATACTAAATGAACATAAATATTAATATTAAATTGTTGTATGTTGAATGACATAATGAATATGAGGAATTCGGAATTATGATCCTTTGAACCAAAATAATTACAGCCAGCGAGATAACAGCTTTCCAGCTTACTTATGGTCTCTGAGCTACGCCGCGGACAGACAGACAGACGGATGGACATGGCGAAACTATGAGGTTTCCCTATTCACTACGGGACCCTAAAAATGAACTACTGTTTGTAAGTCGTTTTTATCAGCTAGTTTATTAAAAAAAGTAAATTGTTAAGGAAGGTCAAGGTCAACGCTGATACAATAAAATACCGGATTCGCGAAAACAGGAATATATTGCGATCAATTTAGACACATTCATTGTACATTATAGGTAAGCTGAATAGAATCACGAGACACCGAAATGTAAGAACGAATAACGAAATAGTCGTTAGAATTATGTTAATTTCTATTGAAATGTCACTTGATAAAAAATAAAGTATGTTTGTATTTGTGTTAAAAAGTAATTCGTAATTATTAAATTACTTAATTCTCACTATATGCTACTCATCGTGGTCGAATACCACCCATTTACGATAAGCAACGACGGGCGCAGTCACTCATTGGATGGGTGACCACCCCACTCATTAGTCTATTAAAAAGAATATAAAATATAAAAAAAGTGTACGCACTGTGCTCACTATCCTTAAATATTTCATTAGTGGGATTTTGTACAGAAGTTGGTGTTAAGTTATTGATCATTAATGTTAGTCATGACTAACGTAAAAGTCATTTTAAGTTATATTTAGTAATAAAGATAATGTAACAGTCTGAATAAATAGTGTAAGAGTCAATTCAATCAACATCCAAAAGCACATAAAAAATATCATAAATGTGTCGTTACATCAAATTAAAAATTTTAGTTGTGTTGTATATTAATAAATATAATATAAAAAAAGGTTTGTTTAGTTTTTTTTTACTTTTCAGTTTCTTTTGTTTGATTTTTTTACATACTATTTTATGTACGGGCATAACTTCCTACAGGATACTCTTATTTTGATATTTCTGGCCTTGTTGCCGGTCCTAAAGTTAGTCCCATTTTATTTTAAAATTAAATTGAGGCAGCAAAATAGGGGATGTGCCAGGAATTATTTATTATTTTATAGATGAAATTAAGAGATTTTAGCAACTTCCAAAGCTTGTTTTTAAGGTTTCCGTTCCTTTAAAGAAACCCTAATAGGATCATTTTGTTGTCCGTATGTTTTTTTTTTGTTTTGTTTGTTAGAAACAAATAGTTTCAAAACACAAACGTCTTATTCAAACAAAAAAACGAACACGACACCTATTTCCGATAGGGTGCTCTGGAATGTTACGAACGTATGCCCGTAGTATCCACGTTTGAAAATTGTAACAGTATTGAATGCTCCTTACAGGGATTCGAACCCGGGACCTTTGACATGGCAGCCGCACACTTGGTCCTACGTCAAATTAAAATGTGCACGCTACGGTGACCGCTTAGCAATAGGCGGATCGTGTGCATGTTTGCCACCTTAGTTGTATTAAAAAAGTTTCAAGTTACTACCACACAAAAGATCTCTAAAATTTACATGCATATGATGTTTATTGAGAGCTATGTTTTCAACGATTTTCACCTAAGTTTCTCAAAAACAAAACTATAGTCTCCAGTCAAAACACACACCACATGCTCCTTCAATCCCCTGCGCACTCAAAACAACTCCAAACTCTTCCAATTCTCGATCAATCACAAACGCACTCTATACAAGATCTTCGTCGACATTAAGGTGTTTATTCTACCTGGTCATAAAACAAAGTTCATGGCAATATTTTACTCATTATTATTTGGCTAAAGTTTTAGTGCCGCAAAGGTAAATTTTGGTGCTGCACAACTGAAGGAGAATAGAAGAAGCGTGCGTTGGTTTTTTCTGTAATTGAGCAGTTGCCGTTAAAATCTTACACCGAAAACTAAATTGAGGACGGATGGAACCGCGGGAAAATTTGACATGGAGATAGTTTGAGTCAAGTGAACGACACATTCTACTTGAAAACGTCAAGTGTTAGTCGTTTTTTTTAACCGAATATAGGGCGAGTGGTACCGCGAGCAAAAGCTAGTCCTTAATAATTTCCAGGATCCGTGACTTGGATTTGTTCTAGCTTCAGATCCAGCTCAGGCACTTTGAAGCCTTGATTTGTTTCATTATTATTATCTGAAATCTATGATGTTTTCGTGAAACCTCCTAAATTTTAAATGATCCGTAATAATGTTATAAAAAAAAATGTTTTTTTTTTTACGTTTTGCATTATTGCACGCTAATCATTGCATTGGCGTGTTTGATGTTTATAAACGCCTATTAGATAATTATTATAATAACCGTTCGATCAAGACTATATCTAACGAAGAAGTCGGCTTAGTAGTTTTCGAATTACAGCATAACCAATGCATGGTCTGTCATCTTTGACTATCACCCCGTTTCACCCTTTGGCACTGTAAGACCAACAGTTTTTTTTTCAGGAAATCCAGACAAATCCGATAATACTATTCACGGGAATATACAGAAGTGGCAGATAAAACTGTAGATCTAGAGCACTTTTGTGGGCGTCCATAAATTACGTGAGGTGTTTTTGGCGATTTTTCGACCCCTTTGGTGACATGTCGTAATATTTGGCTCGAACCCCGAATTTGAGGTGAGATTTTTTAAAATGCATATCGTTAGTGTAAATACGTTAATCTGTACTTGATTCCGTAAGATATATTAAAAAAACATAACTTGCTACTTCGTGACGTTAGCATAGTTGAGATAATTGTTATTGATGATTTCGCGATATTTATCAAAGTTTTCTCCCAAATTTACACTGTTTGTTGAAGACAGAGCAACCAGCGTTCAAAGACGAAGTCGAAACGCCGAGGAGTTTTTTTTAAAGTCAGCATTGGTGCAATATGTTCACAAGTAAATTCGGCTTCTCCATGTTTATATTTAGACCTACTTGATAAAACGCACTAGTTAGCCGCGGCATTTAGGAATAAAATTGGAATCCACAAGAGACTAAATATGTGCTTGTGATAGAAAAAAAACGATTTTTTTTCTTAAATCAGATCAGAAATATAAATCAGAATCAGGGAGATAATCCGGTCATCTCGACAGATATTCTTATATTTTTCTGCGTATGTTTCTTTTGAGAGTGGTTGGATATTATAACACGGTTGAGGTGCGTTAGGTTAGATTACGTGTTTTCCGTATTTAAGGGACATAAGACAAACGAACAGGGTCTGCACGTGCCTAAAAGCTACTTGCGAGCCTGTCGCCAAAAGCTGTGTGCGATGACCGAGGAATGTCAGGCACCACCGCTCATCGGTCGCTGCTCCTTATAAAGTCTTGACAGCAAAAATCCTAAAGTACTTTTTACTTGTTCTCTCAATGAATTTTGAAATGTTGTGTTATTAATCGATGGCCTTTAATTGCCTTGCTATTAATAATTTGTTATTATAATTATATCTTTTTTGTTTTTTGACGGTTTTTCATTTTTCATTCCGTGTTTTTCTATTGTATATTGTGTTACTATGTATTTTTCATCCTATGTTTTTTCATTGTTTATCGCTTTACGATGTATTTTCTTTGTTATACACATATAAGGTTTTAAATGACTTCAGAATAGGAGGATGTTTATATTTTTTTTATATATGTTCGTGCATAACTCAATTATATAAAGACGGATTTGCAAAATTCTTTTTTGTTCGATTGGATTTATTCCGAAATGGTCCCATTGTAATTCCATATAAATCTGATGATGAGTTACGGAGACGGACAACAAAACTCTTAAAAAAAATTGTACCCGAGTCGTCGTCACACCAACTTCTCACACCAGTGTGACTACAAGGAATTATTCTTTTAGTCGTCACACCGCAACTGCTATCGCTCAATATGCACTGTTTACTCAATCACACAACATAACATCACGCCTCTATACTCGAAAGCAATTCAATCAAAAGATAAAATTAAAAACATTTAAAAAAACAACAGACTTCAAAAAGATTCACTAAAAAGGTAAAAATAGTTCCTTATTTCCGTTTTTTTCCTTTCCTTTCCTTATCTACCGGGTCCAATTGTAATTTCGAACTTTTCAGAGACCCACTCGAACGTACACCATAAAAATATCATTTAAATCTTCCCTGCCGTTAAGGAGAAGATTGGCGACACACCGACTGCAGCACCACCTACCGGTTCCAATTGGTTTTCAAACCATCCATTAGGAACCTATTGAAATACACAGACAAAATTTCACCTAAATCTTTACCTACCTAGGAGGAGTTAGGTGACAAACACACGTACAGAAGAATTATACATAGAAAAAAAACCGACTAACACTTGACGATTTTAAGTAGCCTTTGTCTTTTACGCGACTCAGTCTATCTCCCTGCCAAATTTCATCTTAATCCGTACAGTGGTTTAAGCGTAAAGAGGTATTAGATAGACAGACAGACAGAGTTACTTTCGCATTTATACATTATAAAGTTACCTTTTTTACTTTTTTTTATTATAGACTTATAATAGACAATAGACTTCACTTGCATTTAACCAACTTCCATCTGTAATTCAGATGAGATTTTTAGAATAAGACTAATTACTAATTATTTTAAGTACCTACCTAATAATTTTGAAGCCGGTTGTTTTTTTTGTTGAAAAAAAATTGTATGAATGAAATTGGGCAATTGTTGATCACATATAATAAATACTATCGTAAATTAATAAATTTTATTACAATTTATATACAGTTTTTATTACAAAAACAGATTCTGTATAGATTTAAAATTACTTTGCCTAAATAATTATTGATAATTATACTAAGTGCAAATAATAATCTAAATATATAAAAGAAGAAACTGACTGACTGACATTTTAACGCACAGCCCAAACCGCTGGGTCTAGAGATTCCAAATTTTTCACTAAGAAAGGATTTTTCAAAATTGACCCCCTAAAGGGGTTGGTTGGTATATGGCCTTTCGGTTAAAATCTAACAATGACGTATTTCACTATTTTTGCAAAATCATCCCCTAATGGGATAAATAGGGGTTGTAAATTTGTATGAAAAAACTCAAACAACAGAAACGATTTGACTGAAATTCAAAGTGCAGGTAGCTAATATCTTGACATAACACTTCGGGCTACTTTATCTCGGGAAACCCGATCGATAGGTCTAGCGGGAATGAAAACCTATTTCCATAATTAAACATTGCGCGGGAAAACACGATATGATTGAACTGTAATTTATCACAGTGATAGGGAAAGAGACGAAAAAGAATTTAAACTCCTTTTTATCCCAATTCAAAAGTTCCCGTGGGACCTTTCGCGATAATCAAAATAAAACCACATTAAAATACTACGCAATTGAGCTGAATTTTGACACAAGATTAGTTAAAGAGACGGAAAAGGATATAAGCTATATTAAATACCGATCAAGAGTTCCTGTACGAATAAAAATCCTATCGCAAAGTTTGTATGGAAATTCGTTATTTTTTAATTAAAATGGATGAAAATTGGTACATGGCCTTTCTTTTTAAAAATTATGAATGACGTGTTTCACCGTTTTTGGAATGTACAATCCCATGAGGTCTAGAGGGGGTAAAATAGGGGTTGTAAATTTGTATAAAAAAAATTGGAAATATAAATACATACATAAATTGGAATTTGGAATACAGATAGCTTATATCTTAAAATAACATATAGGCTACATTTTATCCCGGAAAACGCACATATTCCTACGGGAATAATTATAACTTAATATGACTTTTGTTACTCTTTCACGTCGCACTACTGCATCGGACTCAGATGAAATTTGGCATAGAGATAGTTGAAAGGACGAAGAAGGATAAGGCTTTTTCCCGATTGAGAAGTCCCATAGGAATGAAATCCTATCGCGATAATCAAACTTAGCGCGGGAAAACACGATTTAATTGGGCGGCAATTTTCACAGGGATATTTGAAGATAAAGAAATGGATTGAAACTCCTTTTTATCCTTATACTGAAGTTCCCGTGGGAATAAAACCATGGTAAAATATTATGCAATTGAGCTGAAATTTGGCAGAAGGTTATTTAAGAGACCGGAATAGGATATAAACAACATTTTATACTGATCAAGAGTTCCTGTGGGAATAAAAACTTATCACAACATTAGTATGGAAATCCGTTATTTTTCAATTAAAATGGATGAAAATTGGTACATGGCCTTTCGGTTGAAAACTAAGAATGACATGTTTGTTGTAAAGTGTTGTATGGTGTTGCATGGTGCTGCATAGTGTTATATGGTGTTGCATGGTGTTGCATAGTGTTGTATGGTGTTGTATATATGGCAATACTCAGAAATCATCTTTCTAAATTAAATTAAAATTAATGGCTTTAACCGTCTTCTTCTTCTCAGCCAGCTTCTACTGCTAAATATAGGCCTCCCCCCATATGTTTCTACAGTTTAACCGGATCATCTTTCCATCCAAACCAGATGGGTATTTAGTATTTTACATTTTGTGACCAAGTCTCAAAATCAAAAATGGGTATTGTATGGTTTTTGGGGTCGCTGATTACGAAAACGCGACGGAAGTGAAATTCATTATTGGAGTGTGATTGGGTTCAAATGTCTAAAGAATAATATTAATATATAAATATATGTATTATAAAGAGGAAAGATTTGATTGTTTGTTTGTTTGTTTGTTTATTTGTATGTGGCGCTGAAACTACTGGACCGATTTGAATTTTTTTTTTACCATTAGAAGCCGACATTGTCCCTGATGAACATAGGCTACTTTTATCGCGGGAAAATGCTTCATTCTTACGGGAAAACGGGTAATAGGACAATGGGTAGTAAGAATTATCTTTCCGTACTTATCTTTTTCGCATAACTTCCAAACGGCTGAACCGATTGGGTTTAAATTTTATATGGGTATTTCGATGGTTTCACATACATGTATTATGCCATTAAAGAGGAAGGATTTGATTGTTTGTTTTTTTTTCTATAATTGAGGAGTTGCCGTAAGAAAATACGCCGATAACGAAATTTGGGGGGGGGGGGCGAAGCCGCTGGCAGAAGCTTCATACATAAATACAGCCAGACTCAAGACAAAAACAAATGTTTATATTATGACATAAATGTTTCTCCAGTGCCGGAATCGAACCCACCCACACCCTTTGCACAGCAGCTTGCCACACTACTAACTGTCTGCGAGCGAGTTCAATTTTTATTTTTATTTTTTCTCTCAGCTGCATACATGGCGACTTTACTTCCGTAGTTGATATTTTTTAAATTCAGCTGGATCTTGAATTGTAAATATTGTTTTGCGCAGGCAAGGTCCCGATTTTCTAAATCTTAAATTACCAGAAATTTAACGCGACCAAAGCCGCGGGCAAAAGCTAGTTATAATATAATGATAGTGTTTGGACGTATCTCACAGAGCCATCTGGTCCCAAACTAAGCTAAGCTTGTATTATAAAAACCAGACAACGGATACAAATGCTTACATACTTTCTTTGTAAATACATATATATCATACATAAATACATTCAGACTCAAGACAAACACAAACGTTTATCAAACAAATGTTTGTCCAGTGCGGGAATCGGACCCACGCCCTGTGCACAGCAACCGGCCACACTACCAACTAGGCTGCGAGGGAGAGACCTAATTCTATACAAACTTCTGTCCCCTATTTATCACCGTTAGGGGATGCAAAATTCTTTTTCAAGGCTTGCGTACACAATAACAGGAACCTAAATACAAATTTTCATTTGTAGATTGAGCTATGCGTAGATATAATAGTCAGTTTACTTTTTTATACATATTAATTATTATTGTGCTGAAAATATAATGAACTATACGACGGCAACATTTTAATTTGTTACTTTTCTTGATAAATGGATTCAAGAATGCTAAATTTAATCTATGTATTATGTATTAATATAGATGAAATACTGTTTGTAAGCACAAAACATGAAAACGGCTAGACAGGTTTGGCTGACAGGTTCTTTTATGTTTGTATTAGTCCAAAAAAAATCCTATTAGAGAAGATGCCCGGATATATTTTAGAAACTTCAATAATAACAAATTTCTGGAAATTTGGACAGGGCAAAGTTTGTGGAATCAGCAAGTTGCTTAGTAAAATAGTACTAAGTGAAAACTCACCTATAGACAGAGAAATTAGCTGCTTATTAGGATTCGGTTGTATACGAAGATCCTCGGCAATTTCGCCGATCAGGTTATGGGTGTTGCGAGCCAGTGTCGACGCGCGCACCTTCCACTTATTATCTCGTGACTTCAGCGACATGGGCATTATGATATGAAAGCTGTGTATATACTAACACTTAAATAGAGAGTAGTGCTTGGCATCTGATACCACTCACCTTTATATACTTTTCGGCGTCTTGCCAAGCAACAAACAGACCTTAAACAGGTCTGGAATTCATTATATATCATACAAAGGTACCTACTGCTTTTGATAGAGCTATTTTAATATGATACTATTATATATAGTTTTAGAATGGCATACTTGGCATTTAGTTTTAGAATGTTTCCACATTCATACTTTTAATGTAGCACATGAGCGTTAATTATATTCGAAAACAAACTTTATTACAGCCTTATCACACTGTAGCATTATAATTTTTAAATAACCCAATGTGGCAACATTTTAAGGACTGGCCAGTCAGAATCTAAAATATTCATTTTTATTTCGAACATTAAAAAAAACCCGAGGCTATAAACAGGAGAGGGCGCTCGAGTCGCTTTTTGGGTGACTTTCTTTTGGTTTTTGTATTGAAAAATTGCTGATATTTGCCCTTTTATCTTTTTTATACATAATGAAACAAAAAAATGGTTAAAGTAAAATGCTGTGATATCAAATTGACGGAAAATACATACAAAAACAACAGAGTTACGTAAACTTTTTTTAATATTTCATTTTATTGTTACGATTACAACTCCCTATAAGACTCTTCGTGGAGCAAGGAGTTTTCCACGTCACAGCCGCTGCGTCGTATTATGCGACGCCGACGCATCCTCTACGCTACACCGTCGATCGGTGCGCATAGGTGGGCACGCGCTTCATCACCACCAGCTGCGCCTTCTCAGATCCGCAAAATTTAAGAAGACGGAAATTTATATCCATGTGTTTCATTTATGTGTTTAACTGTTGGAATTGGCAATAGGTGTGAAATGTGAAGTTACCTTAAAATTTTTATTTCCCTAGGTTCCGCACCCTGGGATTCTCATTTTTTAAGTATTGAGGAGCTAGCCGGTACAATCACATACGGGGAATTTCATAGAATAGAAAAGAATAGAAAAAAAAATATTTGCTAGAATATGGTGTACCTATACAAAGATGAAATATAATTTGGAATAGGTTCAGCATATTCTGCCGTTTCCAGCGTGCAAATCTTTTAACATGATAGAATAATAGTATTGTCTACATTATGATTAATTAAATTACAGTATATCATTGGAATTAATTAATTATATTACAAGTAAATTTCAACAAAAAAAATTAAATTATACTTGCACCTTGTAACGCGCAAGCTACAGAAAGTATGTTTCCTTCCCTTATAGTAGGCCCCCCTCGTAGATAACATAAGCGCAGACTGACGCCTAGGTTCCGAGTTTGGTTGCTACGCCCCCGACCGCTATAAGGCGAGTGAAAAAACACGGATTGTACAGGTTGCATAGTAGATATCTGTATCGTCGTTGTCTTCTTAACCTGGAGACGTCGACTGCTCATCTAAGGTCTAATGCTCGTGCACAATGGCCGCCCTCTGGCTCCCTGCGTCATCCAGATCGTCTGTCTACCTGGTTGGGAGTCCGACCCACGCTGCATTTTCCGATACGTGGGAAATGTCGAGAATATTTTCTTTTCAGTGCTGCCATTGGCTGTTTGGTGTTGGGGGGGTTCTGGATGGGTGTGGATGTGGCGCATAGACGTATACATGTATGTGTGTTTACTTATTTGCATAGACTTTGTGTGTTTGGTGGCCTGGTTCCTGCGTGATTGATGGGAACAGGTGTACACCCCGGAAGTTTCTTGTCACTTCTTCTTCCCTTAGGTTTGTTTTCGAAGTTACAGTACGTTAAATGGTGTGCATTTGTTGCCGGACTGTCGTGTGGGAGCTGGGCTACTTCATGATATACAACGTCTGTGAGTATGTGTATGCATATGGGTATGTGTGCACGTTTTTGGAGCCTCTCTGGCGCCGGGCGACCGATGGTGGATTGCAGCGGGTTATTAATATTATTTTTATTATATTATTATACTGGTACCTATGTAAGTTTATACATAATACATGTATGTATTTTCTAGTAGTATAAATTTTTGATACACAGTTTGTGTTTTAGGTAGGTCACGACCGAACCACTCCCGAATTAAAGTACGAAAGTTGCAATAACAAGCTTTACCTGTGGCTATACTCGTATTCATGCATGTGGGATTTGGTCATTTCTGCATAAACATCTATTTTTACGGAATAAAAGTCTAGCCCACGTCTTTCTCCGTCTCTTTAATTATCCCTGTGTAAAGTTTTTAGCTCAATTCTATGCTCCTTTGTGACGTGATGCAGGGACAAACGAACAGACATACTATCGCCTAATAAACTAGCTTTTGCTTGCGGTTCCACCTGCCCTAAATTCGGTCATCGGTGTAGTATTTCAATGGCAACTCCTCAATTATGGAAAAAAACCGAATATTACTTGACGTATTCAAGTACTTTATGTCCTGTCCCGGGACTTAAAATATCTCCATGCCAAATTTCATCTTGATCAGTACAGCGGTTTGAGCGTGAAGGAGTTACAGACAGAGCTACTTTCGCATTTATAATATTTATTATTATATTTTATTCATGGATAGTATAAGGATAATTTTAAGTATATGTATACATATGAATGTGCAAAATGTAATTTTGATGGCGTTAATGCCACTAGTAATATTAAATATCGGAATACTCTTAAATATCTGAATTCCTTTACACGATTGAAGACATTTGACACTTCACATGGTGGGGCGCATGCTACATGAAAAAAATAAAATAATAATTGACACGTGTTTAACTTTGTTCTTAGTAGCTTAATAACTTATTTATATTACCTACTAAGTGTTTCAATACATATTGTATACTTGTTAGCTGATTATCAAAGTATTGTATTATTACTTTGAATAGAACTACTTGCCATCTCTTTTTGGCAGAAATTAACATCGTTTACATTGTATCGACGATTCAAAAGTGTTCTTATAAACCTACTTGAATAAATTTTCTACCGCTTGTACGATATGATGGGATTTGTTCTGATGATTCTACCATCGCACCGCTAGCCATGGGTAGGGAATTCATGCTCACACCATAAGTAAAATGGTCACGTACAGTGCGGTTTCTGAGGATCTTCCTCCTGCGAATGCCTAGGTTGTAGACTGAGCTCCTTGCCTGTCCTTTGGACTGTAATATAGGATTCTTGAAAAAAGAAGTTAATCGATTTGAGGGTCAGCAACGCGTTAGTGATGCCCCTAGCGTTGCAAACGTCCATAGGCTGCGGTGGCGGCTTATCATCAGGGGAACCGGTAACTTGCTTACCACTTTCGTGGTTATATTGACTGTAAATCAGATTTTTTGTTTGTGTGAAGGCCCGGCCACCATCTTTGTGGTAATTTTTTGCGCGCCGCCGCGCACATAAATGGCTTATGCTCCCTTGTTGTTACTCGTTCAGAGTGATTTAAAGTTTGTTGGTATCCTGATAAATAAGCCGCAACAGACTTTATTCCATTCAAAAGTGATGAAACCTAAGTAATTAGAGAGTTATTCAGTAAAGAAAAAAGGTGTTTTTTCTGAAACAGTTACTTTTTTGTAATATCTCATGTAATTTGGGTTGTACATGAGTTTAGTATATCAGGTTAATCATTCTAAATTAAAAGTACTTTAATTCAACACCTCAATCAAATAGATCGGTTCCGTAGTTATCGAGAAACACAGCTTAACAACACAGGGCCGAACGCCATCTTTGTCCGTCATATCTACCCACTCTACCTCTTTAAGAGTCTGCAACCAAAATTTTGATAGTCAGGAGAAGTCTAACGAGTAAGTACGTACCGGTAGCAGGTCTGTCTGAGTCCTACAGAATCGGTATTAAAATCTATTACACCGTACGAGTCAGCTATCGTTTTATGATGCTGAGAGAAACAGCCTTAACATACAAACAGACACCGTAGTCTCACCATAAGGGTTCCATTTTACCATTTGGATATGGAACCCTATGGCGGATCGTTTTTTAAGAGCTGAAAAACGATCCAGAAGGTGAGGAGTCGGGCTTCTACAACTAGTTCTTTTCGTGAATTCTGTATGAATTTCAAGGAGGGAATCGCGATCAGGTCGACATGGAAGGCCCTATGTTGTCTTTACTATTGTTATACTTAAAGTTCTTATATTTTCTGATTCTTCTGGATTGTCTTCGTCTACCGTAACTACATTAGAATAGTTAGAACCATAGACCTTAGTATTTGATATTAATTTAAACTTAATACCTTTACGCGTACCTGAGAAAAAGGGTCTTGACAGAAAGACAGACAGATAGACAGACGGACAGACAGACGGACAACAAAGTCATCCTATAAGGGTTCCTTTTTCCTTTTGAGGTACGGAACTCTAAAAACTAGCAATATTCCTACGCATAGCATTTGAAATAGGCTGGATTTAATATTCGACACAAGAAAAGCTGGAAAAATTAAATAGAAGACCTACCCAACTTACTTTTATTGCGGAAAGAGAGTACTTAAGGGCAGTACCTCGCAACGGGTACCTTATTGCTTTATCGTGCGGGAATAGATAGAGGGTAGCAACTTAGTACTTTTTATCTTAAGTAGGTAACCAAGGAGTTTCCGCAGGAATTCCCCGGTCATTGTAGTATTTTTATTACATTGATTGTAGGTAATTTTCTTTATTTTGTATAGCCATGGCCAAATTGAACTATCAAATTCAAATTTAGGAATTTGTAACTGGTTTTAAAAGTTTATTTTGTGTGTGACAATATTCCAAAAAAAAACTAGGTTAATACTGATATTGCCACTGTGTAAACATAAATCTATGCTTCATCCCTAACCAACAAATAAAATATTAGACAAATAAACTTAATTTTCCATTATCATGTCTACATCACTTGGGACTGGTTCATTAGTATCTATTGCCTTTATCTTCTCTCTAAATACAATGTGCTCCCTACAGAAAGCTGTCATCCTCTTGCAAGCTTCTCTGAGGATCTCTTCAGGAACGGTCAGCACAATCCGCATGAAGTTTGGATAATTGAAACACTGAAAAAAAAAATATCATTTATCAGGCACTTTATAAATAGGCATGTTACATTCACGGTTCCCTTTTGATATCTTCAATTTAGTCAACCTCCTAGGCCCATATTTTATTTTATTTTACCTTATATAAAATCTAGCTTTTGGTGCGGCTCAGCCCGCGTTAAACTCAGTTATTGGCGTGGAATTTCTATAGCAACTCCTTAATAATAGTTAGAAGTCGCAAGCTATAACTTTATTAGCTATAGTTATTTCTAGTTGATATCGGTTAAAGTTATTTCTACGGGCACTTTTGATTCTTCTGGGATAAAAAGTATCTTTGTCTTTCTCCGTCTTTTCAACTATCTTAGCGAAATTTTAGCACAGTTGGATGCTTCGTTGCAACAAAGAAAGGACAAACACTCATTTTTGCATTTATAATTAATATTATTTATTAGTATATGTATTTTACATTCAATATTTTACTTCGATAAATGTTGCCAACCACTTAAAAATCAAAACACTTCTTTCTTGAAAAACCCCATATTGTAGTCCCTTGAGCATACTTTGGCAGGTAGCTCATTCCACAACTTAAGCGTTCGCGCAAGGAAGTTCTTTTAAAACCGCACCGGGACATGACCATTTAGGTTCAAAGGTGTGAGGATAAAGGGAGTTCATGGCACAGACACCGATAAGAAATGGCGAGCGGTGCCATAGTAAAGAGTAGCCGAAGACATCAATTTAAACAATTCCTAAGAACAAAGCAGTACAAGCGGTAGAACACACACAACAACTAAAGCAGGGCATAGCGAGTACTTGCTCGAATGAGCGGCCCGAACTGGGGAAGTACCTCCACCTTACAGAAAACCGCGGCCATAATAACACTAACATTGAGTAGTGTTGTGTTCCTGGCGGTGAGTAAGGTTGCCAGAGCTCTTTGAGGATTCGCTGCGCGGACAGCGAAGGACCGGCGGTGCTTGTTGCTGTCATGCTCGGCGTAGACGCGGCGTGCTGGTTCGGCGGTCAGGGAGACCTGATGAAACGGCTGACCGCTGGCCGCCCGCAGGTTGAACGGGATCCCGAACCCAGGGATCACTTAATCTCCGCCCTGGGAGGCTGATTCGCCAGCCTGTGTAAAGTATCTGAAGTGGTAGTCGTGCCGGAGAAGGAGACCGGAGTGGACCCGGCTACTACAACAGAGGGGGATCAGGGGCCCTTCCGCCCGCCGTGCCAGCAACCGTATCATCTGTGGCGAGCTTCGGCAGTCTTAGAGCCGCACCTTTTGTCCTCTATGCTGTCTGTGCAGTGAATCCTCATCCTTAGTCTTAGTAACTTTTTTTTATATATATAATGGCCAGAAGACAGAAAAAGAAAAGAGTTTGCACAGCGGCTACTCCATCCACATATAATGTGGATTTTTGCAACATCAGGGGTATTCACGCAAATCTTAACGCAGTCCACCACCATCTCGAAACTGCGCAGCCGACCATTCTTTTTCTAACGGAGACGCAGATATCCTGCCCGGCCGACACATCATACCTTCACTATCCCGGCTACAAACTCGAACACAATTTTATGAGTCGTGCCGGTGTATGTATGTTCGTCCGGGAGGATATCTGCTGTCGCCGCCTTCATAGCCTTGAAGACAGGGACCTGTCGATATTGTGGGTGCGCGTAGATTACGGCGGCCACACTCGTATCTATGCGTGCCTATACAGGTCTCATAGCGGTGACACGGACGTAACTCGACTCTTCACGCACCTGAGTTTGACGACTGACAAAGTTCTAGAGCAATATCCCACAGCAGAACTAGTTATTTTGGGAGACTTTAACGCCCACCATCGCGAGTGGCTCAGTTCTCGAACCAATAACTATGCTGGGATATCTGCTCATGAATTTGCTCTGACCTATGGATTCTCTCAGCTGGTACTTTCGCCAACGAGAATACCAGATATAGAGGAACATACGAGCTCCTTACTGGACCTTCTGCTGACTACTCGTCCGGACGGGTACTCCGTCTCAGTGGATGCGCCTCTTGGCTCCTCGGACCACTGTCTCATTCGGACTCAAGTGTCATGCACACAACCTGATCCTTCTGGGCCAACTAATTGGCGTCGTGTGTGGCACTATAAGTCGGCAGACTGGGATGGATTGCGAGAATTTTACGCATCGTACCCGTGGAGGCAGATCTGCTTTAACTCAGAAGATCCTGACGTCTGCGCAGCCGCAGTCACTGAGACAATCCTTGCTGGTATGGAATGCTATATTCCTAACCCGCGAGTAGCTGCCGGCGTCAAAAAACGACCGTGGTTTAATAGGTCTTGCAGAAAAGCTAAAATTCTTAAGCAAAATGCATATGAGGCTTGGACCACGGCGCGTTTTAATAAGGATCCGAATATTTCTGAGTTAAAACGCAAATTAAATGCTGCCTCGAGGTTCAGTAAGAAAGCAACTGCCAGAGCAAAATTCCAATTCATCGGCGAAATAGGTGGGCGACTTGCGAGCTATCCTTCTGGGAGTCGTGCTTTCTGGTCGCTTGCCAAAGCTGCCGAAGGGAACTTCTGCCAGTCGTCGTTACCACCACTGCGAAAGACCGATGGTGACTTGGCCCATAGTGCTAAAGAGAAAGCCGATCTACTGGGCAGTCTCTTTGCCTCGAACTCGAATATGAACGATGAAGGCGCTGTACCACCTACTATACCGTGGTGCGGTAAGACCATGCCGGAAATCTCCATAACGCAGCGGGAGGTCAGGCGGGCGTTGCTTTCTCTAGACGTTCATAAGTCGAGTGGGCCAGACGGTATACCAGCAGTGGTGCTTAAGCAGTGTGCTCCTGAGTTATGTCCTGTACTCACGCGCCTCTTCGCGCTTTCCTACCATACTAGGCAATTTCCGTCTTCATGGAAGACTGCGAATGTGCACCCGGTGCCCAAAAAGGGCGATAGATCAGATCCATCGAATTACAGGCCTATCGCTATTACCTCTCTCCTCTCTAAGGTGATGGAGCGTGTGATCAACACACAGCTTCTAAGATACCTAGAAGTACACGATCTGGTCAGTGACCGTCAATATGGCTTTCGCCACGGTCGCTCGACTGGTGACCTTCTAGTGTATCTCACACACCGATGGGCACTAGCCATTGAGAGTCAGGGGGAGGCATTGGCATGTAGCCTGGACATAGCAAAGGCGTTCGATCGGGTCTGGCACCGCGGTCTTCTATCGAAGTTGCCATCTTACGGAGTGCCCGAGGGTTTGTGCAAATGGGTGGCTAGCTTTTTGTCCGGCAGACGCATACGAACCGTAGTTGACGGTAGTTGCTCTGATAGCATGGACATTAATGCTGGTGTCCCGCAAGGCTCTGTGCTGTCTCCTACGCTGTTTCTACTGCATATCAATGACATGTTGGACATCAACAACATACATTGCTATGCAGATGACAGTACTGGAGACGCTTTTTACACGGGTCGTGCAAACATCCCTCGTTCCGTTGTGGAGGAAAACCGCGGAGAACTTGTGTCTCAAATCGAGACCACACTGTCCCAGGTCTCTGACTGGGGACGGGTAAACTTGGTCCGATTCAACCCTACAAAGACACAAGTGTGCGCGTTCACCGCTAAGAAAACTCCATTCACTGTGGTCCCACAATTCCAGAACACTCCCCTCTCCATCTCCAAGAGCATTGGGATCCTTGGTGTCGACATCTCCAGCGACGTTCAGTTCCGAGATCATTTACAAGATAAGGTGAAGCTGGCGTCCAAAAAACTTGGTGTACTCAACAGAGCGAAGCAGTACTTCACGTCGGGGCAAAGGTTGTTACTCTACAAGTCGCAAGTTCGGCCCCATATGGAGTACTGCTGCCATCTCTGGGCAGGTGCACCCGGATACCAGCTTGGCCCTTTTGACTCGGTTCAACGACGGGCTGTGAGAATTGTCGACGATTCCAAACTCACTTGCGGTATCGAGCCCTTAAGTCTGAGGAGAGACTTTGCCTCACTGTGTGTGTTCTACCGCTTGTACAATGGGTTGTGTTCTGAGGAATTATTCGAAATGATGCCCACGGCTACTTTCTACCATCGCACCGCTCGCCATCGGCAGGGAATTCATTCTCACACTTTAGAACCTAAATGGTCGCGTACAGTGCGGTTTCAGAGAAACTTCCTCCCGCGAACGCTTAAGTTGTGGAATGAGCTCCCTGCCAAGGTTTTCTGCAAGGACTACAGTATGGAGTTCTTCAAGAAAGAAGTTATTAGATTTCTGAAGGGTCGGCAACGCGCAAGTGATACCCCTGGTGTTGCGTCCATAGGCTACGGTGACCGCTTACCATCAGGCGGGCCGTAAGCTTGTTTGCCACCCTAGTGGTATTATAAAAAAAAAAAAAAAAAAAAAAAAAAAACTCTCAACGGCTGCAGAGTGTGGGATCGTCAACAATTTCTCAGCTCGTCGTTGCACCGAGTCAATAGGCCCAAGCTGGTATCCGAGTACACCTGCCCAGAGATAGCAACAGTACTCCGTGTGGGGCCGTACCTGCGGCTTATTAATAAATAACTTGCCCCGAGGTGAAGTACTGCTTCGGTCTGTTGAGTACACAATGTTTTTTGGACGCCAGCTTCATTTTTTCTCCCAAATGATCTCGGAATGGAATATCGCTGGAGATGTCAACATCAAGGATCCCAATGCTCTTGGAGATGGTAAGACGCTTGTTCTAGAATTATGGGACCTCAGAAAATGGAGGTTTCTAAGATGTGAACGGGCATACTTCTGTCTTCGTAAGGTTGAATCGTACAAAGTTAACCCGTCCCCAGTCGGAGACCTTGGTTTTCCTTCACATACACATCTGAACGAGGGATGTTTGCACGGCCCATATAATAAGTGTCTCCGATAGGTACCGTCGTTGTTTTTTGTTGGTAAAAACTTTAATTCTGACTGACGAAGTGCTTCTTTCGAACACTAAAAACATGCATACTCGTAACAAAATTTTATACTATCATCAACATAAAAGGCGTTTCACCAGATCCAAATTAACATCAATTATTATTTTTCACCGAAAGTTTAAGTTTTCTATTCACTACATTAATATGGGACCACCTCAGAAGTATACCCTTTTCAATAAAAAAAGAATTTTGCAAATTCGTCAAAAAATTACGGAGTTATGCCGTTTTTATATAAATACATATATAAACATCCGAATTGAGAACCTTCTCCTTTTTTGAAGTCAGTTAAAAAAGCCTTGTATAAATTATTTTTCAATAAGTCTACAAAATTAGATTATCTATGACCAAAGTTAGTGCACATATGAAAATCATATGGGTATTATTTGTATGTGTAAAGAGATATTTTATATAAAAAAGTTGCGCATATATCCCGAATTTACCCGTATATTGCCACATTTTTATTGACTCATTCGCCATTCTAACACATTTACGTAAACAAACTTTCATTGTGATAAAATATTGAAAAGGCGGTCACAGTGTCAATATGACAAGATAAAACAATTGGTAGGTACCGGCCTCTAACCTCTGTTAGTTTTTAGGGTTCTGTATCTCGAAAGGAAAAAAGGAACCCTTATAGGATCACTTTGTTGTGCGTCTGTCTGTCTGTCAAAAACCTTTTTTTCAGGAACGCATGAAGGTATCACGTTAAAATTAATATCAAATACTAAGATCAACGGCTCCTTGAAGCTGTAGAAAAATCAAGCTTGTAAGTCAATGCAATAAAAAAATATGTATGCCCCATAAACGGTTATTTTTGTTGCATATTGTGACACAAATAATTAAAACCTATGGGGTACTTCCCGTTGATCTAGAATCATGAAATTTGGCAAGAAGCAATGCCATGTAGCACACAAAGAAAAAAATCTGAAACCGTAAATTTGTTTTTACATTACAATTTTTTTTTTTTTTTGCGATAATAAACTTATTTGCAGTTGGTAAACTAACCGCGACCTTTTGGCGATGTATTGTGACGGCAGTTATCCAACTACAAACTTAAGTTTGTCCCTCAACTCAGCCACCTTACACGGAACCCTTCGCGACCCGAACGCGAGTCCGACGCGACGTTTTTATTTATAAATATATCTGCTAACTATTTACTTACATGATGAGAATTCAGAAGAATGTTGGGTTGTGTGTTGGTGAAAGTTTTGGGTTTGATTCACTGTAGGGACAACTAACTTAAAGTTACTATATATTTAGTCTGCGCTTATTTAATTAGAACTATTTAAGTAAGCACAAAGCAAAGACTTTTTCATTAATTTTCTTGAATTCTTTATTATTATTATACCTTCATACCTAGATACCACGTAATTTCTATTCTATTGAATAACTATATCTATTCAATTGACCAAGTGACCTGCGATTGCCGCGGAAAAATTTAATCACTGTCACGCACCATCTGTTATGGCGTCTACTCTATTTATCTTGTGCGGTTAAGTCGAACCTGTGCCTTTCGGATCCGCAGGTACTACTACAAAGGGAGCCACTTTTTTAATAATTAATTCAACGCATGTTATGATTTTTGATATTGGGCCCTAAAATTATAAGTACAGCAAAAACTATCCTGTAACAATTCATCAATGATAGTGTTAGTTACAAGTTATATGCATGTATTTTTATATTGTTAATCAATTGCCAACATTGCTAAGAAAAACAGCAATATTTGATATACAAATAAACGTTTAAAATGAATCAAACTGATCTAAGCAGTTGAAACTCCAATGGCGGAGAAAGTGCATTTTATGACGCCAAAGTCTGTGTAAACAATTTAACCTGCAGGCCTACAACTGATATCAATTTCAATCCCAATCCAGTTTCAATCTAATTTCGCGGCAAGCTGAAACTCGAACTCTATAAGTACCTACTCCTGAACCAAATTGCAATTTGATTGAAATTGGGATTGCACACATTTCGGAATCACAATTCACAAAATATAAAAATAATACTGAAACTAATAAAAAGCAAAGTGAAAGTTAAATCTTCGTTGCGATAGTTTTGTTTTGTTGATTTAGGATTTTGACATTTCTTTTCACAGATCAGCGTACCTAATTTCACCCTCAAAGAGTACCGATTCTTAATATTTGTTTGATTTTAGTTCCAAAATTGGCCATCGAATTCCGTTCTCGATTGAGCGCTACAACGACGTTCAAGAGTACCAATGAGGGCTACCATATTAGCACTCACCAGGCGGTTGAAACTCTTTTCTTGAGTTCTTCCTTTAATTCTGCTATTCGCATTGAAGAATAGTCGTATATCTGTTGATCCATTTGCCTTTTTAGCTCAAAATACTACCAATATATTTAGAAAATCACGAAAACGCAGATAATTGTCAGCAAACTCTACCAGTATCTACCACAGAGTACATTGTTTACAAAAGTGTTTACCTCAGTTGCAAGTGGCGCCGCCTAGTGGCCGTAAAAAGCCTGTTAGCCCTCATTTAGTAGATTTCTCGATCGCCGTAGCATTTTACGATTGAAACTGATATCAGTTGTAGGCCTGCTGATCTTAAGAGGAAATAATTTGCGGCGCCACGCAGCGAGTTTCATACAAACGAATTTCTCATTTGTTTTTGACATTTACTGATCAATCATACTTAGTATTATACTTAGTCATATTACCTGCCTGTGATTTTCCAAAATCTTGAAAAAAAAATTTATTTACTAGAAATCTTTTTTGAAACCATTTGTATGAAAAACTAGAATCCTGTATAACTTTTGAACTGTAAAATTTAACAGAAAACTGGTACACTGAAGACCTAGATATAAATATCTAGCATCTACAGTCTTCACACTTTCGCGGTGTTAGATCAGCAATGTCAAAAATAAGTCAGAAATTCGTGTGTATAAAGTACGCTGAGAGGCGCTCCGAATCATATTCTCTTAAAATTAATACTTATAATTTTGTAATTGTTATTGAAAACCACCACGCCGCCTACGGTACGAGAACAAACACTAGTGTATAAATACTATAATGTACTCTAAGTGGAGAAGAAAATCTATCAAAGTGTTTGACGTCACAATCATACTGACCGTTCTGTTATTTTAAATTTCGCCCAAAATGGGCTTTTCAAACGACTTCAAAAAAGGAGGAGATTCTCAATTCGGATGTTTATATATTTTTTTTATGTTCGGGCATAACTCCGTCATATAAAGACGGATTTGCAAAATTCTTTTTTTATTTAAAAGGGTATACTTCTGAGGTGGTCCCATATTAATGTAGTGAATTTAAAACTTAAACTTTTGGTCAAAAAAAATAATTGATATTAATTTGGCACTGGTGAAACGCCTTTTATGTTAATGATTGTATAAATAATATTTCGTTACTAGTATGTATGTTTTTAGTGTACGAAAAATGCAATTCGTCACTCAAAAGTAGAAAACAAAAACTTTTTAACAAAAAAACCACCGGCTTCAAAAAGATGCACTAATAAAGTAAAAATAATTACTTATTTCTATAAATCTGATCTGAATTACAGTTGTTTTTTTGTTGAAAAGTTTTTCAATAATTTAAATTCATTAATTATAAACGGATTAAACTGTGAGTCGGGTATTAAGAAATTACAAATCTCCATGTGTGGACCTCAAGAAGAACCTCATATGAGTATCACTCATTCAATCAGTGTGCAAATTAAACTATGGATGGTCAGGAGTCTTGTCGCTGCCAATATATCTATAGTTGTATGTATACGCAATCACCGCCCAGCCCGATGTCGCCATAAATAACTCTGTGGACACCAAGTTCGCTTAAAATAATGTGACAAGTTCAAAACTACTTATTTAGGTAGATTATGATCGTCAATAAAGCCAGAATATTAGAGATATTCTATCGGTCAAGTCGTCGTCGAATGCTTAATAATCAGGAGAACGCTTTTATCACTCCTTGATGTTATGTTTGAGCAGTAAACAATTGATTGGTGATATCGTACGTTATCGAATGGACAGTGTTACATACATAACGGAGGCTTTAATTCCTCACGCACAATTTTTCAATTTTTATGGAAGATACCGCGTATGCCTTCCGTTCTGGCGGTGTGGACGTATCAGGTTACGCATATTTATCAAGACACCAAGGGAATATCCTCGTTAGTAATATTCTGAGGCTATTGTTTAAATAATTAAATTAAACGAATAAAACACATTCTTTGGAGTCCTCTGATGGAGTTAGTCCCCCACTGTACGGTCTCATTGTATTCATCATGGTAGAGGAGTTTATTATTACGTAATCCACATACCTGTCAAAAATATTTATATAATTTATATTGTGACATTTAACACTATTACAGAGAATACCCCCATTGTCTTAAACATCACTGTAAAATTGTCGCTATCTGTATTTATAGGGGTATCAGATATATCGAAGGCCCACACTTTGATTGTGAGATTTGCTTTACGCTAACTCCGATACGATGAAATTAAAATCTGCGTTGAACACCACGTTATTTTTTCTCCTATTTAGTCCTCTTTAGAAATCTGAAACCCTAAGCACGAGAAGACTCCTATCTGAGCTCTAATTATAACCTTGTTTAAACTCTCTGGACTCTTTAAACATCATAAGTGGTAAAAGTTTTTCAATCTCTTCCTCCATCTTGATACAACAAAAATCAAACGAAAAGTCTACCAAAGTGTAAGCATATCTTAATAATGCAAGCGTTGTTTTAGTAATATTGTTTTACAAACTGCTTTTTTCTCTATAAAAAAATTCTATTTACTACGATTATTTAAACATAAATAAGTACTACCAACCTTTCCAGGTAAACAAAATACTGATTGTTCCGCCACAAGACGCTCCACAAACTGGAGTTCGTTTTTAAACTGTGGGAAATACTTCATTTTGATTTCTATCATCATAAACATGGAGCCTTGAGGTTTGATTGGCCTCAGACCAGGTACTCTAAGAAGTTCTTCATAAGCTACTTGTGCTTGTTTCTGGAAAGAAAAATAATAAAATGTAAAGGTAGCGGATTAAAAATAATGCAGTTACTATTTAGCAGCTATAAAATTTTAAATATTTATGATTTTATATTTTCATGAACGAAATTATGATGCACATTTTTATAGATAACTAGCTTTTGCCAGCGGCTTCGCCCGCCCTAAATTTCGTTATCGGCGTAGGTTCATACGGCAACTCCTCAATGATTGAAAAAAAGCAAACAATCAAATACTTCCTCTTTAATGGTATAATACAGTCGTGTCTGCGAAACCATGGAAATACACATACAAAATCTCCATCCAATCGGTCAAGCCATTTAGTAGTTGACATACCGACAGCAGCCCCCACCTACCGGGTCCAATTGTATTTTTAAATCATCCAGGAAACCATCGAAATACCCATATAAAATTTCAACCCAATCGGCGTTTAGAAGTTATGTGAAAAAGATAAGTACGGAAGGATAATTATTAATACCCGTTATTCAAATCAGGGATAATGTCGGCTTCTAATGGTAAAAGAATTTTTCAAATCGGTCCTGTATTTTCGGAGCCTATTCAATACAAGCAAACAAACAACCAAACAAACAAATCTTTACTCTTTATAATATTAGTAAAGATAAGAAAATACGGGTATAACATGGAAAGATCGGTGAAAGTAAAGTTTAAGTTGTGGAATGAGCTCCCTGCCAAGGTTTTCTCTGGGGTTTTTCAAAAGAGAATTAATTGGATTTTTGAAGGGTCGGCAACCGAGTGTTGCAAGGGTCCTTAGGCTGAGGTAACCGCTTACCCTAAGGCGAACCGAAAGCTTTTTGCCACCTTATTCGTATAAAAAATTAAGTTTTGCCCCTACTCCTACACTATAGCTTCCTATATCTGTATCCTGAAATGGGTATTGCACTTATGTGTGTCCTGCCATAATTAAAGTTGCAAGAAAATTAATAAATAAATGAAAAATAAGTAAATTCAAACATTATAATCAATACTTAAGTAGTATGAGTAAAACATCCAAAACGCAAGATATTTAGAATATTTTTCGCAATTATATTTTTATAATGTAGGTAAAATACATAGCTTAATAGGGTGAGATCCCAGAGCATTCCTACATCATTTTAGCAAGGTGAATATTTATTTTTAAATATAAAGTTCGTTCGTTCGTAGAGTCATTTGAGGTAACTGTGCGCAGTTGTTAAGTGAGCGCAGTGCTTGTATCTCTAGGGCGGAGGGCGGCGGGGAAGTAGTTTTTTTGGGTCAAATTAAGGCCGTTGAGTGGCCAATTAGTCTCGGCGTGTCACAGTGGCGTAGGTTATTAGGATAACTTTTTTTCGTTAAAAACGATGTTTTCATTCGTAGTTTTTTGCAAATTGGAAAACCATCTATGGTAGCCATCTATGTTTTTGATTTCACAATGGTAATTTCTTTTTTTTTCTGTAGAAATATATTTATCCTACATTCATTAAATAATGTTAAATTTGCTTTTAACTATTTTACAAGCATTCATTACCAATTTAGTGTTCTAGGGATCGTGTGCACAGGTAACTGTGGGTATTTTTGTCGTTATTCATATCGTAATTTATTTTGTAAGTATTTTGTAAAACTACATCATTTCCGTTTTTGATTTTATTTCAATTTAGAGGCCTATAAATTATATATCTGAGAGCCGTGTGTTTATATTCCTAATTGTTATACTTAATGCAATTATGCGTGGTGAGCCCTTATTTACCAAAGAGCGAACAGATGACTTAAATGACTCTACTTACTAGTTTGAACGCGGGGCTACTACACATAGCAGGTACTTTAGTTTAGAATATTTAAAAATTTTTTTTTAAAAAATTAGAGGTTTTTTTATGTTAAAGTAGCATAACTTCGTTTTTAAGGTGTCGTAGTCAACAAGGAAAGTCTGTCTGTCTGTCTGTCCGTCCGTGGCTTAGCTCAGAGACCATTAGTACTAGAAAGCTGTAATTTGGCATGGGTATACATATTAATTAGGCCTACAAAGTATTTGAAAAATTATGTAAATGGTGGTAGGTACGGACCCTCTGTACGCGAGTCCGACTCGCACTTGGTAGATTTTTCGTTTTTAAAGCTCCCCACGGCTCTGGCCGAGAGAATTTAGCAATTTGGTTTATAAAAATACCGTATCAAACATATGAGTTGGTTATTTAACATTAAAAATATTTGTTTTTTACAAAAAATCTTGGCGCGCTCCTGCACTATACTTCATGAGATTGTGTTAGTCTAACTAACTAAATAAACGGACTGTTTTGTATGTATGTGAATTACAAGCATAGGTTGTTGTTTAATAACACGAAACACATACATCACGTACATTTGAATGCATTGTGATGTTTTGTAGGGGCATGCCAAGATTTTGAAGACACACTATATATTTAGTAGATACCCTGTTATCTGTATAATTTCATCGCTTTCGAGCTGGAAAGTGAAACTACATATAGACATATACATATACATATTATTATAGCTATTGTAAAAATCTTAGCTTTGCTAAAATGACTTAGGTCTGGCAACTCTGGAATATTAGACAATTTGGACTACAATTATTAAAATGCAAATTTCCTATTATATGCATTTATCTATATTACGCAGCTCTTAGTTAATACTTGGATTGCGCTGAACTGATGACGAGATTTCAAACGGAATTTTCCAGGATACTCTTAAATATATTAAATATAAAATATAAATTATATCTTTGCTAATTTAGTACATGTATATAACACGTTAGGACAATAAATGAGGATGTATAAGAAGGTATATTGCGTCACGGATAATTATCAACGTTAAGGTTAATAACATCCTACGTCACTTTAAATCTATAAATAACAAATTAATTCAACTCGTGGCTCGATTTCCATTGATATGCAGTTTCAAACTGGCACCCGGCGGAACCTTCCACTCACCTCGATAAACAAAACAACTTCATCGAAGAAACTCTGCGGCGTAAGTCGCAACATCGAAGGTAACGCCTTCTGTATTAACGTGTTTGGTCCAATAATTCTCATTGACATATTAGCTAACCCTCTCCGGATTTCTTTACCAAAAATATTTTGTCTGTCGTGCACTATTACCCATCCTAGCCTCCAACCAGGGACCAGAAACCTCTTGGCAATTCCACTGCAACTCAAAATTGGCACGTCTTGAGACACTGACGACATAGCTACATATTTGTGACCAGAAAACGTCATGTGTTCGTATATTTCATCAGCTATAATTGGGACAAGGTTTCTGGACGCAATATCTATAATTTCTTTCAAATGTTCCTTCGTGTACACTGAACCGCACGGGTTTGAGGGATTTATAACAACTATTGCTGACGTGTCACTGTCTATTTGTCGCTCTAGGTCATTGAGATCTACTTTAAATTGATGATCAGGCTGAAAAAATTACAAGTAGGTATTATTTAAAAATAATAAATATTGTGCAATCACTTTAAAAGATCGATTAAATCGATTCACTGCGTTACAAATGAAAAAAAAGTACCTACTGGCTTTGAAATTTCATGTTTTCTTATATATATATATATATATATTATATTAGAAATTTATTAAACATATATACAAATTTTCTTTTCATCACGTCTTATTTTTCTTCCGTAAGAATGTGCCAAATAATATTAAAAATTAAAAGGCAAAGTAAATTTTAAAGAAATCTAATAAAATCATTTAAGCATAAACTAATATTATAATTTTAACACAAAATATCGTGAAACTTTAACTTTTTCTTTTGTGCTTTGAATGATCTTCTCGTTTTAAATGCCAATATTAATCACCTAGCTTAGTTGTGTCTCAACGGCCTTGAAATCGTACTTCAAGCTTTAAACGACTACTTAACAAAACAAAATAATAAAAAAAGTACAATACATCGAAAACGGTAACTGTTTCTTTTACACCTAAAGTGAGGGTAGTAGAAATAATAATTGACATTTACCTACCTCGAAAACTAGACGTGATGGATACCACATGCTTGAAAATCTATATGACTCATCACCTATTCATTCTAGCTGACAGTTAAGAGGGTACCAAAATCGTGTAACGCAGTGAATTATTGATATAAAGGTTTTTGGCCTTTAACGGTCTACATACCTAGACAGATTCAATTACAGTATTACAATTATATATATCTAAACAGCCAAAACGTGAAATTTACATAGTATGTCAGTAGACAATTGCGTAGTTATCATAGAAAATAATGCGTAGTCAAATTAACAATATGCAAATATCGTTTATACTCAACAGGAAAACCTGTTAACGATGCTAGAAACTTGAATAACACCACTTTTTATACATACTGGCCGAGCCTCCGGCTGTGGCTCTCATTCTTGAACTTGACATCCCTTCTCTTGATTTACATTACATGTCTAAGATTACATGTTTTAATATACGACCGCTTGCTTAGATGTTTTAAAGAATTGCTAAAACCGATATAGCAAATCGCGTGAATATGTGTACATGAACAAACACGCAAATATGGTATTAGAATTATAAATAACAACATTGGACTGCCTTTGCCAGTCGCATATGCGAGATATCTCAGTATATATAATGAACTCTGTGGTTGCATATATTACATAAACCTGAAGTATATTTTTTATGGTTTTGAGAATTACTATTAGGTACTATAAGATTTAAAGCAAAATAAAAACCCGGAACTCCAAATAATATATATGTATTTTTAAGCGATATTATTTATACACCATATTGGTATAATAAAAAAAGGTTTAAGTATATGTTTTTTAGTTTATATTTGAACTTAAAAAATGACTCAACGGATTGGTTTGAAATGTTCACCCTTCTTCATCACCTCAGTTCATATTCTTAGAATTATAATCATGCGAAAACTACCAAAACCATTCAAATTTTGTTGACGTATATAGGTGTTGTGTGTATTCGGGAAAAAAGTATTTTCTTCACTGGTCCTGACACATAAATCACGGAAGGCTGTTGTTAAGATCAGTTAAATTGATTACAAAAAAGAAAAAAAAATCTATAAGAAAAGAATAAATTAAATCTTACCAATAAGTTATAGTATTTAATATTAATTCCTAATCCTTCAGCTAGCGTTTTGTATATCATAAACCCTGGTCTAGGTATAAGGATATTTTGTCCGGAGTCAGCAAGCACGGTGATTGCGAGCTCGATTGCATGTGAACAGCCACTGGTAAGGAACACATCCTCTGGTGTAACATCACCCTGGTGGGCACTGTACTCTGCCACGGCTTGTCGTGCCTCGAGATGTCCATTACTGGGCCCGTAGCTCCGACTAGAATTAAGCTCTAGACTATCACGAACTGCTTCCAGTACTTGTTCAGGAGGATTCAGATTTCCAAAAGTTGTGGGGTCACCTGTAATGAAAAAAAAAACTCTATTTCATGTCTTATAAAATTTACAGAGCGTGAGCTACGAACTATGTATATAAGATGCAAATAAAAATCGAAGGTTGAGTTGATCGTTGTGTTTATATCTATCTAGTTATCTGGGGGCATGGTAGTGCCCCCGCACGCAACTCTCGAGCGCAAGGCAAACTGCCGTAATAGCATTTCTGGAAACATTTCAGTGTATTTTTATGCCTCTGTTGATAGCACTGAGGGATATAGCTTTATTCGTTTAGTTAGAAGTAATAGGGATGTAAAGTTACGAAAAATCGACACTGAGTGACTGATTCATGATAATCAAAATAGAACTTATTGTTTTTGCTATAAACTCAAGCTCAACAAAACAAAACTACGAAATAATAATAATAGATATTTTTAGATATTACACACAGCGTCATCTGGTCCCAAACTAAGCAAAGCTTGTGCTATGAGGCCAGAAAATTAATACAAATACTAATATAAATACCTATTTTGAAATATATACGTGTTATTATACATAAAAAACACCCAGTCTCATGACAAACACAAATAATAAAGGTTTGTCTTGTGCGGGAATTGATCTTACGCATCTCGATTAAGAAGTCAGGGCGTTACCCACTGACCTACGGAGGAAATAGTAACAATGACTCCTACAACATTTTCAACGGCAAAAATCATACAAAACATAAAATATTATAAGAAGTGTTGAGGCTCATGCCTTGTCATTAATTAAAATGTTATAATATAAATGTTATATAATTAGGCACAGTAGATTTAAAAGAATGGAATTCGCCTTTCAGTATAAGTTAAGGGTCAAATCGGTTTTTCGGTCTTTACTTGAAAACTAACTCGATTTTTTAGATTTCAGTCGAAACAGCCATGGACTATCTAGTTAGCTACCCATTAATATGAATTCTAATGTTATATGTTAAAGAATAGCGGTTAAAAACCAAAAAAAAAATACAGGTCTTTTCCTGATTTTTTTTCTATCGAGGCAAATTATCGCTATCGTGTTTTTGGTAGAACAAGACATTAGGTATATGTTCTGCTATATAGGGTTAAATTTTTAATCTAAAATATTTACTACCAGTATTGATATTTTCCATTTTAAAAAATTTCACTTGGCGTTGGTCAGCCCCTAAACGAGTAAAAGTTGGCTAGGTTTTAGCCAAAATTAAATTTAATCGTAATCGTTTTCTAATATTCACCAATACTTGGCCTTTTATGTTATGAGCCTTTTATTTTTCTTTCAATGATTTTTTATAGACAAATCATTTCAATCGAGACTTGGCACGTTTTTTACAGCATGTTTTTGTTGGGATTTTTATTACTTAAACTATTTCCAACTGTATTGTAATCGTATCTGCATTCTTTATAAAAATGTAAATGTTTCTAATATTTTATTATTAAAGCTTGTGCCAAAAGATTTGACCTCAGGACTATTTATTTATTTTGTTCCTCAAGGCAGGCCAAGACTAATACTGAGTTTAAATCTTTAAAAACAACTTACATATAGTAAGTATGTGATTCGTTTAATTCCATTATAACTTCTTAACGCCTTATTAAATTCTATAGGGTATTATTGGAATTTTTATATTACTCCGGCACTCCCGCTGAAATAGACGACGGTATGGAGTGGCTGGTAATTTCATACCATAGCCACCCCATATACCTTAATAAAAAATTATAAAGAAAATCATATCAAAAATGTATATTATGCTCTTTATATTATAAATGTAAAAGTTTGGATCGTTGTGTGCTTGTTTATAACTCAATCACGCTTTAACTACTGGACACACATATAGGTTAGCTCCTGAAATAGGGCATAGACTACTTTTTTTCTCAAAAAAATCAAGTTCCCGCGGGAATAACTATTACTTAAGTGTAACTTACTAACCTTATGGCCGTCGGCCGTCTCGACGCAGGGTTGATAGTCCGTTTGTCCCATCGTGAGTAGGGGCATAGCTTGTATAGATGGAATTTACTTTAGGGTATATCAATACAAAAGGAGAGAGAAATTATTATTATCGTGCAGTTGCGTCAACTTTCCTGGTGTGAGTGTAGGGAAAAGCGTCCCAGCGTGACGAGTCCAAACCCGAAGAGTGTACTAAATCCGGCTCAAACCGGTGAGTTAGGACCCGATCTTCTTGTTGCAGGTGTAGATCAGTATGCACCACTGCAATGTCCACTAAACTTCACTGAAGACACTATGGACACCGATGTCCAATATGTTGGGCTATACCGAGCCGTAACTAAGTAACAGTCCGTAACTAGGTATCGTATTTTCCGTATAAACAAAACACCACAATACGCAATATTACGCGGGTGCGCCCGTAGCTGTCCGCGACTTTTCCAGAACTAATTGCGCACCGTGCGCGAGCCGGCGCAGTTAATTTCGAACCACGCGAAAGGACAAGACGTCACCGCTTAACTTTACCGAACAATCCCCCGGCCCAACCAGATCGTATTGGGCTGAGACTCCTCAAACGGGATAATCCTAAATAACAGGGAGACGGGACAAGGTCGCCACAGGTCGCCTCAGAATGGAGTCACCAACCAATACCTCAGCAACTCGAGGAACTCCATCCTGCCCTCGAAACAATTGCAATATACGACCCCTTCTCCAATGGAGGGGCAGCATATTGGACTCCTTCACTAAGACAAGGTGGAGGGTGGAGGGCACGGTAATAGCGAGGCCAGCGACACTCCTCCTCCAAAAATCCCACCAAATTGGCAAATTTAGGGAAGTGGGTGACAGAGTCGCCCCCGTGGCAGTACTCAAACCAGCTCTTAAAGTCCACCGACAACATTCCTAAGACTATATAGAGGAGCAGGAAAGACCACTCCTCCACTGGCAGGCCCAAAGCCTTAAAGGCGTTGTAGGCGACTAGTAGGACGTTAAGGTACCCAATCCGTAAGACCTGAATCCATGGCAGTCCCAGAATGGCGGAGACGTGCGCATCTGCCAATTGTCGTACATTCTAATATTGCTTATCCAGCAACTCTCGTGCCACCGTATAGCTGGCGCCGTCCAACAGGAAATGCTGGATAAGGTCACGCGGATCCCCGTACAACGAGGCCAATAGGTATGCCAGCTTTTGGGCCCATGTTAGGTCGAAGCGGGCGGTGACCAGGCTGAAAATCATATTCCTAAATGAGATCCACTGGCTAACCGTTCCAGCAAACCTGGGGACATTTAACACCGGCAGCATACTTAGTAGTGCCAACGTTCCCAGGTTTTGGCCGGCGGGCCCCCCTCCCGCCTGGGGTGCGAATGGATCCCCTACAGCCTGTCTGATCTCGTCCGCTATTTCCTAAGCCCGATACATATCGGACAGGATGCTGGCCATGGCCTCCGGCTCTGAATCGCCGCTAACCAGCTCTAAGTAGGCCTGGCTCAGCACCTCCATTCTGTCATGGCTTGTGAGCAGTACCTGCACACTATCCGGTCTCCCGATGTTCCGTTCAGCAGCCATACTTAAGCACGTCAAAATCTTTACCCACGGTTTCGACATGGCTAATGGCACACAAAATATCAATCAAAGATTAAAAATTAAACTTGATACAAACTATTATCCAAATTAACCACAAACAAACTAATTAGCGATACAAACTATTATCTAAACGTACACCCAAAATAAAAACCGAAAAAATAAACAAACAAATTGATAATTTACAACAGATAACAAAGGCGTGCGGAGCCCTAATCTTTCACGCGTATCTCTTATCGCTAACCTATCTACCTAAACAATACCTAACTTAAATTCCTACAATAACTCACGTACAAACTAGCTACTACAATCTACCAAATACCAACCGACGGTTACTATTGGCGCATAAGTTCAGTGCCAGAGGTCCGTGAATACGTTACCGCTACCTACTTATGCCAAAAACCCAACGCAACCACGCTCTGCTACCATTTTGTAACTTACTAACTTCTAAGGTTTCTAACTTCTTCAAAATTCTATGCCGATAACCAAATTTAGGGAGGGCGGAGCCGCTGGCAAAATCTTGTTATGTATATTCTGAAAATATACAACACAGCGGTCCTTTTTTGGGTAGGTGGTTATTTAATTCTGTTGTCGGTAAAAATGCCAAAATTATGAAATTCATAAAATTACCAGTTCAACATTGCAACGCTAAGGGTTCTGAATTTTTTACTGCATCAATGGTTACTGTCCGTTACGTTGTCACTTACTTATTTATATATTTATTGTTTAAGAACACTCAAAGAACTATATAACTTAAGGGTTATTAGATTTTTTAAGGGTCGGTAACGCGCGAGTGATGTCCCTGGTGTTGCAAGCGTCCATAGGCTGTGGTAACCGATCACCATCAAGTGGACCGCTAGCTTGTTTGCCACCTTTATGTTTGAGCAGTTTAAATTTGAAGCACAGTTTACTATTTTGCTTTGTTTGTATGTTGATTTTGAGGTCAAGTAGTGACGCATTAAAGCTTGTGCGTAAAAATAATATTAGTAGTTTCCTCTTCATTATCTTGGCTTTTAGATGTCTACTAATAATTATAGGCCTTCACATAATTTTTCACAACGTCGGGTCTTGCTTCACTTGCCTGCATGGCTTTTCTGCAGCTCAAACCTCGTCTGTTCTCCGGGTAGGAGGAGTGTCGCACGCTTATATTAACACAAGGATATACAGATAGGGTAAGCATCATTGGGTTAGTCCGGAATACGCCTCATATACGCGCCGCAGCGTGTGAAATGTAAGACGTGTAAAATAATGCCTTATAGGACGAAAGTGCCCCTCACTTTAGTCTGCCACAGCTACAGCAATGAGTCAAAAAGTCGTGATTTTACTTCGTGAATGATTTTCATCCCTCTATTCTTTAAGTTCACAGGAAAGTTTATTTTATTTTTGCTTGGAATAAAGAGAAGGTTCGTATATTATTATTAATCACATGTTTAGGATAAAATAAACGTATTCACTATTATTTTCGAAGGCATCTATATTATAGTTTTAAAGATTTTGCATTTAGTTTAGTACCTAGTTGTGGTAATCAAACTGTTGCATGTTCAACAGTAATTATTATTTTTTATTTTATTTATAATATGTATCTTATATACTGTACTATATTAGTTTATGATACATATTATGTTCCAACAAGTTACCACAGTTGATTATGATTAATAAAAGTTTACATTATTACTTATAGGCTTTGTTTAATTTTTAATAAACATACAATTTTATTAAAGTTACTCCTAGGTCGACTTACCCCTGGCTAGTTCTAGTTCTATTTTATTCCATTTCTGACCCTATTTTCTAATTGCCAATGAAATTTTCAGCAAGCTGCAGTAGTTTTTATTGTAATGTAAACAACAACAAAACGTTAGTCAACGAGCCCCGGTCTGCATGCTACCAAAATAGTTAAGCAGTTTTTATATAACCAATGATTATATTTTTGTTTCTATGATAATTTATTTACAAGCCAACAAGTCAAGTCAAAGTCAAAGTCAACTTTTTTATTCGCATAAGGTATTTACAAACACTTTTGAATCGTCAAAATTATGAAATACTATTTTTACTCCCAAAATACGCCGTATTTTGCATGTATTTTAGTGTCAAAATTAAGGTTTTTTAGTCATTTTCAATATTTTGTCAAATTAAATGTGTCTTTTTGTGATAATAGTAGAGAAGCCGCTTTTAAGAAAGTCGTCAAATGACGATTCCCGTCGGACTCAAGAGTCCTCTACCGACAACTGGTATCGTTGTGTTCAGCATGATCTTCTGAACAAGAATAAACCGGTTGTCGCGTTCTAAAGTGGTGGAGGGGGGAGGGAGGGAGAGAAAATACGCAGAAACCGGGTATCAGGGTTTGGTTATTTTCTCAATAACCACTAATCCGATTTCAACAAATAAGGTGTCATATCATAGGTGATAAAATGCTTAACATATTATGTATTATAATAATTTCTGTAAATACCATAGTTATTTAATATTCAGAAATAAAGGGAAATTCCCACAAATGCATGTTTAGTTTTGTTGAATTGAAGCAGTAAATTACATAGACAGGTATAAAATCAAGTACTACATAAAATTGTCTCATTTATTAGCTTGGGGATTTTTTTAAAATTTTGAAATTCGCTCAGAAAATAACAAGACGGAGACGGAGATTGGCCAAATGGCCAGCTCGACGACGACGTCTCACGCACGGCAGACACTCAGTCTCTCGCTTTGTTAGTGGCTGTGTATGTACCTAATTAGTTTTATTTGGTTGTGTTAGAAACTTAATAAATACATACTTATCCTACACTTTAAGTTACTATGTATATAGCAGTTAGCAAGTAAACATGGAATTAGGTGCTGTCGGGTCGGTTAGTTTACCTAAGTGAAGAGAAAAAGCCGAAATAAACTGGAATCTTTGCCTAATTTGCCAGTCTGAAGATAGCGCAAATGTCAGAAAAGAAACAGAAAATGGTATCCAGCGATTCAAGGAGGTGTTTGCCTTGTGTAAATGTAATAGATTCCATTGACCAGGAAGTGGGATCGTTTCATTACTTATGTGTTTATGTCCATAGGATTTACTAAACAAGCCTTGATGCTTTTCGCCAATTGCGAACTACTGACTTCTGAAGGTTTTCTTGAAGCCAAAGTCGTGAGCAGGAACACCCATCTAAATATTGACCACTTGCAATCCTATCACGAGGAAGCTGATACACGATATGTTCCTTATCGTATAGATTGTAAAACATTTGGGATTTAAAAAGTTGATAGTGCACACCCTTGACACCGATGTCCTATTATTAATAATCCATTTTTATGACCATCTTCCGCTGCGAAAGACTGGTGGTGACTTGGCCCATAGTGCTAAAGAGAAAGCCGATCTACTTGGTAGTCTCTTTGCCTTAAACTCTAATATGAACGACGAAGGCCCTGAACAAACTACTATACCGTGGTGCGGTAAGACCATGCCGGAAATCTCCATAACACAACGGGAGGTCCGGTAGTCATTGCTTTCTCTAAATGTTAATGAGTCGAGTGGGCCAGACGGAATACCAGCAGTGGTGCTTAAACAGTTGTGTTCTGTACTCACGCGCCTCTTCGCGCTCTCCTACCACACGAGGCAATTTCAGCCTTTATGAAAGACTGCGAATGTGCTTCCGGTGCCCAAAAAGGGCGATAGATTAGATTCACCAAATGACAGGTCAATCTCTATTACCTCTCTCCTCTCCAAGGTGATGGACGATCAATACGCAGCTGCTAAAATACCTAGAAAAACACGACCTGGTCAGCGACCGTCAATATGGCTTTCGCCACGGTCGCTCGACTGATGACCTTCTAGTCACACACCGATGGGCACTAGCCATTGAGAGTCAGAGGGAGGCATTGGAATGTAGCCTGGACACAGTAAAGCCGTTCGGTCGGGCCTGGCACTGGGGTCTTCTATCGAAGTTGCCATCTTACGGAGTTCAGAGTTGGTGCAAATAGGTGGCTGGCTTTTTGTCCGGCAGACTCATACGTAGTAGTTGAGGGTAGTTGCTCTGATAGCATGGACAATAATGCTGGTGTCCCGCAAGGCACTGCCATCTTACGGAGTTAAGAGTTGGTGCAAATAGGTGGCTGGCTTTTTGTCCGGCAGACTCATACGTAGTAGTTGATGGTAGTTGCTCTGATAGCATGGACAATAATGCGGGACGCAAGGCTCTTTGCTGTCTCCTACGCTGTTTCTACTGCATATCGACATGGAGACACTTATTACACGGGCCGTGCAAACATCTCTCGTTCCGATGTGGAGAAAAATCGCGAAAAACTTGTGTCTCAAGTCGAGACCACTCCGACCAAGGTCTGGGGACGGGAAAATTTGGGCCGATTCAACCCTAAGAAGACAAAAGTCTGCGCGTTCACCGCTAAGAAAATTCCAGTTACTGTGGTCCCACGATTCCAGAACACTGCCCTCTCCATCTCCAAGAGCATTGGGATTCTTGGTGATGAATCTCCGGCGATGTTCAGTTCTGAGATCATTTGCAAGACAAGGTGAAGCTGGGGTCCAAAAAACTAGGTGTACTCAACAGATCGAAGCAGTACTTCACTCCAGGGCTAAGGTCGCTGCTTTAAAATTCGCAAATCCGGCCCCATATGGAGTACAGCTTCCATCTCTGGGCGGGTGCACCCGAATACCAGCTTGGCCCTTTTGACTCGGTTCAACGACAGGCTTTGAGAATCTTCGACGATCCCTAACTCACAAGCCGTATCGAACCATTAAGTCTGAGGAGAGACTTTGCCTCCCTGTGTGTGTTGTTTGTATAATGGGATGTGTTCTGAGAAATTGTTTGAAATTTCGTACGCGTACGGACAAATCCGTACATATGGGAGCACTGTGCCAATATCTCTCAAAGATTTGCAGCTGATATCATGTTTGCCATATGGGTTCAGAATTTTTTTTAACCAGTACAATAACAAATCTCAAGATGGCAAATCAAATACATCCAATAGATATTTTGAATTTAGACAGATATGTTGTACCTACATATTTCTGGTTAACTATTTCAGTTGTACTTTAGAAGTAGGAGGTCACCTGTCTATTACCTTCAATCTATAAATTGGGACATTCTCTTAGGGAACTATTTAAAATATTAAATTATAAGAAACTAGCTGTCCCGGCGAACGTTGTTCCGCTGCCGTCCCTCTGTACCCGGCGAAAGTTGGTTTTTACCTATAGTGCCCGAGTCCGGCTCGCACTTGACATATCGAGATAAAAACTATCCTATCTTTTAAGTTGGATCAAATAACAGATATTTACGAAGTTTGATCAAAATCGGTTCAGTAGTTTAGGAGTACATTGAGGACAAACATTTTGACACGAGATTTATCGTATATATTAAGATTAACTACAGAGTTTCTTTATTCAAAATATTTGTAAAACTGTAAATGATATGACATATTATTATTTACCTTTTATTTTATACTTAATATTTTATTTATTTATATAATTGATTATAGAAATAAATTATATAACTAATACGAAATAAGTCTTCTAGTAGTTATTGAAATAATCTAGAAAATTTCCCTAATGTATAAATTTCGTCACAGCTTAATCATTTCTCAACCGAATTTAAAAAAATATTTTTTTATATAGCTGTATCAATAGCTCAATTCTTAGTAATACATTACTTTTTAATTTAATGTAATTTACTGCTTTAATTTAATAAAATTAAAAAAGTGTTTTGTCAAAAATTCGCTTTTTTTATAAATTCTAAATATTTAATAAAGTATGGTATATACAGAAACCATTGTAAAATATGTTATGTTAAGCATTTTATCACCTATCATATGACGCCTTATTTGTTGAAATCGGATAAGTGGCTATTGAGAAATTAACCAAACCCCGATAGCCGGTTTTCGCATCTTTTCCCTCCCCTCCCTCCCCCCTCCACCACTTTAGAACGCGACAACCGGTCTGTTCTTATTCAATCATGCCGAACCCAATAATACCAGTTGTCGGTAGAGGACTCTTCGGTCCGACGGGACTTCGGATTCGACAGCCTGGCTTCTCTACTATAATATGTAGATAGTATAAAGTTATTATTCCTAACGTGTTAAAATTGGTACAGTTTTTTTAATTTTTACCGGAGATATCAATTTTTTGCCAAAATGTTTTCTTTTCCATACAAATTACTTCAGGCTCCATAGCACTTGGAGCGATAAGCAAAAATAAAATGTTAAAATAAAATCATAACTTACCGATCAACAATCATAGTAGACTATTTTAAAAATCATTTTGAAGCACTAAATTTAAAGTCTATTGTGGCGAATAAAATGAAAGAAGTACTTAGTAACAAAATTGATAATTAACCTTTTTATTATTAAAAACTGTAGCTGGTGAAAAAATTTCATGGCTGAATTCTTCTCTTTGAGAATTCGCTGCGCGGACAGCGGGGGACCGGCGGTGCCCGTCGCTGTCATTACTCGGCGTAGACACGGCGTGCTGGTACGGCGGTCTGGGAGACCTGATGAAACGGCTGACCGCTGGCCGTCCGCAGGTTGAACGGGTTCCCCGAATCGAATCGAACCCAGGGATCACTTAATCTCCGCCCTGGGAGGCTGAACCGCCAACCGGTGTAAAGTCTCTGAAGTAGTAGTCGTGCTGGAGAATGAGACCAGAGTGGACCCGGCTGCAACAACAGAGGGGGATCAGGGTCCCTTCCGCCCGCCGTGCCAGCAACCATATCATCTGTATCGAGCTTCAGCAGTCTTAGAACTGCACCTTTTGTCGTCTAAGCTGTCTGTGCAGTGAATTCTCATCCTAAGTCTAAGTTACCCTTTTTATGGATAATGGCCAGAAATATAAAAGAAAAAGAAATTTTTACAGCGGCTACTCCATCCGCATATAATGTGGATTTTTGCAACATAAGGGGTTTACTGCGTGAATACGGAAATCTTAACGCAGTCCACCACCATCTCGAGACTGCGCAGCCAACCATTCTTTTTCTAAAGGAGAAGCAGATATCCTGCCCGGCCGACACATCATACCTTCATTATCCCGGCTATAAACTTGAGCATAATTTGATGAGTCGTGCCGGTGTATGTATGTTCGTCTGGTAGGATATCTGCTGTCGCCGCCTTCATAGCCTTGAAGACAGGGGCCTGTCGATATTGTGGGTGCGCGTAGATTACGGCGTCCACACTCGTATCTATGCGTGCCTACACAGGTCTCATAGCGGTGACACGGACGTAACTCGACTCTTCACGCACCTGAGTTTGACGACTGACAAGGGTCTAGAGCAATATCCCACAGCAGAACTAGTTATTTTGGGAGACTTCAACGCCCACCATCGTGAGTGGCTCAGTTCTCGAACCAATTACTACGCAGGGATATCTGCTCATGAATTTGTTACTGTTCCGAATCCGATCTTTTTTATCATACCTCGACAATCGTTGATATTCCTCAGTATTCTTGTTCGCGAACTTGTTTTAACCCACTTATCTTATCGCTCGTAAACAACTGAGTGTTTTTACTCTTTACTAATTTTAATTTAAAAATTTCTTCTTAAAACTTTTTTTTCGCGAGATAAAGGTACTCAGTGCACTTACATGTAATTGTTTAGAATTATCACTGCGATCTACCACATACTTAAACAATAGAAAATAAAATGGCACCTTGACCGTTTAGCTGCACAGGTGCAGCTTTCAACTTGGGCTCCGCTGAAAATCAGCGTTGCAGCATTCGTGTTGCAGCATGTGCTGAGTTGGTATAATTTTAGTTAACAACACTCATGATAATACAGAGTTTTTTCTCTCTTTTAAAATAATTTATTTGTATGATGGTTTTTTCCTTTTGTTTTTTAAATAAGGGTTGGTTAAACACTCGAAAGACGGAATAATGCGATGGCGAGGGGTCAAATGACCCGTCGTCGTAAGAGCATTAGCAGTTGATTAAAAAAAATTTTTTTTTTTTGTGATTTATTCAAAAGTTGGAATTAACTTTTCTTAAATTTGCCTCCGTCCATAGGGAATCGGGCCTGATTTTTCGGTCAAAATATTGTGCCGTAGCTGTGCTCGTCGACGGGTTAGGTCCAGTTTAAGATATCCTTAATAACACTTGCAAATCATGTCTTCTAATGATACCACTGTTTTCATACACAATATCCACAGTATCATATACTCGTAAATATTATGGACATACCTTTATTTGGATATTGTTCAACTCAGTAAATATATCATGGGTCAAATGACCCCGTATCGTCTTTGTAGGTAAATATGATGGTTATTTATTATAAGATAGTAAATAAAATTACAATGAACTAAATGGTTTAGTGACACAAAAAATATTTTGTTTAAAGTAACGTGAGGCTGTAGTAAAAACATAAGTCGTTTCAAAATTATCGAACACTAAACTTCATAATGTGTAAACCCCCGCCCGTCTTTCTAGTGTTCGAATTAAATATTGTCTATTGTCTTTAAGATGTCTACCACAGGGATGGATTAAGGGAGCCGAAAAGTGATCGAAAGTTTTGGTGAAAGTCCTGCGTTTTTGATGTTAGGGGCAAGATATTTTGTGTTGAGGTTAAAGAACCCATTCTAAACTAATATATTTACATACAATTCCAATTGACCTGATTAAACAACAAGATATTTGGAGGGACGAAGAATAACATAGGTGACCTCAATGCCCTGTTGCGTCATAAACAAATGAAGCTTTATAATTTAGTTTTATATAATTGAATAAAGTTTTATATTTCTTCAAGACGAAACAGAACAGAAAAGACGTAAAATGAAAACTTTCATTTATCTCAATTTAAAGTTCCCACGGAAAACGACTTTTCAACGGTCGATACTGCGGGCAAGGAATTTTTCCTTTACGTCAAAAAGGATCGTAGCTGGATAGACAGACAATAACAGTTAATCAATGGAAAGGAATCCAGAATAAAAGCTAGTCTTCTATATAAGTAAAAATAAAACTAAATAGACTGGACTGATTTCGCTTGTTTTATTAAAAAAAATTGTAGGAGTCCAAACAAGGTTTTATTAAAATAAAAGCAATTTTCTTATCTCCAAACCGGTTTCTTGGGCCGAAGGGAAACTGACTCCCCATATCCAGATATCGATGCGATATGAATGCGCGTCACCAACGTCTATTATTATGCTTAATGTCAAGTTTCCACGTTACTTAGTTTTTGAGAAAAACCTCTGTAACAGATGAACGAAAGAAACAAGGCTGAAGTGATCGTATTTACTGAGCACGTAAAAGTAAAAACGGAACCCTTACACGTGTAAAAAAAGGCGAATTTCATGCGAGGACTTAAGTCGATTGACGATTCCCAAGAGTAATGGAGGATTCTATAGTTTAATCACGAGCGTTTCAAATGGATTACAAGGTGCAAGATGATTTTTTGAAGATGTGCATTCCTTTTTTTACCATTGCCTATATGTAGGGCATCCAATCTCGGTATAACTAGATCTCGAAATACCGGGACTCCGCATGAATTCCTGATCCCGCAAGGACTAAGATTATGAGTTGACGAATAATAATAAGACAAGCTTGCTACCGAAAAGTGTACTGCAAAACAAATGTAATTTAGCGTTATCATGTGACGTAAATATGAAAGATGGTGTTGATAAGGAATACGTTTCTCTTTCTGTTTTTGAAGCAAATAAAATAACACAATATCATGAGGAACCTAATGATAAACCGCGAGATTTGTCAATGCAAGAAGTATTGGAATTAACGCTGTCCTTAGTTCTAATATAAATTACTCTACAAGGATTACAATCAATTCGATTGAATCTATATTAGAAAAGAGTAAAATTTATAAGTGTAATACACCCACTTGTGTGAAAGGTTAAAGAGCTTCTTGCCTGTCAGGCGACACTTTTAACACAACAAAGATACTGTAAGGCTCACGCAGTACAACATACGGGATCCCGCAAATACCGGGATCTTGCGGGATCGAAAATTATCGGTCCCTAAAATTCCGATATTACAACAACCTGCGGGATCGGATGCCCTAACTACGAGCAATTAAGATTTTTCTGATCCGGTGGTCAAACATAAAAACTGCTGTCGCCATATAAAAATGCTGTGAACTTTTTCGACAATCGCGACAGATACTGGGTCAGAAAAGTTGCACTGTACAATGGTAAAAAAGTTATTCAAAATGTTATTGAGATGATATTCTCTTCCAATGAAAACATTTCGTAAACAAACACAGCACCAAGTAATAAATAAATTATAACACTAATTAAGTAACTTAAATAAGTTTTTTATACTAAGCAATTATTTGTTTTTAAATTCATTGAAGTTAATCATTACGAAAACTCAAACTTAAAGTATTTTTTATTGAAAGTAGACTTTTAAAAATTGCTTTTGATTCGACAATTTAATTATTAATTTTATAGACTCTACCACTAGTTAATAATTTTACTACCGAGAAGAGCCGATTAATCTTTATATTTTTTTTTCAACTTCATATTAAAAATAATACAATATAAATTACAATAATACAATATATAATGCATTAATTAGAAAATATTACATATGCCTCCTAATTAATTATGTTCTAATTCCTCCAAGATTTTTTATCAGTAATGTATTCATCAGAGATTGTTCACTCAGGAACTAAAATGACCCATTGCCTACGAAATGTTTAGCTGGAGCTGCTGTTGAACAGACACAGTCATCAAAACGCCAACAATGTTATAATTTGCTTCAAGATCACGAACCTAAATTACTTTACTTTATATACTTTACTTTAGAATTTGAAACTTTGGGACTATGGCGTTCAAATACCGATCTATCTAAGAAGTTTCGCTTCTGAGGATGTAAGAGCAGGAGATACCCTGACCTTACTTTGACTTAGTTTGCACTGGAAACTGTCACAATGTACGAATTTAGATTAATTATCATAGCAACAATAATTAATTATTCATGTAATAAATTTATTAATAAACTATAATTCCATCGCTACATTATAATTTTCTATTATTTAATTTTGTATTTGTTTCTATTTACGATTCAGTTTATTAAGCTATTTATTTTGATTTCACTTTAATTTGTAGTTTTTTGAATATTAACTTAATGATTCTTATCATCTTATTGATCAGTTTTTGTAGAATTGGAAAAACTGTTAACAAAAACTGATTTTTGAACTGTTTATATATACCTACCTCATACATGATGTCTGCATTATAATTTTTGCAGATCCTAAAGTATGTTTAGACCAAACTTCAACCTTGTTAGAGCTTAATACTTCTTGTACCAGAAGTAGAAGAAAGCGGAAGGAAGTTTCTTTAAAACCTCACTTAACGTGACCATTTAGGTTATAAGGCGTGAGTATGAATTCCCTGCCGATGGCGAGCGGTGCGATGGTAGGAAGTAGCCGTTAGCTACTTTTCGAACTATTTATCATAACACGGAATGTGTGGATTGTACAAGCGGTAGAACACACACAGGTAGACAAAATCTCTGCTCAGACTTAAGAGTTAGATACGGCTTGTACATTTGGGATCGTCGACGATTCTCGCAGCCCGTCGTTGAACCGAGTCAAAAGTGCCAAGTTGGTATCCATATGATATGAGATTGCGACTTGTAAAGCAGTAATCTTTACCCCGAGGTGAAGTTCTGCTTCCCTCTGTTAACTACTACAAGTTTATTGGACGCCAGCTTTACAATGTCTTGCAAATGGTCTCGAAACTGAACATCGCTGGAAATGTCAATACCAAGGATCCCAATGCTCTTGGGATGGTGAAAGGTGTGTTCTGGAATTACGGCTCTGGAAATGGCTACGTTGCTAGTTTCTAATACACATGATTTAGATATAAGTTAGTTAGTTAGTGCTATGTCTTATAATGCTGATGTTATTAGCTTCACCCAGTCTTTTCCTATTTAAATCATAATTTAAGCTGAGTCATTTGACAACAGACAATGCCTGTTATTTTAATATTTTTCACCAAAATAGAATGGTATTGTATAGAACTTAATACTTAATAAACTTTGTGTGTATCGCCCCCCTCTGCAAATTATAATTCTTTAGAGCCTGTAATGGAACAAGTTCTTAACAATATTTATCATACTCAAAATACAGTTATTGTTTGTCGTAACTTTAATGTTGATTTATAAACTTATTTACAAGTTTTGACTTAAATTATTTGTTTCTGGATCCAACTAGAATTAAATTGACTTCAGCCACATGTTCAGATAATATTTTCTGTAACGTTAAAGTAAAGGATAAATCTATTACTAACAATTTTCCAACCGATCACTGTGGTCTTATAATGAAAATTCTACACAACTATAAAAAAATCTCAACTAGTAACTTGTAGACCTGTGACCAATGCACGATTAGACAATTTTAAAGCAAATATTGAAAAGAAAATTCCATTTTTACATTTAATACATGATAATCTTTATAAACATTTTTTTAATTTCTTAAGTAATGAGTTCGAGCAAGTGTTTAAAGTAAAAACTTTTAGGCCAAATAATAATGAAATTTAAGTACTGGGCTACTGTAGGAATACTCCGAAGTCGAACTAGGTTGTATGAGTTGTATGAAATAAAATAAAACAATATAACCACAGTTGTACGTTCACTAACTATGTCATAAATGAATTAAAAAATATTTAAAAGAGTGTGCAGGGTTGCAAAATCAATACATTTAAGTAATAAAATTAAAAATTCTGATAGTAAAATAAAGGCCACATGGAATGTAATAAATAGTGAAACAGGAAAAATTAAACCGCGTGACAATCATTATTTACTTACTGTAGATTCAAAAATAATTGATTCAGACCTTGATGTCTCTCTCTCTTTTGAAAATCATTTTACTGAAATTCCTACAATTACAACAAATGCATTAAATTACTCTCCATTAGAATCAGAGTTACTTATAAAATGTAAAGTAAATAAATTTCAGGCTATATTTAAATATGAGCTTGTTACCTGTGAAGACATTTTTAAGAAATTTAAAAAAAACTGGTAACCGATGGGGTATCTCAGTTAAAGTCCTTAGCGGAATTTCTGATAATATAGTACCAATCTTAGTACCATAATATTTTATAAGTTTGTTGACGAAGGGAAATTCCTAGACACATTTCAAAAGTGGAAGTAAGGATGATCCTTTTATTTTAGACCTACCTCTATATTGCCTGCCTTAAACAACAACAAACGAACAGCTGAAACCGCTGTGTCTAGAATCATGACATTTTGCACAAACGTTCCTTAAATGACGTAAGTGTGCACTAAGAAGGGATTCTTTGAAATTAATCCCCTAACGGAGTAAAATATGGGTTGGCAGTTTGCATGGAAATTGCTAAAACTTGGTTTAAACGTTAAAAAATAAGATTCATGTGATTCACCGTTTTTGAAAAATTATTCTCTAGACGGCAAAATAGAGTATGAAAATGTGTATGAGAATTCCGATGTTATTGTATGTAGAGCAGTAAACAGTCAAAAGCTGTTTTTTTTTTAGTTTACGCAGACGAAGTTGCGGGAATAAGCTATTCTGCTCATATTCAAGTAGTAGAATGCAGAAGATTCAAACCAATGAAGTAAAATCCAATGGCTCAAAAGTAAAAAAAGGAGTTCCTCAAGTTTTCTATTTTTAATAAATGACTTGTGAAAAAGCTGTGCAACATTGTACTATATGCAGATGACACTTCTCTTTTATTTAAAGTTGACAGAAATATAACTAATTTTGATGACGTCAGTAGCGCACTTTCTCAAGTTCTTTAGTGGTTGACGGCAAATAACTTACTTTTTAATAAAAAAGACTAAGTGCTTAAAATTTATGATGCCAAATGCCAGAAACATAAGTACAAAATTATGCTTAAACGGACAAGAAATAGAACTATTAGACTCAACAGTGTTTTTAAGTATTACATTAAACAATAGGCTGCAGTGGAACCCCTTACATCTCAGTTCTTGCAGAGAAACTTAGTTCAGCTGCTTAAGCAGTGAGAAAAGTTACTTACAGATACAGAAAGTGTCAACCACTGTTTGCTTGGTCTACTTTAGCTATTTCCATTCCGTCATGTCTAATGGCATTTTGCTTTGGAGTAAGGCAGCTGGTATTGATACAGTCTTTATTTTGAAAAGAGAGCAGTGCGGTCAATCTATAAATTAGAACCTCGAATTTCTCTTAGGGAACTATTTAGGAAAATTTATATTTTAAATGTTTCTTGCCAGTATATATCTTCGCTTGTATAATGTATGTACACAAAAAATTAGAACTTAATTGGGCTGTATTTGTATTGGGGCTTTTGTTATATTTTTAAATTAACACATTATTGTTGTTATTACCTAGTGTATAGCTATATTGTATTTTAATATGAAGTTGAAAAAATATAAAAGATTAACTGTTGAGTTTTTTACCGGATCTAATTTTTTTAATTAATAACTATACTGACGATTCAAATGTGCTGTTTAAACGTCTATTTGAATTAAAAAAAATTAAGTTTGAGTTTGGTGTTTTCTGAGCGGTAAACCTGCAGACTTGTGTCTTCTTACGGTTAAATCGGCCTAATTTTTCCCGTCCCCAGTCAGTAACCTTGGTCAGCGTGGTCCCGAAGTTTTCCGCGCTTTTCCTCTACAACGGATCGAGGGATGTTTGCACGGCCCGTCTAATAAGCGTCTCCAGTACTGTCATTTGCATAACAATGTATGTTGCTGATGGACGACATGTCATTGATATGCAGTAGCAACATCAGTGTGCCTAGTGTGAGTTTTTGCGTGTTTTTAACTCTATTACTGCATTTGCGTAATCATTAAAAGTCCTATAAGAAAAAACCGACTCAAAACGCGTCTGCTAGAGGCGCCCCCTAAATTTTACATTTATTTCGTTAACGCGTACGCGACAGTTGAGTTAAAAACTCACACTAAGCACAAAGAACATCTACCGTCAACTACGGCTCGTATGCGTTTACCGGACAAAAAACTAGTCACTCATATTCACAAACCCTAGGGCAGTGCGTAAGATGGCAATTTCGATAGAAGACCCCGGTGCCAAACCCGATTGAGCGCCTTTGCTATGTCCAGAATACATGCCTCCCCTTGACTCACAATGGCTTATGCCCATCGGTGTGTGAGATCACCTTGGAGAGGAGAGGTATTAGCGATTGGCCCCCTATAGATCTGATCTATCGTCCTTTTTGGGGCAATGAACGGATATCCCTGCGTAGTTATTGGTTCGAGAACTATACCGATCGCGATAGTAGGCGTTTAAGTCTCTCAAAACAACTAGTTCTGTTGTAGTATATTGCTCTAGAATTTATTCATTCGTCAAACCCAGGTGCCTGAAAAGTCGAGTCACGTCAGTGTCATTGCTGTAGGACCTGTATAGATACGGGTGTGGTTACCGTAATCTACGCGCACCCGCAATATCGACAAGTCTCTGTCTTCAAGGCTATGAATCTGCGTCACCGTAAGAAAAATTATTAAAAATAGTATACGGATAAAAATAATATTCGTATACACAATGATCAAATTAGTAACTTCTACCATGTGTTACTTAAATATGGTTATCTGGGTCATAAATACATATATCAATATAAGCATTTTCCCACCATCCCCAGCCAAGTGATCAAATGCACTATGGGTCCTGGGGATTTTTTTAATTGTTATTGAAATCTATGACGTCTATTTTAGCACTGTAGATTGCTATCTAAAGATTGATGTGAATGTGAATGTTACTTACATTGCTATTACATCTATATTTTTGGACCACACTACAAAATACTAAAATTATGATTATTTTTAGAGACTGAATGTTTTTTACTTTTTTATTAGAAAAGTCAGTTTCTTTAAGAAAATATAGTAAGTTCTGTTTCCAATAAAAGTAAAATAAAACAGAATATTAAGACTTGTGGTTTATGTCCAAGTTATATTCTGATATTTAGTTTATAATGAGATGCAGACAATAAAATACTTGATTCGCAAAATAAAACGAGATTTGTGATCAAGTCAGTCAAGGCCACAGTAGATTCGGGTATCATGAGATACCAAGCACGATCACTCTAAAAAAATAGGCAAAGTAAAGGTAAACACACCCACCGACATAAACTAACCTATACCCTCTCTTTCTCTTATTATCTCTTCGTCAATTTCTGTTACACCTGAACATAATATATTAAATTGAAATATTATTTGGATAGGCTTCAGAAAACGAGTGAATTCATAATAGTAATAGTATACCTCAATATTAATCAGGCCGAGAAGTGGTAAAATATTGTTTTAAGGGTACCTCCTCTACTCGAAAAGTGGGGATATTTTTTCTCGTCTATCCCATAATGTGCATCTATATCTGTGGTGTGCATCGTGTATCGTTGTCGTTCAAAAATATTGTGGATGTAGGTAAACCATTCTTCGATTTAGGGACTCGTTTGCGAAGTGTCCTAGTGGCGACTTGTCAAGTGAAATACGAATACACATTGAAGTAGGGGCGCGCGCTTGTCTGTACGTGGTTTTTGAACCAAATCGGTTGACAACTTTTTAATATAATAGGTAAGTTCCAGGTTTCGCCATAAAAAAATTAATGAAATGGGTTGATTTATTTATTTAATTAGTTTTCGCTGTGAAACAAGGAACCCTAAACCTTATTTGAATGATAGGGAGTTTAAATTTTTTTAAGGTTTACCACTCGACCTGTTTGCATGAGTCGAGAAATAATTTGCAACAAAAATCAGTATTAGTGATATTAATGTATGCACAAACTTTCGTGGTCGTTTCAGCCGAAAGAAGCCATTGCTGGAAGCAGGCCTCCACCATATGTTTTCACCATGGCCAGTTTTGGGCCGCCTGCTGCCACTAGCTTGCTGCGGCTCAGTTCAGATTATCTTTCCACCTGGTAAGAGTTATTCGAGAACTCTTTTTCCCAATGGCTATCAGTTCCAGTGATATGGCCTGCCCATTTCCACTTCCACTTTTCGCGCAAATATATCTCCAATCTCGCTGAACGATGAGTCGTCTTATTTACGAGGCCAACACACAGAAAACACTTTTAACTTCTGTTATTATAAGTCATCACTGTCAACACATTGGTTGCAGTATTTTAGTTTATCCTATATATTTCAACGGCAATCAAATTCTTTTATCCTTATTCTTACTTATATGCATATTTGGGAAAGTCTGTTTTTTTGTTATAGCTTTACGTCGCTGCAGAGCAACCAACTGGGCGGATTTTTAGTACAAAGATTTTGATGTTGTTTCCCGGATAATTCATAAGTTCTCGCAGGAATAACTGTAATCGAATTCTACGTTGACGAAGTATAGCTTGCTATAGGAAACTTCGTTTCTATAATCAAGAAGTTCCTGTTAAAATCCCATGCCGATAACCCAATTTAGCGCGAGCGGAACCGCGTGTAAAGCTAGTTTTAAGTAAATACAATAAAAAAAACTACTACTACACTGATTGAAATAAAACTAAAAGTAAATAAACTTCCTATCTGATGTAAAGTGAACGCACGTTGATTTCAATTTACGTTCAATTTAAAGTGAACGCACGTTGATTTCAATTTACGTTCATCTTTTTTAATATTGGTATCAAGCTTTTTTGAACGTCAGTCAAATTCCAATCCAATTCCTCTATTATTCTAAAAATTCTACAACTATTTCATGACCATTATTCTGTTTTTGGTAACTGAGCACTACTTTAATACTTTAAAAGGGAATGGAAACTTACCAATAGATAGAGCAATCAGCTGCTTATTCGGATTTGGTTCCACACGTAGATCCTCAACAATTTCGCGGATCAGGTTATGGGTATTGCGAGCCAGTGTCGACGCGCGCACCTCCCATGACTCTTTCCCTCGTGACTTCAGCGACATGGGCACAAAACATACGATATATTAAAGGCTGTGTATACACTTACACTTGAATAGAGAATAGTGCTTGCCGTCCGATACAACTCACTTTTGTATACTTTATCCACGTCTGGCCAATAACAGCTCTAAAGCCGCAGAACTGGTTTGGAATATATTGTGGATGATACGAAGGCAGTAGAGCCAGTTTACGTACCTAACATAAAATCATATGGCATTTAGTTTCAAAATATTTGTATAAACATACTGGTATGGTAGGGCTCTGTATATGCTTAAACTGTTATTTAAGATTCGACAAACATCTATCTCTTTTATGTCTTTTACTATATTCTTTTACGTTTAACGTTATAGGTTCGTTTTACCTTTGATAACCCACTCCTAAGTGACTGCAGTGCTATGATTCAAATTATAAATAGATATTAAAATTAACTTAAATCTTACCAATAAAAAATAATACCTTATTACAGTACTAATTCGAGAAATATCTAAAAACTATCTATGATATGGCAACGTAACGAAAAACCATAAATAATAGAACAAGTAATTAATACATTCTTTGTCGAATAGAATTTGGAAAATGAAACAGTATAAAATTCAAAAATAACGTCTTAAAGACGAACTCTCGACATTTTGACCATTTATAAAATTCTTTTCTGTGTTTTTTAAACCTTGACGGAACCCTTGAACCTAGTGTCGCCCTGTCTGTTCATCTATATCACTGCCATTTAATTCAGAGACTACTAAGACCACATCGGCACCACTGATATTTTGTACATAGAGGTATATTTATAGAAAATATTATATAATTCAATTTTGAAAATTTATTAAAATTTAATAATATTTTAAATAGAAAATATTAAAAATTAGGTGTACCTATATGTGAAGTGGTTATAAAAAATAACTCTTTGTGAAAGGTATCTTTAAATAAGAAAAAAACGTTGTAGGGTCAGGGCTGTAGCTATGGTTAAATCTAAGGTAGGGCAGCGGTGGTTTCATGTAGGGTGTAAGTAATTTTTTATCTCTAGTTAATTTACCTGCTTGTGAGCGTGAGTAATTAAGGTAGTAGGTAATTAGGTTATTAACATTGATGCGTATAGATGAGGCAAGAGAGGTATGCCAGGATCGTAGCAAGTGGCAGTCTTTGGTCTCTGCCTACCCCTCTCGGAAACAGGCGTGATGTTATGTATGTATGTAATTTATTTTGTAATTGCGCACTGGTTACATACACACTTTAAATGCCACCATAATGTAACCATTATGCATTTAATCTATGGGCTTCTGCAAGAATTATATATTACCACGATTGTAAAAAACTGTGGTTGATTCAGAATTAATTTAATAGATGTCACTAGTAGTAAACAATTATATTTTTTTTATTAATTTATGTTACGGGAAAAACAGGCCTATCGCTATTACCAAGGTGATCGAGCGTGTGATCAACACATGAACACGATGAACACGACCTGGTCAGTAATCGTCAATATGGCTTTTGCCACGGTCGATCGAAGGCGTTCGATCGGGTCTGGCACCGGGGTCTTCTATCGAAGTTGCCATCTTACGGAGTGCCCGAGGGTTTGTGCAAATAGATGGCTAGCTTTTTTTCCGGCAGACGCATAAGAACCGTAGTTGACGGTTGTTGTTCTGATAGCATGGATATTAATGCTGGTGTCCCGCAAGGCTCTGTGCTGTCTCCTACGCATTTTGGACATCAACAACATGCATTGCTATGCAGATGACAGTACTGGAGACGCTTATTACACGGGTCGTGCAAACATCCCTCGTTCCGTTGTGGAGAAAAACCGCGGAGAACGTGTGTCTCAAATCGAGACCACACTGTCCAAGGTCTCTAATTGGGAACGTGTAAATTTGATCTGATTCAACCCTACAAAGACACAAGTCTGTGCGTTCACCGCTAAGAAAACCCCATTCACTGTAGTCCCACAATTCCAGAACACTGCCCTCTCCATCTCCAAGAGCATTGGGAGGTTGGTGTTGACATCTCCAGCGATGTTCAGTTCCGAGATCATTTACAACATAAGGTGAAGCTGGCGTCCAAAAAATTTGGTGTACTCAACAGAGCGAAGCAGTACTTCACGTCGGGGCAGAGGTTGCTGCTTTACAAGTCGCAAGTTCGGCCCCATATGGAGTACTGCTGCCATCTTTGGGCAGGTGCACCCGGATACCAGCTTGGACCTTTTGACTCGGTTCAACAACGGGCTGTGAGAATTGTCGACGATCCCAAACTTACTTGCCGTATTGAACCCTTAAGTCTGAGGAGAGACTCTGCCTCACTGTGTGTCTTCTACCGCTTGTACAATGGGATGTGCTCTGAGGAAGTGTTCGAAATGATGCCCACGGCTACTTCATACTATCGACCGCTCACCATCGGCAGGGAATTCATCCTTACACCTTGGAACCTAAATGATCACGTACAGTGTGGTTTTTGAGAAACTTCCTCCCGCGAACGCTTGGGTTGTGGAATGAGCTCCCTGCCAAGGTTTTTTCTAAGGACTTCTTTCTTCAAGAAAGAAGTTATTGGATGTTTGAAGGGTCGGCAACGTAAGAGTGATACTTCTGGTGTTGCAAGTGTCCATAGGCCATGGCGACCGCTTACCATCAGAGGACTGTGTGCTTGTTTGCCACCTTAGTGGTATAAAAAAAATGTATATATAGATATTATAACCTAGGTTGTGGTATTTCTAAGGTAGGGCATTAGTATTTCAAGGTAGGGCATTACCCCACAATGCCCCCCCTTAGCTACGGCCCTGTGTAGGGTTCCTTACACAGTTTTTCAAATATACAAAATATAGCTACATTAAAAATATAAGGCTCCAAATAAGTTTGCCAACTTAGCGGAAATAAAAACCTATGAAAATTAAAAAAAAAAAAAAAATATTATATTTTTAACGGTGCATGTTCTTTCACAACATTGCAACATTGTATGTTCTACGTTCCCACAACTAAGGCTCATGCCTCTCCTTTAAAAAAAAGGCTTCGTTCATAAGTGCACTGCTGACCTAATGTGGCCTGCAGATTGGTTGACATTGTCGAGTCAAATAACCTGGAGTCAGAACCTAACGGTTTAACGTACCCTCCGCTGAAGCACGGAGGATCTATGAAATAGTGCGATAGTGGTACTATAACGATCACCCACCAAAAGACTGACTACATGCGACGTTTTTATTTATTATTCGTGTGCATTCTATTTGTTTCGGAAACACCTAAAAGACAGCTAGATCTCATGAAAACTGAAGTTTCCTTACGATTGGCTTGTTCTGGTGTACAGTGAAGTGCAATCATCTTCATCGACTTTTAAATAAAACTTCAGTTGGGGCAAAACATTTAGAACGCGCTCCGCTTGCTTCGGAGAATACTTAAGGTAAGCTTTTTGTTGCATATTCTAAGTAGCAAAATAAATAATTAAAATATTTTTTAGTGCAGGTACATACATGTTTTTCGATTCAGGAATCCGTTTACGAAATATTTAGGCTATAGCATACCCTAGAAAAAGCGTACCTTTTCGACTACTAAACAAAGACATGTTACACTATTTAATCATACAAACAGACACAGTTCCGCGTACGATAGGTGCTAGCAGGTAACCGCACGTTGAAAATCTCGATTTTGCCGGTATATAATTCGAATATTTATTTAGAAGTATGAAATTAGCATATTTACTTGGTCATATTAATATATATTTTATGTAATAATAATCAAGATAATATCCAAACAATTTAAATTAAAAGCTAAAAATAGAGTGTTAGAACAATTTTTTAAACCTTTTTTAAAAACGCCTAGTCTAATATGCCTCTTTTGATATATTACAAAAGATTTCAGTGACTACAAAATGTTTGAAGTAATATTTTACTTTTGTTTCATCATTATTAATAAGGAAATAATAAGTTAACTAAGTTTGTAAACTAAATCCCTATTCCGAGAAAATGCTAATCTTTAAAATTTGGACATAAATTAAAAAAAAACTGTTTGTTTTTTTTGAGTGTTTTACCTATTTGTTTATTCGGTTAAGAATTATAAGTTATTCTTATTTTTCAAAGGTGTAATGGTGTATTAAATTTTTTTACATGAAATTACCACCTAGTATTATCAAAATACTACACAGCACTAAAGATAGCGGCGCCGGACCTTAAGAGGATAGATACACTTCGCGGCGCCTCGCAGCGGGCTTCATACAAATGAATTTCTCATTTGTTTTTGACATTTACTGATCAATCACTGTGAAATTTCTTAGTCATAATCCCAAACCGAGTACCTAGGTCTGTGGTTATTCCAAAATCTTGTAAAACATTCTATTAACTAGAAATCTTTTTAAAACCATTTGTATGAACTATAAAATTTTATAGAAAACTGGCACACTGCAGAACATGTCTTCAAAATTTCATAGTGTTTGATCAACAAGTGTCAAAAATAAGTGAGAAATTCGTTTGTATGAAGCCCGCTGCGAGGTGCCGCGAAGTGTAGGGTAGACAGAGGCGAATCGGATCAGTGGGTGAATCGGATCAAAATAAGAAATTCCTTATTATTTTCAAAACACATGAATCGGAATGCTAGCGAGTGGCGTCTTATGATCCCCCCTTCTGCCCCACACCTACCACCATCGGCAGTATTTTGATTCGATTAGTAAATCAGTGTCAGCGCTGTTTGCCAGCAAGTCGGGTATTTGGGTGCGTTACAAAGTCAAAGTCAAAGTCAAAGTCAAAATGCTTTATTCAAATAAGGATTTTACAATCACTTTTGAATCGTCAAAGTTATAAAATATTATTTTTTGAACCCTCCCACCTTCCCGCCGGTTCACAATGTTGTTGATTTCTACCGAGAAGAATCCGGCAAGAAACTCAATAGTTACTCTTTTAAAAACACTATCAATAAAACAAATAAACTAAAATACTATAATGTTTTATATAAAAAAATTTTAGTCGTACAATTTTATGTTTTTTCCATTTTAATTTGGTTTACCTATGCATCCTGTAATTGAGCATCATCAGTCCCAAGGATTTTTATCATTTACATAATCTGAAATATTGTAGTATGCCTTTTTACAAAGTACCTGCTTGATAAAAGATTTAAATTTACTTATTGATAGATTTTGAATTTTATTGGGAACTTTGTTGTAAAAGTGTATACATTGCCCCATAAAAGAGTTACTTATTTTGTGTAGACGTGTATCATGCACCAACAGTTTTACTTCTAGTATTTACTTTGTGAACGTCACTTTTCTTGCTGAAACTATTGATATTTTTATGTACATATAAAAGATTTTCATATATGTACTGCGACACTAAAGTTAAAATTTTTACTTCCCTAAACCTATCCCTCAGAGATATCCTAGATCCTAATTTATAAATAGCACGAATTGCCCTTTTTGTAACAAAAATATTGTATTTACATCAGCAGCGCTGATACAATTTTGGCGCTCATCTAAGGTACGTACTTACAGTTTTTTTGTTTCACTCAAAGGATTTATATGAAAACTTTTCAATATAACATTTAAATTGATTGGGACAAAGTCTTTTTAGGAAAACATTTTAGTTTTTGAGCACAAAATTATAGGTTAATGTGTAAAATATTTATTTGAAAAGTCATTAATTTGGGGTTATTCGGATCACGTTATTGGGGGCAAATGGGATCACATTTTCAAAGTGTTTTTTTTTTATATTTCTGAATATTTTTACAATTTATTTTATTTTAATTTCGTTATATGTTGTGTATGATCCCATTCGCCCAGAATTGAAACAATTTAAGTTTAGGAACGAGTATTGCTTAGCTGGATAGTAAATGATTACCATTTTGTTTATAAAGTCACATTTGTTACACTTTTGTATGATTTTTATTTTCTCAAATAAAAATTGATCCGATTCGCCTCGGTCTACCCTATCCTCTTAAACATTTTTGTCAGTGTATGATAAAAATGTTTTATGTAAATGTTTAAGTGTATGACAATTGTTGTTATGATTGAAATCAATAGAAATAGAAAAATATTATTGTCATGGGTGACTTTAATAGATGCGAAAATCAGCCAATCAATCAATTGAGAAAAGCCTAATAATGTATTATGAATGGAATAAAGGTAAAAAAATATCATATTAGCTAATATAAGTCTTTTTCCGCCCTTTTAATGTCTCTACATTTTAGAAATTTACTTTAGATTTAAAACATTAGTTTACGCTAAGAGTTAAATTAATGTTAAGAACGTGATTCGAATGCGAGATGTAGCCTCGAATGGTCTAGACCACTCGAAGCAGTTTGAGCGGCTTGCGTTCGAGAAATGTCGGATTCGACATTACCAGAATTGCTTAACTACATCAAGAAAATTCGTTATCAATTCGATCGCGTGAGAATTGGCTCCCTGGAGAATCGTTTGGCGTCATTTTTAGAGTGATGTCTGTGTGTGTGAGAGTTGGTGTGTGTTTGCGTGTGTGTGTGTGTGTCTGTGTGTGTGTATAGTATATAGTAGTATATGTAGGTACATACATACATATATGTAGTTTAGTTTTATTTTCTCCTCGATATCTCAAGAACTAATGGACCATTTTCTCTTGAGACAATATCAATCGATTCGTCATGATCTGAAAAGACTTTAAGCAAAATTGGTCCAGCGGTTTGTTTTTTATCACTAAAAAACTGTTTTTTTTAATGTTTGTTACCTCAAAACTCCGTCATTTATAAACCGATTCGGATTTTTTTACGTATAACCCACAGATTGGTCTTATTTTAATTTAGTAAGGACAAGAAAAATCAGAAATATGTGAGCAAATGTTTTCAAGTTGTATCATTATGATTATTTATTCGAACTTTTACCGGTCTCTTCGTCTAGACTGGCCATGTAAGTTTCTGCGTGGCGGTGGCGGAGGCACTACTGTAAATAAGATTAACAAAACAATATACGATATAATTATCGCTCCACATTTTAATACGTGCAAAATTATATGACACGCATTATAGTTATCAACTCGACATTCTAAGGCTGAGTGCAAATCGGTCCAGCGGTTTGTTTTTTATCGCTAAAAAACTGATTTTTAACAGATTCTTTCATTTATAAATTCTCAAATAAAAAAAAATGTTCTAAGAGTTGCTCGTGCGGTACTCACTACCGAACCATTTTTTTTCAAAGTATTTTAATAGCCAAATTATTATAATATTAGCAAATTCACTTAATTAAGGTTTGAACTATAAAGTATATTTTTTTTACGCCAAAAAGTGTACTCAGGACTGTAACAAAATTAATCAAATTCTTGCAAACTTAACTCGTTTGGGTATGTCATCACCTTAAAAGCTTTAAGGATTTGTTCCAGTCCTACCGACCAGTATGCCTGTCCTTTTCCATACCTGCCAGATGTATAAAAAAAATGACGGAAGTAGTAGATATACACAGCCAAGTTCAGATCCACAAGTTCGAGTAATAGTCATCGAATTTATAAATATAGGTTCTAACTTGGAGAAGTAAAAAAGTAAATTTCAAACTAATTCTATTGAAAATTACTTGTATGAAGTTGTTATTTGTGTAAAACAGGTATATAGGTGTGTATTATTTTAAGCCCAGAGGCAAAAAATTGGGAAAGGATTCAAATGCTTTATATACAAAAATTCTCACAAAGTTTGGATCTGATTTGTCAAAGCATGAAGCTCCATCGAGTGTTTTGTTTTTGCTGAAAAAAAAGTTCGGCAAACAACTCAAAAAAATCATGTGAAACTAGCATCGAAAAAAGAGGTCTACGATGCAGTGAAAGGATTCAATCAGGACGACCAGCCAAGTCAGAAACTGTGAAAAGAAAACGTGTTCACAATATTGCATCAAATATTAATGATAATGAGCCTCCTAACAAAAAACACTAATTTTATAAAATTAAGTCATTTTATTTTTCCGTGTATCTACGTTGATTGCCTTACAATGGCCATACTCATACGTCTTTAAATGAAGGCACAGTTATTTTTGCTCTAATAAACAAATAAAGTCTGAGTTTTCTTGCACATTCATCAAACACAATAAATGTCCTTAAACTGAACACGAATTTGGAAAGGGGGTGTTAGTATTTAGATACATTTTTAGGCTAAAAAAATATTAGTTGGTAGAGTTTTGAATTTTTGTGTATATATTCACTAAGACGTCCCGTTGAACATACTAAAAGTCCCCATCGATAGCTGTTGAGCTTGCGCTGCCATCTTGGAAAAAGGTACCCTTTTTTTAATTGTTTGCTTATTATATCTTAGCAATTATTGCTTATACGAAAATACATTAATAGATTATATACATTATACTTGAAAACAATAGCTTATTAAATATCATACAAAAAAGCTCATATATATTTTTATTGTATCTCTAGTATTTTAACTGTAATCCAGCGTTAAAAAGGAAAATTATTTATTTTTTTGCTGCCCATATACCGTTTGTTTTTTGTTTACTCCAAAATTGTACAAATATTTTTTAGACTTATTCCATGAAACTACCAACAGTGGGAAAGAGACAGATGAGAGGGTGAGAAAGAGAGAAAAAGTAAAGGGGAGGGAAGAGAAAAAATGTATTATGTGACATGGTGTGTATAGCTGGGTCGGAACGTGTTTTGGGACCACTTGGATATTATCATCTAATAGCCAAGACCGGCTATCAATACCGAATAGCCATGACCAGCTGATCATCATCTTGTAGGTATGCCTTACTTCCCATACAGACTACTTATTCCATTCAATTATTATTATTATGATATTCAACTTATTCCGATTTACGTGACTCTGTATGTAAATGTAAATAGTTAGCAAGCATTGTTTATTGTACTGCAATACTCCCAATGACAAATTTCTTAGCAGACTGATTGATATACTCAAATTTAACATTATAGCTGTTTTACCACAAAAACCGAAAAATTTCGAAATAAAACAGCAATAAAACCTTGGATTACTAAGGGATTGCTGCGATGTATTAAGAACAGGGATAAACTGCATGCTAAATTAAAAAAGGATCCTAATAATGACATACTCAAAACGACTTACAAACGATACAGAAACTTTTGTAACAACATATTGAAAAAATGCAAACGTCAATATGTAAGTGACGAGCTTAAATCAGCAGGAACAAGCAGCAAAAAATTATGGTCATCAATAAAAAATATAACAAACCTAAATAAATCAAATACTTATCAATATGAACTGCTCTCAATTAAAGAAACACTTGAAAGATCTATAAACGCAGTCAACAATTTTTTTGTATCCATCGGTGCTGAGCTTGCAAGTAAAATATCTACACAAACCTCACCGCCAAATCCAGACCTGGGTTACCGAAGCCGTGATTCTTTCGTACTCCTTGGCACTTGTGAAAATGAAGTAGATCGGCTTATTCTTAGCCTCAAAACTGACTGCGGACCTGGAAAGATAATCAAAGATTCCATAGTTCCATTGCTGACTTATTTATTCAACCGTTGCTTAAATGAAGCCATTTTTCCCGACTCTTTAAAAAAATCTATTGTTATTCCTATACATAAGGGTGGGGAAAGAGACTGTGTAAACAATTTTCGCCCTATATCCATGCTGACCGCTATATCAAAACTTTTAGAAAAAATTATTAATAAAAGATTAATAAATTATTTAGAATCTAAAAAACTTATTTCAAATGCGCAATTTGGTTTTAGGAAACAAAAATCTACAGCTGACGCTGTACATGCTTTTACTAAATTTATAGTTAACAAACTAGATAACAAATCGAAATGTCTTACTATATTCCTAGATTTAGCAAAGGCATTTGACACGGTCTCTTTTTCCAAACTTACTGAAAAACTTGAAAATCTAGGTATTAGGAATACGCAGCTGTCACTCTTCCAGGATTACATCAGTAAACGAACCCAACAGGTTAAAATAGGAGATATTGAAAGTGATGCCAGTTCTATAAATTACGGAGTACCGCAGGGCAGTATTTTGGGCCCATCTCTCTTTCTCTGTTACATAAATGAGTTGTGTAAGCTCCAACTTGAAAACTGTAACATCATTTCATACGCAGATGACACAACGCTCACATTTTTTGGGGATACATGGGACACTACATTCGAATATGCTCAGAAAGGCTTTGATCAGGTTTGTAACTGGCTGGCTTTGAACTCTCTTACATTGAACTCCACAAAGACAAAGTATATGACGTTCTCCATTCGAAACTCCCCCCGTCAAATAAAATCTAACTACAAAATTATCTCCCACTCTTGCGCATTAAATAAATCTGTAAGCTGTACATGTCCACCTCTTGAAAAAGTGAACTCCATTAAATACTTGGGCATTATTATTGACAACAACCTTTCGTTTTCGGATCACATCAATAGCTTGTCCAAAAAAATTAGGAAACTCTTATATTTCTTTAAAAACCTCAAAAATGTAGCAAGCTCGGATTTAATGAAAATGGTTTACATTGCGCTTTGTCAATCGGTATTTAATTACTGTATCTCCTCCTGGGGTGGCTCAAGTAAAACACTAATGCTTGATCTTGAAAGAGCTCAACGACTCATCTTAAAAGTATGTTTTTTTAAACCAAAGTTATACCCCACCTCAAATCTTTTTAGTCAGCTAAAAGTTTTATCGGTAAGACAATTATATGTCCTATCTTTAATTCTGAGACAGCACACATGTACAAATTATGTTTCCATCATGAGAACTCTTCCAAAAGACGTAATTATCTGATATGCTCAATAAAACCCACGAGAACTTCCTTTGCCCATAAATTCTTTACCTATAATGGCGGTATATTGTACAACAAGGCTAACAAATTACTGTCTATATATAACATGGCCCAAAAAGAATGCAAGATCACAGTTACTAACTGGCTGCTAAAGCTTACATATGACGAAACCGAAAATTTATTTTCGGTGCTTTCATAAAACATATACATAACCTACATTTATAAAAAATATATAAAAATAAAAATGCACTCACACTCACACATACACCCCAGAACCCAATTTACATCCTCATACACACCTTAACACACCCTCACACACCCTTAAGCACACACACACACACACATACACACACACACACACACACACACACACACACACACACACACACACACACACATACATACACACACACACACACATACATACACACACACACACACACACACTCACTCACACACACACACACACACACACACACACACACACACACACACTTACTTCATATTAGCTTAGCAATATAGTTATATTTCTAACGTCTTTTTTAAAATTCCATTTGTTATTTTTCCGAGAGTTGGACCCATGAGACCCATAAAACAGGGCTTACCTAGTCTCCTGTCTAGGGCTCCTGTCCCATTTACTAAATATGTTAAAGTTAAAGAGACTGTATATTTATTATAACAAATTATGTTTATGTGGAAAAATAAAGAATTTAATCACAGCAATGACAGGCTGGAAATACTCAACATAGCGCTTTTACAGAACGTAAGCCTAAGTTTCAGTAGAAATGCTAGAAGGATTTTGCTCTGACCTTCTTCTCGTTATTGTCCCTCTGACTTCCATCCGACAAAGGCCCCGCGAATCAGCTTACAGAACCTAGACCGCACCTTCGCTCTCATTAGATCGCACGACAAATTGGCATGACCATCTAATCTCTTACCAGTCACTAAGCTAAGCTACTATCAGCGAGTGCTCTTTACAAGCGTTCACTGAAACCTGAGGACATAAGTTACTAATAAGAGAGCCTAAAGCCGCTCGAAAACAACGTAATAGTTATCCCTCTGCCGATGACGGACCCTATTATAACTCCTTCTACAAAAGTGTCAAGGAGGCTACAGGTGTAGTTTGTCAAAGCAGTCAAGAAAACCTGATGGAAGGGATCTAGCCCGGCCTCCAGACTTAAAGTAGCTATAAAACAATTGAAGTCGACACCCTGAGCGATATGCCTCCCTTTAAACGTTTAAAGTATTCCCTGCGTTTGACGACGACTAAAAGGCAGACTGCTTAGAAAAAACTTAGAGTCGTAATGCTTGCTAAGCACTAAACAGACGCCAATCATATCCGCGAGGTACACAGTGAGGTCAAAAGGAGATGCACTCTCCCGCCGCTTGCCTCTCTACCAACTGTCATTGTAGACTAAGTTCTGCAGACTATCAACATTAAGGTTATTTGGTATATTAATAAGTGTTTTTAATGGGGCGATGTCGAACAACATTTTTTGTGGCGTAGTTAGGGTAAAAACATTCTGAGCCCTAGTCATATAGATCATTTTTAACGTTTAATACTACCACAGTTACGTAATTTCATAGACACTATAGAACTCTTCATCAAGGTCATTTCGGTCTTAGGGAAACGGGGACACTGCATCACGGATTTCACGGAGTACATTTATACCTACAGGAGCGTTAATTTTCGAGGTAGCGAAAGCGTTCAATAAATACTGGCACAACAGTTTTCACGCTTAGATTTTATAAGCTGTTCCACTATATACTAAGATCGCTCTAAAGTGGTTTTTATTTTAAGCACTTGCTAGCTTGCGAGTTACTGGTGGGTGACAGATTCAATGACCACATCAATATTAGAGGTCTAATAAGAGCAGGGATGAGATCTAGTTGTGGTAAGCTGATTCTTGTAAGAGCTTTCTTAAATTTGACTTAGTTTATCACAGTAATTGTCATAGTGGCTTCGTAGGACCCAAGGGACATAATAACCCAGAGATTATTAGGACAAAGTTCATCCAGCACTTCTACGAAGCGCAAACTTAGGCTTATGTTATGTAGAAACGCTATGTCGAGTATGTCCAGCTCTTTTTAAATTATTTATTAACTTGTAAACACGCTACTTATAACACTTCTATTTGCATCGGGAATAAAAAAAACTGAATCCAAATCGGTTCACCCGTTCAAGACCTACGGTTCCACAAACCCCTCTTTTTGCGTCGGGGGTTAAAAATACTGATCAAAACGATTTTTTTTTTAAAGTGTACTAGTGTGCTCAATATACTAGCTGCAGCATCAGACCAAGAACTCCATAATCTTGCATGGTTATGTAGCATACATGGATGTTTCAAATTTAGGTCACACAAATGTTTGAAAGTAAAGTACATACCCATAATGCGTCTAAGATCCCTACCGCAGCTAACAAAAGAGCTGCACTGAAAAAAGAGGATAGCAAAACTGGTTTAGCTATTCGAAATTTATTTAGTACTAACCAAACTTTTGGTATAATTAAACAAATGATTCGCTACATGAAACTCAACACTTTATCTACTAGTAGCTATTTAGTTTAGCAGTCCCCCTGTTATGTTACTAGTAGATAAAATTTGTGTTATTGTTAGCTAAACTTTTTTTTCCGTGTGATGACCTTGAAACGGCTGAACTAATTTTGATAAAACATATTTAAGAGCCACCGCTGGAAAACCTGCGTTCAAATAAAAAAAAAACATCCGAATTGTTTCACCCGTTTAGGAGCTACTTTGCCAGAGACAGACATACACACACAGATAGCGGTCCAACTTATAACACCCCTCTTTTTGCATCGGGGGTTGAAAAATACACCTTCATATGCGCAGACCACAGAGCGGAACTGGGCGATAAATGACGCTTCTCAGAACCTGTATCCTGAGTCCTGTATTCTTGGTTGAAGGTTACGCGACACGGTTCAGAGCGCACTGGCTGGTCAGCCCATGGCTAAATTGCCAATTTTGAGAACTGTTGGGCCATCTTTTAGGGTTTTTAAGCTAAGCCATAAAAATGGAACTTCGGAAAATGAAAGTGTGTGAGTTCATCACACGTGTGAAAACACGTGAATGGCATGACAAACCTGTTTACAATTTAAAGTGCAGTTTTATTGGCCATATTTTATTTTGAAAACCCGTTTTCGTAAATATAGTATCTACCTACTTACGTTTTGCAAATCGTTTGCAATTATTACTAAAAACAAACCGGCCAAGAGCGTCTTGTAGACGCATTAAGTTCAGGTTCCGTAGAATGAGAATTATTACGAATATATATCTAAAAAACAGACTTCGTTTAAATTTTTATCCGTCGAAAAAATTTATAAATCTATCAGGGATGTTTTTCTTATTTTTTTACAACAGGCTAAAAAGTTAAAATGGGTGACACAAATTTTTCAACTTCAAAAGCTCGCAATAAATACACTTAAAAGTAGAAAAGTTATTTATATTTTTTCTCTCAATTTCATTATAAAGCTGTATGGTGGTTTACATAAACCACCTTTCTGTTAAATTTGCCCAGAATCGATAGAAAGACTAAAGACAGAATTATAAGGCTGTGGCTGACAAAGGACCAGACTGGTCAGAAAGACTTGACAAAATTTTAAGGGTTATGTGTTTGCTATTTGGCTACAGAACCCTGAATAGTCTATCCAATATTTTAAAAAGATCTTGTAGTTTAAGTAACAAAAATTTTTTTTGATATATAATATGTATGTAATTTTTTTTTGATATATAATATGTATGTAAATTTTTTTTGATATATATGATGTATAATATGTTTTATGTCAAAGAACTTGAGATTGGTATGCTTAAAGGTTTAACCTATTCATTTCAATACACCTTTCTCAGTTTCAGGTGAACTTCCTCCTGCGGACGCTAAGGTATTAGATTGAGCCGCCTGCCAAGATTTCTCTAAGGACTTAGTACCTATGGGGTAATTCAAGAAAAAAGTGATTGGATTTTAAAAGGATCGGCAACGCTCGAGTAATGTCACGCTGTTACTGCGTCCATAAGCTGCGGTGTTAGTTTCTTGCCACCTTAGTGGTATAAAAAAAATAGGAGTATGGCTGTGAAGGATCCACAGCCGCTTTACTTTAAGAGATTCGTGAATTTGATGCCCCGATTAAATTTATTTAAAGAAAAAGAAACCGTGTTAGTGCGATATTATTACATGAAGGTATTCTTAATAGAAAACGGTTATTTAGAAAACCCCCGTAATAACACATCATATTATTTATGAAAAAAAATTGGTCTAAAAGATTAGAGCAATTTAAAAGTCGTAAAGACAGACAGGCAGACAAACATACAGACATACTTAAACTTAGTCATAGGGCTTCATTAAACCTTTGGGTACTGAACAGAACCTTACACTGTATTTTGGACTACAATTACTAGTTATAACGGAACGACCGTTTCCGGTGGTCCGTCTCCGGTAAAGGACCGATGATGAAGAAAGAGTGGAAGTTTCCAGGCATCCATTCTTAGGTCCATTACCGGGGCCGTGATTTCGAAATTGGAAATCAAAAGAGTCTGGATATCCGTTGACAAGGGAAATGTCAACATTCTTCTTTGCGTCCACTGTCTATACGGACATCAAAAATTTCTATTTTTATTAATTGAAAATAAATACTCCTGCTAAGAGTAAAGCGTCAATTCTGTGACGACGCCTTAATATTCTACTATTGGAAAAACCTGAGTGATATTAGGTAATCCACATATTTGTAATCTTGTTACTGTGTCGTGATAGTGTGTAAAAGAGGTACGTACTAATTCCATTCTTATTAACATCTAGTACGACGGGGTTTTTTTTTACGTGGGGATTTCCATCATCCGCCTTCGGATACAAACCCCCACTCTTCGCGTCTACGGAGAGGGCCGGCGCGTTGCAGCTGCTTTGCTGCGCTTACACTGAGGGAGGCCAGGGTCCTTAAAACTCCAAATCCTCGGCCTGCCTGGAGTCTACTGTACTCCAAATCCTCGGCCTGTGCGGCACCGGGCCTGCGGGGCGAACTGCGCTCACGTGCAATCTTGCACTGTGCCAGCCACGTGCGGCCTTTCCTTGTGCCTGCCACGGGCGACATATTTCACTACTCAACACACGTTGATAGGCCACTTAAATTCAGTCCCGTCCGCGTCTACTTGCTGCGGCGGCGGTGACCTGAGGCGTGCCTTCAACGACCAAGACTTCGGTTCGTAGGCCGAAGAATCCACAATTGTATTAGATACCTAATTAAGATTTGAAATCTACACACTTTAAAAATCTGTGTAGGCAGGCTTGCGTTTTCTGTCTTTCTTCTTATTTAGGTAGTCTTATATGATTGTAAAATAGGTAGCTGCTGTGTAGATATTTTAAGGGATAAGAATTACCCTAAGTGATTAGGATTTTGTTCATTAAAGTATGTTATGATGAAAAGTGTATACTATAGATGAGAGTATTCTAATATAACCTGCCTTACCCTTGAAAAGTGTTTCTTTATCGACCTCTGAACTCTCTCTACCTAAACTTTTACTCCTGAGCACCAAGCCGGTGCATTCGGTAACAGGACACTACTACTATAACCTGTCCTGTTATATAGTGTATAGTGTGTTTTATGTTTTTAGGTTAAAAAAGCAGCTTCTTAGTCCCGGATTAATAGTCGTGGCTTAGACAAAGTAACATTGTAAGACAGAGACAAGAATCATGTCGGCGACATGGGCTCGCGCGTGCTACCTGTCGACATGTCGGCGGTGCGTCTTTACTAAATGTACCTTGAGGGGTACGCCGGTAACGTCATGGAGCTGAGCCGGCTTTGGGTGTAGTGTGGAGATCCAACTACTTACTTGATTTAAAGTACTACTAAATAAACCCTATTTCGACACAATAACTTGCTTGGCCAAAATCGGCTACAGTTAGTAGCTGTTTAACAAATTAATGAAGTACTAAGCATATCCCAACATGATTCGTCACTTCCACGTGCACGTTCCGCGGCTCTCATTCAATAATTAATTAATTGTCTATTTGTTTGTTTACTCAATTTTAGTTTCGATAGCCGCCAGCTAGGATATGACACATATCATATTTTTTTTGTGATTTTATTGTGTTTTGCCGATTTATTGATCAAAAACGGACAATTGTGACAATCTTAAATACGATTGCTACAGAAAAGTGTAAAGTTGAGTAGGCAGCAAGCGATTTGAATGAGTTTAATAACTTACAATTAAATGAATACGATAACCAAAATTCTTTTTTTTATTTCAATCGAGAGTTTACATGTTGCAGTGAATGATTTAGGGAGAATCCTTCTTTTAATATAAGCGAAATAAACACATCTGCAGCACAACAGTATATTTTTCAAAATATAAAGTTTAATAGAGAACGTTCGAAAAAATACCAATTCAGCCTACGTTAGTCAGTCTCCGTCTAATTAATGTAAAGAAATTGGAAAAATCAAGAAAATGTAAAACGCAACATTGTCTTACTGCTAATATTAATATGAATGTACAAAAGATAAATTGTAATACAAGTTTATTCGAAAAACACTAATGTTGATTTCAAATCTCATTTTCTTTTTATTATTATTTCCTAGTATTATTAAAGAAACTATTGTTAATATTTTAATTTCCAGCTATAGTAGTTTGGCGCGATGATGAATCAGTCAGTCGACACTCTGTCTAGATATATTTAGTAGTCAAAAATAACAAAATGGTAACTCCTAAATATACCCGGTTATAACCCCAAATCGGGTACTAAACGTAGTCATTTTTCTTTAAAGTTTAGTCCTACCTGTACCCGACCAAAATCTTATGGGGAGTCTCCACAAGGTACATTTAGTAAATACGCGTCGGCGGCATGTCGGCGACTTACGTAAGCGTTGAGTTGCCCGCCGACATTCAAGCTTTAGTGATTTGCTAATATTGTGCCAAAGTATTCCAACATGCAAAGATGTAAAGCCGCCGAGTCGATGAGTCACCGGGTCGGCGGCTTTGGTGTGTATTGCGCTTTATTTTACTCGTATGATACGTTAAGAGAAGACTTATTAGGGACGGCGTTATTACGTTATATGCGTTATTTTTTGGGTGATTAGAAGTTAGTAGTTCAGGTGCGGTGACTATAAAAACTTTACCCCCTGGTATGGTGACGTCATCTTCTCCAATATTTTGGAGAAATTAATTAATTATCTTCTCTGTATTCGCCATAATTTCTCGCTTAACAAGAGTGAGGACAATAGATTTATTTGTTGAAGCTTTTTTGTTTTGTGAAGTCATTAAACCCTTTAGAAACCCAAAGAATTTTGTTTTTATGAGTTATAGTTAGCATTTGGTCACCTCCATAAATAAAAGAAATGAGGTTCCTAACTAACTGTCACCGGGCAAGACGATTTGACCATAAAATGGTATATATGCAAGATATATTTTAAAACTAAGTATTACTCATATTTTTGTTTTTAATTTTCGAAAAGTTACTTTAGCAAGGAAAGAAAAGAAATAATTTATAATAATTGTTGAAAACATGAAGCAACAAATATTATAATTAAAAAAATTGGTAAAATAGTAAAATTTACTAACAATACAAAAATCACATTACTTAAATTACTAAAAAATATATTAATTTTAGTGAAAAAGTAAAAATATAGTAGTTAAATTACTAACATATATTTAGTGGCTGCATACCAAGTGCATTTATGATATGAGCCCGAGATAATTTCTCATGTAGGTACACAGGTGTTTCCTTCTTAATAACTCCAAAGGGTAGCTAAATGAAGTTTGCTTCTAGCTGTTTGTTTAAGTAGGTTAGAGTTTTTTTTATAAGACTAAGGTGGTAAACAACCTTACGGTCCGCCTGATGGTAGGCGGTCACCGCAGCCTATGGACGCTTGTAACACCAGAGGTATCAATCACGCTGTATGATTTATACATATATATCATATTGGTGTACATGTGTTTGAGGTTGTATGTTAAAACAATAACGTGCACATTCATTTTGCACACGTTGCAGAAGACGCTGTGATTTGGCTAGTAAGCATGGTCGATAAACAACATCACCATAATTGAACACTGATAAAACCAGCGACTCGCAAAGCTTGATTCGTAAATAAATTCTAAGATAATTACGGTTTTTGTATTGAATTTTCAATCAGTAGAAAAAGTTTCTTACTTTTTCGACTAGGTGTCCCTCAAACTGTAGCTTGTTATCAAATAGTAAACCTATATTGCGCGCTTTATTTACTAATGATAGAATAGTACCTCTGATTTGAACCACATGATTTTGAATAGCGATATCCTCTGTATGATCATATATTTTGATTTTAAACGGTTCAGCACTAAACTATTGGAAAATGACCACTATTGGATCCGTTCCAGGTCATTATTTCATTTTGTGGCCAAAATGAATTAAAAATTTGAATGTCATCCGCGTAATTTTTTTTTTTTTAATTATATTTTATAATATTTATGTAATTTTTTTTTTTTTTACAAAGAATTTTGTATATTTGAGGTTTTTAATATGTATTTTTTGCTTTTCGGGAGAGGGTTTAAACTCCGAAATTATCCCTCCGGAATACGTCTGTACCCTGGTGTTACATAGTGTAAGGTGACTGCTTAACATCAGGGAAGCTTCTTTGTCTTTGCATTAATCATTTTCGAGGGCGCACAAAAGCCAGAAGAGTTACGGCACTGAAGGACGGTTGTCAGCAATATCGTTAGCAGAAGATAACTACATTTTGTTTTTCTACTTATTTATGACAAGATAAGTCGCTCATTTTGCCACTACCCAACTAGCACATAAGGGATTTTTACAGCTTATCTTACGGCTTTTAGTTCTAAATAGGTAGTATATCAGTGTCAGAAAAATCTTTCAGTTTGTAAGGTGGTCTCGAAGATGCAAATGAGTACTTAAATTCACTCGCAGTTGCATATGTATGTATTTAGCTTTCCCTATATTTCTTTTGGTGGCATAAAGTCGAAATTGCTATTTATTAAAAATTAATTAAATTAATTAATTAAAATTAGTTAAAAATCGTCAAGTTAATTGTGCTTAACAAAATATCTTGGACATGAGTGATGGCAATATCGATCAAGAAAATACTGACCAACCATCAATAGAGGCTGAATACAATAATATTCAAAGGTCTGAAAGATTTAAAAAAGGACAAACAACTACTTTTGGTTATAACATTTACTCAATTGTATTCACAGTATGTAAATAGGTGATTTTTAAACCTCATGGTCCTAAATGAGACGTAAATAAGTGAGGATTAGAACTGTAAGATGCAAACTATGTCTTCAAAATGGAGTCTTTAAAATTGTGAAAGTTTGGTTACGACATTATGTTATTGATACCTAACTAAAACTGTGGTACTTGTAACTGATGTAATTTAACAATTGAATAAAATTTAAATAACCAAAATCACTTGTTTTGAAAACCAATAAAAAAGTGAGGTTATAATCATATATACTTTTTAATTTATTAAAATTATTTAATAAACTTAATCTGATGAAAGGCGCGTGAAAATCTATAAAAATATATCATATATAATTCACATTAAAAAACAAATCGCAACGACTTTTATACTAACTCAATGCTAAAACATTAAAGTTACCTAATAATAAATAGAAACACGATAGGACTTACCTAATTACGCACGCACGAGTAGCATTCAGAGTTACTTTTGGATTTTATTTTAAATAATTAAAAATTAGGTTTTACACTCGAAAATTTTTTTAGCACTTCTTTATCACCTGATGAATGAACGAAATCGTTTTTCACTCAATTACTCATTCGCTACGCACGGCTTAGACCCACGGTTCTAATTTCCACTACAGAGTATAATTTAAAGTTTAAATAAAATTGCAGCCTTATTTTCGGTTCTAAATGGGTTCCTTTCCTTAAAAGTTTAAAGTTTAAATTTTAAACTATTAAGGGACCCATTTAGAACAGAAAATAGGCTGCAATTTTTCTCCTTTTTGTGCTATTAGGGTGGCATATGGGTTGCCTGCACCTATATACCACTTAATAATGACTGTAATTTTCACCTTAGGTAATGCTCGGTCCTATATATAACTCATATGTCACCTGTTGTGTTAGTTCCTGCTCGCTATTTGGTTGTTAGATATCTATTAGTAGGTACACGTTTAAAAATATTATTAAAATCTTGCATTTTGAATATTTTAATACCTAAATTCGGTTATAGGCGTGGAACTCCCTAATTATACTAATAAAGTTTGCTATAGCAAGCGATAGCTGCAGCTATATTTCGTTTAAGTTTGGTAATAGTTATTCCGGCGGGATCTTTTAAATTTATTGAGATAAAATGTAGCATATGTGTTAATCCAGGGTGTCAGCTACCTCCATACCAAAATTCATCAAAATTGGTCTAGCCGTTTGAGCGTGAAAAATTAACAAACATACAAATACACTCATAAACTTTCGCCTTTATGATATTCATGTAATGGGATAGCTGGCCCTTAATGAATTTTGCAAGCGGCTCGACCCGCCCTAAATTTGGTTATCGGCGTGCAACTCCTTATATAATACTAATGAAGTATGCTATAGCAATCCATAGTTCGTTTAAGCTCAGTTACAGTTATTCCTGCAGGAAATTTTGAATTTTTCGGGATAGTTACCAGTTACCACCGATAAAAATATTAAAATTCCGTTAAGATCATTTCGTTTGTTTTCGATATTCGATGTGTAAAATTATACGTTCGCATCACTAATAGAAAACCGGTGTTTTCTCTTTCCTTTTCACGGATAAATATGGATTTAGGATGGACACAGCTCATTAGGGAGTGAGATTACATTTTGCTCGTAAACAACGTGAATGGACTTTAGGACAATGGGGACAAGTACTCTTCTAATAAGTCCCGTATGTGTCTATATGGCGCCGATGGTCGTTAAAAGATATACCGTAGACCAAGAGATTATATGCACAATGTGCCATATCCTCAGCACTTTAAGCACAGCCGGGTAAGCTTTGAGAGTGGTTCAGTTTTGTTCTGGGGAGGCATAAGCTTAGACGCTCGCACAGAGCTGGTTATCGTTAATATATGAGTTATAAATGCTGCATCGTATACCACTGACATTCTTGAAGAATATGTAATGATGAAAACCTTGAAAGAATAGTCTGTGTTTCAGACTAATAGTCGAGAGATACATTCCTGACAAATATATTCAAATTCGCGTTAGCTGTTAATGCTTCGTCGGTCGATTAGCTATCCGCATGCGGCAGGTTGTCTACAGGTACTTGTAATAGTAAAAAAATTTCAAAACAAGTTTTTTATTATTATTTAGTTTGAATTTAATACTAATTAATCAGTGTTTTAAAATATAGTGTCATTTAATTTCTCCGGAACTACGGCACGTTGCCTATTCTAAAAAAACCGGCCAAATGCTAAACAGACTTGCGCAGAATGGGTTCTTCTATGCCATCGCAGAAATCACGACTTGCACTTGACCGGTTTTTTATTTGGTGTTTTACTACTATACTATCAGTAGACCTTACGCTGTAATCGTTGAAAATTCATAATCTTTTTATTTAAATGGGTTTAAGGATCATTTTTGAATCGTCAAGAGAATAAACAATTTACTTTACAAACTAATTAATTACCTACAATACTTTTTTATTGCCAGCGTCCAATAGAAGTTTGAAGTTTTAAAGTTAGCTTGTAAGTATATATAGAACAACAATAACAATAGGTAGGTACCAATTTTTTCTAGTTTGGAAACCCCCTTAAAAAATTTAGTTTTTGCTTTTATGATTATTAGTTAATAAATCCCTCACCATAACACATATTCTGATAAAATTTGAAGCCTTTGCTTACTTCGAGCCATTTAAGGGTCAGAAGAGAGTTACCAATAGGGCTCTGTTGGGACCCTTATTTGAGTATGGAAAAAGAACCCTAAAACGCTTAAGGTTTTTAATCTAGAAACTATGGAGTATTTCAATCTCAATTTACGTAAGCAATGTTAAGATTATGTATAATATGTTATTTAAAAATTTACTATTAAAATTAAAGATCTAAGTATAAATAGAAATTATTTTATTTTAGGTTACTAAAAAAATCAAACAACCAGCATTATATATAAGTACATACATTATATTTGTTTTTCTTAAAGCCTACTATTTCTATCAGCCTACTAATTATATCGTTATTTATTTTAACTACTATAAGTATTTAAGAGTACAAGGTAGGTCAGATAGCTTGATTCTTTAATATAAACAATGTGCAGGGAGATAATATACTTATAGTAATATTAATGCGAAAGTTTGGATAGATGGATGTATGTACTTACATACTTACTTAAGAAATTTTGGAAGGCTCATTGGTATAGTCCGGAGCTTGAACGGACGCCCTTGAGAACACAGGTAGGCGCCGACTACTAAGCCACTAATGACTGACGGTAATTTTATTAAGGTGATGGCATACCCAAACGCCTTAAGTTTGCAAGGATTTGATTAATTTTGTTACAGTCCTGAGTAAACTTTTTGACGTGAAAAAAATATATCTTATAGTTCAAACCTTAATTAAGTAAATTTGCTAATATGATAATAATTTGCCTATTAAAACAGACAAAATATAAATTCTGACACTCTATTTTTGGGCCACAATTGAAATTTTTTGAAAATCTAAGAGTGATATTATAATTCTTTCTTATTTCATAAAATATATATTAATATGTCCAAGTGTATTTGCTATTTTCATAGTTCTAAATAAATAAGTATTTGAATTTCATTCGAGATTTCCAACGTGTGGTCACGTGCTAGCGCCTGTCGTACGTGGAACTTTGACTCTTTTTATGTCTTTGTACACTGGTCGAAACGGCACGCTTTTGCTATGGTATGCCATAGCCTTAATACAAGTTACGTAACGATAGGTACGTAAACTGAGCGCGTAAAGTTAATTCGGTACAATATAGATAATTCAATAATCATCTCGTAGGTATTCAATTACTAAACTATTTGTTTAATTTAAATAAATTAATTTAATTTAATTAAAAAAACATATAGTAATACCTTCTTTGATTTTCTCCATGGAAAACATTTCATCCACCTCTTCGCAATTTTCATGATTGCGATTTTTTTTAATTAATAATATTTTATAACTGAACTGTCACTTAATTATTCAAACGCGACTAACAAAACTATTTGCTAAGACGGTATAGTATAGAATAAAATGTATAAGGAAGTACAAAACTAACGATAAGTTTAATTTTTGGGACACGCGATAAAGAAAGTAAGAGTGTGCCAATAAGGTCTGATTCATAACATTACGTTTGTAAAAAGTAGGGTATGGCCCAATAAAATTTACTAACACTTTTAAGATAGACTAGTGGCCCGCGCCGACTTCGTATTCATACAATTCGGTTGTGCAGAATTCTTAAATTCAGCATAGTAAAAATTAAAACATTCATTTGAATATGCTTATACTCACGACCTACAATAGCGGGAGAAGATTATTTCGTATTTCGATTTTTGGCATAGGAAAAATTTACGGCAGCGTCGCATTTGTAACGTTGCTACGCGCTTTATTTTCGGCACGGAGAATATGGTTCGAGGAACAGAGAGATAAAGTAATCGACCTACTGCCGGTAGTTTCTTTTTGTGAATTCCATGATTTATGAAATGAGCATACGGAGTCGGCATAGGAGGCCATATGTTGCCTCTGCTCTCTCTTGACTTTAAAGCGTTTTAAAGCGATGCGGTCGATGTAGATGGTTGAAAGGTTGAAATACCTACTTGATTTTCTCGCTTGCGTTGTGTCACTTTTCTGGGCTTCTTTCTTCTTAGTTCGATAAGCACGACATTTTTCTGCATTGGTCGTCAATTTTTCTTCGATCGCAAGCCTAGCCTTTCAACTATCTTTGTCTTATTGAGTTTGGGTCTCGGCATTAAGGCTTGCTTATATTTTGTTATAAGTATATCAATCTAGAATTTTTTGACTTTAACCTAAGAAGTTAAGACTTAATCTGTCGAATACAGTTTATTTCGTTCAAATCCATCAAAAACTTTTGATGCTAGCGCGAATTTACTAAGCAGCTCCCATGCGACACGTCTAATTTCAATGCAAAGTAGTTTTTATACTTTCGGGGGTATAAAACTTTCAAAAGTACATATTTAAATGTAATTTTTTCTGGAATAGACAGGACGACTTTTATTTAGTACACGTTAAATATAGATACTTTTTATCTCAGTTAAACAACGTGTAGTAGGAATCTCACAGCAATGGCATGATACCATGATAGTATAGCATTATACTAATAATGATATTTTATTAATATTTGATGTGTAGGTACATACTTAATACTGTATCACAGAATAATTAATAATTTAAAAAATAAAAAAACCGGTCAAGTGCGAGTTGGTTGCGCACCGAGGGGTCCACTAAATTGCGGTTTACGATTTATGACGTATTAAAAAAAACTACTTACTAGATCTCGTTTAATCAATTTTCGGTGGAAGCTCTTATTTTGTAAGTTACAGGGGGGGGACTAGGGTTACAAATCCTGAGATATGGTAACCCTAGGGGGGGACACATTTTACCACTTTGGAAGTTTCTCTCGTGCTAACCATTCAGTTTAGAAAAAAAATTATGATGATGAAAAAAAAAATTTGTGAGAAAATCTTAATGAGGTGCACAGAATACTAAGTTTCAACAGAATAGTTCTTATAGTTTCGGAAAAAAGTGGCTGTGACATACGGACGGACAGAAAGACAGACATGACGAATCTATAAGGGTTCTGTTTTTTGCCATTTGGCTACGGAACCCTAAAAATGTGACTATGGTCAATACTCTGTATAATATATGTACATATATTTATACTTACATCATCGATTAATAACTAAGAAGATCGACATAAAGCGGTAAATGATGTCAAAAGTCGCTTGGAGCGATAGGCGTTTATTTCAATTAAGTCGCGCACGAGTTGTCCTTAAAGCTGTGCAGAACTAAAAATAATTCAAAATGACACGTAAAAAACTCTACGAATTGTAATAAAATAAAAAAAGTATTATAAAGTAAGTAAAAAATCAAGTTAAAATTAATATCAAATACTTAAGTTTACGATTCCTTAATCCTGTAAAAATATTAGCTTTTAAGTCAACGTAATAAAAAATCCCTTAACCATTTGCATATTTTGACACTTACAAATAAATCAAAACGTATAGGGTATATCCCATTGACCCAGAATCATGAAATGAGGCAAAAAGTACAAGCTTAGGAAGTAATCTGAAAATTGTTTGTTGAAAATCTTATCACATAACAAAAAATATACGATTAGGTATAATCTTACACTTGTAGTTACGAGAATTCACCTTGGATCTTTTTTCCGATTTGAGATGGAAAAGGGCAAAAATTGATAATTTCTTGACTCGATCTCCGCGATGGACGTAAGTACTATCTACGTAACATAATACAAGTTTGTCCAGAACCGACAGACTCACACTTGTCCGGTTTTCTTAAAAAAAGCTTTTGATTTGTAATTCAATGATTTTTACATTTATTTTAGTTTCTTGAGGGAGAGAATTTTCCAAACGAAACAAATGGACTAGGTATAATATGTTCGATGCATTTTCTCACTTCCTATGTTTATGTAACAAACAAAGGTCGAAAAAGATTGACAAATTCAGCTTTGCTCATGTTGCCACATACATAACACTTATTAAAGGCACTGTTCAGAAACCCACATACTCGTAAATATACGAATACTGTACTTTTACATACATACGGGTCAGATTGATAACCTCCTATTTTTTTATTTGTTTAAAAAAATTATGCAATTGACTGACTCGATGTAACGTTGATATGTTAGAAAATAATTAATAAATAAATAATCAATGAAAAAATAGACTTCCCTAGTGAGGATAAATTAATAATCTACATTATTATGCCACTAAAAATAATATATTTTGACTTACACTTATTTTCATTTTTCATTTTAATCTTTAACTATTTAAAAATCGTTTGACGACTCCACTTCATTTATTCTATGTTTGTCTACTTTTCTTATCTCCCCTTATTTTTGATGCCACGAGACCGTTTTAAATTATGTCCATGTTAGCATCCAACCGAACTGGAATCTTATTACCTGGTCTTCAGGTTTATATTTTAGTGGGAGTATGCTAAGACGTTTATCGAATTTATGTTAATAATAGGTACTTTACATACCAGTAAACAACGGATACCTAGTAGGAATCTCACGTAATATTTTTTTTATAATTTTTAACATAAGTACATAATACTTACTGTATTTAGGAAATAAAGAGAGTGTATAATAAAATTATATTTGGTAAATATTTCCCGGCACCAAGTTATTTTTAAATAAAAAAATATTATATTGATAGAGTAGTACCTCCTTATACACAAATAAAATAAAAAAGTCGGCGAAAAAGAATAGTTTTTGTAAAAATCAAAAAAAAAAAAAATTAAAAAAATAACCGTTAAAAAAAATGGCCACCGATTTCTGCATTCCATTTGGGTATACATTAAAATTTTACGGAAAAATGACTTGGTGCAGAGAAGAAAAAAATTACCATAATATATTTATACTTATATTCTTAATTTCATAAATAATTTGTAACATATGGTTAAAAAATTAGATATTAATATTTATAAAAACGTTGATGGTTCTTAGCCAATATATTAATAAATAAAAAAAAGTAAATAAAAACATAACCTACAAACGAAAGTCTGTGATCAGAAGTTTACCACTACCCAAATAAAATTGAATAATGTAAATGAAAGCACAGTTCAGGTTGCAAGAGGGGAACAAGTATAAGAAATCAATCTAAATATGTATGCTTTCAAAGCTATTAGAAATGGCAAACTTGCCGTTCGCTTTGTAAGATCACTTTCAAATACTTCTAATGGATTACAATATTGTACCAATATCGTAAGGTAATCAAGCTAAATTAATTCTATTTATATTTTTGTAACTTCCTTCAGTGGATAGGTATATCGCAAAAGCCACGATACTTTTACTGTGTTAATTACCTACCTACTTATTCTAACTTCGACTTAGACGCGGGCTAGTGTACCCAACTAGGCTATGTCACGAGACCTTAAAGAAGATACTTTAGGCCAGATTACCAAACCTTGTGTCCCCTTCTAGTACTTTGACTAAGCGCATTCAAGTTAAAAGCAGGCAGCTGTTATTGGTCTACCTCTGAAGAAGAACAGTAATATCGTACAAGTCTACTAATTTGTCAACAACTCAACTTTGAGCCCAATCGTTTTACCCACAGGAATATGGGAAATGCCTATTAAAGCCACAGTCTTAGAGACATGCCAAGTCTATGTGGTATTCAAAAACATACATACAAGTCAATTGTTTTTGATTTGAGTATATTTATTTTTTAAAGATTGGCAACCTTGTTTCAGATAGACAGCATGACTATGAAAATTTTTTAGCAACACTTCTCATGACAAAAGTAATAAGATCACCTGCTTTAGTAGTGCGAGCTTTTAATGTTGAAATTGCAAGAATTCAAGACCAGACAACAGATGCACAAACGGCCGCTTTTAGATTACAGTTTTGGCAAGATGCATTAGTAAATATATACCAAAAAGATCAAACTATATCTAATATACCAGCTAATCCTATAGTTCAAGAATTATACAAGGTAAAAAGATTTTTTGTTATTGACATTAACTGGGTATGTTATGTTACAAACCCAGTTAGATTATAAGTATAACCAATCACTAGCCTATTAAAGGCTTTGTGCAGATTGGCCGACCTTGTTGGGGTAGTGTGATATTGTAAGGGGTCACAGCAGCCTAAGGATGCTTGCAACAGCAGGGGCATCACTGTTTTTATCAGCCCTAAACATCCCCACTCTTTAAGGGTGATTTGGGCCATTGTCCAAATTCGGGCCTGGTGCGTATTATTGACTTTACATAAGTTTTTTTTTTACATATGCAGGTTTCCTCATAATGTTTTATCACGTTGCCAATCGTTTACAAATCTGTTAACATCTTTCTTGAAGAACCCCATATTGTAGCCCTAAGAGAAAACCTTGGCAGGGAGGTCATTCAACAACATAGGTTCCTAGGAAGTTCTTCTGAAACTGCACTGTACATGGCCATTTACATTCTAAGGTCAGCCCATCATTGAACCAAGTCAAAAGGGCCTAGCTGGTATCTTCCATATGGGGTAGGACTTGTTACTTGTGAAGTAGCAACATTTCAGGCAAAGAAGTTAAGTGCTTCTTTGCTCTGTTAAGTACTCCAAGTTTTTATGATTTTGGAACTCAACATCGCTGAAGATGTCAACACCAAGGATCCCAATGCTATTTGAGATGGTAAGGGGTGTGTTCTGGAATTGTAGGATCTCAGTAAATGGGGTTTTCTTAGTGGTGAAGTGTCTCATAGTGTTGTTTTATGTCCAATCAACATGAAATATAAACATCATGTTTATTAAGCTCTGTAGTATATACTGATGTAATTTACCACAGTTCTTGCACCTAATACCTACATACTTCTGATTACTTTATTAAATAATAAGTCTTGTAAGTACCCTCACATAAATAACCTATACATACAAGTATATCTGTATATATACAACAGGTTGAATTGGACCAAGTTTTTGTGTATACATTCAGAGATCTTGGACAGACTTGGTTTGATTTTAGACAATTTTAACCTGCCCATGAGGTCTCTTGACTTGACCCAATAACCAAAATTTTATCACAACAATAGGTAGTTGGCTCAGTGGTCGTAAAATAGAATTATTGTGGTGTGTGTGACAAACATAATTTGTAGTATCGAGCTACCGGGTTTAATTAGGGTTTAATTGTACCTGTCATCATTGACAAAACATAATGTGTAGGTATGTAAATGTTTAGTGATCAAAAACATTGCTACACTTGAAGGTACAATATAAATAAAAATGTTATTATCACCCTTTTCAGGTTTGCAGTTGTTACAAACTACCTCAGAGACATTTAAATGGATTAATTACATCCAGAAAGAGTTTATTAAAATCTAAATATTTTCAAACGTTAGATGATGTAGAAGCATATGCAGAAAAGTCTGTATCTTCAATATACTATTTGATTTTAAGTTCTGCTGGTATTGCTAATGTACATGCTGACCACGCGGCATCGCATTTAGGCAAGGCACAAGGAATAACAAACTTACTTAGGTAAGAATTTATATTATCTGCAGAAATAAATATTTGATTTGATTTTCAATAGAGTAATTTTGTAACTATGATAGTTAAGAAAATTTGAAACTTTATATTTGTTTACTTAGATATTTTTTTATTCCTACTAACACAAGTACAAAATCCACTATGTGTACTATAGTAGTATGTTATATAATTACCTAGTAAAATATTTTATTGCATATTCACTCAATTTGCAGCTAAGTGAGCAATAACCTGCTTCCTGAATATTGGGGCATGGAGTGGATTAGTTACTTACAAATGCTGAAACTGCTATCCAGGTCTACTTCCTCAAAAGACTTGCACGAATGCGACCTTCAGCCGCTTTTGAATTTAGGCGACGGCGTCATCCTTGCCGGCTACCTAAATTGCAAGCACCGGCGATAGAACTCTTTAGTCACTTCACAGAGAGGCAGACTCCTCGACCAACTAGTTGACAGACTAAACATCGACATCATTGCTACCATGACGCCCACCTACTTTCCCCACGCCGCCCGCTGCAGCCCTGACCGGCTTGACATAGCACTTCTACAGAATTTGCATTTTTTTATTTTTTGTTAGGAAATTCGAAGATTTCAGGATTTTACCTACTTCGATCTAAAGATAGAGCCCATTAATGGTCGGGCGGACAGTCAGGCAAAAAGTCAGTGTAACAAATAGTAATAGGACTCCGGAACCCGAAAAGTAGCAAGAGCAACATATAAATTTAAACATGAAATGAATAATACACAGAATTCATAATGGTTAAAATTTTTAACCATTTAAGTACTCTTGAGTACTTAGTCCATTACAACCACTAAGATTCTATCAGTTATGCAGCAAAAAGTTCAGTAATGCTGTTTGGTGCCGTAATAGGAATTCGCATTCGGCTTTTTTGCTTAGAAGCGTTTTTTTTAATTTTTATTAGCAATTTAGAGTCTATGTCCTTTCTTGTTTTCTTTTTTCTAATGTAATTTGAAATTTTCATAGCATTTTTAAATAAAGATATTATTTTTGTCTCCTAATTTTTTTATATAAAGCATTAATCATTGTTCTCTATGTTGATTTTCAGATCGATACATGTTTCAAATTACCACAAAGTTGTTTCATTGCCCATGAATGAGTTAATGAAGTACCAAGTAAGCCAAGAAAGTGTGTTGAGGGGAATAGACAATGAAAATATGAGAAATGTTATATTTGAAATAGCCAGTAGAGCCAACAGTCATTTAAAAAAGGTACTGACATACGACAAGAATTAAAAGTATCTACTAGAAAAATTTAGTTATAATATTTTTGTGTAGAAATATTTTTGTAAGATCAACTTTTATATATAAACTAGCTGACCGGGCAGACGTTGTCCTGCATGATACCGACTGCAGCGCCATTATAAGGATTCTACTGTATGTGTATATTTCATTGTACTACTCCTAAATGGCTGGACCAATTTGAATGATTTTTTTTGCCAAATGCATACAAAAATAATCATTCAAATCGGTCCAGCCGTTTAGGAGTAGTACAGTGACATACACACATACAGTAGAATTATATATATAAAGATTAACAAAATTCTGAAATGTACATAGTGTTTAAGAAGTTTAATATCTTTGCGTGGCAATAGCAGCATATACGTCTGTGTACTGTACATCTGTAGGGGGTTCGCTGATTTGAGCAATTCCAATTCATTGTTCTGACATCTCACCGTTGTCTCGTTAATCAAAGGTATTTTAAAATAGCACAAAATATCCTCTTAAGAAATCCGATAACAATGATGGTATGCGACTTGTACGAAGCTTTAAGTATAACAAGACTAATATTATAAAAAGATTGCATATGTTTGTTTGTATGCAAGGGGTAATACTGAACCGCTTCTGAAAATGTCTTTTACTTATTGAAAACTACACTATTACTGAGTAACATTTCGTCACGTTGCGTCAAAGCATCAGGATGAACTGAACTTTGGCGCAGTTAGTCTGGTCAACATGTACCTTTTTGGGTGAAATTTTTGTATAGTCTCCGAAAATTACGATCAAGGTGTCATTCGATTCGGAATATTATGTAGAAAGTTTAAGAAAAAGTTCCAAAAGGGGCCGATGAAAATTGCAAAAGTTATAAAGAATTAAAAAAAAAAAAGTAGGGGTTTGGTTTTTTTTGAATATCTCAAAAACTATCAAAGATATTCGAAATTTGAAAAAAGATCTGAAAAGGGGAGGAAATTTCCTAAAAAAAAATCCTACCTCCCGGAACTGTATCTTTAATATTTATAATTTTTACGGAGCCCTGAAAATAGCGCTAAAAATGGGTAGTCTTGCTTCCGCTCGCGATTTGTCATTCGGACACGGTAACAATAAAAATCATTTTAACATATTAAATATGAATATTAAGGAATAAAAAAATTTTAGTACTATTGGGATATATAAATGAACACTAATCCGTAGGCGAAAAATTTTTATCCCCATTTTTCCATTAGTTATGCATTAGTTAATTAACTACTTTTTCTGAATAGAATGTTAACAGAAAAAAGCTGATTATTATTAAACTACAACCCTAGGATTTTTTTCACTTCGTGGAGTTATTCTTAAAAGGCATTAAAATAGATCCCCGTTGGAAAAATTTAAAAATGTTAATTTTCCACTTTTTTATTAACAATCGAAAACATTTAAAATTTAAAAACTGCATAAAAGTTATTAAAAAAATTTTGTTTTTCAAATATTTCAAATTTTATGATTTCTAACGGTTAAAAGTTACATGAAAAAAGTTTTTTTTAATTTTTTACCGCGATTGTTTAAATAATTGTTATAAACAAATGCATTGTTTATAAGATAATCAACAATTTTTTTTTCCTAATCTACTTGTCGATATAAATTATGATTTTTAAGAAAAAAATTATTCCTTAAAAAATTATTTATTGCTATAAAATGCATTTCTTAATTAACAATCGTTTTTTACTACTAAATATAAATATTAAGGAACCATTTTGTCTCTAAAAATCATAAATTCTATTGTTCTTAAATATTCTGGAAAAAAAAATTTTTTTTTTTCATTTTTTATTTGTTTATTTAATAAACAATTTGTTATAAACAAATGGATTTTCTTACTTTATTTTTTTTTTAATTTGTAATTTAATTATAAAAACAGCTATGTATTATTTTTTATGAAAATTTTTTTTTATCTATTTTTTATATAACTTTTAATATTTTTATGTATTAAAATTTGCCTTTTTATCTCGCTCTTTTTCTTTTATAATTGGTATAACTTTTAAACTATTATATATACGACAATTATACTTCAAGTCGTTTTTATTTACTATAAATTAATGAACAATTTAAGCTTTTAACTTCAGCTCTAGCTCTATTATTTATGTTAATTATTGACAATTGTTTATTAAAAATAAACCGAAAAAATTTTTTTTCATGTTTTTCATTCCTGCCATATGATAAGACAAAATTGATTTAATTTCTAACAAAAAGTTCATTTTAATTGCCAAAAAAGAAAATAATAAAAAGATCTTACAAAATTTTAGGATATTTATGAACATTTAACCACGTTTTGGAATAGAAACACATGAAAAAAAAAATTTTCGGTTTATATTTTATAAACAATTGTCAATAATTAACATAAATAATAGAGCTAGAGCTGAAGTTAAAAGCTTAAATTGTTCATTAATTTATAGTAAATAAAAACGACTTGAAGTATAATTGTCGTATATATAATAGTTTAAAAGTTATACCAATTATAAAAGAAAAAGAGCGAGATAAAAAGGCAAATTTTAATACATAAAAATATTAAAAGTTATATAAAAAATAGATAAAAAAAAATTTTGTTTATTAAATAAACAAATAAAAAATGAAAAAAAAAAAATTTTTTTTTCCAGAATATTTAAGAACAATAGAATTTATGATTTTTAGAGACAAAATGGTTCCTTAATATTTATATTTAGTGGTAAAAAACGATTGTTAATTAAGAAATGCATTTTATAGCAATAAATAATTTTTTTAAGGAATAATTTTTTTCTTAAAAATCATAATTTATATCGACAAGTAGATTAGGAAAAAAAAATTGTTGATTATCTTATAAACAATGCATTTGTTTATAACAATTATTTAAACAATCGCGGTAAAAAATTAAAAAAAACTATTTTCATGTAACTTTTAACCGTTAGAAATCATAAAATTTGAAATATTTGAAAAACAAAATTTTTTTAATAACTTTTATGCAGTTTTTAATTTTTTAATGTTTTCGATTGTTAATAAAAAAGTGGAAAATTAACATTTTTAAATTTTTCCAACGGGGATCTATTTTAATGCCTTTTAAGAATAACTCCACGAAGTGAAAAAAATCCTAGGGTTGTAGTTTAATAATAATCAGCTTTTTTCTGTTAACATTCTATTCAGAAAAAGTAGTTAATTAACTAATGCATAACTAATGGAAAAATGGGGATAAAAATTTTTCGCCTACGGATTAGTGTTCATTTATATATCCCAATAGTACTAAAATTTTTTTATTCCTTAATATTCATATTTAATATGTTAAAATGATTTTTATTGTTACCGTGTCCGAATGACAAATCGCGAGCGGAAGCAAGACTACCCATTTTTAGCGCTATTTTCAGGGCTCCGTAAAAATTATAAATATTAAAGATACAGTTCCGGGAGGTAGGATTTTTTTTTAGGAAATTTCCTCCCCTTTTCAGATCTTTTTTCAAATTTCGAATATCTTTGATAGTTTTTGAGATATTCAAAAAAAACCAAACCCCTACTTTTTTTTTTTTAATTCTTTATAACTTTTGCAATTTTCATCGGCCCCTTTTGGAACTTTTTCTTAAACTTTCTACATAATATTCCGAATCGAATGACACCTTGATCGTAATTTTCGGAGACTATACAAAAATTTCACCCAAAAAGGTACATGTTGACCAGACTAACTGCGCCAAAGTTCAGTTCATCCTGATGCTTTGACGCAACGTGACGAAATGTTACTCAGTAATAGTGTAGTTTTCAATAAGTAAAAGACATTTTCAGAAGCGGTTCAGTATTACCCCTTGCATACAAACAAACATATGCAATCTTTTTATAATATTAGTCTTGTTATACTTAAAGCTTCGTACAAGTCGCATACCATCATTGTTATCGGATTTCTTAAGAGGATATTTTGTGCTATTTTAAAATACCTTTGATTAACGAGACAACGGTATCGAATATCTTTGATAGTTTTTGAGATATTCAAAAAAAACCAAACCCTACTTTTTTTTTTTTAATTGTTTATAACTTTTGCAATTTTCATCGGCCCCTTTTGGAACTTTTTCTTAAACTTTCTACATAATATTCCGAATCGAATGACACCTTGATCGTAATTTTCGGAGACTATACAAAAATTTCACCCAAAAAGGTACATGTTGACCAGACTAAGTACTGAGCATATAAGATCGAGTTCCACGAAAAAAATTTTTTTTGTGTATATCATCCTCTCATTTGTAACGGTATATAGAATTAACTTTATTTATAGCACAGAGAAAAATGCCGGGACAGAGAGGAAAATAATTTTGTCCACATAGAGTTCCCACGGGGATAGATTTTTTGCAGGTAAAAGCGCGAAGCACTTTGAATCTATACAACTGTCATGTCGCTGATTGACAGTTGAAACGCACGGTTGAAACCAGGGGCACAAAAGAGATTAGATACAGAACGCTCACTCCACTCTAGCGCCTTAAACACTTCCCCGGCACGCACACATACGTCCTTTATATCCGAGCTAAAGGAAATCCCAATAGCACCTTTTAAATACCTGCTTTAGCCTAGACGTACATTCGCACTGATTCTCCGCCACTTCGTCGGTCTTAGGAAACCGCCTATCACTCGGCCCACTGCCGACGGTAAAAAATCAAGCGATTCTCGCGTAAGACTGACGAAGTGGCGAAGACCTCGGCTTTGCAGGACGTATGCGTGCGGAGGTAGGATTTAGCAGGCCTTCTATTTTTGTACTAGAGGTAAAAGACGTATAAGGCCTATGAACCTTTTGGATGCATTTTTTTTTCTCTTCGCCAGAAATAAAAAGTATATCATAATAAGAGAACTACATAAGAAAAAATTAGGTCTTTAACCCGTAACCATACCACAGTATAACGGGCTGAATAGTTGCTATTATTTTTTGCAGGCATTATTTTTATTTTGAATACTAGATTTTGCCCGTGACTTCCTTCTCTTTGACTTATTTATATACACTATGCCTATCCTTGGATTCTAGTTAATCACCCTGCCAAGTTTCATCAAAATCAGTTCAGTGATATAGCCGTAACAACGTAACTGATAACAGGCAAGCAAGTTTAAGTTTATTTTCATCCGTTTTGATTAGTTTAGGACCAGATGGCGCTGCTTGTAGTGTCCAAAAATATTTATTTATTACGTGTACATGTTAGTTGCTATCGAGTGGCCTACTAAGTAGGATTGCTTACGTCTTTTATTTTATTGTACCCATGTGATGCGTATTTGGTGGCCATATTGTGCGCATTAAGAGAGAAAAGAGACAAAGATACACAGATAACGCAAACCGCGCAAACAACTATGAATGAATTAGGGTGAAATGGAATGTATCTTGCGAGGGTTGCAAATTCCTTTATCACCACTGACTTGTCACTCACCATTTTGACTTCAGATAATGTGCGTTGTTTTTGCAGTTTATGTGTGTACGATTGCTTTTATGACTTGGCTTTGCTTGCTGGACTTGTGTTTAATAGACTGTGTACAATTGTTTTTATGACTTTCTGGACTCTCTTTATGTTTTGGATTATGACCTGACTATATTTATTGGATGGTATTGTGTACGATTATTTTTACGACTTGGCTTTCCCTACTGGGCTCCGTTCACGTTTCTGGCTGTGTTTATTGGACACTATTCACGTTTCTGGCTGTTTTTATTGGACTCTGATTCGTTTTTGGCACGTGGACAGCAGAAGACCAGACTAGTTGTGTAGAACCCATGTTACAAAGAGTAAAAATGATTAATGGCATATCCTTAGGACATTTCTTATGTGTCTTGTCAAGCTTTTCCTATCAAATATCACAAAAAGATTGGAAAACATCATTCATACTACCGATAGTTAAAACATACAAGAAACAGCGTTCTACATAGACCGGGAGATTCACAATAATAACGGTCACACTTCATCCAATACTATCCAAAAATCCAAATACAATACTGGTACAAATAGTTTTGCAAAAAAAAAATAGCAACTATTAAGCCCGTTATACTGTGGTATGGTTACGGGTTAGACACCTATTTTTTTCTTAAATAGATTTCTTATGTAGTCCTCTAAATATTAACTAGATTTCATTTCTGGCGATAAACAGACAAAAAAATTTGCATCACCTGTCTATACATTTTTGGGCAATGGCTTTTCAGGGTAACTTTCTTTGGTAGGGGAGCACTAAGACAACAATTTTGAAAATACGCACACTGCAAGAAATGCCTCGTCGATAGCCAGGCTAAACTGCAATAAAAAGAAAGTAAATTATAAACCGAATTCAGTCTTGACACTAATATTCGGAACGGATGGGATAGTGCCCAGGTGGCCTCTTTCAATGTGCATTCAGTGCCCTAGTTCAACTCTGTCTGCCAAATTTGATGGCATCTTACTAGAGCTGTTTTAGATATTCGTTCTATCACAGAACTTAATTTCTTCCCAGCCCGCAGTTTTTAGCAAATCATTTACTCTTACATAGAGATTTATTAAAGAGTATACCTTTTGCTCCTACACACAAAACATTGGAGGTAATAATACGCTTTATAGCTCTACAAAAAATAAATTTTTTGTTTAGGGGATGTTAGGTCACTACAATTTGTCTGACTAATGAAATATAACTTTGTAATAGTTACCTTAATAACATTTTTGAAAATCAGACATGTAAAAATAAGTAAAGTTCATTTATTTTTTGTGTAGCTTTAAAGCGTCTGACAAAAGTTTTGGCCCATGCAAAGTGTCTGACACTTATAATACTATTTTAGAATAAAATTTTGCAAATCATATATAAAAATCAGCCATTTAAATTTAAGTTAAGTAACTCTTATTTTTAGTTACTTTTCTTACCTGGTACCTGCCCAGGTGTCACAAGGGGAGGTCCACAAGCACACAGGTATTCAAAGAGCATGAGACGCTACTGAGAACCTAAGGTTTCATCTATGTGAAAATAAGTTATGTCAGTTCGCTCTAGGATCTTGGACTATAATAAAAGGGCATGGGAAACTTTTTGTAATACAGAAAAAGTTATATCTTTTAGGAAACTAGCTAGTACTAAATAATACTTCTGGACATTACACACAGCCCTAACTGGTCCCAAACAAAACAAAGCTTTTACTATATAATATAATAAAAGGGCATGTGAAACTTTAGGAAACCACTTAGTCCTAAATTACACTGTTTCTGTTTCAGGCAAGAAGTATTACTGTGCCAAAAGAAGCTAACCAAATATTTTTGCCAGCCATTTCTGTTGATGCATTCTTAACGAGACTCCAGAAATGCAAATTTAATGTTTTTGACAAATCATTACAAGTTGGCAGTGCTACGTTACCGTTTAAACTTTATATAAAAAGGCTCAGAAATAAATATTAAAAAATAAATTGCTTCCTCTTTTAGTTGCAGCGGTATCTTGAGAGTTTTAAGACTTTACTAAATCTAATGAAATAATTTGTAAGTTGGTAAGTATTCTACTGCACTTTAATAATTCTTTGCTTTTATATTTAAGTTAGAAGCTTCCAGACTGCGGTGACCACTTAACATCAGGTGAACTGTAAGCTTGTTTGCCACCTTGGTACAAAAACAGCCATATAGGCTATAACTATGGAACCGTCTAGAGAAAGCCGCGCGCCAAGAGCCCGAACCCAGTGACAGACACACACGGGATTTATGTTCTGAATGAAATAGCTAAGCACGGAATTGATCTGCACTGAATTTAGTGCAGTAAATTTTAAACTTGCCTAAGCTCATTAGGCTTGCTTGTCATAAAAGAGATTTAGTTAACTGTTTCTGGGGCCTTTTGCAAATTGAAGTGTCTTTTACTATTTAAGTCTTCAAAAGATTGATGTAACAAAAAACTGATTAAATAGGATTTGCGACGTGAATAATTTGCAAAGATCGTCGTCGAATAGGCCCCTATTCTGTTCTGTTTTTAACATTAAAAAAAATCTGGATTCCTACTGGAGACTTTCCTAACTGGACTACGAGCCGAAGTGTGTGTGAACATCGAAAATTGAATTTCTAACAACTTCTATGGGCGCGAGAGACGTTACTTATAATTTTAGACAAATCGCATAGCGCTGTCTGGTCCCAAACTGAGCATGGCTTGTGTTGACGCCTTGCATGTACGCGTGTCTGAAGAGCGTATACACGCACACACGCACACCAGCGATCGACGCACCACCAAGACAATTATTTAAGAATTTCGCATTATTTCTTCTTACCTACTCCCTCAAGAGTATCCAGCACTGCTACCATCGTCACTGCAAAGTACCGGAGTTAATCAGCTTGTAATATTAATACCAGACATCGGATACAAATACTTATATACTTTTTGTAGATAAATACTGTTTGTCCTGTGCGGTAAACGAACCCACTCCTCCGGTTCAGTTTAACAGTACCTTCGTTTTGTCGATGTTCATTCAAAGACCCCAGCTTGTTGGGATCTCTGATATCTCCGGAAATCTTGCCTATGTTTCTAAGAGATTCTGCCGTTTCTGAATGTGAATGGCCGGTTCTGTATGTCAGTCGGTAGACTATGCTTTTCACTCGACTGTTGTTGAAAGTCCATTGGTCACATACTGTATTTTGCAACTCATAGATAGCGTGACAACTGACTGTGCTTTTAGCTGCATACAATTTAGATGTTAAAGACAGTTTACTCAGCAGAGCCTGTGAAACGTAGCAACCAATAAAGCCCGTGTGCAGAGGGTGCCCACCGTCGATATGAAAATTGGTCAAAACTTTATACTCAAACCTGAAATAGCTTATACACATGCAGCTCTTGTCGTAATTCACTGGTTTTAAGAACATGATGTTGCAATCCTTGCTCAAGCGAAGATCATCTTTTGCTATACCAGGGTGTTACTAAAAAATAAACTTCAAAGCTTTACTACTCTCTCGTTAACGCAATAAGAAACAATTAAGTTCAAATGTACCGCTCACTCACATACGAAATGTATAATTAATAATAAATATAAGACCGTAAAGGTCACCAAACGATTTGGCCAGGGAGCCCTTGTTGTCTGTTTGCTGTAATTGCGGGATCTGCAAATAATAACAACTCGTATTTGTTTTATAACGACTACCTTTAAAAGGTAATAATTGCAGTGTCGCTAGTATTCCGGATTTTTTCGAAAGAGCTTTCAGATTGCTAAGCTGGGAATAAAAGAAACAATGCTTTTTTTTTATAAAAAGTGAATTTATTCTATGTAAATAATTGCACAGAGTTACACAAGCTTTGTCATGCAAATACAAAATGTCAACAATTTGAGATTCAAGCAAAAACAAATATAAATTTTTGGCAACCTGAGTATCTGATCATACCTAATCAAGTCTAGATACTTGCCTAAAATTAAAAAGCTAAAACTTAGTACTAGTTCTACAAGTTTTTGCGGAATTCTACTTATGTTTTTTTTATATAAATACGGGCTATCTAATATTATCGAAGTATATCATACCAATTTATTAAGGTATTGTTGGCACTTGGCAACACTTGGACTGGATTCAAATTCGGTGTTTTACTGCATTGATTTAAAATAGATATATTGTAGAACAAAAAGGAAGACATTAGATGCTTATGTTAAAATTTGTAAGTAGGTATGGTAAAACTTGTTACAAATATAATAAATGTTAAAACATGTAACTTGTTTTTTTATTAAATGCCAATATACCTACGTAAAAGAATATTACTTTTATTTTAAAATAATTAACTTTCATTGAAAAAACAAAACACTTAGTTTGTATAATGCCAAATCCTTTTTGAATATATAACATATGGAGATCATTCGTATATACAAAACTTGCCTATAGAGTTAATTCCTCTCTTGCGTCTTTGCTATGTTAGATACTACTCAAAAAAGTTAAGCGATATCTAGTTCTAAAATTTGACTTCATGCAATTACATTAAGAGACACGGTACCTATAGACTGTAACATTTACATACTCATGAATGTTTGTAACTTATTTAAACAGTTAATATTAGTGATCATAATTTGTAAGGTATTTGCCGTTAAATATCTTAGGCCAATAAATAACACTGAAAGAAATGTAATAAAAATATGTATTTAACACAATATTACAACATTCCGTACCGAATTGTTTATCCTTTTAATTAAGGTCGATTTAAGGTTAAGATATAGTCTAGATCACGTAAGTACGTCGTTTTTGTGCTTTTTTTTGCAAAAGCACTTGAATGATTGAATAAAGAATATGTTGTAAAACTAGCTTTTGTCTAGTGCATTACCTTACTGAGTGATTTTCATTTATTGTATGTAAACCTAAAAAATCTGGAAGTGACCATTATTGTAACACTTTAGTGCAAATTTTTAAAGCGTATTTTGCATTTGGTTATGAAAGTCGTTCAAATAGGTAGAATTGGTTCTTATCTTGTGAATTTATTATAAGTTGTAGCAAAACGTCAAAAATGTGGCTACGGAACGGTCAATACGTTAAATTCCAAAAATTTTAAGACTTCATTATATTATAACAGTATAAATTACTTAATAAGTATATGATAAATACATTTCATAGTTATGTATATGACATTGTGTAATGTTTTCTAGTACATTTACATAGATATCGTTAGTATTACAGAAATTACCTTTCTGGCCTATATTGCTTCAAATTATGATTTCACCAATTTATATAATACTCAAAAATATATGAGAACTTCTATAGTGCTAATGCATATGTTTACAAGTACCTACAGTATGGTATATAGTATAAAACACTCCAAAATCATGTACAGTTACACAACATTCTTATTCACTATTTTACTGCAAACTTAATTATTGTATAGTTTCATGGTTTTATTGTGATAAAAGAAACAATAAAAATTAAAGGTCTAAGCAAATGACTAAAGAAACTATCAAAAATAGAATTGAACAATTTAGCTATAAAACCTTTCAAAAATCTTTGGTGGTAGGTATCCACTCAATATTTAAACACAAACTAAATACAGAGTTCTTGTTTCCTACCTTGCGTATCACTTACCTTATAGCTACTACGAATATAATATCTACTGAATAAGGTATAGGTAAATAAATTAACAGTCCCTTTGAATCAGAGTTCAATAAGCTACGCTTTTAATAAAGCATATATAAATTAAAAACTAAATAAGCAATACATAAAACATAATAAATTAAAAACAAAAGCTGCCCTAACCTACAACTAGTGAACTATAATAAATAAACAACCTGTCTAACGAAGTGAACAACAGCACAAATTAAATAGTTATAAAATATCCACTCATGATGTACTTTATGTAAAGTGCCAACACTTGACTTCCGTTTGTAAAGAATGAAAGTTCTCGAGTTCGCCTGTACCCTACGTATGCGTCTTTTCTTCAGCGCGCTTAGTATTTGTAGCAGTCCTTCTGTACCTATTGACTTTGAGGCCACACATTAACATGTTAATTTGACTGGACCTTTCATTCAACAATATTAGTATTCATTGTACAATTTTATTTTGAGGCTACCCGGAGGTGCACAAATCCATTAACAATATGTAGTTTGGTAGTGGTACATTCTCACAGAATCCACTTATTATATAAGCAATAAGCATTGTGAAAAAGTTCTAGTGGTTCTATTTATAAGATACTGTTATTTGATCCAGAAGGGAATAGGTAATTGACTATAGAAATACTTGGAAGAAGTCCAAACCTAAATAAATGCCTTGGAGTTATTCCCGTATTGTGAGCAGCACAAGAATGGGCCATATTGCTAGCTTGCTTCAGCCATTAAACGCTCCACTGATACTTCATCCTTGGAGAACAGTGCAAATTAGCAGATGTTTGTCCATATCAATATGACAACAGCCAGGAATGAGGGTTTAACAAGCCCTGAATTAGGCGGTCACCCATGTGGGCGCTGCCCACGCCCGACGTTGCTGTACGTCGCTTATTGTTTTCGACAGCTGAATGTGATTGGGCCACAAGCTTCGGCACGGACTGTTTATGACCTTATAATATAGGTACTGCAGGAGGGTGAAACATATGCGGTAACTACACTGTTTCATCTCCACATTTTCTATCAGGGTATGCAGTTTATGTGACCAAAAACATTGAAATTTTCAGCTTAACAATGTTCACGGATACCTGCTTAAGCAACATGAATATGTTAATATAGAAATGTTTCTGATTAATTTGTTAAAAAATTAAGTAAAAAAATCTTGCAAGCATAAGCCATTTGCAACATTAAAATGGTTGTTAGAATGGCTTGTTATAATCATAGTAAACATGGATGCATCACATGTGGAACAAAGTTGGGGAACAACTAGGGCTTCACCTAATACTGGTTGTGCCATGGGAACTTATAATAATTCATAGTCTAAGATAAATATTAGCCCAACAACTACTTTTAAATATCCTTGAAATAATTTACTAGCCGATTCCAGTAAAGGACGTGAATTTTTTTATTTTACCTAATTAAATATATTCATTCTATTAAATGTATAGAAATTTCGGCACATATTTTCCTTAAAAAACAGATTACGGAGAAACTTTAGTAGATTATTTTTATTCTATACAAGGATTTTTTTGTTCCTGGACTCTGAAATTATTGAATAATTGTAAAACTCCTATTCATTTCCTATGGAATAGTAATATAATGCAAGCATAGGATAACACAAGACTTATTCTTAGAAATGTACTTTGGTCACAAAAAAAAATACAAAAGCATTTGACTAAAAAAAAACATGTTTTAAACACACTATCCATTTAATATTAAAACAGACAGACACTAAATAATAGAAAAGGAATGTAAAAAGAACCTATATGCCACTAACAAATTAATTAGTCTAATAATTAGGAATGTAAAAGTTTTAATAAAAGTAAGACAATTTTATCACCCATGCTACACCTTAAGCCTAGGTAAAAAAGCTAACTTTAAGTACTAATGATCATCACAATGAGTTTTTGCATAAATATTAAGCTACCAAAGTTCATATAAAATATTTACTTTAATGTTATTCTGAAGGTGTGAGGTCCTTTTCTGGTTCACCCTCAGATAGTATTTGCTGTAGTAGGTCATAGATAGGCTCAAAAGCCTTGCGACATGCTGCATTGGTCGGAATTAGGTAATCATGCATGTCATGATGACTTATAGTTCCATCATTTTGTATAAAACCCTTATCTATGGTCACCATTTCAACTCTGTTCATATTAGCAACTTTTTCTTTTAGGAGTTGGTTAATTTTTGCATTCTTGTCTCTTAATGAATTTGGATGCTGTCCACGAGGCAGTAAACTCTGAAATATTTTTAGAATTACATAATCAACTGATAGATTTTAACTAAAGTCATTGCACTATCACTTCATCCCCACCTTCTTTACCAGCCTCATATATACCCACTATTGGGATATGGCCTACTGTCGCTGAGAGTGATTAGGGCCATAGTTTATACGAGGGCCCAATGCGGATTGTGCACTTCACATACATCTTTTTTTTATGTAGGCAAGTTTTCCTCACAATGTTTTCTTTCATTGATAAAGCTTATCATCATCCCCATGTTACAGAACCTTAAACTTGTCAGATTTTTTTTTTAATGGTCAAATAGCCCTGAACAAATAAAGGGATTTGGTTAACCCCACAGAAGACCATGTCATAGCTTACACATTTAAAAAGTTTCATTTTATAATTCCATTTGTGTCAGATTTAAACTTCAATACTTACAGGCAATACTATGTATGCTCCCGGGTGTTTCTCCCTGACAGTTCCTATAATTTCTAAAATACCTTCACACACCTGCTCCGAAGTATGTGCAACATTGTTGGTTCCTACATGGAGCACTATTACCTAGAAATATTTTTAGTATTAGTGATTGATAAACAAGTTTATTTAAAACGAAAATAAATAATATCAACATGACTTACCTTGGGATCTACATGGTCAAGTTCCCCATTATTTATACGCCACAGAACATTTTGAGTTTGATCATTGTGAATGCTAAAGTTGAGACAATGAAGTGGGGCAAACCATTGATTCCAAACTTCAGTATGCTCAAGGGCTTGTAATACAGAATCTCCAATGAAAATAACATCAGCATCTTTTGCCTTCGCATCTGATAAAAATCTATTGTGCTGAAAAAAGGTTATCATTGTATCCTAGCAGAATGAGGGCAGCCCACAGAGGGCTGTTTTAATATGTACTGGAATATTAATAATAAAACTAAAATTCTGATTGCAGATATGATTATCTGTGTATGCTTCTTGATGGATCTCAAAATATATTTGATGTCCTGCTGCCAATGTTATCTGTATTAACATGCATTGAGTTTCTGTAGAACAATGTATTTGATATCCTGCTGACAATGTTAACTGTGTTAACATGAGTTTCATAACAGTTTGCTTTTTTAGGTAGCACAATTGAAAAAATATTTGTAAACCCCTTCACAGTTTGTTGCAAACAATATCACAATGTTGAAATATTTGACACCAATGCTAAAAGAATGGATGACAGGTGACCAAGAAAATAACGACTATCCCAAAACTAAGTTTCCAACCGTTTTTTTTTTTTAAACATACCTAATGTTTTGATTTGTTGATGGTTGTGTAATTTGCATTTTGTGTTTTTTTAGGCGAAAGTAGCTCATGCTAGAGTGAATATTTACCAAGTAATGCTATTATTTCTATGGAAATCGAGTTCAATATGATGCCACTAGTTTTAAGAAATTCTACAATAAATCAAAGCAATAAAATACAAGCACTACACCAAAAAGTTATTTTTTTTTTGCTTTAACACAAACTTGTAGAAGGGATTATTATTTATTACCACCTTACAAAGTACCATTATATGACACTTAACAGTGAATTACTCACAATACTATTCCATCGTCCATCGCCTTCTAAATCTTGTTGAGGAATAGCAACAGAACTGGGATTCATATTTCAAAACTTATTTATTGTAACAAATATTTATAGCGCTGACCCCTTGATTTGAAATCTGTGAGGTCGGTTTCATCTGTAACATTATATATCAGTATCACAATTTATTACAACAATCAATAAAAAAGAATACTATAAGTACACGAATTTAACGCACAGATATATTATATGTAACGCTAGCTAACGTTATAATTTTAATATATTTAACTAACCAATGAACCAACCTATTTTATTTCTTCTTTCTTTCTTTTCTTAATGAATGGCAGTCATACTACTTTTAAGTATATTTTGCCAGTGTTATGTCTGGGAAACTATATTAGTTCGCAACGCACGATCCATCAGAAAATCTGAAACAAATAACAATCTAATATAAAATGAGTCTATATAACACAAAGAAAAAGGAACGATGACATATGTTACATGAGCGTATTACAAACTAATATTATTCTTATTAATAAAAATTCAAAACGCTTGCAAAATTTCTTTAGACAAGATACATAATGAGGGTGTGTTCCAAATCGCAACGAGGAAGTTAAAAAGTGGTTTTGGGACGCTCGGGGTAGAGTAATTTTCCAACTGTCAAGTTGAATTCTTTACACTACCATAGAAAAGGTTGAAAATTACTCCTGTCAGTGTGAAAATTAACTGTCAAAAGCTCGTTCCAGAACGGGTTGATTTTTCAACTTTACCGGGCGATAATTACTCGGCGTGATTTGGAACATAACCTAAGTAAGAAATATTTTGACTTTGTTTATCCTTCTACGCACTTAGGCATGGAAGCAAACCTCAATCCTAACTGAGTATAGGTGCGTTCTGGTTGACGGCATTGAGAGTTGGTACGACATATCCATACTAATATTATAAATGCGAAAAAGCGTCCGCACGCAACGACCGACGTATGCCCGTTTTTGCGCTCTCGCTGACATGGACATCGTTGCGGTTCGGGCGGAAAACAGGGTATGTGGCTACTTGTACTGCATTCTACGACTCTCATGTGAAAACGTTTATTCCAAATATCAACGCTAGTACGCGTTGTTCCTAAAACCAAAGTAATGCTCCAGTTACAGAAGGTAACTACTATTTGTTATCGAAAAAGAAGTTTTCGAGACTAAAATTATTGTTAATAAAATTTCATTAAATATTAGTTAACTCCGCGGACCCGACCTTAAAGGCTTGGAAACATAACAATATCCTAGATCCTAATTTGTAAATAGAACGAATTGCCCTTTTTTGTAACACAAATATTGTATTTACATCAGTAGCGCAACCCCACAATAAGATATCCTAATCCTAATATACTATTTTCGCAGTGTCAACATCGGTCAATTGTCTTATTTTCTTGATAGCATTCACAGCAGAGCTAAGTTTTTTAGCTATAAATATTATTTAGTTATAAATATGAGGACTCATTGAAGTCTGGAGTCCAGCGTTATTCCAAGAAAGACCGTTGAATCAAAGAGTTCTAATTACTCTCCGTTAAGATTAATACAGGTCTGGATCTGACTACCATTTTACACATTTGGTTTTTTTCTCATTAAGTAATAAATTATTAGCGTTAAGCCAATTTATAATCTCAAAAAGGGTATTATTTAATTCATCATAAAATGTCTGTCGTCTCTTTACTTAAAAGAGTAAAGAGGTGTCGTCAGCAAATAATACAATGTCATGGTTTTCTACATGATATGGGAGATCATTAATGTAAATAAGAAATAGAAAAGGACCTGAAATTGAGCCCTGAGGGACTCCCATAGTGACTGCTGATCCCGGAGATCTTTCACCGTTGATATCTATTTTCTGTGCTCTGCTACTCATGAAGGAGATCAGAAGGTCGAGAACTTTGCTTCTAATACCATAGTGATGTAGCTTCCTGATGAGATTTTCATGTTGGACACAGTCAAATGCCTTAGATAAATCATACATCACTCAAAGAACATAAGGCTTTAAATATGTTTTTTAACAGTGCCACTCCTGCATCGGTTGTGGAGCGGCCTCTCATAAAGCCAAACTATTTACTACTAAGTAAGTCATTGACACAGAAATGGTTTAACATTTGACTACGTATGATTTATTAAAAAACTTTACTAAGTATAGGTTGTATTTAAATAGGCTGAAAATTGTTAGGATTTAAAAAAAGATATAACTTTGCTAAGTTTTATCTCACCAGGACACACCACTATCAACATTAATTTAAAACTTATGGCTAAGGGTTGTGCTACAACGTGAATGATTAAATGGCTCCATACAGCCATAATACGATCCATGTCAACGTACAGTGCAGAAGTTGGGTGGCCCCGAACTCAGCACCGTAAAAAACAAACTATAAAGCCTGCCTGGCAAATGGCAACCACAGGCTGTATGAAAACGACCCCTACGACATCGACAGTACTAGATGTCATACTTTTGTATTGATTCTTCAAACAAACAAAGTGTGCTCTTAGATGCCTGGAGGTACACCTGTCGCACCAGTTATAATAACTCAGTAGTAAGAATCTACGCCACATAGTTGGCATAATAACAGGCTAAACACACATTTTTTCAATATCGGCGTTACCGACATTTCCCTGTACAGGGGCTGCTTGGAGGCCGAGGCGACACCAAGCTCACGTGATCTACACTGCAAAAGCGTAAGCCACTAAAGGGCAAAACTCCAAAAGAATCCACAAACTAGAGGGAAATAAATAATATCGGATCCCTCCTGGATACCATATTTTTATAATATATTTAAATTATAATTTAAATAATATATTTAAGGTAAAATCCCTTTTACCTTGCCCATATTTTCCTATAATAGAGTCGTATCTTAAAGAACGAATATTTCAAATAAAGGAATATGAATGCACTTCCACATTTCAAAATATCCTGGCCGGTGTGCCGCAAGGCTCAGTGTTAGGCCCTGTACTATACACAATATACACGTGCGACGTCCCACAGAATGATGACGGTACTGTCGCATTGCAACCTTCGCTGAGGACACGGCCATACCTAGCAACTGCCCTATAAAAGCGACTGTGATGTTACAGCGCAATTTGGATGAAATCGAAAAGTGGTTGACCAGGTGGCGTATTAGATCTAGTACTTTAAAATCAACTCACGTAACATTGAGCCTATGTAAGGGAAATTGCCCGCCTGTCACCCTGGGTAATAACCAGCTACCCCAAAGTGACTCTGCCAAATACCTGGGAATCCACCTAGATCGACGACTCACCTGGAAGAAACATCTACAAACTAAAAGGGATCAAATCAACTTGAAATATAGAGGCCTCTACTGGTTGCTTGGTAGAAACTCTAAGCTACCACTTGATAAAGCTTCTTATCTACAAGACTGTACTAAAACCAATATGGACATACGGACTACAACTGTGGGAAGCAGCTGGTGACTCCAGCATATGTATAATCCAAAGGACTCAAAATTATATCCTGAAACAAATTTCTAACTCTCCATGGTTTATAAGAGTCTCGGAGCTACATGAAAACCTAAATATTAGTAGTTGGTTCCGGTTTTACCAAATACCAAGCAAAACTGACTAGTAATTATCCAAACCAATTAGCAGTTCAACTTAGTGCTCCAGAACAAACGAGCAGGCTAAAAAGACGATAAATAAAATACTATTTATAATAAAGATCGAACTGATAGTTTCCGAGACATGACGCTGGCAAAATATGCTTTAGTATGACTCCCTTCATTTATCATTACGAAAAGAAAGAAAGAAAGAGAAGGAAAAAGGCGGAAAATTTTGGATTGTGCAGCGGCAAATTTTAAACAATCATTAAAATTATAACTTTACATAAGAGCCAAAGTACTGTCATCTCTTCAAAAAATATTTTCGAAACTCTTAATGAAACTTTTAGTAGCAAAAATAAAAATCTTTCAAATTAAAGTTAATACAGTGGGATGCTCAAAGCTTGATGTGTAATCGACATATTCTGACAAAAGTTTTGTATGATAATTGTATAGACATTGCTGTTATATCTGAAACATGGCTGAAACTGAACCTTAAGTTGAAAATAAAAGGATATTTTGTGGAACGTAACGATTGTGAAAATGACTACAATGGTGTAGCCATCATCATTAGTAACAGATTGTAATATAAAAAATTACAAGCATTTTTTGATGATTCTTTACAAACCATAGCTGTTCAAATTACAATGAATAACCAACTACTAACTATAGTATCGATTTATTGTCCAAATTACAGTACACCAAGATTTCACATAAAAAAATTGGTAATTCTTTACTTTCCAAGAACTTGATTTTTACGTAACGATGGTTTTAACTGATAGAACTACATTTATATACACAGATAAAATTCAGAAACTCTCGGAGAACACTAGATTTTCACGAAAAAAACTAAATTGATTTCATACAAAACCCACCAACATTTAAAAATATAAAACTTTTTTTTTCACGAAAATACTTGCCAGCCTAAGAAAAGAAAATAAACACAGGATTCAATCGATTTTACTTTTCTCTAATTTTAAATAAGTAGAAATTGGGTATGGCGCTCACCGCGATAGCTAAATAAATTCGCGCGCAATAGCTAAATAAATTAGCACGCGAAGCCGAGCGGAGCGTGCCGCGGTAGCGGACGGCAAGCGCCAGAAACAAATTGTACCTGTGTCACTCAGATCAATAAACCGGTGTCTACCCTGCACCCCTACTCCTACCAAACAATTCTAAATTAGAACAATTTTTTTCTGGCACTTCGCCGCCCCTTTTTTTATCGATTATTACTTTACCCAGTAAGTACTCGATTGTTGAATACTGGCACCATTGCTATTTGAAAAAACCCATTTTTTTCTCATGTGTTTTGTTTTTGTAGATATTTATTGTTGTGTAATGGCTGATTTTGTATGAAATTAATTACTTTATTTTCCGGAAAAACTAGTGTCCTCCGAAATTTTCTGAATTTCATCTTTGTATATAAATGTGGTATTCTATCAATAGAATTTTTATTACGTAAAAATCAAGCGTTCTTGGAAAGTAAAGAATTACCCAAACTTCCACTAATGACTTACCCTTGCGACCCAATCTACGTTTGGTAAATTGGAAACTTACACTTCATTGGTTAACGAAGCGTTAACAAACTACACTGTTTCGCAGACTGACCTCTAAGTTCTTATAAAGATTTCTGTACGATGTTAAAAGCAGTAGATAAATCGATTCACCGTAAACATCAACAGAATAAAAATAGTAATGAAATTGATATCTCAAACTCCAACAATGAAGATTAAGCTGATAACCACAGAGTACTTAACAATGCGTTACGTTCCGTATCATCTAAACTAAAAACTACTAAATCACTTAGACATCTCTCAGTGCCATGGTGGAACACAAAATGTTCTACAGTTGTACAAAATTGTAAAGATGCATATGTTGCTTTTAAAAATAATCCCTCTAATGAAAATTATATTAATTTAAAAAATTACAAGCTTTTAAAAAACTAATATAAAAAAGGAAAGGCACGAAAACTGAAAAGACTTTTGTTCAGAATTAAATATAAATTTATCTATGTCTAAAATTTGGAATACAATGCGTAAGTTAAACAAGACATTTGTTCCTCAAAATCAATTGGATGATGCCTTTTCACCTTGGGTAAACAATTTCTTAAAAAAATATACACCAGATCACGTTGAATCTAGACCCTTGCCTTCTCAATCTCATTGTTATACCAATTGTAATAGTAATAACTCTTACTTAACCACTCCATTCAGCTTATCAGAATTCGAGTCAGCAATAAAATCTAGAAAAGACACTGCATGTGGATTAGATAATATCTCGGACAAAATGCTTAAGAAACTAAGCATGCATTATTTAAATAAACTGCTTATAATTTTAAATCGGCTATGGGCAATAACACGATTCCAGAAGATTGGAAAGTAGATTGCTTAGTTCCAGCATTAAAACTCAACAAAGATAAAGACGACTCTGACTCATATCGTCCAATAGCATTAACATCTTGTATAGGTAAAGTATTTGAACAGCTATTAAAACAACGATTACAATTTATGTAGAAAGTAATCATCTACTTCCTAACAACCAGTTCGGATTCAGACGTGGACGTTCAGCTCGCGAAAGTCTTGGATGTCCTCATATAGACATACAAAAAGCTTTAAATGAAAATAATAGTTTTGCTTGCATATTTTTTGATATCGTTTGAATTTTTTAGGTGTTATTTTTTAAAGTAATTATGTATGGAAAGAATATGTAGATTGTATAATTGAACGAGCAATCAGAGCAACAAATATCCTGAAATCTCTTACTGGAACCCAGTGGGGAGCCGACCCTAAAATTTTGTTAATGTTGTATAAAGCTTTAGTAAGAAGTTACTTTGAGTATGCTTTCTTTTTTACGCATCAGATAAAAAGATTGTAGAAAAGCTTGAAAAAGTACAAAACAGGAATTTGCGTATTATATTAGGAACTATAAACACATCACCCATAAACTCTATGCAAATAGAAAGAATTTATCACCACTGTCAATTCGTTTTGAATTTCTTCGATCAAAATTTGTATTAAAACTTTTAGCTGTACATAATAATATGCTTTTTAGAAAGTTAATGTTATCTAATACTATGCCCTCTTACTTTTTAATTGGCTTGAATGAAATTTTAAAATTTAAAGATGACTATAATATATATTGTAGTTCTAAGTTACCCTGTTATGATGGTACATATAATAGTAAATTTTATTAGATGATATAGTTGTAAATAAAAATCTTTGTACCAAATATGATGTATAAAGAATTGGATGACTGGTCAGAATATAGACATATATACACTGATGGTGCAAAAAATAGTAAAAATGGATCTATTTCATTTTATGATACTCAGACAAAGATTGGGCATGGTCTAAAATTACAAAATATTACGAGTATTTATACAGCTGAAGCAACAGCTATTATGGCAGCTTTAGAGTATATTGGAAAATAGAATTTAACAATTGGATTATTTTAACTGACAGTATGAGCGTACTACAAGCCTTATCAAATCCCTCCTTTTCCGCTAGAATAAACTATCTTATCTACAAAATAAGAGAAATATATAGTGAATTGGCCACAAGACAAAAACAGATAGTATTATTTTGGACACCAGCACACATTGGTGTAGCTGGTAATGAACGAGTTGATTCATTTGCAAAGATTATTATCAATACTATAACCAATGTTCCACTAAAAGACAATAAAATCCCATATACAGACTGCGTTAATACATTTTAACCAGTAACCTATTGCAAGTTTGTAAATCACCGCAGAACATCCCGCGCAGTTTATCAGAACTCACAAATCCCCAATGTTACATGATTTTATACAATTTTATAAGAAACACAGTAGAAGATATTTAAGTTAATAAGGAAGTAACCAATATCACCCTATTGAAAAAGAACAATTTTAACAAGAAAATAACCTCAGTCTTGGCTGTATGGCGCAATGTGCTTTTGCCTTTTCCATTTTAAAGGTAATGGATGGGAGTTTTGGCGCGCATCTTAAGAAGGAGTGGTGTTTTTTTTCTGTTTAATTTTTCTAAATTCATTTAGTGTGCTTCGATGTATATATTTTAGCAGTGTTTAACGGAAACGTGTTAAGAATTGTGCAGGCTCATGCATAGCGAATTATGAAGAAATAAGCAGGACATGATGCGCAAATTCTGAAGGATGCACACCAAATCTCCCGCCCTTTAAGATAAAACTTGTATATAGCGCTTCGCCAAACTTAAATATAAGCACTTGACTATATTTACACATGACTATGGAGAAATGATATGCTATAATGCGAAATCTGGTCTCCACATCGAAGAAGGAAGAAAGGAAGTAATGGAAAACATGGGAACCAAAAAAAAAAGAAAGAGAAGTTGGTGAGCTGCTAAAAAGTTTATTTATTATGGATTTAGATGATTCCATTGAAGCTAAACACAGAAAAGAGAAGAAAGAGTTGCAAGCTCAAATTCAGGCTCTTAAAAAGGCTGCAAAAAATGACAAATCCAAAAAGAAAGACCTTACTGCCGAAATTGTTAGCTTAGAATCTGAGCTAGAATTACGACAAAAACTAGAAGTAGAATCTCATGTAAATATACATGTTCATCTCCCATCAGAGTCTGATTCCGTACCCGAAGTCACAAAATTAAAGTTATCTAAAGCACAAAGGCGACGTGATAAAAAAGCTGTACAAGATATGGAAAGAGAGGAACAGATAAAACATCAGGAAAAAGAAAACCTTTGTGGTCCTCGGAATATCGAAATACAAGCTATAACTGTTAAGTTAAAAGAAAAAGGTTTGAATGTATATCAAATTCCTTCAGATGGAGACTGCTTGTATAATGCAATAACACATCAGATACTTATTCAAAGACAAAAAATTTTTACTGTGGAACAACTTCGAGAAAATGTGGCAAATTACATTAGAAGAAATAAAGATGATTTCATGCCTTTTATGAGCAATAACAATACTGGTGATATGCTAACAGAGGAAGAATTTCAAATATATTGTAATAAAATTGTTAATACGAAAGTGTGGGGAGGGCAGTTGGAAATTAGAGCTTTGTCAAAATTTTTAAAATGTCCTATTACAGTAATTCAAGCCACTGGACCAGATTCAATCGAACAAGGTGTTGAATTTGACGGTCCTCCATTAGTAATTACTTATCATAGACATATGTATAGCTTAGGTGAACATTACAATTCTACTCAATGTAATAAAGATGATGTAGAACAGCAAGAAGAATAAAATCAACCTATTTAAGAATACTATACAAAATACCCTACTAATTATTCCAAATCGCAACAAGGAAGTTAAAAGGGGTTTTGGCACGCCCAGGGTAGAGTAATTTTTCAACTGTCAAGTTGAATTCTTTAAACTGCCATAGAAATGGTTGAAATTCACTCCTGTCAGTGTGAAAATTAACTGTCAAAATCAACTGGGTTGATTTTTTAACTTTACCGGGCGATAATTACTCTGCAGGTTTTAGAACATAACCTAAATGTCATAGATGTTGTGACTGAATAACATAACAGGTAAGGATGGAATATGGTAGTGTCTTATTGTAACAATAATCATACTGAATCAACATACAGAATATGTTTTATCCCAATTTTGAGTTGCCAACAGTGTAGGTTTTTCCCTTGCTGAAAATGTAAGCAATAAGCAACACACCTAACTATATCATAATGTAAGGAAACAAACTCTTTCTACCAATTACTTCAGTTCTGCATGAAAGGTGGCAAGCCCATTGCTGCAACACTGATTCATAGTATGTATCTAGACTATGGTAGTTATGTCCCATTAGTCAATAGAAGTTATTTAAGACAGAGGACAGAATAATACATCCCTTTGTTGGCAAAAAATCTATAAGAAAATATCAAAATTGGTTAGAAAAAGTGCTTAACATCGATTTCATCTTTTTGCAAGTGAAGTTAATATTTTCGATTTCTTTATCATATAATACACAGAAAAGAAAATGTGTACTTTCTCAAGAAAGAAGTGATGGGATATTTAAAGGGTTGGTAACCGGCAAGTTATGCCTCTGGTGTTGCAAGTGTCTGTAGGCTGTGGTGACCATTTAACATCAAGCAGACTGTAAGCTTGTTTGCCAATTAAATGGTATATAAAAAAAATGCCTCTGTCCACTAGGCTCTCCTGGGGGATTCTTTTGGATTTTTTGTCCACATAGTTCTTGTGGGGGATTCCCTATGAACCCGATGTACTGAATTACACACTTTGCACATATTAAATAGACAATATAATTTAAAGAAAGTAAATTACTGTTAATAAATTTTACCTTTTTTCATTCTGTCACTAAAGTGAAATATGGAGATGTATTCAAGACAGGAAACTTTTAATTTGGCTGATAACCATCAATTATAAAGTAACAGGTGCAGTACAGTATATAATAAATTGACTCCTCAACAATGCATGTCTCAGAGTCAGACAGTCTCAGAGAGTTATTGTACTCTCACAACTATATAAATATTAGGTGTCCATTGCATGCACCTGTAGACCTACAATTTTAATCGGAAAGTATTTAGCCAGGCTACCATCAATTCCCAACAAACAACCAAATATGTACTTTGCTATCTTATAATAAAATGTACTTCCTTAAATCATAATAAAATCTACTACCTATATAATACTGTTTATTTATGGAGATGGGTATAAAATCTTAGCAGTAACAAATTGTCCATAGAAGGTTTGTCCATACAATTTCTGAAAACAGCAGTTTGGTGCTTGGGTATGTAACCTTTTTTAAAGACTTTGTTTCCCATTTTGTTACATCTCAAAACTTGAATATCAGTTGAAAGAATTTCTTGAAATGTTTACACAATTTTGTTTTTGTATTCAAGTGTGTTTATACACACTTTTTATTCTGAAGGTTCCATGGAAATGGGCATTTCGCAAGTGAGCCATTTAAGCTAGTTGTTTATATTTTTATGAATAATTTTTTTTACCATGTTTATTAAGGGGCCACTTAACAAGTGGTGTTACAAAATATATTTAAGGACCTGTTTTCACTTACGTTTGTCAAAACACTGCCTTATTTTATTGAGTAAGCGTCTTGTCACTAAAATTCATATCTTCCCTACCCTTGGTCTCGAGCCAAAAGAGAATACATCCACTACTTTTCTATGCAAGCCCTGCTATTTCCACTCTCTCCTTTTCCCACATCCCTATTTCGCCCGCTTTTCCCCCTTGAACCCTCATTTGGCCACAGAACCCTAGAATGATGTATATTTTATTTACTAACACATACTTAAATGCTTGAGTGTTAATAGTAAAGCAAAATCTTAATATTTTGCGTAACGGCAAAAAACCTATCGTGTTGCTGCTCCGCAAACGAGGCATTTTAACGACTGGCACTACTGCGGCTGGACTGCTTTTAGCGTGACCTTCAGCGCGTTCTGTTGGGCTTGGGCAGCGTTTTTATAGTAGCTATACATTTGCATGTTATTTCTTATATCATATAAAATGTTATAAAATATAAAAGTTAAGATATGCAACTTTTTAACACATTTGAAATGGCCGAATTTGAATTCTTCGCCCGTGTGTGCCTAGGAAATAGCGACTTGTCCTACATTAACCACAAAAATATAATATTTTAAACAGGCTTTCTAGTGTTAACTAAGTAGAAGTCCAATTTGCACAAGTGTTAAATACAACAGTTTATTGAAAACGCGACGTAAGGTTAATATACATACGTGATTACGTAAATTAAATAAGTTTACAAAAAGATTCAAACAAACAAATAATTTATAAAATACATATTGAGTTAGATGGCTTTAACACCGTTCTGCTCTGAGGTTTTTTCAGCAGTCTCCTCGTCTGTATTATGCTTGTTAGGGTCATCTGGTTTCATCGCTGGGAATAGCAACACCTCCTAAAAGAAAAAAAAAACATTGCTTTTAAGAAAATGTAAGTCATTCCATACCTATTAATATCACCGCCTAAGCATTCATTTGATTCACACAATTATACAGTCGCTCATCACGTTTTATGTAAAAGTGAATTTTTTTATTCAAATTAGGATTAGACAAACACTTGAATCGTCAAAATTATGAAACACTATTTTTTACGAAGTAGTTGTCTGATAAAAGATTTAAATTTACTTATTGATTGCTTTTGAATAATATTGGGAACTTTGTTGTAAAAGTGTATGCATTGCCCCATAAAAGAGTTACTTATTTTGTATAGACGTGTATCATGCACCAACAGCTTATTTTTACTTCTAGTATTTAATTTGTGAACGTCACTTTTCTTGCTTATAGTTTCTATTGATATTTTTATGTACATATAAAAGATTTTCATCTATGTACTGCGACGCTAACGTTAAAATATTTACTTCCCTAAACCTATCAGAGATATCCTAGATCCTCATTTATAATAGCACGAATTGCTCGTTTTTGTAAAAAAAATATCGTATTTACATCAGCATCGCTACTCCGCAATAAGATACCATATGTCATTAAACAATGGAAATAGCTAAAATATACTATTTTTGCAATGTCGACATTGGTCAATTGTCTTATTTTCTTGATCGCATACACAGCAGAGCTAAGTTTTTTGGCTAGGTTATGAATATGAGGACCCCATTGAAGTTTGGAGTCGAGCGTTATGCCACGAAAGACTTGAATTAACAAGTTCTAATTGCTCGCCATTAATATTAATACATGTTTACACTTTTGGTTTTTTTTTTCATTAACTAACAAATTATTAGCGTTAAACCAATGTACAATTTTAGAAAGGGCATTGTTTAATTCATCATTACATGATGTCTGTCGTCTCTTAACTTAAAAATCTAAAGAGGTGTTATCAGCAAATAAGACAATGTCATGGTTTTTTACATGTTAAGAAAAATCTGACAACGCAACGTCTAGACTCAAGATCTGTTTTGATGGGACTTTAATCATCAGAGTACGTATTTATTCGAGAAGAGTTCAGTCACACCCTGGCCACTTACTATAAAAAACCGTGTGATTCGTGGCTGCTAACACTACAAAAACAAATTACGTGCAACTGTGTGCGAGTTATATTCAGTCACAGAATCGTAGAGGAGGGACGTGGCCGACTGTAATGAGTGGTGGAGAGTGGCCATACTGCTTGATGTACTATTGCTTATACTGTGATTCAATATTATATTACCCTTATGAGCAAGTCGCCAGATTCTCAGTTCACTAAATATGGTACAATCACTGTCAGATAGTAGGAAGAAAACACGGTATGATTTACTAGCTTTAACCTGCGGCTCCGCTTGTGCGGATTTTGGTTCTTAAAAAACTTTAAATTTGCTTCCTTATTTTGCTTAGCTTTGTATACTAAATAACTGTTCTGGCTTTTTAACCAAAAGCAGTTCGTTATACCGACTAAGACCTGAACCAAAGCTTTTTAATCGAGGACAGGTTTTTAAAAATTTTAAGCTTTATTCCAGGTGATAGCTTTAAAATGCCTATAACTCCAAAACTATTCAATTTGGATTAGTAGTTTCATTACAGAAGTGATAGAATTGAACCCGGTAGGTGGCGCTGCAGTCGGTATGTCGCTGATCTCCTAAACGGCAAAGATTGACTGTACGACAATGATTTCAACATTCGCTGCATTGAATGCGACTCCATTATTAATCCCACAACTTCAATAATTGTGAAATTTGTGGCGTGGAAACGACACATTACATAGAACGTAAATAAGCATCGAAAGGGCTAGCTTAAAATCAAAAGTATTTAAAGAAATACTTCCACCACAAAAGATTTAGAAGAAAATGAAGAATTAAATTATTTAGACATAGAGGCCATAGTAAACAGTGAGAAATCCAACAATGATGACTCAACCGTAGATTCGATAGGAGTAATTATGGAATCGCAATTTTTTTTAAATGTAAATGTAAAATTTAAAATATGATATTTAATGTGGCGCTGCTTTTCCGGTCAACGTCTGCCGGGTCCGTATCCATAATAATATTATGATTGCGAAACTGACTGCCTATATATCTGTCTGCTACCTCTTCACCCGTAAAAGGACGAAGGCTACTTGAAAACGTGAAGTGTGAGTCGGTTTTTATTCTATAATTGAGGAGTTGCCGTTGAAATCCTACACCAATAACAGAATTTATGGCGGGCGAAACCGGGGCAAAAGCTAGTGCATTGATATTTTTATGCAGTATCATACAGTTTGTACTTTAATCCGACCCACACTTGACGTTTTTTGAGTAAATTACTTACCTCTTCTTTTTGGATTCCGTACTTCAAAAGGAAAAACCCTTATAGCATCACTTTGTTGTCCGTCTTGTCTGTCAAGACCCTTTTTTTATGAACGCGCCGAGGTAGGGTTGCCAGGCGTCCGGATAAAGCCGGACACAGTCAGACTTTTTGGTTGCGAGTTAGGCCAAATTAGACGGTGTCCGGCCTGTTTTTGTTTTTGACGTGACAACGTCTTATAAATTGGTTTGCCGGGTGACACTTCAAGAAACTGCGTTACGCTCCGCTCACGTTATGCGCTCACAATGAGAGCGAGTGAGAGGCACGCGGCATGGTTAGCCCGCCTAAGAGCGAGAGAGACAGACATAAAAAGTGAAAGGCACAAGTTGTCACGATTCCGGACGGTTGTCCGACACTATTTTTTTGTTTGGCTTTTTAAATTTGATCATTTTATTAAAATAAATATTTAAATATAATATAAATATTAAAATAAATAAAACTTAAGAAGCTTTTTTGGTACATAAACGTTTTATTTTAACTTTGTTTTCCATTGCAAATTGTAATAGTGGTAAGTCATTCAAATTCAGATCAAATTCATTTATTTCTGCAGTATAGGTACAAAATTCTCTAAATTTATCGTAATGCCTTACTATACGCTAGCTTTTCAAGGCATGCAAATGTTATTTATAATAAACAAGCAAGAAATTGTAATAAAAACTTAATTTATTTACATTCACAGATTTACGTACTATCATCCAGTAATCTGAGTATCCACCTTAAAGACGACTGGCTAACAGTTACCGATGTCCTTTTCAGCTGGGTGCCTTATTTTTGTTGTTGTACCAATTAATTTATTTTAAATATATTATTAATATTAATTTAATTACGGGACTTTGCAAAAAAACGAAACTTGTCACCAATTTGCGAAAATTTTTTTAGGCAACGCATTGCTAGCAAATGAAAAATGTCTAAAAGCGGATACCCAAGTTTCGGGCTGATCGTACATATATGGTAACTAATATCAACTAAAGCAGTTGCAGTCTCTTTATCAATTCTGTGACCTATAAGTTGCAAATATTATTAAAATAAATATGTCTAGTAATTTAAATATTTTTCATTTAAAAAACTGTAATTATCTTTATTAACTAAAAAAAGCTTTTAAGTTTTTCTTAAATTTGTACATGTTATTTGTCTAGGCTCGTAATACACTTAGGTAACTTATTATATAATTTCGGTTCCATACAAATATGCTTTGCTCCATCAGTGTTGTACGACATGTATTACACTGAGTACATTGTCGTTACGTGTATGGCAAATTGGTACGTACGAACACAGCAATTTCAAATAAATACAGATACGGTATTTTAAGTATCGAAAGACTCTAGTTTTTAAACCACAGACGGCTCAAAGACACTCTTTTGTACTCTAAAAACCTTCAATTTATTTATTGAGTTTCCCCAGAAAATCAGTCCATATCGTAATGTTGACGTCGCATAGGCATGATACGCTGTTTTTAGCTTGCTGACTTATTGAACATATATAGTGCGTATGAGAATTGATTTAATTTTGTACACACATAATCAATATGTGCTCTCCAACACAATTTATTATCAATTAAGAGTCCTAAGAATTTAAGGAAGTGTTTTAATTATTTAGGAACATTTTATGGTAATAAACGTTTTGTTTTAATTGTTTTTAATTTGCAAATTGCAATATTAGTTACTGCTAACTACTATTGCAATTATTGAAATTAATATTGAATGATTAATAATAAAGAAGACTGATTTTATTGTTGTTTCAATGGAATTTAAGAAGATTTTATGGTAAATGACAAAAGAACCTAGTTTTACTTTAAAAAAATTCGTGTTATACAAAGACTAAAAAAATTAATGATGTCCGGCCTTTTTACCCAAATGTCCGGCTAAACTTAGTGGCCTGTCCGGCTTTTCGCTTTTAAGACCTGGCAACCCTACGGGGAGGCAACGAGTTGAAATTAATACCTAGTACTAAATAAAGTCTATGGTCACTTAAAATTAAAAAAAAAAAGTCAATGCAATAAAGAAATATGCCCAAATAGGGTATTTTTTGTCGCATTTTGTGACACAAATATATCGAAACCTATGGGTTTCCCGTTTTGACCTAAAATTATGAAATTTGGTAAAAGCAAAATGCTGCATCACAAATACAGGAAAAAATCCTAAAACTTATAATTAAAGTATAAACTTGTAATGATGGAAAAACTAGCTAGACTCGCACTTGGCCGGTTTTTAGGTTTCCCCCACATTATGACATCTTATTTTGTATTTGCCACTGATTATGCCTTCTGGGGATAAAAACTGGGAAGATATACATATATAGGTACCTACATTTCAAAATAGAAAACAATAGTCAATATAGAGGATTTAGGACTTCAGTAAATGTCAAATTTTGTTTCCTTATCTTATACAACTTACTTTTACGAAGTTATGTTAGATACGTCAAAAAAGTTACATTTTCAAGTAATAGTTAACTCCAAATTAACTTTTATTTTCTATTTATTTTAACACTATTGCATGTCTACAAGTTTTAATTACCTATTATCTTTATGAAAATGTTGCTACTACCACTATCCGGTAATTAAATAGGAAATTTAAAAAAACATTGTCGCTAAACACACTGAAACGAAGAGTTTCGTATAACTACATACCTTTATATTGTTTGAGTCTGTAAGGAACATAGTGAGACGGTCAACTCCTAAACCCCAGCCAGCTGTAGGAGGCAGTCCATATTCAAGTGCAGTACAGAATGCCTCATCAGTAGGTGGCGTTTCATCGTCTCCTGCTGCGCGGTCCTTCGCTTGCTGCTCAAATCTTTCCCTTTGAGTTGCAGGGTCATTTAACTCTGTGTAAGCATTGCATATTTCTTTTTTCATGACAAAAAGTTCAAACCTATAAATGAAAAATTTATAATATATTACTGATATTTAATACTATATCATAAGTGCAATGAATTCTAATAGTGAGTAAACTCGGCCGTGCGAGAGAACACCGTGAAGAATGACGTGAGCACCGTACCGGCTCGGCTTCTTTTGTGCGCCGGTTCAGTACTGTGGTAAGAGGTTTATAAGGTTTTTAGGAATTTTGCACCCGGACTCACTGATAGATTTCAAAATTTTTGAGAAAAGTCAATCTCACTTTTTTTCGGGAATAAAATATTTTCAGTATATAATTAACTTGTTTCTAAATCATTAAGGAGTTTCTCCAACATGCATCAAGGGCTTATTTACACTAGCTGCAATTGTGTAACAAAAATATTTTGGCTGGTGTATAAGACTTAAAGACAACCTTAAAAATTAAATACAATATTATTTAGGTTGTTGCCAATAGATCAACCCATTTTTCAAAAGTAAACTGTTTTCTGGATATTTGAATTTTTCAGCATCAATTGCATCATTGCCTTTGGGGGGATCAAACCCTGTCATTCTGATCTAGAGGCAGTCATTACACAAAGAAGCAGTCCTAATGTGGACGATTTATTATTGGTTACCTTTCTGTTAATCCTGGTATATCTCTATGATACTTGGACAGAGGACTCATTATCTGAGGATGATCCAAAATAAATGTGGGGTTAACACATTTCTCTTCTAAGAATTCACCAACCAGTTTATCAAGAAGTCTAGCAGTTGTCCTGGGTGGTGGACACTCAATCTGCAAAAAGTTTAAATTATAAGGATATGTAACATATTGCTTATAATAAGACCATGAATGTTGGCAGGTGAATTTCGATTTGTATAGGAAGTTATGTTCTGAGTAATTTTTCAAATGATGCCCACAGCAACTTTCTACTATCGCACTGCTCACCATCTGCATGGAATTCATTCACACCTTATAACCTAAATAATCACGCACAGTTTGGTTTCAGAAGAGCTTCAAGCCCAAGCCAATACTCAAGTTGTGGAATTAGCTCCATGCCAGGGTTTTCACTAGGAACTAGGGTATGGGGTTCTTCAAGAAAGGAGTGGTTAGGTAATTAAAGAGTCAGCAATGTGCCAGTAATATCCCTGGTGTTGCAAACATCCATATCCTACAGTGACCATTTTACATTAGGTGGAATGTATAAAAAAAACATTAAAGGCCACTTTAGAAAATATAAAGCTGTGGCCCTAATAAAACTTTAAATAAATATATATTGTAGGATACTTAATATCTTAAATTATGAACCTCATGTTTTTCACATAGTTGACTAAGCAGTGCATTAGCTTCAGCAGTGTCCAATTTATCAGCCGGAGGTAATTTCACTCCTAATGTAGTTTCTAAAGTTGCAATCATTGGTATGCGTTTAAAAGGAGGAGTAAAATCAATTTCAAGTTCCTCTCCCTCAGGACCATCTGGCCGATATTTAACCTGGCAACAAAATAAAAATATTACTTACTGGTTGTAAAAAGGAATTTTTTGTTTTAATGTAATGTAGGTAAGCTTTATTTACCTTGTAAGTACCATGTATACTTTTTACCATTCCTGAAATCATTGTTTCAGTAATTGTAATAAGGTCATTATAATCTGCATAAGCCATATAAAATTCACATGTAGTAAACTCAGGGTTATGTGTCAAATCAATTCCTTCATTACGGAATTGTCTTCCAATCTCATAAACACGATCCAGACCACCAACTACTAACATCTTGTGATACAATTCTGGAGCTATTCTCATGTACAAATCCATATTAAGATCATTGTGATGAGTAATGAAGGGCTTAGCTGTAGCTCCGCCAGGAATCATATTCATCATTGGAGTTTCTATCTCCAGAAAACCCATGTTATCTAGAAATCGTCTGATATAGGCTATGATCTTTGCTCTTGTATAGAAAATTTGTCGAACCTGTAAAAGTGCATCATGATGTTAATATATCTAATTACAATAAATACAAATTAAAAGGAAAAATGGTTCAGTACCTTGTCATTTAAAATGAGATCTAGATATCTCTTTCTAAACCTTGTTTCTTTGTCCTTTAACCCGAAATGTAAATGTGGTAACATATGCAAGCATGGAGACAACAACTTGATTGACTTTGGTATAATAGACAGCTCTCCTTTCTTTGTTTTTCCCGGATGACCAACACATCCTATAATATCCCCTCTGCGTAGTTTATCTGTATCAGAAACAAATTTCTCTTCTGATTCATACATTTTTGCATTTGCCATTACCTGAAATTAAAATTGTTAACCAATATTTTATAATACAAAAGTTTGTTTATTTACTTAAATATGTAAGATAAATAGTATAACATATTGCAATAAGCTAGCCTACTTCATACAAAATTCTTGACTGTCAGATGTTTATATTGATTGGAAGCATTTGTAACCATGGGTCACGCCTCTGTGTATTTAAGTGGTGTGTGGACACCTGCATGTGAACTATCTTTTATCCTTATTATAAAAACATATTTCTGATAACAGCATATCAGAAATATGTGAACATTAAGATACAATAGATTCTGTCAATTAAAACCAATAAAATACAAAAATAAGTACAAATTACCTGAAGCTTCACACCTTCTGCTCTTAGATCATAAAAGATTAGTTTAGCTCCAGATTCTCTTATGGAGTGCACTCTACCAGCAACTGACAATGACACATTTTCTAATACTTCTCCATCATTGACTTCACTGTACTTTCCAATAAATTCTTCTAGGGAAATATTAACATGAAACTTATGTGGATATGGGTGTTCTTCCTTTGAACTATTTTTGAGAGCTGCAACAGCAGCTGTTCTTAATTTGTAATATTCATTTGGACTGATTTCCTCTTCCTTGATTTTCTTATCAGTTTGTGTTACAACCTGCTGTGCCGCCTTTTCTGCTTTTTCTTTTAACTTTTGTTCTGCTTTGAGACGGCGTTTCAATTCACTAAGAAATACAAAGTAACAAATGTTATACATAAGCAGTTATATTAAAAAATAAAAACGATATGTTGGATACAGACAGCAAAAAGTGTTTTTATGGAACAAAATCTGCAACTTTCATCATCATCTCAACCTTGGGTTGGGGTGTACTTAGTTGTTTTCCCTTGCCCCCTTTTAGTTATTCTGACCTCAGGGTCAGCTTGACTAAAAGGAGGTCTAAAGGCCGAATAACCAGGGGAATATGTATATGACGGTACCTACATGAAATGTCTAAATGACAAAAAAGTAATAAATTGACCAACCCTTTGCTTACTGCTGATGACAAAAATGCAAAATTGTGATACATGACTGAATTTCGGCAATAGGTGATTGACACGGTTCGGATCATCCTCCTCAAGACTGACATGATTCTAAAAAGTTTGTACACAATTTGAAACTACTCACTTCTTGGATAACTTTTCACCAGATGTTTCGTCCATGATTTTTAAAATCAAAAAAACTGTTTGCCACGAAGTAAGGCGAACAATAAATATGTTTTTTTAGATTTTAGGTTATAATTTTATTCATTTTTTTTATTGTTTTTAAGGACAGACTAAGACAAGCTCTTACACCATTATGCCAATTTATTTAGAAAAAGCTAAAAGCTGACTTAAAAGGTCATGAAGGGAGTCCGCTAATGGAAGAAATGACAGTCGGTTAAATTTTTAGATAGGCGTTCATCTTAACTTTGCCAAGAAGCTTATAATTATATTGAATATTGATACCTACCACTAGAGAGTATGAATATTTTTTTAAGTCACAATTTTTTGACCTTTAAATCGCTTTGAGTTTATTGATAGTAATCTTGAGAAATTAAGTACGATAGGAATATTTTTTCACATTTTTTTAAACTTACGTAGTTTTTCTTTATTTTTAGGGTTCTGTACCATAAAAGGAAAAACCAACCTCTCGCTAATATCACTCTCCGTCCATCTATCATAGAGTAGGAAGAGGTAAATTTTATGAAATTTTTCAACTATTGAAATTATTGAAAAAAAAAACATTTTATGTTTGAAAATTTCAAGTTTGAGGTGAAAAATATTCAAGTACCGTAAAACGTGGATACTTTGGACGCCGTGGTTACTTGGGAAAGAGTTAGGACAGTTTAGGAATCTGTCTGGCAAAGGGCTGGTTATTTGTCAATGGTTCATAGTTTCGTAAATATCAGTATTATCAACATATAAGCTTCATCTATTAGCATATAGCCACAGTCAACTGCAACTTATTTCCTAGCCATGTGTGAAATAATTGCGCAGGCTAGGATAGAGCCTTGGGCTGCGCCTTTTTCGGTATTTTTTTTTACTATACATTTCCCCTATTTTTACTGTCATGTAAGTACCATTATGGTAATTTTTTAACCAATTTAACGTTGTGCTCTGTATTCCATTTTGTTCTAATCTAGAAAAGATGGTTTCATAATTTAAACAATCGAATGCCTTAGAGAAATCTATAAAAATAGTAAGAACATGTTTCTTCTCATTCAGGTATTTGTTGATATTTTACGAAACTCGTTTAAAAGTTGGGAGGTACTCCAGTTTTATTGAAAACAGTACTGTTTTTCTTTGATTAAAATTTATTTGTTGTTATCTATTAAATATTTATTTATTTCATTACCGAAATACCTCTCAAAAATTTAATTAATACATGACAGTATGGTTATTGGCCTGTAGTTATTTATGTCGCTGTGACTGCTATTTTTTTTAAATGGATCTTATTATACCTAATTTTAGTTTGTTCGTTCGTTGAAGAAATAGATTTTTCCTCGGGCGGTGCTCTACTCATGCCTTTACGTTGCAAAAAAACAATCGGTTGACTTGTTTTTGGCACAAAAACAGCTGGAGAGGCGAAGTAGGAGTCAGGGCTTTTTTTTCATTTCAATTGAGAGGTCCTACTAAAATATTTATAAGAAGCATTGCCTGACATGAACTCTTTAATTAAGGAATTAACATTTTGACTAACGAATTAACTTTAAAAAATGTTAACAGACTCGTTAACTTCCATTAAATTTCCCCAAGTCAGTTAATCGTGAATCGAATACTTAGTACCACTTACCCACGTTCGGACCGGTCGACAATTGCAGCGCGGCGCGTGCCGCGAGTGAAACGAAACAAGGTAGGTATGTATTGCCGCCGCGTGTGAGAAAACTGAGAAGAAATTTGATTCATATGATTCGTTTGATCATTTCATTACTTAGTGCCAGCGCTTAGAGTGACGAGTGTTTTGTTTGTTTTTTGTTAAGTATTCAAACTACGTACTTTTATATACTGCTAAATCCTCAACCGTCGGAGAGTCCACCCAATATATAAGAAAGGGGAACAACACGATGACAACAATTACAGAACCATATCTGTTTTGTCTTCTCTGTCAAAGATACCTATTAGAAAAGATTTTGTTTTCTTAGAGAAATACAATATACCGGCTGATAATCAATTTGGTTTCAGGAAAGGCATTTCTGCCGAAGATACAGTGCACTGATTATATTGTTCAAAAAATTGACAGTAAGAAAAAATGTTTGGGTATATTCCTTGCCTTCCGTCCCACTTCTCTTAACAAAGCTGGAGAACATTGCAGTGAGAGGCGTGGCTCTTAGCTTACTCCAAACTAAAATAGGAAATAAATAATATAGGAAACTGGGTTAGCAATGAAGATCTACTTACTTACGGCGTCCCTCAGGGAAGCAAACTCGGTCCTATCCTTATCTTAATTTAGCTTTTTTACCTTTTGTTTTACTGTGTGTGTGTATTTATCTTGTGCAAACTACCCCTTGAAAACTGCAGGATATTTACGTATGTCGATGACACCACGCTCGTTGTTCGTGGAAAAACCTGGGACCAAGTCCGTAAAAATGCCAAATACAGTTAAAGAATTTTAACTAACTGGTTTTCTAGTAACTATCTCACGCTAAATGTGAAAAATACTCAAGCTATTGCCTTCGCCATGAAATCCGACCTTTACCACCAATAAACCCTTTTAATGTTAAATTTCACTTTTATATACCTTCTCCTAGTGCTAAGACAGCATGCAAATGTCATTGCTTGAGGCACATAGGCTTTAGTCTCAACTGTAACTAGATTTAAACATACGGTATCGGAGCATGAGCTGGAGCAGCAAAAAACAGCTTGCTTATGACTTGAAAGAGCCTAAAGAGCCGTACTAAAAGTTATGTTTCGTAAGCCAATTAGATATCTTACTAATAAGTTGTATTCAGAAAGCAATTTACTTAGTGTAAGCAAATCTTATACTCTTAGAATTGTCATGAGAAAACATAAGTCCAAACTTCCTGAACATAAAATATCATCTACCCAACGACATAACCGCCAAACTAGAAATTTCCTCACTGTAAAACCTTGTAGAATTTTATTTTTGCAAAACAACATGTATTTTTAGGTACAAACATGTACAATAAAATCTTCAAAATTTTACCAATTGTAAAATCTTCAAATTCGTTGTCAAACGTGTATTACCTCAAAACAGAAAATTTACTTATTTCGTAATTTTACAAATGAGATAACCTCGCATTTAGTTATTCCTATTTAACACATAAACACACATACCTACACACACTCTTAGACACACACAAATAAACAGACACGCTATATCACATGCACACATCTGTTTTTTATTTGTTTTTTACTTGCTACTGTGTCATGTTATTGTAGTTACATTAGAATATTCTAGCACTCATCATTAACTAACGTGTTTTGTGTCTTGCTTTATTTTTTTTATAGAGTATGTCTGCATTCAATATAGTCCATCTATCTAAATCTGGCTTTCGTAACACAGGATTACCTGGCTTGAGAGCCAGAGGTATCTTAGCTGAAAGTTATCAAACACAATAGTAATTGCTTAGTGTCAAAAAGAGACTATGCTAAGTAGTTATTAAGTTATTTTTAACTTTACCAATAAATGAATTTTAAGATAAACGTATTTTTCTTCCATGGCAATGATATTCGCTTTTAGACGAGTACTTCAACATTTTAATTGTGTGTTTTAATAAAATTAAATTTTTATCACGCGTAAAGGTGATGGCATACCCAAACGAGTTAAGTTTGGCAGAATTTGGTTAATTTTGTTATAGTCCCGATAATATATGTTAGAGTTCAAACTAAATGAATTTGCTACTATTATAGTAATTTGCCTATTAAAACAGTTTTTTTTTTATTTTGAAACTACTTTTGGGCATTAATTGAAATTGTTTCGAAAAATTAAGAGTGGTATTCTCTTCATTCTTATTTCATAATTAAATATAAAAAATAAATTAATATGACCAAGTTAATTTGCTAATTTCATAGTTCTGAATAAATATGCTCAATGCTTCTTTGCCTAGGTTGGCAGGTGGTATAAAAAAATCCTAAACAAATTTCTTCGCATAGCTTCAAGCCATTTCTTGAATTCTTTCGCTCTTGTAATTGGGATCGAAAAGTAAACCATCAATTGTTTTTATTTGTACTTACGTGACAATATAAGAAAAGTTATGCCAAATGAAAACTAGATGAGACCAACGTCAATTACCTAATTTTTCTGCACTTTAAATCCTTCAAAACTATGAAAACTTAGGGCGTTGAGCAATTCTAACAAAAACTGATTTTTTTTCTACTTACATAACAGTTGACCATTTTTTTCTTGAATGAAGCCGTTACTGGTGTTATCGAAGTGACGTTTTTATACAATATAAGACCATAGAAGTTGCCAAATTAACCAAAGTCCAAAACACATCCTGTTACATTGAGAAAGGACATAAACAAATTTTAGCGAAGCATCACACAATTTCAAACGCAACGTGGTACCTAATTGTGACATTTTGATTCATAACGTTTAGTGATTTTCGCAGTTCTTTTATTTAGCACAGCGTTCTACAAGTTGCGAATAGTTTGATGAGCATATTGTATTTTTAGTATGGTCTATACCGCTGTTTTTGCCAAGATCCTTTTCAAACCGGCCAAGTCATTTACGAGAAAAACGGAATGGAAAAATCGCATATACAAGTATAGGCCCTTAGAACCAAAATTACCTTTGCACTTAATGATTATGCGATGAAACTTGACAGACATGTCTTAAGACCCCTTAGTTCATTAAAACATCAGTTGCCACCAACCCTACTACTTCACCCTCCTCCACTTAAATACAAAATTACTTAAATCACTGCATCCAAACAGATAAAAAGTTGTAGTTGCATTATACTGCATGTAAACCTATTAATTACGGTGAGAACTTCTTGGCGATCCTTGCAAAGGAAGCAGAAACATCGTGTATACTGCGGCGCAGTCTGCATCTGCTATTTGGTGATAACAAAGACTTTGGGTGTCCCGCGATGTGCAATGAGACCTTTATGGGGTAAATAGCCAATAAATAGCTCTGAATGTATAGAGCATACCTTTAAATTGTACCCTAGGCCATTTTACGTGACATTTTAATGAAATACAAATAACTTTGGTAGTAGTATAAAAAAAACATTTAAAGGATAATGCAAAAAACCTCGTATCATAAAACTAGAATAAAAGTAGGACCTAAGATCGGGTTTATTATCTACGAGTCCCTTGTTAATAAAATAAAGTCGAGTCTGGTGATGAAGACTCAGAATCACCAAACGATATTCGCTGAATGTTATAAGCACTGACATCGAAACAAATAGCTATAGGCAAGGAATTGAGTCCATGTACGAAGAGATTGTATACCTCCAATACATACGTATAACGAAGTTAGACAAGCAAATAGGGGATGAGCTGTGAGTAGGAAAATTCGGAATTGGACAAAGAAAGCTAAAGTGACTGCGACTAGACTAGACTTTGAGGAGAAGTCTGAATACAAGACACGAAACAGCTCCAGTTTCAGAAAGAAAACATAAAGAAAGAAATTATGTTCATAAGCTTATGGGTTTGAAAGGACATATGGTCCTTATATATCAATATGTCATCAACCTTCGGTTTTGCGGACATATTGTAGTCATGCTAGAGATGCTGGATAGATACTTTATCGAAATGCTAAGTAGCCTCAGTAAAGCTTCCAGCTTTTTTTAGCAGTTAGTTCTTAAAATGAACATAAACAAGGTTAAGAAAATGTCTAATGTCCATGTCATAGCCATTCTCATTATAAAAAGAAGCCCTAAAAAGATTTTTTTTTTTTTTTTTTTTTAATACCACTAAGGTGGCAAACAAGCTTACGGCCCACCTGATGGTAAGCGGTCACCGTAGCCTATGGACGCTTGCAACACCAGGGGTATCACTTGCGCGTTGCCGACCCTTCAGAAATCTAATAACTTCTTTCTTGAAGAACTCCATACTGTAGTCCTTGCAGAAAACCTTGGCAGGGAGCTCATTCCACAACTTAAGCGTTCGCGGGAGGAAGTTTCTCTGAAACCGCACTGTACGCGACCATTTAGGTTCTAAAGTGTGAGAATGAATTCCCTGCCGATGGCGAGCGGTGCGATGGTAGAAAGTAGCCCTGGGCATCATTTCGAACAATTCCTCAGAACACAACCCATTGTACAAGCGGTAGAACACACACAGTGAGGCAAAGTCTCTCCTCAGACTTAAGGGCTCGATACCGCAAGTGAGTTTGGAATCGTCGACAATTCTCACAGCCCGTCGTTGAACCGAGTCAAAAGGGCCAAGCTGGTATCCGGGTGCACCTGCCCAGAGATGGCAGCAGTACTCCATATGGGGCCTAACTTGCGACTTGTAAAGTAACAACCTTTGCCCCGACGTGAAGTACTGCTTCGCTCTGTTGAGTACACCAAGTTTTTTGGACGCCAGCTTTACCTTATCTTGTAAATGATCTCGGAACTGAACATCGCTGGAGATGTCGACACCAAGGATCCCAATGCTCTTGGAGATGGAGAGGGGAGTGTTCTGGAATTGTGAGACTGCAGTGAATGGAGTTTTCTTAGCGGTGAACGCGCACACTTGTGTCTTTGTAGGGTTGAATCGGACCAAGTTTACCCGTCCCCAGTCAGAGACCTGGGACAGTGTGGTCTCGATTTGAGACACAAGTTCTCCGCGGTTTTCCTCCACAACGGAACGAGGGATGTTTGCACGACCCGTGTAAAAAGCGTCACCAGTACTGTCATCTGCATAGCAATGTATGTTGTTGATGTCCAACATGTCATTGATATGCAGTAGAAACAGCGTAGGAGACAGCACAGAGCCTTGCGGGACACCAGCATTAATGTCCATGCTATCAGAGCAACTACCATCAACTACGGTTCGTATGCGTCTGCCGGATAAAAAGCTAGCCACCCATTTGCACAAACCCTCGGGCACTCCGTAAGATGGCAACTTCGATAGAAGACCGCGGTGCCAGTCCCGATCGAACGCCTTTGCTATGTCCAGGCTACATGCCAATGCCTCCCCCTGACTCTCAATGGCTAGTGCCCATCGGTGTGTGAGATACACTAGAAGGTCACCAGTCGAGCGACCGTGGCGAAAGCCATATTGACGGTCACTGACCAGATCGTGTACTTCTAGGTATCTTAGAAGCTGTGTGTTGATCACACGCTCCATCACCTTAGAGAGGAGAGAGGTTATAGCGATAGGCCTGTAATTCGATGGATCTGATCTATCGCCCTTTTTGGGCACCGGGTGCACATTCGCAGTCTTCCATGTAGACGGAAATTGCCTAGTGTGGTAGGAAAGCGCGAAGAGGCGCGTGAGTACAGGACATAACTCAGGAGCACACTGCTTAAGCACCACTGCTGGTATACCGTCTGGCCCACTCGACTTATGAACGTCTAGAGAAAGCAACGCCCGCCTGACCTCCCGCTGCGTTATGGAGATTTCCGGCATGGACTTACCGCACCACGGTATAGTAGGTGGTACAGCGCCTTCATCGTTCATATTCGAGTTCGAGGCAAAGAGACTGCCCAGTAGATCGGCTTTCTCTTTAGCACTATGGGCCAAGTCACCATCGGTCTTTCGCAGTGGTGGTAACGACGACTGGCAGAAGTTCCCTTCGGCAGCTTTGGCAAGCGACCAGAAAGCACGACTCCCAGAAGGATAGCTCGCAAGTCGCCCACCTATTTTGCCGATGAATTGGAATTTTGCTCTGGCAGTTGCTTTCTTACTGAACCTCGAGGCAGCATTTAATTTGCGTTTTATCTCAGAAATATTTGGATCCTTATTCAAAACGAGCCGTGGTCCAAGCCTCATATGCATTTTGCTTAAGAACTTTAGCTTTTCTGCAAGACCTATTAAACCACGGTCGTTTTTTGACGCCGGCAGCTACTCGCGGGTTAGGAATATAGCATTCCATACCAGCAAGGATTGTCTCAGTGACTGCGGCTGCGCAGACGTCAGGATCTTCTGAGTTAAAGCAGATCTGCCTCCGCGGGTACGATGCGTAAAATTCACGCAATCCATCCCAGTCTGCCGACTTATAGTGCCACACACGACGCCAGTTAGTTGGCCCAGAAGGATCAGGTTGTGTGCATGACACTTGAGTCCGAATGAGACAGTGGTCCGAGGAGCCAAGAGGCGCATCCACTGAGACGGAGTACCCGTCCGGACGAGTAGTCAGCAGAAGGTCCAGTAAGGAGCTCGTATGTTCCTCTATATCTGGTATTCTCGTTGGAGAAAGTACCAGCTGAGAGAATCCATAGGTCAGAGCAAATTCATGAGCAGATATCCCAGCATAGTTATTGGTTCGAGAACTGAGCCACTCGCGATGGTGGGCGTTAAAGTCTCCCAAAATAACTAGTTCTGCTGTGGGATATTGCTCTAGAAGTTTGTCAGTCGTCAAACTCAGGTGCGTGAAGAGTCGAGTTACGTCCGTGTCACCGCTATGAGACCTGTATAGGCACGCATAGATACGAGTGTGGCCGCTGTAATCTACGCGCACCCACAATATCGACAGGTCCCTGTCTTCAAGGCTATGAAGGCGGCGACAGCAGATATCCTCCCGGACGAACATACATACACCGGCACGACTCATAAAATTGTGTTCGAGTTTGTAGCCGGGATAATGAAGGTATGATGTGTCGGCCGGGCAGGATATCTGCGTCTCCGTTAGAAAAAGAATGGTCGGCTGCGCAGTTTCGAGATGGTGGTGGACTGCGTTAAGATTTGCGTGAATACCCCTGATGTTGCAAAAATCCACATTATATGTGGATGGAGTAGCCGCTGTGCAAACTCTTTTCTTTTTCTGTCTTCTGGCCATAATCTATATAAAAAAAAGTTACTAAGACTAAGGATGAGGACTCACTGCACAGACAGCATAGAGGACAAAGGGTGCGGTTCTAAGACTGCCGAAGCTCGCCACAGATGATACGGTTGCTGGCACGGCGGGCGGAAGGGCCCCTGATCCCCCTCTGTTGTAGTAGCCGGGTCCACTCCGGTCTCCTTCTCCGGCACGACTACCACTTCAGATACTTTACACAGGCTGGCGAATCAGCCTCCCAGGGCGGAGATTAAGTGATCCCTGGGTTCGGGATCCCGTTCAACCTGCGGGCGGCCAGCGGTCAGCCGTTTCATCAGGTCTCCCTGACCGCCGAACCAGCACGCCGCGTCTACGCCGAGTACGACAGCAACAAGCACCGCCGGTCCTCCGCTGTCCGCGCAGCGAATCCTCAAAGAGCTCTGGCAACCTTACTCACCGCCAGGAACACAACACTACTCTATGTTAGTGTTATTATGGCCGCGGTTTTCTGTAAGGTGGAGGTACTTCCCCAGTTCGGGCCGCTCATTCGAGCAAGTACTCGCTATGCCCTGCTTAGTTGTTCGGGTGGCTTATTCGAGCGAGTACTTGCAGTGCCCTACCTCTCTTAATATAACTGTATAACTAGATAAATAGTCTGACGTGGATTAGCAGCGTTCGAGAACCTACGCCATATCTTGAGAAGTATTTCAGTGCTTTCAGATGAAAGTCATCAATCAGTGTGTGCCAGTAATGACTTTTGGTACTGAGACCCTGGTTAGCAACTGTTCACTGTGGAAACAGAAATGCTCGGAATTTCGTTACGTTGCAGAATCCCGATTATGTAAAAACTTGGAATAAATAATGAAACTCAAATATCAGTATATTGAAGTGGCAATTGACTGACATTATGCATTGTGGAAATATATAGAAGAGGACTAAGAGGAGCAGTGGCCGTCTAGCGGCCTGATATAATGATTATGACCACGATAGGATTTATGTCTAACCCATAGACATAGGGAACTGGACAGCGCATTTCCTAGACAGATGTAAATTATTATAATCTTTATATAAAAATTACGTATCACGTTGTTTGTCCGCGACGGACTCCTAAACTACTGAACCGATTTTGATCAAACTATCTGTTATTTGATCCAACTTAAAAGATAGGATAGTTTTTATCTCGATCTGTTAAGTGCGAGCCGACTCGGGCACTTTAGGCAAAAACCAACTTTCACCGGGTTACAGAGGGACGGCAGCGGAACAAGGTTCGACGGGACCCCTAGTATTATATAAAAAACTACACTTTAATAATAAGTTTACGTATACTTTGATAAAACGTATTAGTTCAGTACACTTAGACATCTACGTATAATTATAGCATAAATATAACATAATATTTTGACGCGATGTTAATTTAGACAACGGTTTACCTAAGGCTTTCTGAAGGTATACCTACCTACATTTGTACTTCCTAGTGCATGATTTTTTAGCTTTTGCGATTGCATTTGATTTCGGGTTGTCTCTTAGTGTTTTGTAGAAAAATCTATTCGCTATCCTGCTGTCGGTGTCACACGATTGCCATTGCGAGCCATTGCATGTTAATAAAGAGACCCCTAGTATTATGAAAAATCTATTGGGTTTTTTCCGATTTCAGAATCGGTAACATTATTTTGACATTTGCGCACACCACAGCTGTTTGGTTTTACAGAAAATTGCAGGAATACAATTTGGAAAGTGAGTCGTTTCTAATTAATTCGTTTGCAATACAATTCTTTAGGTATTGAAGAAATTAAATCTTTTATGGGTTGCTTATCTGGTATCTTAATTGTAACGACGCATTGTAATTTATGGTCATCTTATAACTTATTGTTTATCGATTACAGGCATAGTCTTATGTAGAGAGAAAACTGCTGATATCGATAGTGAATTAAAAATAATATGCCTCTTTTTGGTAAATCTCAAAAAAGCCCTGCAGAGCTTGTGAGGTCGTTAAAAGATGCTGTCACAGCTTTGGAAAGGGGCGATAAAAAAGCAGAAAAGGCTCAAGAAGATGTAAGCAAGAATTTGGTAAGTGAATATTGATGTAGCAGTTAATAATGTTCTAATAAAACTATTGTAATTAAGTGTTTTTCATAAACAGGTATTGATAAAGAATATGCTTTATGGTACATCTGATGCAGAGCCTCAAACTGATATTATAGTAGCCCAGTTGGCACAAGAACTTTACAATACGAATTTACTGCTGCTGTTGATTCAGGTATATATTTCAGTAATTTTTGATTTTTGTGTCTTTTTAACTGTGTTCTGTTAAATTGTTATGCTATCTGATTTCAATTCATTTAAGTTATTTTGAAAGTGCTGATGTTGCTGAAAGCCTTCAAATGAAACATCTTAGTTTCTTTACAAAGAAATCTGTTGAAGCAATAATAAGAATACACCTGTATTAATATGTGCTGCTAACCAAAACATACACAGTAAAAATTAGAAATAAAAGTATCTATAATAGTTTTTCATAAAATAGGACATTCAAAACCTGTATGTTGAGATGGTCTCACTACTACTACTACTATAATAATATTTTGAAATACTACATTTATGTGTGTGCTTACATAATTAATGTTGTTAGTAAATGTATGATATATATGATAGATAATGATTAAAATCTAAACTTTAAAATTTGTCTTACTTTTAGTGGTAAAATATCGGAAACACATGATATCAAATTATTTTTTTTTGCCAGCCATAATTTTATAATGTAACATATAAATTGCTAAGATACTATCATCAAAATCTAATTACCTTGCACATTCCCTATTCTGGAACAGAAGAAATAAAACTAAGTTCCTTATTTAACTTTTTATTAAACTACTTACTTACTATAATAATATAATGGACAACTGACTAATCTAAAAAAAAGTGTGAAACCATCTGTCCAAAGTTCAGACAATTTTAAAAAAATTCTTCCCATACTTTTGTTTAACTTTTAAAATACTATTAGACAATATATATATCCCACTACCACCAAACAACAAAATTTACTGTAAAGTATGTCAGTGTCAATTTGAGAATGTGTTCAATGATTTTCTGAATTTAAGGATAAAAAATGAAGCTAAAAGTCATTTGTTAAAACAAATTTCTGAGTTTTGCTTGTTAATAGATTCGTCACATTTAAACATTATTACCTGCATTATTTTAGTTTTAGCTTTGTTTGAATTAGTTTTAATAAATGTGAAATAATGTTTTTAATAATAACAGTAAGTTGTGCTAAAATTGTTTTTTGGAGTTAAGGCACAAAATGTGCAAAAAGATAGTCAAGACTTGCGCCTGTATTCCATCTAGTAACAAACATAAGCAACATTTATCTTTTTTATATATTTAGAAAAAATATCTGTTGGCCTCTTTATGCTCAGAATTACTTAGCAAGCTATTCTTGGTGTTTATTTTGTTGCGCGTAAAATCGGAAACATGAAAATTCACTGCAGAACTTAAGCTATCGCTGTGGCTCAAACGGTTAGGAATTGCCATGTGGCAATGGGCCGGCCACATCGCTCTTGGAACCGATAACTGATGGGGAACAAAGATTCTCGAGTTGCGACGACGGATCGGAAGACGCAGCGTGAGGTGCCCTCCTACTAGGTGGACAGACGACCTTTAAGAGCCGCAGGAATCAGGGCTGGCAGTTGTGGAGACATATGGGGGAGCCCACTGTTCAGTAGTGCATGTCTTCTGGCTAAGACATAGGAATAGTTTATATATTTAGTATCATAGGAAACTTTTCATTACCCTATATTTTTACACTCTTAAATTTATTGTTTTAGAATTTTTTTTGGATAAAGACTAGCTGTGATAATCCATTATATCAAAAATAACTTATATTACACATTTTTATTTCAGAATCTGAATCGCATTGATTTTGAAGGCAAAAAAGTTGTTGCACAAGTTTTCAACAATGTGCTGAGGCGTCAGATTGGTACTCGTTCACCTACTGTTGAGTATATATGCACCAAACCAGAAATATTGTTCACTTTGATGTCAGGGTAAGACTTATTATTCAGTTATTGTTAATGAGATGGCTAAAAAGAAAGCTCTGCTACAACAATAGTTAACAATTTGTGTTTTGCTTGAATTTTTTGTTTTTGTATTTTTCCATTATTGGTATTTATTTGACAGAATAATATGGTAACACACTTTAAATTTAGCATTAAACCTTCAAAAACGCTAAGCCTTCAGCAGGATAAAAAATTGGCCAAGTGTGAGTGGAAGCACATGATCTATAAAATGGCAAAAAAATTGCGTTTGCTGTATGGGAGCCCCCTTTAAATATTTGTTTTATTTTAATTATTATTTTTAAAAAAAATCACGTTTGTGGTATGGGGCCCCCTTAAATATTTATTTTATTCTGTTTTTTTAGTATTTGTTATTATAGCAGCAACAAAAATATATCTTCTGTGGAAATTACAACTGTCTAACTATCACGGTTCATGAGATACACCCTGGTGACAGACGGACGTACCGATGGACAGTGGAGTCTTAGTAATAGGGTCCCGTTTTTTACCCTTTGGGTACGGAACCCTTAAAATGAGCACAAGCTCATAAATCAAATACAGTAATAGGTGATCTCCCTATGTTTGTGAAATTTAATTTTCTGCCCATACAAATTTACAACCCTTCAATTTCTTAAAAAAAAAAATTTTGGACTTATTACAACAAAAATTTATGACCTGTAAGAAGCTACTACCTGCTAAATTTTGTTGACAAATGAGTTTGTCAGTCAGTAAGTGGTATTTTGCTTATACTTATGGTATATGTAGATTCTTAAAAAACCGGCCAAGCGCGTGTTTATATGTCTATTTAGGGTTCTGTTAAATAAGTTTTCTAGAAAACTCAATTGTATTTTTGAAGCCCTATCAAACAATACCCCACACAATGGGGTTCGCAAAAATATTTTATCCCTAAGTTTAATAAATGGAGAGTTACCCTAAAAAAAATTTTTCAATTTACATAACAAATCTGTATCCATCATGTCCATAAAATTTCATCACTGTGGCATGCGGAAAGACGGGCATGACGAAACTATAAGGGTTCCGTACTTGCTATTTGGCTACGGAGCCCTAAAAATGGTAGGTACTGCAGCGTGCGGGGGCGTAAATATGCTGCTTCTACCTATTTCTATTTAGGTATTGGGATCTCTGCTAATAAAAAGACAACATCGGGAGTTCTTTTCTATATTCAGATGTTCTTTTCTATCGCCACAAGAGTATACAACATTTAGGTTCATCTACTACCTAGGAGAATTATTATACAATATTAAACTTATCTGGAGTACATCTTCTTCTATTAGCCATCCTTCAATAGGCCTCGGGTCGACGTGTCGATACAAGACAGGAATCGACCCTCCAAATTTATATAGACTTGTCCGATCTATATTTTTCACTTGAATGTCAATTAATAACAAAATAATGACAAGCTCTAAATTCCGATTGTTTTTATTTAAAAACGCACTGACACCATCTATTATGTTTCCTCAAAACCACTACGAAGTATTTGCTGCGTAAAAACGTTCGCTCGCCTATTTACTTCCTTTACATTCAACAAGAGGTTGTAACCTCTACAGTACTTAAAGAAAATCATATATAGGAAATTTGGAATATTGCATTAATATGAATTTTGTTCTATGCGGAGAGTATATAATCAACATAGGTAGTAAGTTATCAATGTCTTGCCACATAGTAACCTCAGTTTGATGGTCCTAAATTAAAAGCAACATGATGTTAGAGATAACTTTGCAAGTTCATCTGAGTCCGAAGTCCCGAAATCATTTCCCGGCGGTAAAACCAATATTGTAGCATTTGTAGATTGTAAAGTTGTATTGCGTGATACGGCAATAGGCTTACCAATTATCACATTTCTGAGACTGAATACAATCAGTGAAACGTGGATGTTGGGAGCATTCTTAACTGTTGGGTGTGTAAGTGTCGTGAGGGTGTATCAAAAAATTTAAATTTTCTTTAATAAATTATTGGGTGACACCTGTGTGTTGTAATTTTTGATATGCTACATGTTACCGATTGAGAGGAAAAGGCTGAATTTGCATAGATTAAATTTAAAGCATAACAGACAAGCTTATCCCACTACCAAAACTGATATTCTTTCAGGTATGAACACCAGGAAATAGCATCTAATTGCGGCACTATGCTACGGGAGTGTGCAAGATACGAAGCTTTGGCTAAGATAATGCTGTACTCAGATGATTTTTACAACTTTTTCCGTTATGTAGAAGTATCCACTTTTGATATAGCCTCAGATGCCTTTTCTACGTTTAAGGTTTGTAATTTTAGCTATTTATCACTTATTTAAATTTAATAAATTATGTAATTTAATTAACTGTTGATTATATTTTCAGGAATTGTTAACACGGCATAAGATATTGTGTGCCGAATTTTTAGAAGCAAACTACGACAAAGTCTTTGGTCACTATCAAAGACTATTAAATTCCGAAAATTATGTCACACGTCGGCAAAGCTTAAAGCTTCTAGGGGAACTACTGCTTGATAGGCACAACTTTTCCATCATGACCCGATACATCACTAACCCCGATAATTTAAAACTTATGATGAACATGCTCAAAGAGAAATCACGCAACATACAATTTGAAGCTTTTCATGTTTTCAAGGTATGTATCAGTAGATTTTTGATATACTATGTTAAAATAAATATGCATTAGTCTATTAGGTCCAATACATAATAAACGTACCCTCGAGTGGTAGGCTTACAAGAATGTAAAATCCAGTGGCTTCTTTTGTGGTAAATATGTGGTAAAAATAAGTAACGATATCTTAACTTTAACTTTGGAATCTGTATGTTTTTTTAAATTTTAATTACAACTCCGTCTCAGATATATGAATTCATATATACATATATGAATTTTTGTGACCCAAACACGGATTTATAACGTATATAAATTAATTTTGAAAATAGATGCCACTAGGGGAAAATAAGTAATTAAAAAAAAAAGTTTCGCAAACAGTACCGGGTGACGTATTCAAGAGCTTGTTGTGAGGGGCTTGTTTAAATTTTTTTTATAAATTTAAAATAAACATTAAATAATATACAATAAATAATTTTGTTTATAAGATGACAATGGTTTTATAATAACACTAGATTTTGCCAGCGGCTTCGCCCGCCCTAAATCGGTTATTGGCGTGGAACTCCTTAATTAACTCATAAATTATTATACACCTAACCTACCTAACGTATATGTATGCCAAGTTTCATCCCGATCCGTCTAGTGGTTGAAGCGGGAAAGAGTAACAAAAATCCAAACAAACTTTCACATTATAGTATTAGTAGAATGGTAAGTCTCTGAAGATTGTACTTATTTTTTTAATTATTACAAACAAATTATAGTAAGTTAAAAAACACCATGGGTAACTTATTTATCTTACAGAACCCCCCACGAATTTAACTCGCCGTTGTCTGGTTTTTTTGTTTCAAAATTTAGTCATATGACTGTATAAATGAATCCCAACAATAACAGCATACATTGCTATGCAGATTACAGTACTGGAGACACCTATTACACGGGTCGCGCAAACATTCCTCGTTCCGTTGTGGAGGAAAACCGCGGAGAAGTTGTGTCTCAAATCGAGACCACACTGTCCAAGGTCTCTGACTGGGGACGGGTAAACTTGGTACGATTCAACCCTTCAAAGACACAAGTCTGCGCGTTCACCGCTAAGAAAACCCCATTAACTGTAGTCCAACAATTCCAGAACACTCCCCTCTCCATCTCCAAGAGCATTGGGATCCTGGGTGTTGACATCTCCAGCGATGTTCAGTTCCGAGATCATTTACAAGATAAGGTGAAGCTGGCGTCCAAAGAACTAGGTGTACTCAACAGAGCGAGGCAGTACTTCACGTCGGGGCAAAGGTTGCTGCTTTACAAGTCGCAAGTTCGGCCCCGTATGGAGTACTGCTGCCTCTCTGGGCAGGTGCACCCGGATACCAGCTTGGACCTTTTGACACGGTTCAACGACGGGCTGTGAGAATTGTCGACGATCCTACACTCACTTGCCGTATCGAACCCTTAAGTCTGAGGAAAGACTTTTCCTCCTTGTGTGTGTTCTACCGCTTGTACAATGGGATGTGTTCTGAGGAATTGTTTGAAATGATGCCCACAGCCACTTTCTACCATCGCACCGCTCGCCATCGGCAGAGAATTCATTCTCACAGTTTAGAACCGAAATGGTCGCGTATAGTGCGGTTTCAGAGAAACTTCCTCCCGCGAACGCTTGGGTTGTGGAATGAGCTTCCTGCCAAGGTTTTCTCTAAGGACTACTGTATGGGGTTCTTCAAGAAAGAAGTTATTGGATTTTTGAAGGGTCGGCAACGCGCGAGTGATACTTCTGGTGTTGCAAGCGTCCATAGGCCACGGTGACCGCTTACCATCAGGCGGACCGTGTGCTTGTTTGCCACCTTAGCGGTATAAGAAAAAAAAAACTTTAAGTATTAATATTTTTATATAGTATCAAATACTACTGTTAATGTTTGGACTTAAATAAAAATAAGTTAATAAAACCTATATACTGTTAATTATTATTTTCAGGTATTTGTAGCCAATCCTAATAAGCCGAAACCCATTTTGGATATTTTATTAAGAAATCAAGATAAATTGGTAGACTTCCTAACTCGGTTCCACACAGATCGCTCAGAGGACGAACAGTTTAATGATGAGAAAGCTTATCTTATAAAGCAGATAAAAGAGCTTAAGCCGTCAGAACACTAACATTTATTGCATTTAATTAAATCGCAACTTCCTCCTAAAAAGAAGTTAGTTATAGATGCTATTATATTTAAACGCTTCTAAGTCACCAGGGCAGTGTGGTGCCGAAATATAGGCTTCATTACATACGCGAGAAAATGACAGAAAACTAGCATAAATTGCTTACATATCCCTACTAAGAACTATGTTATTAATTTAGTTGCACTTTTTCACATATGGAACTTTGTCTACTGCCAGAGAGCAAGTCGCGCGAGTTTTTTCGTGTGTGTAAGCGAGCCCTAAGATTACAATAAATATTGGAATTCTAACGGAATTTACATTTGGTCTGTGATGAGTCAGGAATAAATATTGTGCTACGAGCAAATTAACTTTTTAAATATAAAAAAGTAGGAATTAGTTATTTTAACGGTTTGACTTATGTATTTTGTAAGTTGTTAAAACCATTTTTTTGTAGTTTTATGGCGTATATCGGCATAAAGTACTGTCCCATTAGTGTGTTAGCTCCCTATACTTTACGACCTTCAGAGACAAGACAAAATAATACAGGAATCAAATATCATTAATGATTAACTCACTCAATCCGGAACTTTTTATGCTATTATTTTAATATGAACAGTTCCTACTTGTATGTATTTAATATTAATAAATAATACAGATTGAAATAGAAGTGTTTGCTATTGATTGTTGTCTCCTATGCTACAGTGCAACAAACTTTTCTAACCCGGTTGTCTAAAATCAAAACTAGTCACCATATTGAAATGGTGTGAACTTACAGCGACACTAGCGACCAAACATCGGGTAGGAAAAAATGTTGCACTGTATCTAAGTTTTTTACTTGTGAAATATCAATAAAGACTGTATACAGAGATCGTTGTAAAAGTCAAAAGCCGATAAATATGTTATATCCACTAGCAATTTCACAGTGTCCTAACTTTCGCTTATAAGAATGTGGTCATATGCGCTTTTAATTAAAAAAATTCAAAATTCAATATAATTTAATCAGTTTAGGCTACAATAATTGAGCACTTATGAATGTCACTACGCCATCGGTTCGTAAGGCTACAGGGCGGGAGACCTTGTACTGAGAAGAACCGGCAAGAAACTCAGCAAGGGCAATAATGCTTTTGATTAATTGATTTTCTCAATATAATAAAGAATTAGCTTAACCAATCAGTTTAATTACTTACCTATTTAAATTATTGTTTATGTTGTATAAAGCTTTTACTGTATAGTGCTACCAATTGTTCTTTGCTTGGCTTTGGCAAAATTTTATAAAGTAAATACAAAACAACATTAAGCATGTAGCGAAAACTTCACAGTCGGCATTATTTCTGTCTACAAAAAGTGTAAATCCGAGCACATCACTTTTTACAGTGTCTAGTATTTTCGCATCAATCATATGTAACGTGTTGATAACAATTTTTAGATTCAAAACATCATTAACGGATAAAGAAATGTAATGAATGAATGAAAAGTTCTAACTTTAATTTAGGGTTTGCTTACTGTACAAAACTAAAATGAAGCCAGGCCGATATGACGTGCTTTATCAATTCACTTTTATTTGTAAAAGGTCTAATATTGATAAAGTGTGAATCGAGAAGATATAAAATTAACAAAGAGCAAGTTATTACGCTGTTTTTCTGCGCCGCTTGAATAAGTGTGCTGATAATTAACAAAGAGCAAGTTATTACACCGTTTTGCTGCGTCGCTTGAATAAGTGAGTGTGCTGAATGCTCTAATCAAATTAAAGCTATTCATATTAATATTTCTCAGTAATATGATATAATTATTAGTGATCATAATAGAGTCCGGAATTGTGAAAACATATCAGGGAAATTAGGTACATCATTCTATTACAATCTGTACATTTTAAACTGATTACCGTGTTTTTGATGTTTTTTTTTTGTATTTTAGATCAATATCAGAATTAATATTAATGTAGAAAAAAAATAGTATTTTGTATATTGTTACTATTTCATAAAAGTTCACTAGACATTTGTACAAGAATACACAGTTTAATTTGATATTTAAAAGTTATTTTTATTGCATAAATTTTATTAGCAAATATGTAGTAATTCGGTCTAGTTGTTAAGTCTAGATATTGTTTATTTGTCCGAAATTTCTGTAACATACTTTAATTTATATAATTTTTATTTTGTCAGCATCTTAAGCAGTTACATTATATCGCAACTGAATAAATGAAGATATTTATATGAAATTGGTACGTTATTTAAATCATGCCTGGAAAGTCTATAGTTAGATAAATAGGTAAACCTCTAACTTATAATTGGGTAAAAATCCTTAAGCGAGCATATTATGGTTATTCAGTATAATTTACTTGCTTTCGGTCGCTGGTACTGTATTACACAGTATAATGTGGTGTGTTGGATACAGTAGCCTCTTTTTACCAACCACTTAAGAGCGCTTAGACATTTTTGAGCATAACAGGTTAAGGTATTCTCAGCCGGATGTCGCTCAAATGGTCAGATAAGGCTGAACTATCCTTACAGTCGTATTTGTAGAGCGAACTGACTAAAAACTGACGTGATCTCTCCGTGACAGCGCAACGCGCACTGAATATCTATCGTGATGACAATTTATAACTTATTTATTTAATTTTAGCTATAAATAAAAAAAAATATTCTGGTTCTGGTCTGCAGTTATTCATATTATAGACTACTGGCCCATGCTGAAAAAATTATGGGTCACTTGAACCACCAGGTGACCTATCTAGAACGAGCATAAAATAATAAAATTCAGCACTATGCCGTCACTTGTAAGCTGTCCAACTGAGTGCAGGTGAGAATTCGAAAGTACAGGTAGAGTGAGTACATTTTGGTCACATATTTTTGTATGGCATTCTTACCACCGATAGATCCATGAAAAATAATAAGAAAACGCACAGTGCCGTAAAAAAATGGTGCGCCACAAAGTCGGATTTTTTTTTATTTTCCGACAATCACCAGGGTAAATTTGGTCATTTGATTTTGTACGGCATCTGTGTCATACTATTTCAATACTGCTTCTAATCCATTATTTCGCAACGCCGTACAAAAATCATGCGACAAGGGGAAAAAATCGAAGGTTGCAATCCCCTCTCTTTCCGTGGTCCAGGGGGTGATTTGACACAACATGAAATAAATTTATTTTGAAAGTATTTTATGCATAGATAATAATTTTTCATATGCCGTACATTTTCGTTGGTCTAAAGGGGAAAAAAAACTGAAAAAGAAAAAATCCATATAACGAAATGTAAGGTAAAAATTTTTTTATACGGCATTTAGATAGTTTATTTGTACTAATTTTCATAGTCTGTGACATAACGGAGCCGGATGAGGAATCAGGTGAAGAAGATGATGACGTCATAGGTAAATAAATAAATAAATCTTTACATCTTTAATTTGTACGTAAGACTTTGATTTTGACAAATACATATTTATGTTTCAGAAAATAATAGAGAAGATAATTCGGACGTCGATGAAGACGTTGATTCCGATAACAACTCAGCAACTGATTCCGATACTGAATAAATTTATCGAATTTTTCTAAAAACTGACAATTTTTTTTATTATTATCATAAAATATATAGAATTTTTCTAAAAAATGATTGTTTTATTTATTCACATCATTACAATGAAATAAATCAATTATATGTATGTATCAATAATGTTTGAAGTATATATTAAACCAAAAAGTATATAAAACTGTTGATACTGGGATTGACAGTTTCAATTCTTGGACATAATATACACACTGTTTCAGTTCAGTTAGACGTCATAGTGATTTTATCATATTATCAATTGTTCTCTTCAAAAATATGTTAATACCGTACTGTATCAGATGGCCGTAAAGTACCCTTAAAATTGTAGCGTCACTTTCATCAGCCTAAAAGATTTGGTCTGCATAAAAATGTACGGCATCATTTTTTCCTAATTTATCTATGTTAATACTATTTAAAACAAGGGATAAAATGTAAAAAACTGCTATATTTCATTAATCTATGATATTTAAACTTTTACAATAATTTGCAAAATTTCAATTTTTGTATTTCTCTATAATTCTTTTTAGAACGGTTTCTTTTGAACGGCAATACTATGTAACAATTGTATTTTACAATATCATGTTAAAAAAAAAGTTCCCGTACAGGATCCAATGATTTTACAGCTCTAAAAATCAAGGATACGATGCAATGAAGATAATTATTGAAATACATTCAAATGAACGATAATTTTTTGACGGCATTATTTTTAATAGTACTTTTAAGTGCTAGATAATGTTTTGGAACCGAAGCCGTACTTTTTCAAATCACCCCCTGGACCACGGAAAGAGAGGGGATTGCAACCCTCGATTTTTTCCCCTTGTCGCATGTTTTTTGTACGGCGTTGCGGAATAATGGATTAGAAGCAGTATTGAAATAGTATGATACAGATGCCGTACAAAATCAAATGACCAAATTTACCCAGGTGATTGTCGGAAAATAAAAAAAAAATCCGACTTTGTGGCGCACCATTTTTTACGGCACTGTGCGTTTTCTTATTATTTTTCATGGATCTATCGGTGGTAAGAATGCCGTACAAAAATATGTGACCAAAATGTACTCACTCTACCTGTACTTTCGAATTCTCACCTGCACTCAGTTGGACAGTTTACAAGTGACGGCATAGTGCTAAATCTTATTATTTTACGCTCTTATATCGTTCTAGATAGGTCACCTGGTGGTTCAAATGACCCATAATTTTTTCAGCATGGACCAGTAGTCTATTAATGTGATATTTTTTGTTTTAGGATTGTGGACTTCACAAATGTCTTGTTTCTTTGATTTATGCAGGTTTTCTTACGATGTATTCCTTTACCGGAAAGCCAGTGGTGTGAATAATCAATGTACTTGAAGTTTAGAAATTCGAGACTATTAGGATCCTTAGTGTTGACATTTTCAGCGATGTTCAGTTCCGAGATCATTTGACAAGGTTGAAGCTTGCATCCAAATAACTTGGAGTACTCAAAAAAGCAAAGTAGTACTTCACCTCGAGATATAAGTTGCAGCTTTACAAGTCGCAATTTCGGCCCTATACTATGACAGGACAGGTTAAAGCAGTAGTGCCCTGTTACTGAATGCACCGGCTAGGTGCTCAGAAGGAGGAGAAAAGATAGAGGGAGTTCAAAGGCGAGTAAAGAAACACTTTTCAAGGGAAAGGCAGGTTATATTAGTATACTCTTTCATTATATAGTAACAGCTTTTAATGCACAATATCCTAATCACATAGGGTGATTCTTAGCACTTAAATATCTAGTTCACAGCTACCTAATTCACAATCATATAGGACTACCTAAATAAATAGAAAGATAGCCAAACGCAAGCCTGCCTACACAGATTTTAAGTGTAGTTTTTAAAGCTTTTATTAGGGAACTAGTACATTCAGATCTCTTCGGCCTAGAGCCCGATTCGATGTCTTGCTCGCTGTAGGCACCCCTCAGGTCAGCACCGCCGTAGAAAGAAGACGCGAATGGGACTGATGTTACGTGGCCTAACAGCGCGTGGTGAGTAGTGAATATACCGCCCGTGGCAGGCACAAGGTAAGGCCGCACGTGGCTAGCACAGTGCAAGACCGCACGTGAACGTAGCTCGCCAGTAGCTTCGGCGTAGAGCAGGTCGCCCCATAACCTTCGTGTGTAGCGGTGTTCAAGATAGCACCCCTACTGCACAGGCCGAAGATTTGGAGTCAAGGAGACTCCGGACAGGCCGAGGATTTGGAGTTCAGTAGACTCTGGCCTACCACAGTATAAGGATAGCAAAGCAGCTGCGGTGCGCCGTCGTTAGAAGACAAACGTGCACCAGCCCACAGAGAAGTCTTCTCTCGGACCTCAGTTTCGGCGTAAAGCCGTAGTAAAGTAATATATATACTTTGTATATATATACTAAGAACCGTTCTGTCAAGGAGAAAGATAAATGGATTAGCGACTTACCAATAACTCACAAAACACAGAACGAGAAAAAATAAATATATAAAATTACCGAGGACGGTTTTCTTTTATAGCAGAGAAGTGGATATGCAATTAATTTGCAGTTTAGAAGCAGATCGCACAGTTTACTATCCGTAAACCGCATGTATAATGAGATGTGTTCTGAGGAATTGTTCGAAATGATGCCTGCGCCTTCTTTCTACCTATGCACCGTTCGCTATCGGCAGGAACTTTATCCTCAGACCTTAGAACCTAAATAGTACAGTGTGGTTTCAGAGGAACTTCCTCTCGCAAATGGTTAGATGTGTATGCAATGGAAAACACCAAAGAGTAAAGAGCACATTTTTAAACACCGCAATCGAGTCATTTCTACATCTATAATCTATTTAATAATTTATAAAGTATTATAAATATTTACTATGTTAAAATAATGTAAAACTCTTATAAAGGGTGTAAGGGACATCGTGACGAAAACTGAAACCATAGGTTTAGTACATGATTTTGAACCTTATAGCGTTGGAATTTTACGTCGGTCTTTTCATGATTTTTATGTATTTTTTTGGCATTTTTTTACTGATAGTGACTATTACCGTGTATCACAGCCCCATTTTAACTAAATAAGTAATAAAAACCAAAAAGTTTATTATTTTCACCTGAAACTGCAATGTAAATCAAATTTAAAATCAGCTGTTGATACGTTTAAAATAAATTCTTGAGTAAGGTCAACGTACTTACACAATAGCACCGACCTCTAGAGGTCAGTGACATAATGGGCACAAGCTCACACCGCGGTAACGACAAAGCAGTAGGCATCGAGGTGCGGCTATACCTACCTACATTCTGTGTCCGCGCGCACGTTATGTTTTTATACTTACCTACTATGACGTGGTGAAGTAGAAACGTTTGCAATACATTGCGCGCTTTCACACGATACAAAAAATGACGAAAACTAAAATTTTCCATTTCCGAAATAATCTTTTTTGTAATTTTTTTAAATAATCTATTTGGAAATTTTTTTATAAACTGAAAATGCTACTTTTCGCCAAAGTTTTTGTTTGCATTGACCCACAATGCCCCCCCCTTAGCTACGGCCCTGACTCTTGCTGATCAAACACCACGAAATTTTGAAAATCTAGGTATAATATCTAGGTCTCCAGTTTTCTATTATATTTTATAGTTCAAAAATTATACAGGATTCTATTATACGATATTTTTCATACAAATGGTTTCAAGTAAGATTTTTAATTAATAAAAACCTTTTTCAAGATTTTGGAAAACCACAGACACAGGTAAGGCTTGGGATTATGACTAAGTGTTGAAAATAAACAAATGAGAAATTCGTTTGTATGTAGACCGCTGCGAGGCGCCGCGAATCGTATCCTCTTAATAAATGAAATATGTTCAGAAAAATTCGAAACCTTACGCGGCATCGAGGTCAAAAATTTCAATCTAGGCTATGCCTGTACCAAGTTTCATGCTTTAGTCACAATCTGCAAGATTCATATCAATAGGACTCGTACTAATATTTTAGTGCATTCATTTAATATTCATAGTGATGTTCAGAGGATAGCCGTGGTCGTATGCCACCTACCAGCTACCTTAAAAAAAATACATTCTAACAGTAGTAAGCGATCATAAGGCAAAGTGGCATACGACCACGGCATCCTCTTACATCACTATAAATATTAAATAAATGCACTAAAAAATATAATGTGCAAGTTGTTTATTTAATAGACGATAACTACTGAATAGTTTGTACATAACAATTTCAGATGAGAATATTTTCTTGTTTCATAGTTTCTTGAGCGTGATTTTTTAGTAGTCGGGTTTTATAGTTTGTGAACTTATTTTTTATTGTTTACTGGTTTGGACAGTTTGTTTCATACACCACCGGCAACACTGGTCTCAGCGGTTTAAATAATGTAGCTGACGGCACTCGTTCTCTTTACTTTTATGGTCTTTAAAGGAAAAGTAAAATCACGGTTCACCAGTACCTATTGAATATCGTGGTGAATGTGCAATTAATATCGGAAGCAGTAATTTAACATTAGTATAACGTGTTTAATACCTGAAGAACGCCTCTTTATAGAAGCGAGACCAAATCAGTCTCGTTTTGGTCTTGCATTTGGGCACATAGATCGTCCGTCAAGGGTATGTTAGAATGTAAAAAACCAACATTATTACATTTTGCAGTTTTATTAGACGTAAGCGAACATAACATTCAATGTACAATTATTAAATTTATTGTTATCACAAACTATGCTTATATTCGAACGTCTAATCTACATTTTTCACGTACAACGGTATATGAAGGTATGTAATGTATCACATGTAAGTTTTTTTTATATAATGAGGTTGTGAATTAACATCTGAAGGCATAGCTCTCGTTCCCATCGCATTCGGAGTTACGTCAAGTGACGTAAAGCAAAAAAATTGTATAAAAACTTTAAACAGCGCCATATGTTGGCGTAAGTTGAACTATCTTTCGTTGTTTTACACTTTACGTTCAGAGTGTTAATTGGCGTAACCGGTACACGGGCCACCTTCCATGATCCGATTGGCGACTCACAATCTTCAGAAATTAATTAAGTACTTATAATAAAAAATAATTTATAATATTAATTTTATAACTGTTTTTTGTTAACCAGAAGTTTTTTTACAAATAGTGTTTATTTCTAAAGTTGTTATTGTTTTAGTATTATAACTGAGTGTTATGTTTTGTTACGGGAGAATGGGTAATCTGGTCCAAAAAGAAAACAAATTCAGTCCCCAGGGTAGAAGCATTGTGCATTTGAGGAGTAGTTGAATTACTTAATTTTTTTTGTAATGGACCATAATAATCTATCCTACAGAAATTGAGATATATATTACATAACCAATAATACTATTTACAATTTTATGCAGATTTTAGTGCAAATTTTGCGTTTCTCGATTACACCATTACTCATGAAGTTGTTCAAGTTTCTCTTAATTATATAATAGACAATGGATAAGGAAATATTTTTGATAAGTATACACTCAATCAGACTTTTGTAATAAGTTTTAACGGTGCCTAGTGAAAAAAAAAATGTTGTAATAAAATTTCTCCATATGCACTATGTGTTAACCCTGTTAACCACTTTTGCCCAATCTCCTTTAGGTGTCGTATTCTTATAATTTTATTATGAGCTGCATTATTTAAATTTGCTTTTCTATTCTATACAAATACTGTAACAGAATCTCTTCCGTTTGTTTTTTCCACTAACTTCTTTTTGTTACCACTATTCGCTGATATTTCATAATTTTATTTGAAAAATTCACTCCGACCGAAAACCTCATAAAACATGAGTCGAAAAAGTTTTTTCACTGATACAATAATGATTTTTTTCAATTTTTTATCTACACAAATACAAGGTAAAGTTTCTCTTGACGCGGTAATTAAATAGGATTATAAGACAACATTTCCCTTTATCAAGAGTATAATTTATCGTCAAAAAATTATCAAATTTTTATATTTTACCGATAACACCCTTCACCATTCGAAAACGATAAGACCTTGTGTTAAGTATTCTTAACTTTCTTCTTTCTCCCTTGCTTTTTTCAATACAGTGTGATAAATAAAAATAAAAATAATAAAAAATCACAAAGAAAAAAATGGAACGAAAACTACCACACACCGACCATGTAGTTGTTTCTTCCATGAAAAAATAAAATTGGTTACACTCCATTTCGCATAGGTGCGTAGCATTTTTACATTTTGTTTTTAAAATATAATTGTAATATATTATTATGATAATTATATATAATGCAAATTTACTTAATTTAATTCTTTAAAACAACATACCTACTTATTAACTTCATTGCAATGACTCGTATCCCCCGCAAAATAGCAACTTAGCCGATAATTTACCTTTAGATATAACATATTATGACGCTCTACTTACAGCGTTTTTGACAGTAAACTTTATTAAAAATAAGGATGGCGCTATATGTGACTAAGCGTGCGTGAGTAGTGCAGCTACATCTCAACTCACTGATGTCATTGAAATAAAAGGAATAAAATAATAGTTTGTTATACATACATACTAAGGTGCTATTAAAAATTCTTTCTGTAAGGTTATAAATTACTTTCACAACTAAATTTTATCAAAGTTGTAAACTACGTAAATAATATGGATTTCTTCGCCAAAACATTTTAATAAGCGAAAAGGGGGTCAGAAGTATTTCTTCAGAAGTAGTTCGAACAAAGGTACTTACATTAATAATGTTATTGTCATGGATAAAGAAATGTTTGCAAAAAAAATTAGGTCTGTAAATAAAATTACTGTAAATTACAGACGGGCAGATACAGAGAAACTATAGAAATAGAATTAAAAGATTATTTGACTACAGTACCCTTAAAAATGGGGTTTCTTATTATAATTTATTAATTCACATCCTCATATTAAATTTAGAAAAAAAGACAATAATAAAATGATGCCTGTTGTGTTCAATAATCTTTAAAACAAAATGCTATATTCGCATCTCCTCAAATAATCGTTTTAATTAAGACACATAGGTACCTATATGTTTCATTTCCTACTATAACATAGAATGTATATTTACAAATATTATACATCTGGAATTTCGTAGAAGATCAATCCAGATGGTTAGGATATACATATAACACATCTGGTATTTGATCCAGATTAGTTCGGATAAATTAGGTATACGTATATAAGAATATCAGCTGCTCTAGACTGTATATGTAATTAAACAATAATAGTAAAACTTTTGGCGACATATTTAGGAGGTTATAGTGGCTTACTAGCCCCGCCAGTTGATAATAGCACTTCACACAAAGGATATTTCAAAAATGTGCTTCATAGAAATTATATAAAAACAAGCTATTTTTAGAACGTTTTGTATTGTGTCTACAAATACGTCATTAAAATTAAAATATAATTTTTGCTAAAAGTGTCCGCGGCGCTGGTTAGCTGCTACTAGCCCCTTAAATATTTTGTATGTTGTTGATTGGTGGTGAATGTGAATTCAATGCAGATTTTTTTCATATAAACTGCATTACACATAATGTAATATACGTATAAATATTTTACTAGTCAAAATCATATTAACATTTACTTTAGTTGCATAGTATGCCTATTAAAGAAATGCTAGTAAATTATCAAATAATCAAAGCTTTTGTTGCAGTTATTTATTTAATGAAAACTGTGTTACTTAATAATTCAATGGTATTTTTGCGGTAATAACTTATTTTGAGTCGAAATATGTTAATTCAAAGATATGTAGTGTAACGCAGTTTGTATTGTGTTTATTCCTTTTAGTTAATTTTAATGGTATACATAACTTCCTAGAATTAACAGGAAACAACGCCATGCAGATATAGTGATGTCAAAAATCAGCCAATGGAGGCAGAGTATATTTGAGTAAGTTCTCTATCGAACATCGTGTCTGGTCAAGGCTAATAGAGCGAAATAGCGCTAGAATCCTTTTAACCTGTCACACTTACGCATCGCTTTGGTACTTTGCATCTGGTCGGATGCTTTGATGATAGAAATAATCGCAGCGGTGTGTAAGTGAGAGCGCTATGATATGAGAGACCAGAGATGATGTCCGGCAGAAAACTTATTCGAAAAAACTCTGATAGAAGGGAGGTGAGGTCGACACTAGACACAGTGGCCATACTGCACACCTGTATACATGTGACATAAATAACGTTATGGGCCAGACAAATTTGAAGCGTTTTGAAAAACCCTCCCGTTAAGCCCATCACACACAAAGCTTTAATATATATAAATATAGTTTATAGAAAGGCATATTACGATATATTATCTATATTAATCTTTGAATGTCCACACACGCAGCAATAAATATATTTCAGTTTTGTATGCACACATTAATATATATTATACCTAGCCACATGTGTGTGTGTGTCACAGGCTTTTATGTGCTTACTTTGGAGAGGTAAGGACTGTGGGGAGTATTGTGATACATATAAATATATTCGTACCTTTCAAAGATTCCTTTTAAAACATCTTAAACATCTTAAATATACAATACCCTATACAAATTGAATTTTACTTTCATAATATATAATTGCACAAAGTAATTTGAAGTACAAGTTATTTAAAAAATAAACCCTAATTTAACTTGATTTTAGACCTGCTGATAATGTACCAGTGATGTATCAACTTTTAACAATAAATGTTTCTTAATAGCCCATCGGGCAAAACACGATAAAAAAAAAAGAGTCCTAACACCTATTACTTATTTCTAAAAAATGTGTTAACTGTGTAAGTTAACTTTGGATTAAAACATTGAATAAATCATAAACTAGGATATATACTTATTTTTTCAGTAAAACATAAATTTTAGGATGTATATAGGCAACATTTTAGAATTACTCCAAATTAAAACTTAATTTTATACCCTGGTTCAAATAAATCAGTCTTTATACAAAAGAAATAATTTCACGATTAATTTTTCTACAGTAAAATAAATATTTCTCAACAAATTGGAAAAAAATATGACCAATTATGGCCTCCGCCATACAAAATATTTAATTCTTCAAACTTAATAGAACAAATTAACATAAACGCTTTACGGTTACATATTAGGTGATGAAATTATAATAATATAGTACACGTAATTTTAATTACAAAAAGTTATTGAAACATAACCTTAGCATGTAGATAACATACCTAAGGCCAAAAAAATTAAAATTCTTGTTCCATAAAAATACGGCGAAATCATCAAGGAAGATATTTATTGCTTAGCTCACCTATCTTCCTCCAATAACTGTTAAGAGGATACCTCCTAGAGTGCCACACGTAGGGTGTTTCATACAAGTAATGTTTGAATCTTTTTTACATTTACTAATCAAACACCATAAAATTATGTAGACATGATCTAAAGCTGAAAATCTATGTCTGCTGCAGTTCTCTAAAATCCTGAGGAAAGTTTTTATTAACTTTATAACTTTATACCTACAAAATTAAATTGGAAACTGGCACATTAAAGGCCTATATATATTTTTTTTTTTTTTTTTTATAACATAAAGGTGGCAAACAAGCTTACGGTCCGCTTGATGGTAAGCGGTCACCGTAGCCTACGGACAACATTGCAACACCAGGGGTATCACTCGCGCGTTGCCGACCCTTCAGAAATCTAATGTGTTCTTTCTTGAAGAACCCCATACTGTAGTCCTTGGAGAAAACCTTGGAAAAAACTACATAGATCATGTCTATAAAATTTCACTAAAAATAGAATTAAACTTCGTTTGTATTGAGCGCGCTGCGAGAAGTATTTTCTTAAATCTATAATGCCTTTGTCCAGATAGCGACATTGCAGATTTATTAGCAATTTAAGTATGAAGTTAAGTATTAGATTTTGATATTTTCTGTGTTTAACGGCGGCACTAAGTTTTATAGTACAAGTATATAGCACATGTTATATAAGTCATACACTTAAAAGAAACCTACGAAACAAGGATACTAACTATGTGACACTAACTTTAAGCAACTGAAATAAATTTCTATCACGAACAAGTGTCTCATAAAATAAAAGTGTTGTTTTTCGTGTCGTAAGTTTCGTTTTAAATACAGTGCCCTGAAATATTTAAAATATATTTACATACCTGCATCAAAAATATTAATAGCTAGGTAAAATACCTAGAATAAATGGTGAACTGATGCTATTGGAATCGGGTGTCAGAAACATTCGCATAAATAAAATCGGGGGACATTTAATATATTTTAATTTTTTAGTTAATTTTTGTTGGCGTAATTTTTTTATTTAGTAAATTAAAGCTACTTTTTAGAAGAAATATATATTTATTGAAGATCTTTACGGTCATACGAAGAATACAATAAACGGCCTTATTTGCCTTTACGCAAGTTCTTTTAACCAGTTTTTGTAGAAACAGCATACCTAAGAATAATTAAAAAAAATTTAGAAGTAGATACTTATAGAGAAGCAGTAATAGTTATGTATTGTCCTAACCAGGGTTCAAAGCGATAATTATCACGATAACTATAGGCTGATAATTATCTTTGATAAAAATGTATATAGACATGTAGATCACATCACAATCACTTTAGTCTTGTATGACAGGGGGTGAGCCCATCACCGTAACACAGCTTGTGGTGCAGTGTATCTAGACTTACTGGGGCTTTACCAGTTTCAAAACGTACTTCAAATAAAATACCGGAGGCAGAATAATATACAAACATAATTGGGTTAACAGCACGAGATTACTTACGAGATATAAAAAGTAGGTATTCATATAAATCAAGTCATCCCATTGTAAGTGAATCACAGTTTCACCCGCAGAATAAACTTTTCCCGTGAAAACTCTGTAATGAAATAAAATTTATCATATACCCTACTCCAGGAAAATCTATTCTCACGGGAACACTTGATAGCGATAAAAGGGACAAAGTAAGGATTAAATACAGAGGTTCAACGAACAGTATTGGTATTATAGCATCTCTTGTACTGTCTCCTCTTATCTTTTATGGGTTAAAGTATCCTACGTTTTTTTTTCTCACTACCTTTTTCTAAGTCGAAAACCACCCCGTCACTCCGATCTATTCCTGTGGGAACTATCGAACAGGATAAGATGTATCCTATGTGCTTCTACGTCCATTTAACAATCTCTATGCATAAAACCAACTTTACTAATAAGTTTCTCCTTTCTTTAAACCAACTCACATTTATATATAGTTAGGATATACTTGTTTGATAATTATCTGATTATTACCGCGATAATTAATAAGAGTCATATTTATCTTGACAATTTCGAATCCTAGTCGTAAGAAAATTAACTGAAAACAAAGTATATTAAAAAATAAATAAATAGAAATAACTTATTTTAGAATCCCTAAAAAAAATATTAGTAGGTACTTACTGTGTAAATAAAATAATATTTGTGCAAGATACTAAGAAATATTAAAATTAGTTTTTAAGACCTAATTAGAATTTAATTACAATTACATATACATCTAAATAAGTTTCTTGTTGACATAGTCAAGACATCTATTATTTCTTAATCCAACATAAATCTTACATCAAATTGTATTAACTTTATTTAAAAATATCAACTGAAACTAAGGCGGTAACCTACTATCTATCGCAATTGCATTACTTTTAGCTGTGTTCCAGTTTGATTTTAATTACAAAAGAGATCAATCAAAACGTATTGGCTGACATACTTAGTTCAAGCAACCGTTTATTCATTTTATGAATTTAGTAATATTTTTATGTACAATTTGGGCATAATAAAAGCAACCGCCTTTATTCAACTTAAAATACCTACTTTACACTTGCAAGAAATAAAGTCGACAATAGCAATAAAAAATAATACAAAATACCATAATAGATACATAAATTTGATTAAATTCATTGAATTTTATCAGGTTTACCCTACAGTTCGCCAGCAGATGTCTGATATTAAAAGTAGGTATCGTTCAATTAATCCCACTACATACTGCTCTTAAAATTCATTCAACGGCCACACGCGACCCCAATGTGACGCAGATACCTTATTACCACGTCTTTATCTTTACAATGCGACGCTCAGTAAGTTAAACCTAATGTTTCACGGGGTTCTTACAGTGATTAGCCGAGGTAATGAAGTAGGCCAGTCATCCCGCGATAATGCTGCTTGCAACAGCACCGAAATATCGGGAGCTCATTTTCTCGTATAATCACGGTAAGAACCCCATAAAACATTATGTTTAATAGTGATATTAACCGTGAATTTTTCAAACAATGCTTAGTAAGTTATTTAAAATTTTATTGTAATACTCTTAGCGGTACTAGCGTACTCATACCCGGCGGCATGTCGTGGAATTTAGTCAGTGGGCGTCGACCCTTAGAGAAGTTTTCATCAACACACGATGTTTAGTCTGGTATATCTTTCTATAATACTAGCGGTAATTATGTTGTTTTCAAACAAGAAGTAATAATAAGGTCCCAGTTCTACTAAAATAGTTAGAGGCGATCTTTATATAATTATGCTATGTGGGACGTGGTAGCTATTTGAAAGTCTTATTTTAACTTATCATATATTAATTTATTTTTGAAAAAAAAAATGATTTTTTCCTATTTTGTACAAGAAAAACATATGCCGTTAACATTTATATGCTAGTAGTGTTTAATAAAAAAATATTAAGAAATAATTTGATGCGGCGGTTGCTTTCCTCACAAAACTTTCGCCCAGTTACTATTAATACTTATACAGTTGAAATAAGTTAGTCCAGTTATTTTGGCTCAATTTAATGAGAAGCCCGGTAGATAAGCTTAGCTCATAATTATAAGTTGTCCGGTATTATTGGCGTAGACAAGCCCTTGCCCGGGTTGCGGCGCCCAACGCAAGCAGTTTAGGCTTGTGAACCCTTGCTCCCAATTCTGTTCTAACTCCTTAACTGGAGTCAGACCGGAACGGCCAGTGGTTTCTGTAAAACAAGAAGTAATCATTTTAAGGTGAAATGTATTTAGATTTTTTCATAAAATTCACTACATCACATATCTATAAACATTTTTATTCAACTTCGTAAAATTAAGCAATTAATCATTTCGCTCTAAAAATGCGATATTGCTTACGTTAGAAAAGTGAACGAACGACAAGGCGATTTGCTCTAATATTAATATATCGTCGCAAAAGTCTACATTAGCGTAGTGTTAGTGTAGTGAACGAACGACAAGGCAATTTGCGCTAATATTATTATATCGCCGCAAAAGTGTACGTTAGCGTTGTGTAAGTGTAGTGAACGAACAACAAGGCGATGTGCGTTACTGTTATTATATCGCCGCAAAAATTTACATTTTTTTTATTTTTTTTTCTGAACTGTCAATGCAGTTGGCTGTTGCAGCCTATACTGCTTCACTGGGCTTTTTGGGGCGACTCTGAAGGAGCCTCAGCCCATATAGCGCCCAATGCTCAAGGGCTCCCCGTGGGGGAAGCCTCGGCTTGCGTTGGCGCTCTCGGGGCCGTCCCTTCTACCGGCGTGAGTCTCGAACCCGAAGAGGTGAGTCAGCGCAGTTACGCGGGTGCGGTTACGATTGAGTGGGGTCAAGAAGCGTCCCGGCACTCTTTGATACCTCGTGTATCCTTGCGGGCGCCGACGAACCCAGGGACTTCGGCATCGTATTAGGGGGGAGGCCCTATTAGGGGAGGTCGTAGAGACTAATTTCGCTATTCGGACAGCGAGATCGTCATCTGGGGCCGTTAGTACGTGCCGTGGCCGCCTAACGATAGTTTTACGACCGTGCAAAGGTCGGTCGGGGGAGTATACATTAGCGTAGTGTATGTGTAGTGAACGAACGGCAATTCGATTTGCGTTAGTGTTATTATATCGCCGCAAAAGTCTACATTAGCGTAGTGTAAGTGTAGTAAACGAACGACAAGGCGATGTGCGTAAGTGTTATTATATCACCGCAAAAGTGTACGTTAGCGTAGTGTTAGTGTAGTGAACGAAAGGTAAGGCGAAGTGCGTAAGTGTTATTATATCGCCGCAAAAGTGTACGTTAGCGTAGTGTTCGTTTAGTGAATAAACGACAAGGCGATGCTAATCTGGTGTCTTGAGTTCAGGTGTGCGTTTACCCTAAGCCTTATTTTAATATGACTAGTGTAAGACTCGCGCGTTGTACCCGTACGTAAATCCATACTAATATTATAAATGCGAAAGTAACTCTCCCTCTTCACACTTAAACCGCTGAACCGATTTATATGAAATTCGGTATGGACATAGTTTGAGTCCCGGGTAAGAAAATAGGGTAGTTTTTATTCCGAAAAATTCAAAATTTATAATAACCAAAACCTAGCTTAAACGAACTTATGCTAGCTATAGCAAACTTTATTAGTATAATTAAGAAACTCCACGCCGATAACCATATTTAGAGCGGGCGGAGCCGCTAGCAAAATTCATTAATAACCAACTATCCCATTAATATTAAAAATGCGAAAGTTTGTTACTCAATCACGCTTCTCCAATGGATGGATCGGGAACCTCTGAACCGACTCAGATAAAATTGGTATGGCGATAGTTTGAGTCCCGGGGAAGGACATAGTCTATTTTTCATCCTGGAAAATGTATAAGTTCCCGCGGGAATAACTAAAACGTTTGTTTAAATGGAGCATTTAATTGAGCTGAAATTTGGAACAACGGTTGAAGATACGGAGGACAAAGGCTGCTTTTGATCCCAAAAAATTTAAAAGTTCCCGCGGGAATATCCATAACCAAATTCCACGAAAGAACCGTAACTGCAGCCATAACTTGCTATGACAAACTTGTTTCGTATAATCAAGGAGTTGCCGTAAGAATCCTACGCCGATGACTAAATTTAACTACTAAGATTACAAATCAAAGCAAGTAAAAAAAATTACACAAAATAAGAACCGTAATCTAATTGTTAAATATATTTTGTTTTTGCTACAAGCCCGTGTTTGCTAAGTCGTGTTACCCGGTGAGTTGATCCGGTTGGTAGTTATCCACAAGTTTGAAGCGAGTTCTTGTGTATTGGTCCTTGTCAGTACCATTAATATCGTTATGTGTAAAGGACAAAATGCTCTTACCGAGTGACTCAAGCCGGTAAAGTAACGCGAACACGTTGGCGCGGTGATGGTGTGTAAAGCGGCGCGCGCCGAGCCCCACGGCGAGGTGCCGGCCTGTCGGTGACAGCGCAACTGATACCGCGCTCTGCTCCAGCACCGCCGTGTGCAGACACTGTCCCAGTCGCGACCACTCCAACGAATACACGCCTGTCAATACATTACTAGATGGTAGGACACTAACTACGTGCGAATCCTGTATAGGGAGGTATAGGAGGAAGACTGCATACCCGCCTCAGCAGTTATACGCCCTACTACAGGGTAACAGGCCTCCCCTTTCTGGCCTAGTGCGTGATCTCGGACGATGATGTCGAGCTACTGGCTACTCGACTGTCAGTTTTTAAAGCGCCCATAAGGCCTTTGACCAGGCGGTCTCCTTGTGGAGTTCGATTCCAATTATTTGAGGCTCGGACTCCCGCCCGTGCCAATCCTTAGGGACCCAGATAAAATACGTAAACTACATACTTACAGTGATCTCCAAAAGAAATGACGGCGCTGGCAAATGTCCTGCATATGTATCAGGTGGAGGGGTGGGGAGAAAGTGAGACAGATGTTTTTAATTTCTAGAACTACAATTGTGACGGAGGCAGCACCATTTCGTGGGCTGCAATAAATAAATAGTCTTCGGGTTATTGTTACAATTTGTGTATAGTAACGCAGCCTTTACTTTGGTTTGTGCCTTGTACGTCGATAAGCACACACGATTGTTGGACGAAATACTATCAGTGAGACGTAAATATTACAAGATATATATTCGTAATACCTGTGACCATCCCGTCGGGACGACACTAGTCGTTATAGTATATAAAAGTTTTTGTGTAAAAATATTTTTTTCTTATACGTGATTTAAGTTTGTTCTATACAATGGTATCATATGTCAAAAAAGAATATTTATTTGCCATTGTGGCAGGCAATAACTATGCAACTGAAAATTCCAAAAGGTATAGCTCACCCAGCCAGTGGTTAGTGTTCCTCAATTGTGGCACTGGAAGTATTGCAACCAGGATTCTTCCATCCTTAGATATATCGATGCTAGCGTCGTTATGAATTCGACATTTCCTTACAACCACATTTTTAGTACCTGTTAAAAATATTATTGTAAACAGCAATATAACCATTTTATTTGTCTCATTACTATTAGTACCTGGAGGACCCAGCTTTGCTTGTTTTTTTAACAACGCCCTCTATTGTCAAGTAGCTTTAGTGTTGCTGTGTCTAATATACTGTCTGTGTGCAATAGTGTTACTACTCGCCAATAGATGTCAGGAAGTCATATTTTCAGTTTATCATTGCTTGAAAACACGTATAAAACGACGTTTTCTAAAAAATTAAACCTAGCTAGATCGATTTATCGCCCCCGACACCCCCCGCATACTGAATCTCATGAAAATCGTGTACAGCCGTTTCCGAGATTCAGATAGTACATACACACATATACAAGAATTGCTCATTTAAAGGCATTAGATTAAATATTTTTAGCTGACGTCACTTGTTTTCATTTTGTCAAATAGTCTTCAGTCTAAAAATAAATTGTTATTCCGGTAATCCTAAAGTAGCTTATTTATTCTAATTTCGTTACGTTTAATTAAGACTAACTTATTTTTAAGCGTTTTTACATTTCATTTTTAGGCAAAATATAACTCCAATTATAATTGGAATGGAAACAAGTGGAATCTTTGGTCTCTGCCTACCCCTTTGGGAAACAGGTATGATGTTATGTATGTGTGTATGTAAAGAAAAAACTAACTGTCAGCGATTTCGGGAGTCTGTCCTTTGGTAAAGTCCCAAGCCTGAACGCGGTGCGATGGGGCAGGCAGTACTTCAGATATGATGCCAGCATCTAAAAGGCCCGCCATGCCACCCATGCGGCCCATGGGACCTCCAATATGAGCACCGCCTCCAATATTACCACTATTGCCAGCTTCCCCACCCCCAGCTTCGCCATTGCCATCTTCATCCACTACCATTGCATTCTAAAATAAAAAAAAAATGCATTCCTTATGCCAGACAAATAAATTAATAAATAAATAAATTTTCTACTATAAAGTTTCTGTTAAATGTGTTTATTTTAAGACAGTTTTGTGAATTCGATCTAAATTAAATGTATCTAATATTTGGAAGTTTTATCCCGATTGGGAGATCCCACCGAAAAAGATTCTTCCACACGTAATTACGCGGGACACTATCCGTTTACTTCGCAAAGGATCAACAGGGTGACCTAAGTTTTGGCACAGGACATGACTTGATTTTTGGCACATGGATAACTAAAGGGACGGAGAAGGACATATAAGTCTTATCCCATTATCGGCTTCCGGACCCCCGGCATTGCCATTGCCATTTGCATCTACTATAGTAGGGGAGCCCAAGCGGGGATTTCGGGATTTACTAAAGCGCGGCAGATTAATATACAGGGGGATACCTTGGGCCCGGTTAAGTACCTCCACCAAATATGAGCCCCATATATAAGGCCGCCCGTGAAGGATACAGGATCAGATTAGTAAAAAAAAATTGACCATCAGAAATTCTCGAGCGCGTCAGAATAAGGTAGGGTGAGTTAATTACATCCTAAAAAGTGTATATTCCACTAATCTGACAATTTGAGAGTGACGTAAAAAAAGGGGAGGGCAACAAAGTTGTAAAAAAAAACGTCATCTCGACATTCTCGAGCGTAGCTAAATTTTTTTTTATTTTGAAGGAAATAATTCAAGAATAATGAAAAATATATAATCTGACGATTTCCGCAAGCCGAAATAACAAAAATTCGTCGATAAAGTTAAATGCGTGCAGCTGCGTGATGCCTACATTTCCTTCTCCGCGTTTCTATTCCTCTCTCACTCTTTCTCTATCTATTACTCTCTCACTCCGTCCCCACTCTGGTTTCTGTTGCCATGACGCCATCACAGCTCTTATACTGTTTACAACGTGTTTCCAACGTCTTGGCTTTTTTTGCTATTTTAATATTATTTATGTGAGTTAAAGTTTACAAATATTTAATATGAGTGATATTAATTTGAAATGTGTATTTTGTGGTGAAAGCACCTTACAAAAAACAATTAAATTTACGGTAGAAACATTAAAAAAATGTGTAAATATATTGGAATATCGTCGGAGCAAGCCGGTTATCCGAAAGTCTCGAGGAACATATGATAACCTCGAATTGTCGATGGAATCATTATTAAATGATTTATATCACGCACAGTGCTATAAATTATTTACTGCAATTAAAATACCGCGAGACTTTCAGTATTTACAAGATCAAAGTGTAGTGGAACATGACAATACACCGGAAGTTTCGGTAAATAGCTCCGAAACACATGCTCCTGATTCTGGAGAGTGTTCCGAAGCACATGGTACTGTTGATTCCTTGTCTACTGAGGTTGCTGGTACATCGACAGATGAGAAAGTGCTAATATGACTTCATTTATTAAATATTTATAATACTGAAATTGAGAGACATCTGATAATTTAAATCACCAAGCTGGTCAAAATCGGTTGATTCGTTCGAGAGATATCGTGAACCAAAGAAACCCGAAAAAGTGTTTTTTCGGAATTACTCCGAAATTTGTGGTTCGATCAATTAAAATTGCAAAATTACTTATGAAGATGATGAAACTGCGTCGAATGGTGCCAACCGCGTGAAAATTGGTTGATCCATTCGAAAGTTATTGCGGTTTGAAAATTCCAAAAATAGTGTTCTATGAAACTTCTATCAGACTTTCGAGCTGGGAGAGCTCAAATACATAGAAATATTATTTCTTTGAACTCAGCGAGCTCAAAATATCACATAAATTATATTTTGAGCTCAAAAATGTCATAAGTACAATTTCAAGCGCCCAGGAATGGAATTAGCGGGAAGTTGCAGGGATGGCCTTTAAAGTGAACCGTTTTTCTATTTTTTTTTTGTCAGATCAGGCGAATCCCTCTAGATAATCGTCAGATTATGAGACAGTACGTTTAGAACATAAAGATGAACCATATATATCTTAATCTGACGCGCTTGAGTATTTCAAAATGGCGATTTTTTTTTGCACATTATGAAAATGGCCGCGAGTTTGCGTCCCATCGAAATCGTCAGATTAGTGAATGAGAGCTTTTAGAAAATCTGACGCGCTCAATAAAATTTTTTTTTTTTTCATTTTCAACCCTTAAATACAACCACCCGCATCATGCAAACGATCAGATTAACATACGTACATTATTAAAAATACGTAGGACATTGATACTATCAATATCTGACACGCTTGAGTATGCCCATGCAAGGGTTTTTTTTTACATATTTGAAAATCTATAGCCGCTCCCCCCACCGATGAAGAGGTATACATTATATAACATTTATTTCTTCTTATCATCTAAGTTGTGCAACCCAATAGGTCTCTATGACGCTCGAGTAAATCCCCATTTAGCATCGTGGGCTCCCCTAATACTACCATTGCATTCTAAATTTGGTAAAAAATGCATTTCTCGCTTTATCCCATGCGAAAGTTCCCACGGGATTTTTTAATACAAAATACAGAAAAATATAATCGGCCCTTATTTTCAACGATTGTGGACTATGAAAAAGCCTGAGATTTGAGCGGCGCTTGTCTCTACAGCGATGCCGCACTGACATCATCTATAAACAAAAATAACCGCTAAGTCCATGTTTTACACGCATTAAGATTCCGTATTATAAGAGTTATTCCGGATACCTTTTATTCAAAATATTTTTTGTTAAAAGAATTGATGAAGCTCTATTTTCGTGATAATTTTTCAGATTATTACACATGTTTAAAAAGTTGGAGGGGGGGGGGGGGACAAACAGTTCTATCCACCGATATATAATAGGGTGCGCGTAAAAAGATTGAGAGAATTAAGGTTATAAATACGGACGAACGGACATGACAAAACTTAATACCTACAATACTATACGTGTCTGCGACAGCTGTCATTGCAATCACGTCCATCAAGTTTCGTATTTTCAGACTGTTAAATATATATATCACAAAGTTATACTTTACTGTTGCGTACACAAAAAGAGATACGTTCCTAAACTATTAGTTATTGATTTTGCAGATAAAATAAATCGAAAAAATATTTACATTATAAATTTAAATATTGCATTTACGCTTTATAGTCTATATGTTAAGGTATATAAACATGAATGTTGTTTTGTTTATTGGTATTTGTTCCATTGCGTTTAATCTTTGGTGAGTTTTTGTGCCCATGACCGCCGGGAAAGAAGAGGGGAAGAAGAGGTTATGTTATTTTTCAATTAAAAATATATTTTAACATATATAATAATAGCAACAATAATCGGTAGTAATAATCAATTATCAACATCGTCCCGGCACCGGGCCAGTTACTTTGACAGCTGTCGCAGAACGCAAGCTATATTTCACAAGACATAGGGTACATTTTACTCTACACTACTTTATATGTACTTGATGAAAATGCTCCGTGCGTATTTGTGTCGGTGTTTTATTGTTTTGTATACTTTTGTCAATATTTTTTAAAAGGAATGAGAGAATATTCGGCTTAGGCGTCGACCAGAAACTAACCTTCGGTCGGACAAAAGTTTTTATTACGCTGAACCAGACTGGGACGTATGGATGGACTGGGCGACGTTATAAGGATGCCTTGTTGAACTACGGAATCTTACATTAATGCCTATATCAATAAAAAAAAACTCACTTTTGTATATGTAATATTATTTAACAAAGATCTGTTTTTTGGTGTATTACTTATAGACCTAAAGTAATAATTGATTGAAATTACCTGAGCAAGAATTATAGGTTGTAAATATTCCTGGATTCTAAACAATGTTTGAGCTTGGTTGTTCGGAGCGTCCGAGTTTACGGGCAAGTCATTCACTTGCATCACCGGCATGCCGACATTATTCAATGATGGCTGAAACGGACGAGACTCATCTGATGGTTCAGGTGGTTCCATACTGCTAAGCAATGGAATATGAGAACGGTACGTAGCAAAAAACCGTCTAGGACCTGGTTCTGGTTCATTTTGCTGAGATTGATTTCCCTGCTGCGTATCCAAAATAGGCGGAAGAGTAAACGTTTCTCTTACACGCACAGAAGATGGAGTGTACAGTCGAATTGTTTGGAGACGTCGAAAACGATTTCTAGCGGCATTTCTTAATCGTACTGCTTGGATATGCGCTAACCTGATTAGGTTTACTCTGTGTTCAAACTCATTTAAAGCTTCTAACCTTAATGGATCTTCATTAGAATTTTGGTCAGATACGTTAATATTAGAAGGTCCTGCAACAGGCTCATTGTTTAGAACTTCTTGCCTCGGATTCGCATTTCGAGTCAATTTTGTTCTGTGCGGTAAGCTACGTAATGCAGGGATTCTATAGGTCGAAACTGGAGGAAAACATCTTTTTTTAATAAGTGGGTGAGCTGTTGGATTAGTTCTATGCAGTGCTTTGAGTTTCCTGCTCTCCAAGTATAGATCTCTTCTATTTCTGGCAGTGGCCGAGTTATTTCTGTTAGCTGCAGCTATTTGTACAGCAAGGCGATTACTCCATTTTTGGGCAGCAGAAATAGGCTCTTTGTTTTTTTCTGTTTCATTTTTAATTGGAATTTGTGAAGTAGAAGGTTTATCATTGTCTATAGATTCTTTTTCTTGACTGATATGTTGTTGTAATTTTTCTTGGGATTCATTTCTAGCATTACTTGTAGGGTGTGGGGTAACATCAGCGACAACTTCTTCTGGATCATCAACATTGATAGGACCAGAATCGTCTGCGTTTTGAATATGAATGACATTTAGAGATTCCATGCGTTGAGCTGCAGGAATATTTGCTGCTCTTCGATTATTTCTGTTCGTCATTAACATTAAACACGTCAAAGCCAATGCTTTTTTGAGTGTCCGTAACATTGTGATGATTAGGTGGCTTAAGCCTCGCTCCTCTAAACACATCATCATCATGTTAAACATAACTGACAATACTTGCATTGCCCTCATTCGAATTTCGTGCCTAGTGGCGCTTATTTCGATTGACCTCGAAAAATCTCTTCGGAATCTATTGGAATATCTTTGAGACAAGCGGTTTCCAGTGGGATTTCTAAATCTTCTTCGAAGTTCATCTTCTGGACGCCATCTGTAACTAGACTGATGTCTCCGCCGGAACGATGGGGATGTACGCATGTTAGTAGTTGATCTCCTTTGCCCCATTGTTCTGCCCGGCCGTGTTTGCCTGCTTTCATTAGCACCCGCACTAGACGTAGAAGGCACACCTTCATTCATATTTGTATCATTACTTTCGTTTCGACCCTCAGTCCTATTTCGGATACCTTCTAATCTCTCACTGCTTCTAGCGCTTCTTGAAAGGTTGCGTGATACGTCATCAGAAATATCTGTCAACATCATACACCTCTCTAATAATGATCTAGTATAATAGCTAGGTAAGTCTTGTCTTCCTGTTTCTCTGTGTAGAGACAGTATGCGTCGACGTAAGTTTTCCCACATTGTCCTCAGTTCTCGCATCGTAGTGCGGTTACCACGCAACCAGAGATCTGTCAATAAAACAGTATGTTTTTGTAAGGCGATAACCCCTGCTTTAACTTTTCTATAAGCCTCTTCTGGTGGAATGTTATTACCTCTAGACCAAAAATCGTCTCTGCTGGTAGAAGGTCTATTTAAATCTGGAGAACTTTGAGCTCGGGTTTCTGAAGTTCCTTCTTCTCTATTGAGTAGGTTAGAACTTTCAGAGTTGCTTTGAGTGCGTACACGAAACCTATTATTTGACAATGATACATTAATACTTCCCAATTCCGAGGTATCTTCATGAGGAACATCTTCGCTTAGTTCAAAGACCATTCTATCGGTGGGCTGAGCGGTTAAATCAGGTGCAGTATCTGCACTTCGGTTACTATCTACTGAATCATTGTCACGAAAGCTTGAATTTCTGGTTCTAAAAATATTTATTTCGGGATCACTCTCCGAATCAGAACTAGAAGATAAAAAATCTCTAAATAAAGATGAATTGAAAAAGCGTACTCGAGGGCGTTGTGATCGATTCTGGGTTCCTGAAGAGGTTTCAGTGTTGCCAGACAGTGTACGAGTGCTGCCCGGTCTTCTTGGTGCATTGCGCTCTACGTTAGCTAATGTAGAGAGTGACATATTAGTTATTAGATTCAATAATCTGGTACCAGAATCTCTTAATATGTCACGTATTAAATCGAGACTTTCATTAATAGCTTGAGCATCTACAGATGCCGATGTTGGACTCATTTGTGTAGATGAGTTCGTCATTCGAGGTCTTTGAGAGCCGCTAGTGCTAGGCTGAGCACTTTCACTTGTGGGTTGGAAGCTGGAAATTTGCCTTAGAGTAGTACTAGAAGTATGGTTATTGTTATTTGTGGATGACGTGAGATTTTGCGAAAAGTTTGAAGTCTGTTGTGCATCAGAACTGTTTCGTCTACGAAAAGTGAAGTCACGATCCAATGACGTTTCTGATCTAGATGGTGTAAAAATGCTAGTACGAGAAGCGTTTGCAGAGTTATCCGATGCTTGTTGTGGGCTGTGTGCGAAAGTAATTCTGGTGGACCGGGAAAGTGGATTTGAAGAAGAAAACGGGTTTGGCAATAATCTAGTCGCACGTTCATCTTGATCGATTGTCCTAAAAGATCGTCTTGCTGAATCATTTAAAGGTTGAAAGGCTGATGATCTGGACCCAAATATAGAATGTTCTTGATTGGAAGAATCTGGATTCCTGTAAAATAATAGTTTATCTAATATTAACGTTACTTATACAAAATTCTGCTGGTGACATAATGTCAATTTAGTTTTCAAATATTACCTTGGAGGGTTGCTGTCAAAGGACAGAGCATCAAGATTAAGTAAGCGACTGCTGCTTCCTTCACCGTCGCCACTGTCACTACCGTCTTGCTGACGAGAAGTGCTTGGTGTGGGGCTACCTATAAAAACAAATAACATAGCCTAAAACAATTGGGTAAGTTTTAAAAAAAAAATTATATTTCACTTCAAAAAAGTTTAAGTACCTTCAATAAAACCAGTTGAAGTAATCGGACGTGCATTGCGGATCCAACTAGGCAACGGAGGCGAAGAATCTAAATCCATAGGATCAGTGCCACGATCAGTCTGAAAACAAAATAGTTCATTATTCACGGAGAGGTAGGGTGGAAGAGACCGGTTACCTACGAGCAGAAGCGGCTCGTCCTAAGAAGCGCTGGCGCAGCGCACTCCCATAAATAATTATTATGCTTCGATTACTGTTTATGTTAAAATAGAATTTATTTAAAAACATTCTATACACACACCGCTAACTCAAGATTTAGTATGGAATTGCACTGAGTAGACTGTGTTACTAAGTGGAGCGCTAGCAATGCGCTCCTATGAAACGAATTTCAGTACAGAGACTTAGAGCTAAAATCAACGAGTGTGAAAGTTCGACACAGTCTCACACGTAAAATAGAAAATTTTGTATGAAAAATTAGCAAAATGTGGAGCGCCGCTCCTGGGCTGTGTAAGAAAAATACAGTTACCAGCTTGATCCCGCCTTCAGTCCGACGGCGCGCTGTTGCAGCTATTATCACAACAAATGTTTTATCCGTGCGCGCGAGTTTTTAATTAACAAATTAAATAACTACATAAACAGTTCGTTTACTTTCTAATAAGCAACTATAGCAAAATTGCATGTGATTATTGTGATGTGATTAAACAGTGCTAAAATATTTTAGTAATTCAGTTTGAAATAAAGACAAAGGATCACAAAAATGTTACACGAAACCATACACGCGCGGCGCGCGTTTGTAAATCTAAATATGCGAAATAATTCTATATAGTTATAAATAGAGTTATAACATTTGGCATTTAGGCAATTCCTCTTTTGTTTTTTTTTTAGTGAAAATCCATTAAAAATTGTCACCAGCCGCCTCTTCCGACGAGGACACCCTTTGAGACCCGAAGTATGGGAATTTTTTATTTAAATTTTTATGGTTACTGAACGTTATTTTTTAGACTCTTCAGTATCACTAGTATTGAGTGTAATAGCAATATATAAGGTATATAAATAATATATATACATGATATAAAGCAAAGTATTTGAGGTGTTTTAAGAATTAGGTACATAATAAAAAAAACTATTATTAATTCAATTAGCCAATTAGAGATTATTTACGAGCGAATTTCACGAATTTCTATTCAATGCAATTATTTTACCTCGTTTATTAGTGCTAATTGACTTAAAAAATATTTATTCTAAAAATAATGTTGGTAGCCAGTAATATTTTGTGTAGGGTAAATTAGTGGTTTCGGTGCAAACCAAAACTGAGCAAAGCAAAATTTTGGGAACCTGAGAAATTTACCGGTGATTGGCTGAATATGTTAAGCTAAAATTAAACCCAAGCCTCTATTCGGCATATTTAACTACTGTTTGTTACAGCTGTTGTGCATTGTGATGGAATTTTAAACTCGTAACTAGAGTTGCCAACATTTTTTTTGATTACAGTAAAATATGGTTAGAGAAGTACTTGAACGGTATTTAAGAATAAAAAAGTATTTTATTGTTCTTTTGGACATATATCTTAAGAGCTTTTCGCTTAACTTATTATTTTTAGTAAAGCGACACATCGACATATCAAATTAAAATATGATGATAATAAGTTTATTTTTAATATTAGTTCCAGTTCCAGTATTTATTAGAAAATACCCTTACAGTGAGGTGGATGGAATAGGCTGTCTACAGAAACAATAAAATTTTAATAACGTTTTAAATCAAAAACACGCTTTTATTAGCTTCACCTGTAACTATGTTTATAAACAAATCTTAGAAATCAGATTTAACCAACTTCTAAATTGACATATTGATTTGAAATTTTGCAATTGTATGTCATACCCATCTTCTACTTGCCACTTACTGCGTAGATTACTTTATCCGTGGATCAGCAATTTGTATAATACTATATGATATATCATTTTTATATTAAAGAAACTTAGTAAATCGAAATAGAATGAATGAAAGAAAAAGGAAAACAAAGAAAATTCATGGAGTAAGAACGAAGACCAAGGTAGGTGGATATATATTTTAAAAATTGGTGATCTACGGGAAAAGTATCTACGCACTAACTAGCAAAGGAAGAAATAACAATTTTGGTCAATAAATCATTCTTCTATTTGTGTAAACAGAATAAATTTTATTTGGATATAATGTTAGCCAGAGTTTTATTGGAGATGAACCTAGTTTTCTCAGGTGATTTTAGATTATTTTCCGAGCTCATCTTCCGGTGCCAACCTTTTAGTATAAATTTTTTTTACATGTGGCAATACACACACTTCTCAGCTTTTTTAATGGTGACAGTCCTAATTTTATTGATTATAGGAACTATGGAAATCCTTTTTGAATTTATTGCATGTAAAGTATAAAGAAAAATACTCATAGCATCTGGCTCCTAAATCCCAGATGTTCGCGGTGTTAACAAAAAAGGTCTAATAAAAAAAAACTGGCCAAGTGCTAGTCTGGCTCGCGCACCGTGGGTTCCGTGCAAACTTATTGTATGTTGTTGTATATCATTAAAAATAATTTTATTATATGATGTAACTAAATATTTACGGTTTTCGCAATTTTTCCTTTATCTGTACTATAAGTCGTTGCTTCGCTTCCTACCAAATTTCAAGATTCTGAGTTCACGGGAAGTACCCTGTAGGTTTAAATTCCCTTACGAGTTTCGAAAATTTGCGGCATAAACGGCTGTAGTTTGATTTTTTCACAGCTCTAAAGGACAGTAGACCTGAGTATTTGGTATAAATTTTAGCTTCATACCATCACGCGTTCCTGAGAAAAAGGGTCTTGACGAACAGACAGACGGACGGACACCAAATTGATCCTATAAGGGTTCCGTTTTTTTCTTTTGAGGTATGGAACCCTAAAAATAGTTAATTACTCACTTAAAACAAAGATTACCGTATTGGGAGGCTGTGGAGTATTGCTGAGGCGGTGGCGCACCATAAACAATCTCTGATAGTTCCTCACTAAGCTGTCGTATCGTTGAACAAGGTTTTGATACGAATTAACAATCATATCCTGCGCAGATCCGGGATTTTCTTGAGTTGTGTTGCTTACTGGGTTATCACTAGGGTCATCTCTTCTGGGTGAATTTTGGTTATTGTTTGGACTCATTGTGGAATTTTGTTGTAGTAATGGGTTGCTAGTAGTCCGTGTAGGGCTCGTCCAGAGAGATATTCCTGTTATAAGTTTGTAGCCCAATGCATCAAAAGCCACATATCTAGAAAGTGTAACATATAAAAACATTACAATGTAAAATTTAATTAAAATCGTAATAACAAAACAGCCACTATATCTATTTCATCTACTTTTAGCCGACATATGCTTTGAGAGAGAGAGAGAGAGAGAGAGAGAGGGGTAGAAGGATATTTACAATTAAAAATATAATGAGATAATTTTAATAAAATAAAAATATACACATAATAAAAATAAACACTTACCTAACTTTTTCATTTGTATTATTTGTTGAGACTTTAGTAAAAGGTGCAGGTTGACTCCAATCCCAAAAGTAAATTTCATTGAATGTCGCAATCACCAGCAATTGTTCCCGGGGATGGAAAGCAATAGAAGCTATTACTGTCTCATTTTGGACATTCCATACTTCACTGCCACCCTGAAAACATATATTTATATTTTTTTGTGTGAACTGTGTTCCTAATCTGTTCTTTTAAACAAAATTGTTACTAGTTATAAGCTGATAAAAGATTCTTATTAAAGGGTGGATCTGTATAAAGGATATAATGTATTACAAATAAAAAAGTATTCTCGAAAACTGTTTAGTCACTACTATTATAGAACAAAATCATATCTTTCTTATACGGGCTAAAAGTAAATTATAAACAAAGTAAAAACTTAATCACAACTTGCTTGATATCTCTGGGATACAGGCTGTCCCATCGACATTCAAGTGGGTAGTAAAAAAAGGTGACTTTTAATTGAATACTTATAAGTGAAAACTGCTTTAAAATACTTGCTTTTTGATATTTGATTGCCATACGAATGAGCAAACCAAAATTATCAATGGTGCTCTTAAAGCACTAAGATTATGTTTTATCTGCATATATTCATATTCTTGTCGAATAAGGCCATTAGACTATTATAAGGGTATTAATAAAATCTGACATCTACTTAAAACTGTATCTAAATTCTTACACTGGAAATGTCCCACACCCTGACTTGACCACCCAAACAGCCAGATCCTATCAGCTCAGGGTGTGATGGGTGAAAAGCTATGCACCATGGGGTTCGAGGATGTCCCTTTAATATTCGGACATGTTTCCCACTCGCGAGCTCCGATACATAAACATTATGATTTCCATGACTTGATGCAACTTTTGTCCTAAACACAAAAAAAATTATAATAGAATTCTTAAGTGTATCTTTTATTAAGTATAATTAAAAATAAATAAAAAATTACCCATCAGGACTGAATACCATTAAAAAGGTTGATCTTGGATAGCCTGGCAAATCACAACTCTGAAATTTTTTTCTTTAATTAGAAATATATGTATTCTGTTGTTTATATACTATTTTTATGATTACCACACATACTCTTTGTAGGTACAATGATTATTTTAAAAATGTGCTACATATAAACTATGACATTAGTCATAGGCTACAATTGGAACATTTTGTATAGGTAGTTTATGGAACACATTTTATAACTTTCATAATATTAAAGTGGCCACTTTTAGCTTAAAAATAAATAGGGTTGCCATCATTATTGGGAACTGATACGGGACGCTTCAGGTAATATTTCTCGAAAATAGCAATAATTAAAAAAACTGTATTTTTTACAAAAGATAATTATGAAGGCCTGCATCCTTGACTAATTAGAAAATCATTAAATTGACGATTTGGGACATTCGTATTGCTGCACTTGTGTATATTAACAAAAAACGGGACGTAATAGCAATACGGGACAAGGTTCTCAAATATGGTGATAGTCCCCTATATATGGGACATATGGCAAGCCTACAAATAAAGCATACAAGATGTGTTTGAGGACCAACATGAAACATTCATCTTATAACTAGTGTTATAACTTCTATGAAGTATATTTTTGAAATATGTTGTGAACATAAAGGAAATAAATGATATTTAATGGTGGCTCTAGGCAGCTGCTATATGTATCTTTACATGAACACTGACTTAATGTATTGAACTAATATTTATCTCAGGAATGACTTATTCAATGTAAAAGTATAATCTATAATATTGTAAACTTACAATAAATGTGTGTCTGTACCTAAAAGACATTTATAAAATAATGGTTGTGGTTTTGAGATAGACTATTTGGAATTTTAGTTGGTTTTAATGAAGATGACACTTAAAAACTTTAAGTTTGACTTTGATGCGGTTTTCACTGTTTAGCAGGGTATGGTCTACTTTAAAATGTAAGGTATACTTAGAACTATAGTCCAAAAAACTTTTCTGTCTTTGGGTGTTTGGTCAATGGTGTTGTTGTAAGTTCAATTTCAATATGGTGAGTGTAGTTTTGATTTATTATTAATTATTAACCACCAGGTCAGAAAATTATGTTGCACTGTACCTGAAAAACATATTTGGAGTCTTTATTGTATTGTATTGTATAGCAGCAAATTGTCATATATTGTATATGACATCATACATAATAGATGACATATGTATGACATATTTTTTTCTTAATAATCATTGAATAATATGAGAATTAAAGTATGCAACTAGCCTTTTTTATTTATTAATTTACTTACCTTTATGTTAAGAGGTTTTTGGACTAAAATATCTTCTGCAACATTTTCCAAAACAGCTTTATTGGTTATTTTTCGGGGGTTATTATTAGGAAGATTAATACCCAATTCCCTTAACTGCAAGCTTTTTCCTATATTATCTTTTTTTAGGTTTTCCTCATTTAACATTCCTTTCATAACCGTATACCATTCATTGTCCAAAGGATCCATTTTTCTAAAATGAAATAAATAATTAGGTTACAACTACTGCAGTAACATGACTATTAGATATATTTTTAGTTACTTAATACAAGCTACATTCTTACCTGTTTAACTAAGTGGCTATTACTGGAATCACTGAAAGGCAAATCTACAACAGAAGAAGTACATATCCGATCAATCTCATTTTTTTCAACAAAAATCAACATATCTCTTTTGTGAGTTACAAATGTCTAAATACAATTGCTTGATCAAAAAAAAAAAAGTAAAAGTATTATGTTAAGGTGAGTCCGACCCACATTTTTTCATAACACCCGCATTACAATAAACATTTTGGTACTTGAAGTTGTTATTCTTTTACTGCACTTTTCTCCACAGTCACAAAATGCATATTCATATGTAAAATCTCATTGAATTATTAAATATCCAAAGTTTTCATTGAATTAATACAATGTATAAAATCAACTAAAACTCTGGTTACTCAATAAATCACTGGCATTTGATAAATGCATATGCAACAATAAAATTATAAACAGAAAAACCTGTAAAATAAGGCTTTGTAAGCAGCGAAATGTTAAGAAGTAGTTAGAGGTATATCTTAATTGTCTTATTTTGTTAACATAAAATAAAAAAAACTATGATTTAGACTTAACATAGGCGAAATACAAAATAAGATGGAAACCTAGTGGCTTTGTTTATTCCAGCTTAAATCATAGTTTTCTTCAAGTTTATAAAACTAGTAAAAAATACAAAGTGTATTTATTGCACTGAGGGTTGTATGTGAAAAATCTGATTCAGATTCACCTTAAATAGTTTTAATTCATATCAACTTCTCCTATGGAAAGTAGCATGCCACAAGAAGGAGAAGAAGAGGCTGGCACAGAGCCCTGTAGTACAAAACAAATAACCTTACTCAGTAATCCCTATTGTCCAATCTTACCTGGCTAACAGATGCATTCATGTATAACAAGGTGAATTCAGATCTGCTATTTGCAAAATCCTAGCTAGAGAACCACAGGGATCCATACTTGGACTGGTACTATACAACATTTTTACATGCAATCTGTCCCAACTGGTGTCTATATTTAGTGTTACTAATTTTGTTAATGGCACAGCCTTCCTATCATGTAACAAGGACCCTACTAAGGCCAGCTCAAAATCATCCAAACATAGTTGCAAAAGTAAAGAATCATTGCCTTGATTCTTACTTACAAGTTCATTCAAATAACTTTCACCTTACATAAAGGAATATTGTGTCAATGGACCACCTAGACCAATGGTCCACAGGGAGAGATTCCATTAACAAAAAACAAGATAAAATCAATCATCAATTAAGGAATCTGCTTTGACTCTTAGAAAAATAATCTGCATTGTCACTTTCCAACAAACTGCTAATTTATAACTCTATAATCAAACCGATTTGGACCCTGGAATTCAAATGTGGACCACTACAAGCAAATCAAATATTGATTGATTGAGGAACCTATAATATTATAAGTGGGAACAAGAAAATCCATTCTTATTTGGAAATCCTAACTAATGCTACAGGAAATAGAATTGTAAAAAAAGCTACAAGGAACGCCTTATTGTCTACCCTAATCCTCTAACAGAAATGTTGCTTTAACCCAACATTGGATGACTGAAAAAAGCAAATGTGTGGCCTTAAATACTGAATATAGGGCCGTGGCCCTGAACAAAATCAGTATTTGCTCAGTGCGCAATTTTGTACTGTATGGACATTGTTTTGAAATACAGAGGTAGGGTAAAAAGGTAGTGTGTTTTATTTCATCCGTTTGTTTTCTAACCAATAATTACGTGAGTATTGTTTCAAGGCTACACACATCATGGGTGTCGATAGCAACCCTGGAACTAACAAAAGTGTGAAAAGTAACAAACTTTGGAACTTTTAATTATAAAGCAAACACACTCTAAATATCATGATTTCAGCCTCTATGAGTTTTTGTGCCAAATAATAAAGTGATGTATAGGGCAGTTATTGTACTATTCTTTTTCTTCTGTGCTCTAAGCAAAAATTTTACTTACATGCAAAGTTAAGAATACAAATTTATTATGTAACTTTTTATTAGTAAAAAACAAGGTGTTTAATTTATCACTGAGCATTAGTGATCATTATACAATTTTTTACCATAGTAGGTGTCACTAATATCGGCTAAAATTACAAAATGTATTATTAGGTTATCTATGGCAGTAAGAGGTGAGCCATGTTGAAACAGGGGAAGCTGTAGTTTGCCAATTAAAAATTTTGAATGATAGGATAGTTATTTAAGGTAGAATAAAGGAGAACCTAATCACATTATATGTATGTACGTGATGAACAACATTTTTTCAAACAAACAAAAGTAATCAATACCAATTATTTTGTGCCAATAATAGATTAAGTACTGACCATACTTATAGTATAATTAGATAGATACAATTTTCGAACTTCTTGTGCACTTGATAATCTTCAGACAATAATAAATAAAAATTATAAATTAACAACAGATTCATAAAATGATTTCGAGAATATTTTTTTTCCACGACGTGAATAACAAAGCAAAAAACTTTGTCAGGGTGACCAGATTGCAATACTGCTAGTCTGGACGCGTTCAAAAACACAATTCAAATTTCAAAAACTCACTCTGACAGGGTAGAGTTTCATGCTGTCTGTTTCACCGCGTGTTGGTCGTGGTCCACCTGCTAAGTTCACTTAAGTGGACCACGGGCACTTTTTTTTCCCTTAGTCCAACTCATCATATCACCGATACTTAAAAGTCCTTTCTGGGCTCTTTAATTCTGTTATCCTCGAAGGCACTACGCCAGAAGCTTGGAGCAGTCGTGGCTCTTTTATACAAACACTGTCTGTCTGACGATATGACCAGAACACGAAACCAATCCATCTGCAGAAAGGTATGAGGCATTAAGACGTCATTTCTCCGAAACTGTTCACTACTGGGTTGGAAGATGTGTTTAGGCTTCCAGAGTGGAAAGGCGATTTATAAACATAAATGGTGAGTACATCAGTCACCTTCACCTTCGATTTGCCGACGATATAATGGTCATGGCAGAAGACATCAGCAGTTTCCCAGCCTTAAAATGAATATGGATAAAACGAAGTTCAATGTCCATGTTATGTTATGTCCAACGCTATTCTCGAAGTTGTCGACGAATATACATACTTAGTAGTTCAGTTAGGTAGATCCAACTTTGAAAAAGAGGTTAACCAAAAAATCCAGCTAGGTTGGGCAGTGTTCGGAAAACTACGCAACATGTTTTTGGCCAAAATACCCTAGCTCCTAAAGACAAAAGTCTACAATCAGTGTGTTGCCAATTATGACTTATGGTATAGAAACGTGGTCTCAAACTGTTGACCTCTTAAATAAGCTCAGAGTCGCTCAACGAGCTATCTTTGTGCAACAAAATCCGAAACGAGGAAATTCGCCGAAGAACCAAAATTACTGACATCGCTCAGAAGGTTAGCAAGCTGAAGTAGCAGTAAGCAGGCCACATCGCACGTCAAACCGGTAACCGATGGGGAAGAAAGGTTCTCGAGTGGCGACCACGGATAGGAAGACGCAGCGCGGGACAGCCTCCTACCAGGTGAACAAACGACCTGTTTAGAGCCGCAGGAAGCCGATGGGTGTGGGCGGCTTAGGACCGGCCGTTGTGGAGACATATGAGGGAGGCCTACGTTCAGCAGTGGACGAATTCCGACTGAAACGACGATAAAAGTCATAGCTTAACATTAAAGGTTTTAATAAAATCTATTACACATTTAAGTTTAATAAAAAAAATTAATAGGTACCTACTCCCTGTATTAACCTAGAATAGCAGATAGTGCATATAGACTAAGCGAGGAATTTTCGGGTGGAGGTATTTAGGGATTTGAAAAATACGTGGTCTACAGTACCTTTGCCAATGCGAATACAGTGGTCCTAAACTCTTATGTATTTTAGCCATTAAGCTATAGATTGCGTTAATACGCCGTTTTCGTACAAATTTTGTAGCTAAACTATAGCATATAAAAGATAAAAAAAAATAAGTAATTTATAAAATTTGCTTTAGTCTAGTGTATTATCTTAATCTGAAAGTGACCATTGTTTCAACACGTGTGCAAGTTTTAAAGCGTGTATTGATTGCATTTGCTTAAAATGAAAGTTGGTTTATTAATTAGAATAGCTGCATATTTAGTGAATTGACTCTAATTTGGAGCAAAAAGACTGCAAAAATGCGACTACAAAACGGTAAAAAGGTTAAATTTTATACAAAAAATTTGTAAGTTTCAAGGCGTCATTATGGCATAAATTACTTAAGAAGTATAAACGAATATAATATAACGAGAATAGTAATGTAAACTCGTATGTGTAATGATCTTTAGAACATTTACATGCACATCGTTAGTATGACAGAAATTAGCTTTCTGGCCTTTATGGCCTTCTTAAACATACTTTCCGATAAGCTAATCTATATCAAGTTTTAAAAATGATATCAAAAGATGAATTTAATTTTTTAACCGACTTCAAAAAATAAGGAGGTTTTTAATTCGGATGTTCATATATATAATTTGCTTGAATAGAATTGCTTTTTCGTACACTAAAAACGTCGATACTCGTTACAAGATTTTATACAATCATCAATATAAAAGGCGTTTCACCGGTTCCAAATTAACACCTATTATTTTATCAGACCAAATATTTTGTTTTTGTTAAAAAGTTTTTATAACTCCATATTATCATTATTATCAACATAAGAAAGAAAATTCTGTTTTTTGTTTGTAATGGGTAATACTTGGAACTAACAGTTCGATTTCAAAAATTCTTCAACGTTGGATAATGTATTAATCTGGAAGAAATATAGCCTATGTAACATCAAGCTAGCAATCAATAGCAACAGTATAGGAGCGATAAAATAAAGGAACAAGAAATAATTAAATGAATAAAAAAAAACCCGACTGCAAAAGCATTAAGAACTAAAAAGAAATAAATAAGTGCACCTAAACGTTTCTAATATTTAACTATAAGTAAGCAGACGGCTTGACTATTTTAATCTGGGGTGAAATCCGGCAGCGGCATAAGATATATCATCTTAGCCGGGTAAAATACATAATACGAGGTTCGACACGATAGTACAAAGGTCAGGGTCAGGTCAGGTTTAATCACATTCATAAGCAAAAATAAGCCTAATAATCATTTACGGGTTAAGTTTTGCATACCTAGATGTAGAGGTGAGTGCAAAACCCTGTCCTCAATTGAGCTTAGTTAAAATGCTGTGGCATTAATATTCCGTATTAAAACCATAGTGTGCTCATCCGACTCACACTTGACGTTTTTTAACAACAACAACTTCCTTCCTTTTAAGAGTCAGTTAAAAAGGAATGATATTTAGTTCAGTATAAAACCTTCATTCCGTTAATCCGACTTAACGTTGTCTTAAATATGAAAACCTCATTTGAGAAACGTTTTTTTTTCAAAGTCGGTTAAATTGATAAGTGGCCGTATAAATCTCGATTCTGTAATGTTCAATCAACTATTTAGTTGGTCTACGGAAAAAAAAATATCGTTCGTACAACCAATTGGACATATTAGATGGACCAACGAGAGAAACCCTCTTCGACTTTCTTGTTGTCCTAATAATTCAAACCTTAGAAAGTATAAGATGATGGATTTTTTATCAAATTAATGTCTTTATAAAAATACATTGAAGTCTATAAAAATATGAATATGAACGGGGGGAAACGAGTTCCTAAAACATTATTAGAAAGCAACTGGGGAGACAACAGTACTTTTAAAATCCTGATGGCTCCCCCAGGGGAACCGTCAGGGGGGACAGGAGACCGACACCTTAAAAAAGCCGTAGCTAAGGGGGGGCATTATGGGCAATCCCCTACCTTGAAGTACTAATGCCCTACCTTAAAAGTACCAAAAACTAAGGTATAATATATATAAACTGTTTTTCCGTACTTAAAATTAATACTATTTTGCTCTTGTTTTCCCGCGATCCCACCCAATTACCTTCTACCCTAATTACTCACGCTCACAAGTAGGTAAAATAATGAAAGATAGAAAAATTACTTGCGCCGTACCCATGCATGACACCACCGCTGCCCTACCTTAGATTCAACTCTAGCTGCAGCCCTGCTTCGCGCCAATACTTCCCCCATATGAGATTTGGAAGAAAATGAAGAATTAAATAATTTAGACATAGAGCGGTCAAAGTAAACAGTGAGATATCCAAAAAGATTACTCAACCGTATATTCGTTAGAAGTTGTGGGGCGGCGGCAAAGAGGAGATCTCCTGCCAGGCGAGATGTTAGGCCTGGGGACCTCCGTGGTCCACTTAACGTGTGCTTCGGTTTCTTTATATACTCATTTGTTTAGCTTCGATAGCGCGATGTAGGACGCGTGACGTCAGCCTTGCTTGTAGCGGTACGATATGGTCCGCTACAAAGTTATTGTGGAATCGCAAAATTTAAAAAATTAAAAATTTAAGTTAAAGTTTTATTTCATGAAACTCGCCTTCAGCTTCAGCTTTTTAATTCTTCCTTCTCTTCTGCATGCAGAAACAGAAAATGGCAATAGATTTTGAATATAATGTTCTTAATCACATAATTTAAGCAATTCATAGCATGCACTGAATTATACACAATATGGGCATGACAATTTCCTTTTATTAAGTCTGGCACAACCTCTAATATATTTGTGTATAATAAATGATTATGTCCAAAATTTGCATTTGTATTGTCAGCGCCACAGACCTAGGATTTTTTCGCTACGCTAAAGACTAACACAGCGAGGAAAAGAAATATACTTATTACCTGAACGCTGCACAGGAGAAAAAAAGACAGATAACCATATCTAATATGTCCATTATTTTTCGATTAGAAACCCATAGTAACTTGTTTGTTTGTTGACATCACAGGTTTCGTTGATTATTAGGTCAATCCTGTCAATAAAGGTCTTAAAAGTTTAGTGTTTAGGTATGGTGACTTGTTACAAACCTAATTGTTCCGTCACAGGAAGAAAGAACCCGGACAATCATCACGAAATTCTCACGTATTTTTTTCAAACTATATTTTGTCGCATTTCTGTTAAAAATTAGCTCAGAAAACAGTTTTTACGTTATAATATTGCTTTTTTTTGTAAAACGTGGTATTATTTCACATAGAATGGTTCTAATTATTGTTATTTTAAGTAAAATTGTAAAATGTTTGGTTACGCTAGGGCTTGACAAAACGATGACGTCATAAGTATCAGTATATCGATACTTTTTCCCGTAATTATTTATCAACATCCAGAGTAATTTAATTTTAATAATGTTTCTTACAAATATTACTTGAGCGCACGTGGTTAATAGTCTTTTTTATAGAGTTCTGTAGCCAAATGGCAAAAACGGACCCTTGTAAACTCGTCATGTCCGTTATTATATGAGGATGTAATAACCTCATAATTCCGCCGAATTTGCATCGATTATATTTTACACGAAGGTATCTTTAACATAAAAATGGAGAACAGGCATAAATATATCGATAAAGCACAATGTCGATAGTGTACGCAGACAACACTATTCTCAACTTACACAAAGACAGTTACTAAAACGCAATTTTTTTTTGGTATCGTCACTAAACTGACGTTGTGTATCTTTTACATCCTATATCTATGGTCAGCGCTAAGACCAGATAATTGTCTGAAAGGAAGTTGATAAGACTCTAAGTAGCGCCTTCTGACTAAATAAATGTAAACAGTATTTTGTATACTTTATTTTTGTTCAACAGTAAAAAGTATAATTTAGTGAAAAACAGTATAATACTGTTCAAAAAAGTATAGTTGGCAACCCTAGCTGTACTATATAGACCGAGTGCGCTGCTATTCGTAGTTGTTATAATAAAATTATGAAATTGGTGTGTATTGTGTGTCTGTGGTAAAACATTTAAAAAAAACTAACAAAATAAGAAAACCAACAAAAAAATTCGACGCTGAGGGGTTAAGAAATGGTTTAGGATCATGAACTGAATCCCTGGTATTAGTTTTCGTTACCGTGTCACTTATATGTAGGTACATATTTTATGTTCCCTCTGGTCTGAACATCGCCGCTCCACTTTCATACTCTTTGTAATTTCGGTAAACGACCTCCTAAATCACATGCTCCGTATTATACACGGCGTTGACAGTTCATATATTGCTAGAAGTTTTGCTTTCGAGAGAAATCAAAGGCAGATAGCGGTAGCATCGCACCCCCCCGCTTGCCCCTGCCCTCAGACGCCATTTTGATTGCTTACGGTTTTTGTTCTTCTGTGATCTGTGGTTTTACTCGTTCGCTTAGCTTTTCCAAATTTATTTGTGAATTTCTATTTTGTAACGACTTGGCTTGAATTTGGACACCGACGTGGAATTCCTATTTAGTTACGACTTGGCTTGAACTTGGATACTGATGTGGATATCTGTTTTGTGACAATTTGGCTTGAAATTGGATACTGACGTGGGTTGCTACATTGTTTTTGGACTTGGAATTTTTGTGCTAGGTTTAACAATGTCTAAAATAACTTGTTGCGTATCCTCATGTTATTCTACTAAATATAATACTAAGCTGTTTAACTTTCCTAAAACCAATACAATAAGAGACTTGTGGGTTACCCGTGTAGTGCCTTATTGCGCAGAGTTAGCTAACATGACTGCAAAGCAAGTGATATCGAAGAAAATCTGTATTAAACACTTCGAAGCAAAGTTTCTTGTTGGTAACAATAGGTTAAGACATGCTTGCCCAACACTTTTCACAGCAGAAGAAATATACTCTGGTGTACCCAATACTCCAGTAAACATTGTTGGTAAGTAATCCTAAACTATGTTGTTTTCTTTATATCCTATTTATAATAAAGTTTAGAATGTGTACCAAAACGTAATTTTGTAGTTGAAAAAATGATATTGAACTTGACGCTTAGGGTAACAATACAGTTGTCATTTTGAAATTATTTACACTGTAATAACTATTTACACTGCTGCTATATTAGATATGTTATAAAAATAACGCTAGTAAGGGTGATGATCACCCCTTGTTACTCTGTATGTATCCTTTGTTACTCTGACCGAAGTAAATCACTACATATATCAGCATACCACACCCCATATATTAGACAACAATTTTGGTGTTAATCTGTCATACCACTAAAGGTCCGTTCAAAAACACAACAAGAAAGTTTAAAATCGAATGTTCTGTGTTTAAAGACTAAAGGTGCTTGCATAAAGAAACAGGTGTTTCGTTTCTGATTTGTCAGAGCAGATCGATACTGGTAGGTTTAGATCAACCTATATAAAGAAACGGGTAAAACTGTTTGTAGTGACTATTATGGACTCCAGTTCATCAGACGAAGGTTTTTTTTCTTATTTATTTATTTTAAAAGTTAAAAGAGGACAGTTGGAGTTACTAACAATGATAGTAAAAGAAAAAAATATCGATTGTATTATCAATTATTTCTAAAAGCATAATACCAGAATGATAAAGTCATTATTACTAGACACATTCAACTATGTATTAAGTAAACTAGTACATTGCCTTATTTAAAGTTGATGTAACTGGCAAGTTCAACTCATTTCACCTGGAGAAAAACTAGTTATTATTAGTTAAGTAAATAAAAATCATTTTAGAATAGTTTTAAATAGTGTACCAAAAAGGCATAGTTAAATACACATTTACATACTTTAATTTTAATCTTTATTATTAGGTTTAATAAAAATAGTAATTTATAAACTTTATATTTATTATAGAAATCAGTGAAAAGCTGGCTTGTCTAACACTAATGTTATTAAAACTTCTATATTCACATCCATTTTGTGTACAGTATACCTGTTCATTGAAGCATTTACCAATGTAAGGTACTTACATTGGTAAATGCTTCAATGAACAGGTACTACTATTTGCTACCCACATGGGGCAACCTGTTTCTTTATGTGAGAGTGCATACAAATATATGAAGGTAGTTTGCCTGTACTGATCCATACCGACCTGTACTGACTTGACTGTACCAGGAACCTGCTGCTTTATGCAAGCACACTAATACTGAATTATCAATTAATCATATGATATACTATTCATATGATTATTTCTTAAAAGAGTATATGTTGAATAACTTACCAGCGGTTTATGGTATAAATCAGTATTGTAAATAAGTAGTAAAATTAAATAATATGATAATTACTTAAGTTTATTTTTTAATTTTTTTTTTGAAACTAACTTAAATTTAATAGGTACAATATTTATTTTATTCTGGTGTTTAGTATATGTTGTTATAGCGGCTATAGAAATACATCTTCTGTGAAAATTTCAACTGTCTAACTATCACGGTTCATAAGATACAGCCTGGTGACAGCAACCACTGGATGGATCGGGATAAAACTTGGCACACATATAGGCTAGGTCCTGGAATAGGACATAGGCTTTTTTTCATACCGGAAAATTCAACAACTCTCGCGGGAGTAACTATAACCAAATTCCACGAACGAACCATAGCTGCAGCTATAGCTTGCTATATAACTATAACCAAATTCCACGAACGAACCATAGCTGCAGCTATAGCTTGCTATAACAAACTTCTTTAGTAAAATCAAGGAGTTGACGTAAGTATCCCACGCCGATAAACTAATAATAGAAATCGGCCAAGTGCAAGTCAGACTAGCGCACGAAGGGTACCCTACCATTATCTATAAAAACGGCAAAAAAATCACGTTTGTTGTATCGGAGCCCCCTTAAATATTTATTTTATTCTGGTGTTTAGTATATGTTGTTATAGCGGCTATAGAAATACATCTTCTGTGAAAATTTCAACTGTCTAACTATCACGGTTCATAAGATACAGCCTGGTGACAGCCGGACGGACAGCGGAGTCTTAGTAATAGGGTTCCGCTAATTACTCTTTGGGTACGGAACCCTAAAAATATTTATTGTAGACCATATAATCCGTAAACATTATACATAAAAAATTAATAATATTCACTGTATAATAAGCATAGTAAGTAAGAGATAAAAGTGTGATATGTTAATACTGAGATTCTAAATTAAACACGAAATCATTTAATGTTAAACTTAATGTTAACAATCTCTATAGACGTTGAAAACAATGTGCTTATTCAAAACTGTGTTTTTTCTTTGTTTCAGATGATACGATACTTATTCAAGGTTGTGAAATTAGTGTAATTTACGATCCTCCACATTTATTAAAAGGCATCAGAAACAATATGTTGACAAAAAACATGCTCTTCGAAGAAAAAGTAGTAAAATGGCAAGACATAATAGATGTTTATAATTATGATTGTCAAATTGGGCAAATAAGAATGTTGCCCAAATTAACTGATGAGCACATCATGCCTGACAGAATAAAAAAAATGAAGGTCAGCAACTGCACTAAAGTTTTGAGTGAACGTGTGGCTGCAACTTTGCGATACACAGCAACATTTAGTAAGTAAATTATTACTATAACCCTATTACTAAGGCTCCGCTGTCCGTCCGTCCGTCTGTCCGTCTGTCACCAGGATGTATTCCATGAACCGTGATAGCTAGACCGTTGAAATTTTCACAGAAGATGTATTGCTGTTGCCGCTATAACAAATAATAAAAAATACAAAATAAAATAATTAGTTAAGGGGGCTCCTATACAACGAACGTAATTTTTTTGCCATTTTAATAGATAATGGTACGGAACCCTTCGTGCGCGAGTCCGACTCACACTTGGCCGATTTCTAGGGTTCCGTACCCAAAGGGTAATTAGCGGAACCCTATTACTAAGACCCCGCTGTCCGTCCGTCCCTTCCGTCCGTCCGTCCGTCCGTCTGTCACCAGGCTGTATCTCATGAACCGTGATAGTTAGACAGTTGATATTTTCACAGAAGATGTATTTCTCTTGCCGCTTCAACAACAAATACTAAAAATTAAACAAAATAAACATGCCATACAACAAACGTGAATTTTTTTGCTCGTTTTTGCTCGATCTGAGCTGATCATATTATTGACATTATTATTTTAATTAATATCAATTTATTTATTTTTTATTTATGTATTACAATTTTTATAATAATTTAGTAAATAGTCTTAGAATTAGTTTCTTCTTTGTGTATTTATTTTCTTAATGTTATTGTTATTGTTTTCTTTTTTTTAATAGGTATTATCTAAATGCTTGTGTAATAACTATGTGTAAATATTTTTTTTTATGTTTTTGCTTGTGTTGTATTTGTGTGTTAAATAAAGAAATGTCTATGTCTATGTCTATATTGATAACGGCAACAGGAAGACGCTTGAAATATTTACAGAATATTTATTTATATATTTACTTTAAAAATAAATAGTGAAATTAAAAAAAAAACTAATATTTAAGGGGGGCTTCCATACAACAAACGTGATTTTTTTGCTGTTTGTATAGATAATGGTACGGAACCCTTCGTGAGCGAGTCCGACTCTCACTTGGCCGATTTTTTTATACATATTACAATGTTTTATCTTTACATGTATATATCATTAGTTATGGAATAGCAATCACCTATCTGTTTCTTTAACCATTAGTTTACCCAAAGGATGCCTGGTAGACCAATTAAGCAATCAAACATTTTAATTATATTTAATGTATTTGTTATGCAATAAGTATATTAATTGATTCACTGTACTTTTAATTCCAGCACAACGGCAAGACGGCAGTACAGTCAGCCCTACTATAAAAAATACAGCTGAAGCTGTACAATTCTTTGATAAATTATTTGATAGCTGCAACGGATCCAGAAGTGGAAATACTCCAGGAAAGTTACGCGGACCAGTGAAGAAAAAAAGTCAACACATACAATTTTGGCAAAGCGCTATTAAAATAATAAAAAATATAAAATTTATTGAAAATAAAAATGGTGAAAATGTAACAAAATCTGTCCCTACTCTACGTAATTGGGTTATAACTTTGGAAAGTCTTATTAGAATTGCAAAACTAATTTTATCTGAAGACATTATCTTTTTTTATACCAGAAATTTGAATCAAGACCCTTTGGAGAATTTTTTTGGAAAAATAAGATCGTATAATTACAGATTTGTAAATCCGGACACCTATACTTTCCAAAGCTCATTTAAATCTTTATTAGTGACTAATATTTTAAGTGTTCACTCCAAACACAGCAATTGTGAAGAGGATATAGGCACAGCTATATTGGACTTAAAGAATTTAATGTGTCCAGATCCTGTATCTGCTCCGAATATGGATTTTTTTATCTATGAGACCGAGAATCTACAAAATATTTCGGAAAATAGACTTTCCGAAGTTATTAAAGAAAAAATAAATATTAACGCCAGATCATATACTTGTGGATATATAGCCAGAAGAATGACAAAAAAAATTAAGTGTCATCAATGCACAAAAACGTACCTATCAAAGGATACTATGGAGGTCCATAAATTAATAGAATTTAGAGAACGGACCTCTTTAAAAAATAAGAACCTAAAATACCCAAGTACACAGATAATTGTAGCATTTTCTAATATTGTTAATATTACTAATGACTATTTAAATAAAAGTTGTCATAAAAAAGGTATCATTGATAATATTAAAAATATATTTAATGAGAAATATGATGTAGATTGGCTTGGCTGCTCCACTCATAAAGCAGAATTGCAAAATTGTTTTTTTATAATGGCTGCAACATTACAAATCCATAACTGGTGCAAAAATATAAATTTGATTTTAAAAGGAGCAGTCAGGGAGAAAATAAGGGAAAGTGAAATGACGTTTATTCAAAAAATTGCCTTACAGAAGTATAAAAAAACTAGGAAAATCAAAAAGTAATGATTTTACTCCACAAAAACTTAAAATGCTATTAAGTACTGATCCCCCGCTGCACGAGTACTGATAAAATAGAATATTCATATAAATATACACTATAATATTATTGAATACACATAACTAATAATGTATTAATTTCAATGATGAAAAACATTTAATGATAAGTTAGTTTGTCTTGATATAAGTTATATTTTCTTTACTATATATGTCTGTTACTATTTTGTATTGTTTATCTCTTGTAATGGGCACTGTGGTCTCTACTAGGACTCTAGAACTCTAGAATACGTCTGCCTTTAAGGCATTGGTCTTGCAAAAAAAGGTAGCTGGAACTGACTGGATGCGTTGGCGTTTATTGGGAAAGGGCTAAATCAAATGTGGACTATTTTAGGTTGATTAGTTGTTCAATTGATGAACATCATATTTGATATGGGTCGTTCGTTACAATCAGAAAACAAAACAAAACAATGCAAGTTATCTCGTGCACCGTTTTATCACAGCCCATTTACTAACATCTCCATCTTCCTCCACATTCAAAACCTTGGATACCTAAATACTAAATTTAAAAAAAAATGGTTAAACGCTAGTCAGAGAATCGTACACTGAGCTGAAGGTTCCGTACTTAATAGCAATTAAAAGTTTTCTTCTTAGGCAAGTAGGTAGCTAGGTTAAATATTCTAAAACTGTTTGGAAACTTAATTTAATTTACCTGTAAATTATATATGTCTAGTTATCTACTTATGAGTGTCGATTATTTTAGTTTTTTTATTTGGCAAATTACAGAGATAAGGAGGAAGAATTGACTATAATTCAGAAATTATCACATCTGCCATATCTTTTGTTAATAAATGCGAAAGTGAGTTAATTTGTTCTTCCTTCCTTCAAATGGCAACTGAGCATCCAATTGAGCTAAAATTTGGCACAGGGAGGGATAGGGATCTATCCCCGAAAATTAATGGTTCCCGGCATGTATAACCAAACAAAACGTGGACGAACTATTGCTGCATCTATAGCAAGCTTTCTTACTTTAATCAAGGAATTGCCTTGAATATAATAATAATGATAATAAATATATTTGGACATTACACACAACGCCGTCTGGCCCTAAATTAAGCAAAGCTTGTGTTATGGATACCAGACAATGAATACAAATACATAACATTACTTTTATTTGTAAATACATACATAAATACACCCACACTCAAGACAAAAATAGATGTTTGTCCAGTGCGGGAATAGAACCCACGCCCTCTGCACAGCAACAACCGGCCGCACTACCAATTATCCCACGCCGATAACGCCGCAAATTTAGTGAGTGCGGAGGAGATATCTAGTTTTTTTATATTTCTGTTGACTGGATTAAGACCTGTAATGGAGGCACTAATGTTAACGCATTATATAAGGAAATTAATTGCAACATTCTTTGAAAAGAAGAAAATTTACTTTCACTGATGTTTTATAAACTTTTAAATGACAAAAAAAGTATTAAAATAAATAAGTTATTAAAAAAAACAGTTGTGGTTTTCTTTCATTGCATCCTGATACACTTTATTCTTAAAATAAATCTAAAATTTCTCTGACAAAACTTGAATTTGACTTAGAATTATAAAAAACAATACAACAAATCAAACCATAATAGATCGATAACGAATCAGCCATCACTAATATCGATACTTCGCAATCACTAGAAGTAGCGCCATCTTGCGGTGTTTCCTCTCGTAAGCTTAACTTCTAACTCATTCAGTCATGAGGGGAGTGTCCTATCTGTTGGTACAACATATACTATATAATTTGTGGTATTATATGCCCATAAATGTTGCCAATCCAACTATTGAGCTATACCACAGAACATTATAAGACTACCCAATAATGTTTTGTGGAGCTATACATTAATAGTTAGTTATTGTGATTGCAACTCGAAAAATATGGGTTCCAAATAGAAATGCTACTAAATAAGATAAACGCACTCCTGCTTTGTAAATGTACAACTGTACTTATTTATTGTCCCATATGTGCTATGGTAATTTTTGGTTTATTTATAATGATGGAATGTATCTAACTAGGTAGGTACAAAGATTATGTTGAATACATTAAGATGAATGGTTGGAATGGTTTACATGTACAATAAGATCATCGGCCATGGTTAACATTATAATAGGTACTTAATTTTTTATTGGTTTCATTGGTGAAGCATACAGGTTATTACAGCGGCTTTCTTGACATACTCGTACAATATCAAAAAACAGAAACTAAAAATTTACCAAACAAATGGGTTAACTACTCTAGTTTCGTAAAAAAAAATATATTTAAACAAACAATTTTAACAATTTAAGTAAGTAGAAACAATTTAACAATAGGCATGATTGCTTACTATTATTTGGAATAACAGTAAGCAATCTATTATACAAGCAGACGTTGACCTGCCCGAACGTTTGCCTGCATAAAAAAACCTTAGAATCTAAACCACCCAGAGACCCATTCAAACATCATCAAAGTCTGCAATTCCCTTTTTAATTTTTTTGCGAAACTAACGCATGACTATTTAATCTGGCAAGTTAAAAAGAATATTTATTGTTTTTAGGGTTCCGCAGTCATCAAGAAACCCTTAGGGGCCGTTCAAGTATTACGTAAGCCCTAGGGGGGGGCGGGAGGGCCTTGCTTATTTTTGATGACATGGGGCTGGGGGGTTTAGATGGTGATTACGTCAGCAGTAGTTATTTAAGGTGCGTTCTATCGACGGCATTGAGAGCTATGACATCGCATAGGCATTTAAATCGTTCTGTTCATCAAATGTAAACAAACAATATGGCCGTTCACTATTTGACAGCGAATTCACTACTCTACCTCCCGAGCCAGCCAATAGCGCATTCATTTTTGGTCAACAGAACGATCGAATGTGCGCATATACAGCATTGAGCGCATTCAATGCGTGTAGTGCTTGTCAACAAAACGCCCCTTAACTTTTTTATACGTATGGCAAACCACACATTAACATGTTTGAAAACGAAACGCATTTCCGGCGATTCCCACATTTAACGTATACATTTAGGTGCTCCCTTAGAACCGAGTAGGGAAATTAGTGCACGATATACACTTGTCCTAATATCTTCCGTCAATCGTTTCGGTACAAATATAAATAAATAAATAATAAATAAAATATCAATATCATCGAATACTTAGAATCATGGATTCAGATGTCATGGACTGAAGACTGTTAATTGGAATTAATATGTATACCAAAAATTTAAAAGAAGTTTGTTTTGTCCGAGATATTACTTAAGATTATAATATTTGTTCCTTACTCTATGTTAAATACCGTGTCAATAAAGTTTGATTAAATGAATATTATGTGAAACGGAAAACAGAGAGTACATTAAAAGAAGAAAAAACAGAATACATTAAAAGAAAAATGCATATAAAAATGTTTACGTAAGCATGGGAGGGGGGTCAGAGCTTTGCTTACTTTTGCTGACAAGGGGGATGGGGACGTAAATAATTAGAATAAATCTGCTAACGTAATACTTTAATGGCCCCTTATAGTCTCACCATGTCTGTCCGTCCGTCTGTCTATCTGTCCGCACCTAAGCTTAGATTAGTAGAGGAAAGCTGTAATTTGGCATGGTATACATATTAATTAGGCTGACAAAGAATTTTTTTTAGGCACCTCCCCGACACGTAAAGTAGCGATGATTTTTATACTCTATCCCCTAGTGTAGGGTGTTGTTGAATACCTCGTTTAAAAGGCCGATCCTAGCTACCCCCAAGAAATGGTAGCATGAAAAAAGTTTTTTTTCAATTTCTGGCTTTCTGTGACATCCTATCGAAAAATGTCCGCTACAAAAGTTATACGTCTAGTAAAAATCTACAACCTATGGAATTTTTACCATAATTCAAAATTGTATTTGCAAGTATCCCGGTTTTATAAAATTTTGTCTTGGTTTTATTAATTTTTTTAATTCTTTTTTTTTTAAAAACTGGAGGAAAGTAATCTTTAAAATTTCCAAGTAATTATGTTTTATGGTCTTGGGAGGCTGAAAACTTCAAGCGGATGTTTTAATATATTTTTTTAAAATATTTTCTATTTAGAACGTTATTTGTATGTCGCAGGCAAATCGTATAATTCGCCGTTTTACAATATGCCTAGGAAAATCGTAAAGTATGGAAACGACAGGAACAGAAACCGCACTGTATGTCATGTATGTTAGGTTAGGTTCAGTTTCTCTTTTGTAAGCGTAGATGCGGAGCGAGCGATTTTGTAAATCGGCGAATTATACGATTTGCCTGCGACATGTATATTGTACCAATCTGAAATAATCCTGCAATATGTAGAAAGTGGCATTTTTTAGCCTGACCCATATTCCTGAAACGAGGTTGGTATAACGTACTAAAAATATCTTGCCACTAGTTCTAAATAATCGATTCACAACATAAGACAAAATAAAGAATATCTTTTGGCGGCGCTAGTAGGTAGTCACTGCGCCTTAAGTAAGGGCACCGTACAGTGAGAATTATTGAGAATAAATAAAATGATGTACAAAACGATTTTATTAACAACAATTTAAATTGAATTGAGCGAAAGCATTCATAAAGCTCTATTATCGTTTAGGTTCTCAATTCATCAGATTTTTTTTTATGTATGTTCCGCGATTACTCGAAGACGCCAGGACCGATTCGAGAAATTATTTTATACCTAACCATTTTAGTGCATCTTTTCGAAGCCGGTTGTTTTTTTGTTTATAAGTTATTTTAGGACACACGATTTTTAAAAGTTAGAGGGAGATTAAGTAACTTGTAGAAGAGTCGCAAAATTTTTAATTTGAAATCCAATAACTCGCAAAATGTATGTCAGAGTAAAATCTGGCTGGCTACTCAACCCTAAAAAGTCTATTTCCTTCTGCCGCATTGCATTGAAAAAAAGAATTATAATCGGCTCGTAGTAAGGGAATGGTAATTATAATATGCTGTTTTTAGGGTTCCGTGGCCAAATGGCAAAAACGGAACAGTAATAAATTCGTCATATTCGTCCGTCCGAATGTCACAGTCTTTTAATTCTACAGTCTTTGCTGAAGTTTTAATATTATTTTACAAAAGCGTGTCTTTTGTGAACCGCCATGCGCTATACAGATTTGTTATGAAAATTGAGTTTTTTTTATTTTAATAAATTCCAAACAAGGTTTTTTTTCTTTCGTGCTGTTCGTTGAATAGGGTTTAAAAAATGCATTCCAGGTTTTTTAATATTTTTCTCTCTGAAATGTATATTTTGCGAAAAATTGGCTTCAAAAGTTTAAAAAAATAGGGTCCCCCCTCTAAATTTTAAGCCGATAATATGAAGCAAATAAGCTTATACTTTCAATGAAAATTGTTTTGAATAAAATCGGTTGACATTTTTTTACATATATTTCCGCAATATTTCTCATTCTACGACATTTTGAATTTTTATGAAACGGCGGTGACTTCATACAAATTGCTTATCTGAATCAAGGAAAATTTATTATTAGTATTATTACGCTGAAAATTCACCTTTTAGTGAATTTTTATTTTTTATCTTGAAAGTACAATTAAACAATTAAATTATATCACCTACTAATTTAAAGCCAAAAATAAATAGTGTTATAAAGTCGCCAATAGCTTTCATTATTATTCAAATAAAAAAGGTTTTTGGTCATTCAGTATTCAGCATGTGAAATGGACCGGTTAAAACATTATATTTAAAGTGAAAACGGTCCGGTGCAAAGGGATAATGCGTAGGTATTGCCGGGTGCGACGAAAATAGCCAGTTTACTGACAAGAACAGTGTCCAGTCCATCAGAAAGGTCTGCGGTGCTCTCAGCAGAAATAGCGACAACCCTACCCTACACTTAACAAAATTAACGTTTGACTGATACACATTATTAGTAAATGTGGGACATACATATGTGGGCACGGCAATATGTATCTAACGAAATACGAAAGGATATTTGTACTTATGTACCTACTTTTTATTCAGAAAATCGGCAGGATTTTCCTAAAATCTCAAAGTTCACGCAAACAAAGTCGTGGACAAGATCAAGAGACAAGATCAAGTTATTTTAGCAGTTGATTTCAAAAATATGAAAAAAAATGTCGGGGACAACATTATCGTAGTTTAAAACTTGTGTTACAATATTGAGTACAGAATATAATATAAGACGAATATCACAACTAGATATGAATACTTAAATAATATTAGATTGTTAAACATAGGATATACTCCTAAGAACCTAATGATCACTTACACTCGAGTTGATAACTCTAATTTTCATCACTAATTGCTACTTCCGTAGTCAACAAGGAACCCTATTATAGTTTCGCCGGCGCGCCGTTTGCAATGACCGCGGATTAGCTTGTGACCATTAGTACTATAAAAAGCGTAATTTGGTATAGGCATACATGTCGCAGGGTAATGACGAAATTAGGGATTTGATCAAATATTTTTTTTTGTATTTTATTTAAAATCTTTATTGCACACTTGTATAAATGGTGAACTGAATGCCAACGGGCATTTTCTGCCAGTCAACCATGGGTAAACAATAAAAAACAAATTGTGGTGTAACATTGGAAAGGTCGATTCATGAAATACAATAAAATTATATATTAAACAATTAACATATACGTATACGTTTACACATATTTATACATATAGATATCTAATTTCTAAGAGAGCTAATCAAATCTCGGGAAATTATGATGCCTTTTTATCATTTCCCTGAAGAATTTTAGTTATTTGATCAAATCCTTAGCACGGTTTCTTAAAATGTTAAAATAGGTAACCGTCTTTATCATTTTCCTAATGCAACTCAGTGTTTTGATAAAATACCTAGACTTGCTTTTTGCTTGTGCGGTCCTAGTGTTACCGGCTACCCTCCCCTTTTTTGTCTTACTTCCTGCAGTTGGAAGAACATTGAGCGAGAGAAGTGACGCAAATTTATTATGTAAGTAAAAGATAGTTATATTTTTATTAGTTATATTTTTTTTACTAACGTACGATATAAAAATAGAATCAAATTTAGGCTGAGAATATCAGACAAGTCAAGAACAGTTCAGTGAAACTATCAAGACATTACTGAAAGCCTATCTTTCCAATTTAAATTGTTTTAGTCACAAAGATAAATCGGACTCGTGAAAGAATTAAAGATATCAAGAAGTTATAAGTGACTTAAAACAATTTAAATTGGAACCATTGCAAAAGTTCAAAGGTCAAACAAACCGTACTATAACAAAAGTATGATGTGATGGAAGTAGGTAACTACATATTATTCATTTTGAAAAAAAAGTCTGATTCAGTTGTGAAAATAGTGCCTTTGAAAGAATTTCATGATATTTTACAAGATTCTTAGTCCACTGGTCATGAGGACAGAGATAAAATGTTGTAGGCTTTGAAGTCTAGATACTTTATACCCTATGTATATGTACATGCATTTACAAATAAAAGTATATAAGGAAACAGACTGGAAACGCTAAGTGATCTCATTCGTTCATTTCTAAACCATACACGATATCAAAAAACTGATTTATTAATACTGATCGTGCTTCACGAGTACGTGGTATCAATAATGGTTTATAAAATAAACTAGATCTATCGGAAAATTTGATGTTTTCTGCTTCCATACATTTAGTATGGCTACGTATTAAGGGTAAAAGTTAAGGTAAGGGTAGGGCGTCCTGTTTCTAAAGCCTTTGTCCCGCGGGAAATGTGTGCGGTTATCGCATTTTATGATGATAACTACGGAGCCCTTCACTGCGCGTGACCCGATACGCACTTGGCCGGTTTTTTTAATATTGCAGGCTGATTGCAGGTAACCGATTTTCTACAATTGCTCTTGTCGTTATAAATAGTTTTACGGATTCCGGCATCAAATCCAAACCACCATCAATTAAACTGAAATTATGTTCTCATCCTAGCTTTTCGAAAATATTTGATTGGTTCGCCATCAGGTGCAAAAATGCGTGTTTGCTCCCGCTCCCGAAGCTAGTAGTACCTTATGAATTTTGATCAATTTCTGATATGTGAACGGCGGCGTCCTTGTCTTATTTTAAAAAATAACATTTCAAAACTTTCAAAATGTTTCAAATGTAAATATAAATTTTAAATAAATTCTTTTACTTTAAACATTAATTATACTTTTTTATTAATATTTTTTTTTTCATGAGTTGTGTCTAAAAGCGCCTATTATTTCCTTATTTAATAGAGGTGGATGAAAAGTAGAGTGTAAACCTCGGTCATAAAATATTTTCAGCTCGGTCGACGTATATTGAACTTTTTACTTTACTCTACTTTCTTTTATTACTCTAAAATCCGTCGCTTAGTTCTTGATTCAAAATTGCGTCCTCGTCATAAAAATACTAATTTGCTTCCTTGTAATAACATCTACGATTTCAACAACGTTACTTAAAACAAGTTCTTTCAAAAACTGTTACAGAAAATTCGACCATGCCTACACCCAACTCTCACTCACCGTTTAACTGTTGTGTAATGTACGTTAGTTATTTTTCGTTGCTATTGCTTGTCCTTTTTAACCACTTGGCATAATAACTTGGTTATTTTGTTTTCAAAATTTAAATATGTATAAATCCTTTAAAGGTGCAAAGCTACTTTATAATAATTGATATCATCAGCTCTTTATCGTGCATTTAAAGTAATTTATATACATCTGTATATAATCATGTACAAAGGTAAACCTATTCCTTTAAAGGATCTCTTCTAGTAGCTACCTACTATACTGATGTGTATACAGACAAGAAAATAAAAGTTTAGTTTATAATTATTTTTAATTTGATTATCCTAGAATTAGCTTTCGCAAAAGTATCTGTAAATTTTGCGTGACTTCGGTTACATCTAGGCTTGACACGGCTTTGTTTTCGATTGCCCATAGCATTACTTAAATATCTTTTTATTATTTCTTATTTGCTAAATGGTATTTCAGCTTCAGTAGTAATAACAGGAATTTAATTGTATTAGAGCAGTAACATTGCTGTAAATACTTCTGTTAGATCGCATTCTAGCACTCCAAATTTTCTCATTATTTCTTTGCAAAATTGGTGAATAGTCCATGCCTTAGTTTATTCAGGAAGAAGTAGGTAGTAGATATTAAGAAATTGAAGAGAGAGTCATTATCATCATTATATCAGCTTATATTGGTCCGCTGCTGGACATAAGTCTCCTTTATTGCGCCACCACCAGCCACCCTTTTAACGTCATCGTTCCACCGGGCTGAAGAGCGACCCACGCTTTACCTTTCCACACTGGGACCCGTCTGCTCCATCAGTTATCGGTCCTCCGACAGACTTGGCCAGCCCACTGCCACTTGAGCTTATATATAATAGTATTTCATAGCATTGACGATTCAAATCCACATAAAAAAAAATTAAAAATGTTTAAAGTTTCAAAATTGCTTTCTTGTGATTGCATATGAGGATAAATTACCTTTCATTTCAGGTATATTTTATAAAAATTTATTCAGCCGTCTTCTACCCGTAGGAGCCCAAACTTGGTTTGTTTTGAAAATACTTTTTAGATTTCCGACTCATGAAACACTTCATATGATAACCCACAGGATAGGTTTCTAAAAAAAAAATCAAATGCCATACAAAAATGACGCAATAACCTCTCCCTAGAGGAATATTTTTAAGAACTGCGGCTCAAAATAAAGGATGCCATATTCGATCTGCCAAGCCATCTTGAATTTTTAAAAACTGATAAAAGTAAAGAATTGAATCTAGCCCTTTCCAAAAAACCAAACAGAATTTAGTTTTATTGACATCATCTAAAAAAAAATGGTCACCATATTCGATCCGCCATCTTGAATTTTAAAAACTAAAATAACGATTTGAATTATTTTCAGAGTTTGTAAGAAAATAAACACAAAAAATTATTTTTTTAAACCAAATTGATCGCTGGTTTTTTATTTCGGAAAAGGTTTAGGTGAAGGTTTATGTCTATATTACATTGTAATTAAATTTAAGAATAGTAGAAAAAAAACATGTTTTGTAATCATGTGGGTTACTTAATTTAAGGGCAAGAAAGCTGTGTCAGGTGCTGCTTTTAGAAAAGTTTTCTAGTTTGAGCTGTAAATAAATTGTAAACTTTTGATTGCTCGATAACCTTCCGATTTCCACTTTAAAATTGCCAATATTAATTTGAATATAAAGTTTGCTGATTGTTGACTTAAGCATAGAATAGATGCTGGAAGTATAATAAAAGTACTTTTTCTGACAAAGACTAGACGCCATTAGTAATTTTCCATTTGTGGAAATCGTCGTAGTCTTTTATATGTACGTGTTCTTGGACTATAGTGTCTTTTGGTGTCCAATAACTATCTTGCATTGTCATTTAAAAAAAAAACTGTGTGCTATTCCAGGACCTAACTTATGTGTATGCCAAGTTTCATCCAGATGCGTCCAGTGGTTAAACCGTGATTGAGTAACAAACATCCATCCAGACATATAAACTTTCACATTTATTATATTAGTAGGGTGTTTTAAAAGTATGTATTATAGGAATAGTCTTTTCACATGCAAAAGGAACTTTACATTCAGGAACATTAGTTTTTATTATTGTTCTGCAGCAATTGGTAGGTTCGATCCTTTTTTTGAATGGCATTACTTTGCAAGACATGGTATTTATTACAGTTCGTTTGCATTATCAATTTAATGCAGATAATGTTTGTTTTACATAAACAGATTCGTTATCCATTTTAAAAAGATTTTAAAGAAAAGAAGAAAAAAGATTCCGTTTTAAAACAAACACTTTTTACTTTACTTTTTAATTTATATTATAACATGGTTAACCAGCCTTAAGCCTTTAAGTATCTCATTATTAGCAGATTTAATAAAATCTTACAAATGCAAAGTCTAACAAGAAAATATATAAATATAATACATAGATCATTACAGGATTCCGTTGAGTTTGAGTTGAATGTAAGACTGTAATCGACCTCCTTGAGCTGGCGAGGCTCGTTACCAACTGAATACTGAGTAATTTAGACTCTGACGAAGCTTCTTTATACAATTAAAGCCTTTCAGTGACATGCAAAGCCAGAAAAGAAACATACAGTCTCTCTTTGACAAAAATGAAGAGTGTTGCCTCAACATTCTTGTCACCATATCATTATGGTAAAATGTATGTTATTGCCGTAGATATTTTTTCCTAGGTACACAAATGAATAAAATCTCATGGGCGGGTAAAAGCTCTGAATGTAGCTAGTAGAAATACCTATTTATATCGAAATGTGGGATGTAATATATAAGAAGTCCATTTGTCCTCGTGAACTGAATGACAAAATAAGGGGCCAAAACTTTAAAATTGATTTATTCGAAAAAATTTCATAATGCATGACTACGGATGGAATTCCATATTCCTAGTCATTAAGTATCTGAAGAGTAAACGTCGCAGATTGTTTTCATAACAAATTAATTTCGCCATAATCTCCGAAGTTCCCTAAATTTTACTTTTCAAAAAATAAATAACTAAAATTGAAGAACTTGCCGTTTCATGAAATTCTGAAAAGCCATTATTTTTTTATTGTTTCGCAAAGGTGCCGGAATTTCTTGTACGGAGCAAAACCTCGAGCACTTAATTTTTTTTTCTTCTTGAACCGACTTCAAAAAAGGAGGAGGTTCTCAACTAAGTTACCGTAGAACTTTCGACTGGATGAACCGATTTTGATGATTCTTTTTTTTTAAATCTAAATACAAAGTGTAATTCACGGAACTTCGAAGATTATGGCAAATCACTTTTGTATGAAAAACAATCTACGGCGTTTACCTTAACACCTATCTAACTTGTTTTATTTGAATAATTTACTTCTGACAACTAGTCAGATTTAGGCAGATGAATGACATGATATGGTGATTGATATATTCCAGTGTATTTGGGTATGAAAACTAATTAAAAAGCAATGCTATATCTGATTTTTTTTTTAGTTTACCAAAAGATGAAGACAGGATAGTGATATAGGTATTTTAATCTGTTCTACAAAATTTAACATTTTTAATTGACTTTTAAACTAATATTTTTCTGGATATGTACTTTATTATTAAATTAAACGGGTCTTACCACGATATGTTTTGTTTAGTTTCCCATATTTCGGCACTTCCATGCACCGTCCACCGTCCGTCTGCGTTCTCGTGGTGATAGAGATAATGTCGAATTCGAGATATTTTTTATTGATTTACTATAATAATATATATTAGCACCCCTCAAATTAAAACTATTTAGCCTTTAACTAATATCACTAATTCTAACTCCTTTTATATCACGTTCTGTACGACATCCCATCTCTACTTCTACCGACCACTCGTTGCTATGTCTATACAGAGATTCTATTCAGTATACGAAAACCTATTTGCAAGCGATATCCGCCATGTTTTTTCGACATATCTAGTTCAAACTAGTCCATCTATCAACTTAAACAATAACCGCAATTAACCATGAGTAAATCAATCAAACATATCTCGAATTCGACATTAAATATATCACCACGAGAATCAGGCCTTGAAGAGATTTACAGAAGAAAATGTAGTCAATATACAAAGTTGGGCTTGTAGAAGTATTTTAGAATAATGTTATGAAATTTCAATCAAAGATGTTAAGCTTTAAGGATATATTTACTAAGTGGCTAACTAACTTTAGCTGGTACGTCAGCCCGAAAATAAATGGCGACCACACCACTTCCGCTTTTGGTCCTATCATTTCGAGTAATTATTACCCTGGTAGCGAATACGAAGTAGAGAGAAGGGAAGGTTTTAAAATGTGTCTTACAGAAAATTTTATCAACATATTCGTGGCAAAAATAACCAAAATATCAGAAAAGTGACCAGGTACATTCTGAGCATTGATGTGAACAAGATTTAATTTGTTGCGGAACTGCGAATCTTTAGGAACTTGTTGTGACTGATTGCGTTAGTGTGCATCACCATCACTATAATCGGCACTGAAATCTTCTTCCAAAGTTGATAATGAAGGGCAAGATGCCAAGATCAGAAACTACAATTATTGATACGAGTCATACAAAGTAAAAGAAGAAGAAAGAAAGAAAAACATTTTATTTGAACAACACAACCTATAAATAACAGAAAAAAAAACGAAATGTTAACATTATTTACCTACTGTGAGTTGTGCGTCAAATAGGTTTCTCACTCAGCATTACGCTGTGACCCAACGGTCACAATACTGATTTTCAGTGTGAACATTTCGTTTGCGACTCGTGTGACACTAGGAAATAAAAAGATACTTAATTATTAATGAATTAAATCAATAAATTAAAAATATTATTAGTAAAGTTAAATTAGGCAAATTACTATGCAGTTATCACCATACATACACTACACTTTTTAACAGTAAATAGTCCAATTTATACAAATAAAAAGAGGGATAGACATTTATCAAACTTTTTTTTATTAGGGTTATTTTTATTTAATTCCTTTAAACAAGCAATCCTTGTATATATGTATATATATAATCTAAATCTCTGAAACGGCTCCAACGATTTACATGAAATTTAGCATTCTGGGGGTTTATATGTAGGAAAATATTTTTTGATTTTTACTCAGTAAGCTGTAAATTAGATGCTACAGAAATAAACTTTGATTTTGAATACTTGAATACCAGAACTTTGGAAATCATGTCAACAATTTCCTGCTCGTCCTTTCAGATTTGATTAATGTTATTAGAGCAGTTATCGGAAAGTTGCCAGCACTTCAACTTTCAGCTAAGTCAAACAACACTTCTCCATGGAAATAGGATCAACTTTGAATAGTTCTATAAATTCAATTGAATTTGCGAATATTAAGTCTAGCAAATATTATTATTGTGGTGACAATGAAATTAGTTTAAATTTAGTGTAGTTGAAAAAACTCTTATACTTTTCCACGGCACTCCGGATTACGTATAAATCCAAAATGTCCTTAAGGCAAAGGTGGTATAGCAATTTATCTAAGATCAAAATAAACTTCAGTGATTCAACAATCCCCTTCAAACTATTCTGTTACTTATAATCTGTATTATTAATAACTATTTGTTTCAAAGGTTTTTTTATATATTTTATTCCTTTTGGCGTAGTGTATGCTACTATTAACTAAATATTTTGACCAACTAGAACAGATACTTGAAAAACATATGCCTGTTATTCCACGATCTTATCGGCATAATAGTTTTAATTATTTAATAAGGTCACCCTCAAATAACTGCCTGTTATGGAGTGATACAAGGTCTAATAAATTAATCACTTTGTGTAGTTTAATCCTTGAACAAAACTAAATGCCGCCTTCCATGTCAATGATTCTCAATCACTACTAAACCTTATCCTTACTATTCAACCCGATCGTATTTTTTCCCAACACCAGTTGACTGCACCTGGCTTCTCTCACTCTTACTATGACCTGATATTTGCTTCATTTTAACTCAAAACACCTCAATTTAAGCCCAAAGTCATTCTAACCTTAGTTCTTTTGATCAAACCAAATTAGTCTCTGTTGCAAATTGTATCGTCCTATTCTTTTCTTAAAAACTAAAGCAATAGGTACCTATCGATTGCTTCGGTCGAAACCCGATGTTAATGATTCTTGATATAATTTTGCCTCATTTTTACCCGTCTGCCAAGGAAGGTTATGTTTTTCGCGCATATCTTGTATGTATGTACACATAAATCTTGTTAATTTCTTTATAACCTCGTATCTTCCAAACGGCTCGATGGATTTGTATAATTAAGGTATCGTTAGATTTGCCTTGATAGCCCAAGTGTTTTTAGTCTGATGTCAAAAAAATAAAAATTGCGGATTTTATTAATGTGCGGGCTCAAAAAAACTACAAAGAAAAATTGTTATTATCTGTGTTTATGAACACTGTAGTTAGTCTCTGTGATCAATTTCAGTCTTTGCCATCTGTAATTTTTGCAACACATGGTTGAAAACTTAGAAGGAAACACAAAATTAACGACTTTGGAAACTAATAACTCGTGATACAGTGTACCTACTCTTGAAAGAAATAGTCACTTAAGAAACTTAAATTTTTTTTTTTTTTTTCTGAGCTGACTATGCAGTTGGCTGTTGCAGCCATTACTGCTTCACCGGACTTTTGGGGCGAGACTCTGAAGGAGCCTCAGCCCATATAGCGCCCAACGCTCAAGGGCTCCCCGCGGGGGAAGCCTCGGCTTGGGTTGTCGCTCTCGGGGGCGTCCCTTCGACCGGCGTGAGTCTCGAACCCGAAGGTGAGTCACCGCCAGGAGGGGAGTTCCCCGTTACGCGGGACACTTAAATGCGTTTTTGAAGACCTATATCTTAGAATAGCCCACACAATCGGAGCAAAAAAAGTTTCATCCCTGGGTATTATATAATTGACTAGACTTTGCCAGCGGCTCCGCCCGCCCTAATTCGGTTATTGGCGTGGGACTCCTTTATTTAAGCACAGTATTAATACTGTTATTTACTCCTTAATTAGCCCGCCCTAAATTCGTTTATCGGCGTGGGACTTCTTTATTTAAGCACAGTATAAATACTGTGATTTTCTCCTTAATTACACTAATAAAGTTTGCTATATCCAGCTGTAGCTATAGCTATGGTTCGTTTAAGCTTGGTTATAGTTATTCCCGCGGGAACTTTTGAATTTTGCGGGATAAAACGTAGCCTATGTGTTATTTCAGGACCTTATCTATATGTTTGCCAAGTTTCATCCCGATCCGTCCAGTGGCTAAAGCGTTATTGAGTATACTTACAAACTTTAGCGTTTATAATATAACTAGGATTATATGGCAGTTCGCATAGGGCAGCATTCCCAAATCTGCCTAACCTTTAATTTTTTAGCGCTAAACCGATCAAGCGACAACCTAATCACCAATAGAGTTTCCCACCAATCATTGGCTCCTTATTCTTTTCCTCTCATATCATACAACGTACAATGCTCTGTAATAATAAAAAAATTAATACAATATAAATTATTCTATAAAACCTGTAATCTTTATTATTATATGCACTATTACTAAACTATACAAAAATAAAGTTTAGTTTTGTTAAATAGTTCATTTAGTTCTTGTTTATTAATATAAAATGGCCACACCTAGAACTGTTTTGGCCCTACTTCATCGATTTCAGCAGCTAAATTTTAGGATGAATGCCATTCAAGATGCTTATGAGCAAGCCATTGTGGGCTTGCAGAAAAAAGATGTGGCTAAGCTTACCACAGATTCGGACCATGCTGAGGACGTTTGTGATCAGATAGTTGATAGGGTTGCATAGATAGTTATTAGGTTGCACAAATTCGTCGGGCTGAAGCTAAGACTGTTGCCACTAAGGAGGAATGTGCAAACTCTGTGGTGGCCACTCAGGAGGTTCCTTTTTCTTTAGCGTGTCGTTTATAAACATGTTCAATAGCTTAGTTGACAATCGGTCTGATCTAACCTATTAACAAAAGTTCTCCCATTTGCTGCGATAAACCGCTGGAGAGCCATATGACATGATTAATTAGGTATTTGTCTCAAGATGATGCCGGTTATAAAACCGGCCGGGATTTATTGTTTAGACGGTATGACAATATTAGGAAAATTGCTCATACTTTTGCGCCTTATTGCAGTTGCCTTATATTTCTAAGGTAGCAAACTGTATGTATGTATGTTGCAGTTAATGGACTTCAGGGATTAGGGCTTTAAGTAGATAAGGATTGGTCATTTCTACTTGTCCATTTGGCCACCTACTGTCTTACACCGAAATTAGGGAGCCGCTTAAGGATTGGACCTCTCCACTTGCCCATTTGGCCATCGATCGTCTTACACCATAATTAATAAGCCGCTTTGTTTGTTTGTGGCGGTGACTCGGCCACAATTCTCCCTACTTTCTCCAATATGGAGAAATTTCTTGAGGACGAGTGTCGAAAGGCTAAAAGCCTACCTATTGTTCTCCCCCCGCTGCTCTCCTTCAGCCGCAGAGCTTCACAAGCACCACTGACAGTTGTACTCTTCACTGCACAAATTCAAGCCTTCTCGTCCTGTGCCTTCTTTGTGGTAGAACGAGCATTGTTCGACTCGGGTTTTCAGGGTAGCTTGGTATCGAGCTCTTTGGTAAGGAAGCTGAAGTTACAGTTGTGCGGATTCTATTCGAGGCATTGGTGGCCTTAAGGTCTATAGTCTTAGAGGTCAGGTTTCTATGTTATTTCTTCACTCCATGCTTCGCTCATTCGTTGAAATATTTCAGCCATGGTGATGGATGACGTCTTTGGTGATTATCTCCAAGTTTTGCTTACGCCAGAAATTACTAAGCTGACTACGGGTCTGGCATTGGCTGATCCCGATTATCATCTTCCCAGTTCGGTGGATATACTCCTCGGTGCCGATTTTGGTCATGCCATAATGGGCCCAGCACTTCCACTTTAGACTGACCATGTCTGCCTTCTCGGTATGTCCTTTGCTGATGCGCTTTTGGGAAGCAGAAGGGCCATCTGAAACTCCTAGGGCTGATCCGGCTGATAAAGAGTGTGAGGCCCTTTTTGTGAATAATCCTGTATTTTCGACTAGTCAATTTTTCACTCGGCATTCTTGCCGACCTGACCTCGGACACTCCAGGATGCTACCCGAAAAACGGTATATTTCTATGGAGAGACGTATGAGGCGCGATCCTGTCTTCCAAAAAAAGTATTTAGAGTTCAAGCAGGAGTACCAGGCTTTTGGGCCATATGTCTGTTTTTGAATTGGACTAGACAAGAGAGGAACACTTCTTAATTCCTCACTTGCTGTCTTTAAGGGGGGGGGGGATAAGACGCTTCCTTATGTTCCCTTATAAGACATAAGAACAGACGACATAGTCCATGTAGGTACAAAAAACTACCAATTGAGGTAAGTCGCCTTGTAGTTTTTAATTTGGATTGCAGTTTACACTGTCATCTAAGACAAAACACTTATGTGATAGCGAAAGAATAGAATGTCTGCATTCCTTAATTTCATCGTATTTTGTTATAACATGCTTATTAAGTTATACAAAAACACAAAACTTAAAGCAGTATTGGTTTGATTTAGTACCAGCATGGCGCGGCGCGCAGTCTGCAACGCCTTATCATCCTGCGGTTAGAGAATGAAATATATTTACTACTGTTTCTACAGGGATATATTGTAATAAAATTGCTTTTGATCTCAGTTTAAATAAAATGCTAATTATGTAGGCTTTAATATTTTAATGTCATCAGAATCGATGAAAAGGTGACAGAATAATAAACAGAAATGTCCAATTATGAAATGATTTCCGACTAAAACGTTTACACAGCTACATCATGACAATATTTAGAATCCGGATAATCATTGGAAGACCAAACCAGAATTATTGAAACATGTTTTTTTATGTTACTTATCTACATACTATTTTAATGTATGTTGACATAATTTTTTACAGTTCTGTGAAATGTTTTCGTTCGTTGCAAAAGTCCGAATTCGAAGTGATAATGATATTTTTCGTCCAAAAGGATTTCATGTCGCTTAACTCAGTTAAAAAAATGCTAATTGACTTACTGTGATTGTCGTAGCATTTGTAGCGCTCGTAGCATTCGTAGCACTCGTAGCCCGTTAAAACTCGTGAATTTCATGACTGCAAGGCAGAGAGGAATTTAACAGGGCCGGCAGTTTAATGAAGTTATAACTTTTATATTTTTTCTAAACTGTTGGAATCAAATTGTAGTTTTTTTGAGTGCTCTGTTACAATATTTGTAATTGCTCAATACATTACATCATTATATTCGAAGAACTGGGTGAGTATTACGTTGTCTCACGACATAGTTACTTAATCAAATAGACATTTAGTAGAATTAATGAAACAAGTTAAGCAAATAATAAAGACTTAATATATTTTAATTTTTATGATATTTTCTTTTGGCAGAAGTAAGAAAAATGTTCCTGCTTGTTTGACGCGAACATTAAAATTTGACGCGCTTAAAAGTTTTTGCCAGACTGCATATTTAACAGATAATTTTATTATTTGATGCAACGTATACCTACCTCCCTATTTATTTGCTCTTTGATTATAATTTACAATATTTACCTACCTGCAAAGCTTTAGATTTCAGTTTGCTCATTCAAATAATTTAACAAGTAAAATACTAGCTGCATACCCTGGAAAGCAAGCTGTTTATAAACCGTTCCTGTTTTGTATGGTACGAAGTTCTCATTCATCTTAAACCTTTTAAAGCTGAGTTTAATTCTCATTGAAACGAATACAGCAGCGCCATGCGCAGTGGAAGACATAAAAACATTCATTTGCATGAGCGCTTCACTACCACCGGGTATTTATCCAGTGTAACCAGGCGCATAATGAAAGACCTCTATCGCCTCTATGCTTTACTGCTTACTCGTGCAACTGCCCCAGTCAGTTAAAATAATAATCTTGTGAAAATTATGAGACAATAGCTTGCGTCATACTAAGGTTTTATGCAGCTCGTTTAGTTTTTAAGCTTGTACAAAAATTTACGTAAATAAGGAGGATTGTACTTCTCTATAAGCATAGCAAGGATTTTACAGTTCTTACCAAATTAGCCAGTTGAAAAAATGTTCACGAATTTTTATGGCGTTAATCTTTTTGCTGTATCAATTACTCATATTTTTTTGGTCAATTATATGTGGTAATATTTAAGTAAGTAAGTAATCTACTTAAATAAGATGGATCTAGGAAGGTGACATTTTGCACAGATCTTTATATACACACCGGCACAATTAGCGGAACACAAAAAAAGGATTTGAACGAATGGCAGCAGGTTCTCTTTACTGATGAGTGCAGAGTTCTTTTAAAACAGATCGATGGGAGACAGCGAATATGGCGCCGCAAAGGTGAACGCCACATACAGTCTAATTTTGAACACACAGTGGCTTATAGTGGCGGCTCGATTATGGTTTGAGGAGGGCTATGTTTGGGAGCTCGCACGGAGTTAGTGATAGTCACAGGAGGGACCATGATAGCAGATCGATACATCAGAGACATTTTAGAAGAACATGTTGTACCATTTGCCCCATTTATTGGTGACGACTTTATTCTAATGCAAGATAATGCTCGTGCTCATAGTGAGTAATCGGTACAGGCATATCTGAGCCACGTAGGTACACCGGTGATGCAGTGGCCAGCAAATTCCCCCGATATGAATCCGATAGGGCATGTCTGGGACTTGCTAAAAAGAAGGGTTAAATCCAGAATGCCACCCCCCAACAATCTGAATGAACTTGGAAATATATGCGTTATTATCTCATAGTCTCACTTTTTTATCTGTTCCGCTAATTGTGCCGGTGTGTATATAAGGTACGCAGTCCACGTAGCGTAATAAGAATGAATTTTGAAATTTTACTCTCTAATTGACAACGCTTTGCCCATACACGCTCGACGTTAATTTAAATTTCGCTGTGATTTTGCAACAAATAAATCACTTATTACATCTTTTTACGCTACAGAATCAAATGGTATTATTATATGATTACACACACCACTGATATAGAAACAGTACTTAATAATTCATTTTCTTGGATACCACAGACAAAAGATATTTGATGGAATCTTTTTGCTTCAATCAGATCTTTGAGACGATTGCGTTATCTCTTACCTGTTATAAACGAATGAACGAAATAACGATGGAAGTTTCCAGGCATCCACTACTTGGTCCATATCCGCGTGTCTATTTTAAATAAAGATCACAGAATCTTTTGAGTGGTGAATTAAATGAACTTCATTATATTCTGCAACGCTGTTGCCTATTATCTTCTTTAACGTAAAAACCGTATCCTACGACGGTTAGTATATTTTCTTTTGTGCTGTGTAATTGTGTATTACTGGGTAAGTCATTAATCGTTTTGTTTTTTATCACAGTGCGGTTTTTTTTGTAGTTAATACTATAGCTACTCCTTTCGGCCTATGCCGTGACCGAAGCCTGAAATACGGCAGTTGTCTTCTACTACTGCGAAGGCCGGTGCGCATCAGCTGGTTAGCGGCGTCTGCACCGAGGGAGGCCCGGAGTTCCTTTAAACTCCATATCTTGGCCTGCCTGGAGTACCTTGTGCTCCAAACCTTCGGTCTGTGCGGTAGCAGTGCTGCAGCCTGAGCACCCGCTCCACACCAAGGCTACGTGGCGAACTGCGCCCACGTACAACTTGCATTGTGCCTGCCACGTGCGCCATACTTAACACTACTCACCAAACGTCGGTAGGTCACCCTAAATTCAGTCCCGTCCGCGTCTACCTACTTCGGCGGCGGAGACCTGCGGGGTGGCAACGACGTGCAGGGCTCTAGGCCGAAGAAGCTTTATTGTTATTCGATTTCTAATAAATTATTAAAAAATATACACTTTGAAATCTGTGTAGGCAGGCTTGCGTCTCTCAGTCTTTCTATCTAGTTAGGTAGTCTATAACATTGTAAAATAGATAGCTTCGATAGAGTTATTTGAGGGTTAAGAATCACCTTACGTGATTAGGAGAATATTGTTTATTAAATCTTGTTGAGATAAAAGTGAAAGAGTATACGATTATAACCTGCCTTACCCTTGGAAAGTAGTTTCTTTACTCACCTCTGAACTTCCTCTACCTAAACTTCTATCTTCTAAGCACCTAGCCGGTGCATTCGGCAACAGGGCACTCTTACTATAACCTGTCCTGTTATACTGTTGCCACAACTTTTTATAAGCGCAATTCCTACCGCTTCTTATTCTTAATTATGATGACGCTGACTGAACAAATCCTATCGAGGAGCATTTTAATTAGCGATTTTTTTAAATATTATATTTCCTGAGGAGGTTAAGTAAGTAAAAAAAGCGTTTGCAAAAATGGACGTCGGTTTTTAAGTTAGGTTAGGCTTTTAGGAAAATATATCTCCTAAGAACGTAAAATAAGTAACAAAAGTTCATGCGTCAATTTTTGTCGTTAGAAATCTGGTAGTTGGTATTTGGGCTTCTGAAGAACTTCATCGCCGAGAGCAAAAGTTAAAATTTTTTAGTCTCAATTGCTTTATTTCATTACGAGTTTTTAAGGCGGTTGTCATAAATTTCAGTAAAATTTTATTAAAACCGATGCAGATGGCATAAGTCATTGAGTGTCATACGGACGACTTCTAGACGAAGTTCCGTTTTCGCCATGTAGCTACTCTAAAAAAATCAGTCAAGTGCAATCGAACTCGCTCTGTGGTTTATGTATTTAAGACGACCGCAAACTAAAACCAAAAGCGTGCCGCTAAGCGGTCACCCATTCGATGCAGTCACCAAGCCCGACGTCGCTTAACTTTGAATATATCATCCAATATCTTAAAATCAAATGCTTAATAATTTAAACTTCTGTTGTTCGATGGCGCTTATAAAGCAATTTAAAATGGTAATGGGTCGTACCCAATGTTACTTTTACTTTGCAAGTGTGAGGCTTGTTTGTGTATCTGTTTTTGCAAGCGTCCACAGGCTGCGGTGACCGCTTACAATCAGGCGTACCGCTTTTAGAATAGTAGTATAAAATAAAATTGTTTTTTGTATGGACCCGCCTAAATTTTTGCTTTTTGAACTTTTTATTATTTGTTATGGAATCCCGCCATTATAACATACTAATCTTAGGCTTCTATCTACTTTGGTCAAAAATAATCTTTTAATGGTTGGACAGACAGACAGCCAGCGTAGGCTCAGTAATAGGGCTCCGTAGGCGAAAGGGCATGGCACAGCAGATTACCCACAAACTCTAAATTTTAGATTAGTAGAACGAAAAGTTCCTTAGCCGATGGTAAATACCACTGAGCACACGGCTTATTTAAAAATCGGCCAAGTGTTATTCTGTTTTTAGTATTTGTTGTTATAGCGGCAACAGAAATACATCTTCTGTGAAAATTTCCACTGTCTAACTATCACGGTTTATGAGGTAAAGCCTGGTGACAGACGGATGGGCAGCGGAGTCTTAATAATAAGGTCCTGTTTTTTTCCCTTTTGGAACCCTAAAAATGAGGCTGAATATCCTCATTTATATATTTTTTTCTAGTCTCTGCGTACTAACATATTTGAATATGTGGGTCTATTCAAGAGTGACTTCGCTTGATTACACACGAGATTGCAGACACAATAGTCGTGTACACATGTCTAGGAGTGTTCTTCCATGCTTACTGTATCGCCTCAAGCTACTGCCTACACGGTTTCAAAAGCTATGCAAAAATTATGATTTGCAACTTTCAAAAAGATAAATAAACATTGTAAGCATTTAGTTCAAACTAGCAGCTAAAAATAAAACTACTACATAAACTGCATTCTTACAGGCATTGGCCCTCCTTGGAGGAGAAGGCTTAGGCCATAGTAGACTACACTGGCCCTGTGTGGATTGGATCACGTTGTCGCCGCCCTAGACCTGTAAATTGGCGTAACAAGCGGTCGCTTATAGCAGAAAGAACGTCCTAAATATAGGTTATTACTAGTTTTAATTCCTTGATTGTTAACTTTTTGAAACACGCTTTGTATGAAGAGGTTATTTAAAATATGAAATGGCGGCCCTAGGCCAGTCCCCAAAGTAGACTTTATTTTTTATTTTATTTTTACCACTAAGGTGGCACACAAGCACAAGGTCCGCCTGATGGTAAGCGGTCACCGTAGCCTATGGACGGTTGCAACACCAGGGGTATTACTTGCATGTTGCCGACCCTTCAGAAATCCAATAACTTCTTTTTTTAAGAACCCCATACTGCAATCCTTAGAGAAAACCTTGGCAGAGAGCTCATTCCACATATCATTCTATTATAACTGCACATTACAAGTTAAAGTAGACACTAACTGTACGTGAAAAGTTAAAGTGTTATTTGTTAAAAGGATGTATCGGCCTGCTTTTCCCTATACAAACGTATTCCCCTGTTTTCTCCATATAGATTTTGGCATTAAACCTATCATTTTATATATAATAGATATGCACAGTATTTCACAGTCACTATGTCTGTATGTTTTGCTTTTTTAAAATGCCATTCATATAAATAAATGTGGCCCTGCAAAAGGCCAAAACTTTGCACTTTTTAAAAATATGTGAACTATATTTTTTAGGAACACAAAACATACGGACAGAGTAATTGTTTATTTTCAAGAATAAATAATTTCTATTCAATTTGGTTGAGATTTAGAGGAGAAAAGTAGGGAATACAAAACACCGATTTGATGATTGTGACTAAATATAATTAGCCCAAGGCGCATTGGTCTTGGCTTGGGTCTTAACGCGACAGCAATTGTATTTCCAAATACCTACATATGAGTGAATTTGCTTGCGTCATATATTTCCTCTTAAAGAAAATCAGCGTAGGTACAAATCAACATACCATTATGCAAGCTACTGGTATATTTACCAGATTAAATAATATACTAAAAACGTAAATCACCATATTACCGGTCGGTATGTAAAAAAGCATTTCAATGCTTAATGTGTTACGCGCTGGGTAATAAGGTTAACGAGCTTTCCGCCCAAGGCCGCTAACGAGGAAGGGTGTTACACTGAACTGAAAAGCAGAGTTTGAAAACATTCTTTTGAATATCTCAGAAAGTTATAGGGAAAATTGGATACTAAGTACCACAAGAATAACTTATTATTTCTTATATTCGTAAAGACACTATATGTGAATAAAAATTTAACTCGTATGTTTGTAACAATCAAACTTATTAATTAGTATATCTATGTGTTTAAGATAGCACTACTGCCAAGAGTGACCGTTATTAGCAGGTTTTTAGTTGTAGGAAACAACTCGCAGATAAGTATATTCTAAAAAAAAATACATAATGATCTTAAGCTATTACATTAATTTAGCTTATGACTAGTTTTAAATAAGTGGTTATAAACATTTTTAAAATATGTGTTATTATATTATATTTAAAGTACGAAGAGAAAATTCAAAATATGTTTCGGCGGCGCTGCGCCAATTATTCTAAACTAGTTACAAGCTATTACTAGAACAAGTTAGTGGTGGCCGAGGGGTTTCGATTTCATCTTGTGTCCTCAGTGGCGCAGGTTCGAGCTCGGAATGTACAATGAGTCTTTTTCTTAATTTCTCAATTACATTGATTATTCACACCAAGGCTTTTCGGTGAAGGAAAAAATCTTTAGGAAACCTGCATACGTCAAAAAAAAAGTATGTATGTATGTGAAGTCCACAATTCGCACTGAACCCGCGTGCGGAGAAAGCCCAAATCACCCTCAGTGAGGGTAGGCCATGCCTCGACAGTGGGGACGTATGAGGCCGATACGATCATTCTCAGTAGATCCATAGTCTAGATCCATCATGGATCTAGTGAGATATTTTTTTCTCAGTAGATCTGTTTTCTAATAAACTGGATCTGATGAGAATTTTCATTGAGGATTAGAACATTGTAATTTCTGTGAGTTGAGTTGTCGATACCGTTTCTGCTAAAAACGGCCACTGTTATTAACGGATAAGCTATCAACGTCTTAAAGATAAATACTTACTAGAAAAAACTTACTTACTTATTTTTCCATAAATTTTATCTTACGTTAGGTATATCTTAAAATATATGTACCATTAGAAAATAATAAGGACCTTAATGTGGAGCTCTGTGTGTGTGAGTCCAGTAAGCAATAACCTGGGGATTTAATAATACTTAAATTTAAACAGGGGGTGCTTAAAAATAGTTTAGATCCCCCATAGTTAGTTCGAGATTGTGTGATGGTATAGGAACGCGATTACATAATGTTTTTATTTATTTTTTGAAATAATATAACAAGGACACAATGAGGGACGGGGCTTGGGAGTGTTTTGAGTTCCTTTGAGAGAAAGGTTGTTGGACCGTGATTTTGTGTTGTTCCTTGCTTCCTAATATTTGATTCAGTAGTATTGAAATATGTAATTGAAAATAGATCCAAGTTCACTTGTCTATAATAGACCTACATACCTTTTTCTCCTTCCTTCCTTACGGATTCTGTGATGCGTGCCTCGGCTATGCCTTGGCCCGCGCTCTCACGATCTCTCGGTTATGCTGCGTTTGTGGGCCGTTTAATGTACTATTTCATCACACTTACTTGTTAACAGTGTGATTACGTGCAGGCAAACAGGGTGTTAAGGCCTAACTTAATTGCTCCTACGGGCTTTTTTTTTTAAATGTTTACTTTTCTCAAAGCAAAGCGGCCGGGTATAGAACTCACTTACTCAATGGTACTAAACTGTTGGTGGTGAATAAAAAAATAAAAAAAAAAGTTTTGCATCGTGTGACAAAAATCACAACAAATAAAAACGCTGTTTGTGCAAATCTCAAATATAATTTGTTTATTATTTTAAAGATGAAAATTGACCATTCCCCTCTTTTTCGTAACTAATGACTGACTCCTAACATTTTTGGTGAAATAATACATATATATAATACCTGACTTGGGGGGCGTGAGTTCGATTCTCGCACAAGACAAAGGTTAATGTGATAAAAATTTGTGTTTGTCTTGATACTGGGAGTTATCTATGTATAATATGTATGTATTAACAAAAAAGAATATACCTCTTTGTATTTTTATCCGCTGTATATATAGTATCTATTGCCTTGCTTAGTTTGGGACCAGATGGCGCTGCGTATAATGTCCAAAAATACTTAAAAAAAGAATATTAAAGTGATTTGATTGAAAATTGTGTTATTATCTTTATATATGAGTATAATTCTTCTGTACGTATGTACGTCAATATGTAAGTCACTAAATTCCCCTAAACGGCAGGACCGATTTTGATGATTTTTTTTGTGTGTTTCAGTGGGCCATTGGATGGTTTGGATTCACAATTGGTGGTTAAGTTATCAATTTTTTTATTATACATGGAGCGAAATAACTTATATTCACAATACAATATGTTGGCTTAATGCCAATAAGGAAATTGCAATATTTAGATCCGATAGGTGGGGCTGGCGTCGACTTATTAAAAATCTTAAAATTCTTCTGTATCTTCTTGTGTAAGTCACTAAACTCCTTCTAAACGGTTGGACCGATTTTGATAATTTTTTTTTGTGTGTTTCAGTAAGTTACTGGATGGTTTGAATTCACAATTGGACCTGGTAGGTGGTGGTGTGGTTCATATTTTTTTTATGAGGCAAAATAGCTAATATTCACATTATATTATGTTGGCTTAGTGTCAAAAAAGGAAATCGCAATATTTGGATTAAATAGTTGGGGCTGGGGTCGACTTATTATAAATCTTAATATTATTCTGTATCTTCTTGTGTATGTCACTGAACTCATCCTAAACGGTTGGACCGATTTCGATAATTTTTTTTGTGTGTTTCAGTGAGTTACTGGATGGTTTGAATTTACAATTGGACCTGGTAGGTGAGGCGATGGTCAAGTTATTAATATTTTTTTTATGAAGCAAAATAGCTCATATTCACATTATAATATGTTGGCTTAGTGCCAAAAAAGGAAATCGCAATATTTGGATTTAATAGGTGGTGCTGGGGTTGACTTATTAAAAATCTTAATATTTTGTATCCTCGTGTGTAAGTCACTGAACGGTCCTCCTAAACGGTTGGACCAATTTTAATGATATTTTTTTGTGTGTTTCAGTGGGTTACTGGTGGTTTGGATTTACAATTGGACCCGGTAGGTGCTGCGGTGGTCAAGTTATTAATATTTTTTTTTATTTATAATGCAAAATAACTCATATTAGCAATTTCGGTTCTAAGGTGTGAGGATGAATTCCCTGCCGAAGGCGAGCGGTGCGATGGTAGAAAGTAGCCGTGGGCATCATTTCGAACAATTCCTCGCAACACATCCTATTGTACATGGAGAATTTAGATTTACAATGAGACCCGGGAGGTAGCGTTTCCATTAGGTTCTAGGGATTTTTATTTTTGACTGGTTATGTAAAAAAAATGTGTGTATTTAAATGACACACCGTCATTGCAATCGGGTTCTAGGAATTACTTTTGACGGATTTTGATAACTTTTTTGGTTGTGTTTAGGTGGGTCCTTGGATGGCTTACATTCACAACTGGACCCGGTAAATGGCGCTGCAATCGGGCTCTATGTTTTTTTTATCTCTTAACGATTTTTCTTAAGATTATTCGATATTCGGCCCAATGCATATCGAAAATGTGTTCCGCTAATAGCAAGGAAGCCATCATTCAGGCAGGACACCAGTCTGTTGGGGCCGCTCGTATAAAATATATTCTGTTGTTTAATTGTAAAGTAACGTTCTGCAACAGCATCTCTGTTCAAACTTGAAAGCTATATCAAGGCCGAATCGGTAGAACTGCTAATCCAAAAAGTTATGATTCTCTCAGAACCTATCTTTTGGATTATTGAAACCAGGTCACTCGCAAACTTTTGAAGCTTTTGTGATCCAAAATGCGAGATCGGAATAATTAAGATTAAAGAGAGATTGCACCAAAACTTTTCGAGGAATTGATCCATGTTCACGATGTAGGTCAGATATCTGGAGATATGACAACAATGACTTCGAGTGAACTAATCTGAAGAATCTGAAATCCATTAAGTAGTTAAGTAAATTAATTTAAGTTTAGTAACTGATATTTTAATGTAAGTCGTTCAGTGATATTTAAGTCATCTGATATAGGTATAGACCTCTCTTAATGGTGTATATTGAATTTCTTTTTTAAAATTTGTACTATCAGTTTTTTGTCCGATAATCACGGAATGACCACTTCACCAATTGGAACTTGGGAGAGTGGGCTCGACGTTCAGTTTGTCATACAAAGTTCAGTTTGTTGTTCACGGCGCCACTCGCCCTAAATTTAGTTATCGGTAAGGGATTCTTACTGCAACTCCTTGATTATACTAACGAAGTTTGCTACAGCAAGCTATAGCTGCAGCTATGGTTTTTTCTGTGGGATCTTTTGAATTTTTCGGGATAACAACTAATCTACGTATCTTCAACTATCTCTGTGCAAATTTCAGCTCAATTGGATGCTCCGTTGCGGCAGGATTGATTAACAAATGTTATAGTTATTCCCGCGGGAAGTTTTGGATGGAAACTAGCATATGTCCTATTCTAGGACCTAACCTATATGTATGCCAAGTTTCATCCCGATCCATCCAGTGGTTGAGACGTAATTTAATAACAAACCATCAAACATCCAATCTTTAGCATTTATAATACTAATGAGATAGCTGGTAATTAATGAATTTGCCAGCGGCTCTGCCCGCCCTAAATTCTTACATCAACTCTTCAATTATACTTATAAAGTTTGCAAGCAAGCTATAGTTCGTTTAAGCTCGGTTATAGTTATTCCCGTGGGAACTTCTGAATTTTTCGGGATAAAATAAACTATCCTGTCCTTCCCCAGGACTCAAACTATATCCATACCAAATTTCATCGAAATCGGACTATGTATGAGTGACTTATGAAGTAACAAACGGACAGACAGGTTCTGTATAATGTCAACTTCAATAATAGTAGAACTGTCGTATTGGTACTCACCCAGTACTTCAAATTATATTGATATAATATATTAAGCTCCATATATCTAGACTCCTGTGCGTTTTATAATACTTATAAAATTATGAAAAATTTCCCCTTTTGCAAAATAGCCCCTCAAAGAATTTGCGTTTTTCCTCATGACATTGGGCTAGACTTTGGAAACTGAAAAAAATATCGATTACCACCATTTAATTCGTTCCAGAGTTAGTCGTTACTTACGTAGGGAATTTGAAAAAAAAAATATTGAAGTTTTTTTGCTGATATTCTGAATTTTAATTGATTTTAAAATACTACAATAGTAAAGTTAGTTTTAAATTAACTTGCTGGTTTCCTGTAGTATTACCAGTGCGAAAAGTAAGTAACTTGCTGTTACACACCATTCATCCCTTTCGTATCAAGCAGTGGAACTCTTTATAATTTAATTTCCTTTTTACGCCCTTAGGGATTGATTTCAAAAAATGGTGAAACAAGTAAATTTTCTACGTATAGTAGACTTTTTCCTAAAATTGTAAAATGAGTAGGTACGCTTCGGGATAATCATATCAATTTAGGTAGTTCAAAATAAGTCACAGAACAAATAAAATTTATCATTTTTTAGAGTTCCGTACCCAAAGGGTAATTAGCGGAGACCTATTACTGAGACCCCGCTGTCCGTCCGACCGTCCGTCCGTCTGTCAACAGGCTGTATCTCATGAACCGTAATAGTTAGACAGTTAAAATTTTCACAGAAGATGTATTTCTGTTGCCGCTACAACAACAAATATGAATATTTAAGGGGGCTTCCATACAACAAACGTGATTTTTATGCTCGATTTTGCTCGATATTGATAACGGCAACAGGTAGACGCTTAAAATATTTAGTTATATAGTCACTTTAAAGATAAATAATTAAATTAAAATAAAACAAATATTACAAACAAACATTCTGAAAATAGTCGCAAATAATTCAAGGTCTCAAAACGTAAAAAAATACAAATTCAACAATTTCGATTTTTTGATGGGTCCCTTTATTATTATTGGATTTATAGTATGTACTTATCTTCTCTTCTTAAAGAGAAGTTTATTCCTAAAACCGAAAAATGTAAAAAATAGGAGCTATACAACGACGTTGAAAGTGAATAAAGGCTTCGGCGAAGGTGTTCGTGCAGCCGAATCATTTTACAGCGGGCAGCCTTGATTTCTTGGAAGAGGGGTTGAGTAGCGCCGCGGGCAATCAAACGCAGGCAGTTCTACCAGCAGCGGCGGCGTCTTGCAATCACTCCCCAGCCACAGTTTACCTGTCTGCATTCTATCGTGGTAAATTAGTTTATTCTTAGCTTATATTTGCTGACGTCCAAAACTACAACCGAAAACATGTAGCCAGTTTTTATATGTTCAAATTTTATTTGAAAATTTTAAATTTTTGAAAGTAAATATTTAATCAGTTATCTACGCAGTACAAATGCCATTCTAAATAATTAAAATACTAAAAAAAAAAACTCGGGCACATGTAATATATGTATGTGTCATTTATGTTATAGGTATCAGGCGAAGATATATACATATCTATTCATGTACTTTATTCGATTGAACCGAATTATTAATCTGTACATCTTGCCAAAGATTCCGGAAACTTTCCGCGCAGATACTCTCGATCCCAAGGGATACTTTACCTAGCACTAGCAACTTTCCTGCCATGATAAATGAGGGGAACTGACAATGGCACCGGCAGGCTCCCCGGCTTGCTGTCTCAGCGATAAAGACTCAATCACCTGCCCTTGACAGCACCCACTCACTTTTCGGCACCCTACTGATGTATCGACGGAATTTGCCTACCACACCACAACTGTGTTGCGTTGATAAGCTTTGTAATATAAAATGAAATATATTTTCCTGGTTCCTTTTGAATTGGTTTATATAAATAAATGTTTCCATGCTTTTCTCGCACCGAAATTTTAAGGATTTTCGGTTTTTATTGTAACTGTTCGAACGGCTTTAATGTTTATTTCCCACACAAATGAATGATGATGTTTTATTGTTTTTTTTACTCTGTCACGCATAAAATTTAGCACACCGATTAAATAACGTTTAGGATACTTTATATCCTGTTCGAGAGTTCTCACTTAATATGGTTCTTTATTTTCATAATAAAGGGCAAAAACGCGGGGCATAGTAATTATGTTTATAATAATAAAGGGTTTAATTAAGTCACCTTCTAGTTATCATTGGTCGTAGATTTATGGGCCTTAAATGGTTATACAATGAAGTTATTATACCTCTCAACTGTCTACTAAAAACTACAATCCGTCGGAAATTTCTGCGGACCTCGCTGAATGTCCTTCCCATAAACTCCAGGTCCGCAGATATTTTCGACGGGTTGTAGTCACAGATTAGAGGTATTATTTTACATAATCATCTGACATGACTGTTTGAGTGCTACGACTTATTTGTCACCTTCCTAAAGCATATTGAAGGAACTAAAGCCAAAAAAGGATAAGAGCATTTATCCTACTTTATCTTCTTTGTTTTTATTTAACTTTTTACATCATCTTCATTATACTAAAATACCTTGGAATAAATCTGAATAAATACTTTTCTTTTTCTTCTTTTTACCTTGGAGCAAAGGTGGACTTCATAAGTTTCTATACTAAGACAATACTAAATTGACGGTATCGAATCTTTATGTCTGAGCAGGAGAAACTTTACCTCCCTGCGTGTATTCTACTGTTGACACAATGGGTTGAGTTCTAAAGAATTGTTCGAAATGATACCAGCGGCTACTTTTCACCATCGCACCGCACGCCATAGATTAATATATGTCCGCACGCCATCGACAGGGCATTCATGTATGTGTGTATATCTTTACGGTTTTCATCCCCAGAAGGTTGGCAGCCTATTTTAACCTACCACTTTAGTCCTGCATGATAGGGGTTTTTTTTTTTTTTTTTTTTTTTTTTTTATACCACTAAGGTGGCAAACAAGCTTACGGCCCGCCTGATGGTAAGCGGTCACCGTAGCCTATGGACGCTTGCAACACCAGGGGTATCACTTGCGCGTTGCCGACCCTTCAGAAATCCAATAACTTCTTTCTTGAAGAACTCCATACTGTAGTCCTTGCAGAAAACCTTGGCAGGGAGCTCATTCCACAACTTAAGCGTTCGCGGGAGGAAGTTTCTCTGAAACCGCACTGTACGCGACCATTTAGGTTCTAAAGTGTGAGAATGAATTCCCTGCCGATGGCGAGCGGTACGATGGTAGAAAGTAGCCGTGGGCATCATTTCGAACAATTCCTCTGAACACAACCCATTGTACAAGCGGTAGAACACACACAGTGAGGCAAAGTCTCTCCTCAGACTTAAGGGCTCGATACCGCAAGTGAGTTTGGAATCGTCGACAATTCTCACAGCCCGTCGTTGAACCGAGTCAAAAGGGCCAAGCTGGTATCCGGGTGCACCTGCCCAGAGATGGCAGCAGTACTCCATATGGGGCCGAACCTGCGACTTGTAAAGTAACAACCTTTGCCCCGACGTGAAGTACTGCTTCGCTCTGTTGAGTACACCAAGTTTTTTGGACGCCAGCTTCACCTTATCTTGTAAATGATCTCGGAACTGAACATCGCTGGAGATGTCGACACCAAGGATCCCAATGCTCTTGGAGATGGAGAGGGGAGTGTTCTGGAATTGTGGGATTACAGTGAATGGAGTTTTCTTAGCGGTGAACGCGCACACTTGTGTCTTTGTAGGGTTGAATCGGACCAAGTTTACCCGTCCCCAATCAGAGACCTGGGACAGTGTAGTCTCGATTTGAGACACAAGTTCTCCGCGGTTTTCCTCCACAACGGAACGAGGGATGTTTGCACGACCCTATCTCCGCAATGTATGTTTCTGACATACTGTATCTACTAAAGTGGCTTTATATATGTCCTATACGCCATCTACTAAAGTGGCTTTATATATGTCCTATATTACCAGTTTTAAAGTAATAAAAGACCAGAGACAGAACAATTGAGTTACTTCCCTAATATATGCTTTCTTGTAACGGTTGTATGGTAGATGGCTAGAACCAGCTATGCTTAGTTTAGGACCAGACGACTGTGTAAGATGTCCAGGGTAGAAATAATTATTAATTGTTCAAAGCGGTTAGATAAACAAATAATTTTTCGTAAATTCAAATTACGTAAGATGATTCAAATTACGGAAGAAATTCAAATGATTTCAAAATGGGTAGTAAATAGCTTTTTCGATCTACTTTAGAATTTGACACAATAATATTTTGACTGATGAAGACTATAAAATATAAATAGTCGAAATATTTCAATTTTCTGTCTTTTTTTTAATTTAAATACATTTTTATATAATATCGTTATTAGAGGTAATAACTTTACTCGAGCTGAAAATTCTCGATTGGCAGATATCGAACCCGTAATTACTTCCCGAATTGTTTATTTATATCTATAGTATTTTTGTGGAAGCAGAGAGTGAATAATCCATGAATGCAAGAGAAATCAGGTTTTATGAGATTCTCTTTATCCTCGATGGGAGTACGACGGGTCTCGATCCTCCACTAGTAATAAAATAAATCCTGCGTTATGATGCTGCTACGTTTGATCGATAGATGTGGAAGTATGTCGTTTGTTTAATATAGATTGACACAGTCTTACTTTATTTTATTCATACTCTTTGATTTAGAGATATTTTCTCTTCGAATATACTTTATAATAATAATAAATGTATACTTTATTTAGCATATTCAAAAATATACAATATTAAAGTCAAAGAAATCACAAATTTTGAGCAATCTATAACGAATTTGAGTAGTTGGCATGTGTTTACTGAATAAATATTAGCCACGATTTAAAACTTAACAATATAACAATAAAATAATCTATACATTTATAGAAGTAGCTAAATTTACATAGATATGAATTAATATTAAATTATACTAATACACAAACTACGAACATACACAATGTACTATAATGTTCTTTTTGATGTAGTAGCAGTATCTCTTGAGTTTTCAAACATTTTTTTTCTTCATAAGGTTGATGTTGTAGTGTCTTTAACCCATCTTGCCCCATCATACGAAATTGTATAATTTTTTTTACGAAAAACAATAAGCACTACCGCTACAAACAAGTTCTTACCTGTCGCATAATACCTACTTGCCCCACAGTAATCATTATAAAGTAAATTAAAACTGTTATTACTTACTATACCTGCAAACTAAATTTAAATAATCACAAGGAAACTAACAAATAACAGTTTTCCTCCAATAGTAAATAAAACACGTGGTTTTTCTTATTATTCAGGTGGCACAATGACTGACGTCACAGCGGTGGCGGCGCATGTTCTAGGCTACTGCTATCATGATTGATCAATTAGAAGGGTAAAATAGTCTACTAACCCGTCTTGCCCGCCACGCTGTATTGCCCCCATTTCCCCTGCTGATGAGATAGCTTATTTTTCTTGTTCGGGTTTTCTGCATATTTTCAGCTAAGTAAATAATATGTAGACGTATCTATTAAAGGTCGTGTGAAGCTTTCAACGGTACGTTCAAAATATATCTACATATATAAGAAACATTCTAGCGAAGTACTTAAAAGGAGTACACTTTTTTCTTTTAACCCTTTTTGACGCACTATCATATTGTGTTGAAATATCCGCTTCACAGCATCTGTGATACGTGATGTGAGCTACCATGATTAGTATGGGTAAAACGGAACGTAACAGAAACACTGGCGAACTCTATCTTATCTCTGGTTTGATATTTTTATAATAGAACTTGTCTTCGGTCATTTTTTGCGGTGAGTGATGTTGAATAGTTTGCTAAAACTATTTCGATTGCTTTTTGAATGGAAATAAATAAGTTATTTGAGTTTTCTGGATGAAAAATGGATCCCTCAAGATTCTACAGTAGAACACGTAAGTATTATGATCCATATCTTATTGAAAATATGTTTCCAATTTTGTTTCCAAAATGGAACAGTATGAACTAAGGGCAAGTAAAATATCGACAAATATGGAACTGTATGCTTTACCGTTTGTATTAATGCTTGACTAAATATGGAACTCTATGCAGAGGTACTAAAGTAGTATTAAATATTATTATTAGTATATAATTATGTTATGAAATCTTTATAACTGAGCAGTAGGCAAAGTATTTTTTACGTTTCGTTTTACCTTAAACAGTCTGTATATTCAACTTACAGTTATATATTGTTGTTGTCAGAAAAAAGTAAGTAGATTTTTTTTTAATTACAGGCATAATGAAACATCGCGGGCGTAATATTTCTTTGTTTCCTGAAGAAAGTGAAGATGAAAACCTGTCAGATGTAGATGATTATAACTTACCTCTTAGGACAGCTGCTACCATTGAAGAAACAGACAACGAATCTGATTATTTTGAAGAAGATGGAAACATTTTGTCAGATATAGATTTTATATATTTGAAAGAAGATACTCAAGCCGATACTTTTTATGACGAAGTTGAAGAAGCGAAAAACTTAGAAGAACCATCAACATCTACAAACATAAAGAGCAGTAACAGAAAAAAGGCACAAAAGAAAACAAAAGAGACACAACAACGGACTAAACTGACATGGACCGAGAAGTCAATTGATTATGAAAGCCAAAAGCCCAGTTTCTTAGGTTGTGAAGATCTCCCAGAAGAAATCATGAATTTGCAAACCCCAATGAACTTTTTTAAGTATCTTTTTCCAACAGAGGTTTTAAATCTAATGCACGAACAAAGCAACCTGTACGCATAACAAGTTCAGATTGAAAAAGCAAATTATATAGCTAGGGATGACATCAGTAAATTTATAGGAATTATCATTTATATGTCTGTTGTTCAGTTGCCGTCTACGCGCCATTATTGGAGAGAAGAAACATATATAGAAAAGGTAGCTTCAACTTTAACTTGTAACAAATTTGAAGAAGTGAAGAGATTTTTGCATTTCTTTGATAAAACCAAAGAACTTAAACCAAACGAACCTAGTTATGATAAACTACAAAAAATAAGACCATTCCTTGACATTCTGAGACTTCAATTATTGAAGGTCCCTAAAGAAGAGCACTTGGCAGTAGACGAACAAATGATACCCACCAAATCAAAAACATCTGGTATGCGACAATATAATTCTTAAAACCGCATAAGTGGGGATATTTAAATTATGTTTTAAGTGGAGCTTCTGGCTTCAGTTATGACTTCGATCGACACAGAGCAGATGTGCCAGAAAACTGTCCAAATCTGGGTGCAACAGGCAATGTGGTAACAAGACTAGTAGATACCGTACCAAAGAATTTAAATTACAAACTTTTCATTGATAATAATTGGTACACCGGTTTGCCACTTATGGCTTTCCTACATAGTGTTGGGATACTACCACTAGGTACTATTCAATTAAACAGAGCGAAAGACCTGGGTTTACCAAGTACAAAAGAACTATTAAAACGTGGTAGAGGTTACTGCATGGAAAAATGCACTGAAGTCAATGAAGTTGAACTTAGCGTCACCACATGGGTTGAAAATAAATTGGTGAATTTATGTTCCTCTTACGTTGGCAAGGATCCTATGACAACTGTGAAAAGATATTCAAAAGAAAAGCAGGCGAAAATCGAAGTTCCTCGCCCTAAAGCTGTTGAAGTATACAATAAATACATGGGTGGGGTGGACATATTGGATGCTATGTTAGGGTTCTACAGAATTAATATTAGAAGCAAAAAATGGTACCAACGCATCTTTTTCCATTTGATAGATTTAGTTTGCGTAAACAGTTGGCTTTTATGGCGTCGCCGTTATAAGCAAAAACGTGACGATGAAGAATTATTTTATTATTTTTTGGGGTCACCTTTTATGATACATAATCACATGAATTAATTTGAAGCGATTTAAAAAATCCATGCGGTAAAGGGTTAAAGATATTGCAGAGAGCAAGTGTTCTGATTTTCACTCACCATATACCGTATTGAGTACTTTCCATTACCTACAATCCATAGAATTTGTGTGAGAATCTAAACCACTACTATAGGACATATGCCAGTTCTTTAGGATGCCAAAATGAATGTGTCTAAGCCGCTCTTTCAGCGGTTCTCACTATTTCATCTAACTACCTAAATAGTGTAGTAGAAGACTGTGCCACACTGTTATTTTCAGTACACGTTCGCCACTCTATAATCTTCCTTTCCCTTTGATATGTCTTGTCTTTTTCGAGATATATCTAAGCTCTTCTTCGTATTTCTTCAATGGCACACACTAACTAAGGCTGGCACCGACCTCAAAAAAATAGTTGGCATATTTTTTAAAGAATAAAATTTTTATTTCTCCCTTTTTGGGTATAAATTAAATTAATTACAGTTTTGAAGACGGTTTAATTTTATTAGACTACCTACTTTTTTAATTATTTCATAACTCCTTATTTCATTACAAAGAATATCAAGTAACCACGAAGCTAAAAATTTACTGTTATTGATTTTTTATATTTATATGATGTAATTGTAATCAATTAATTTCCACTTTTAACGCCAAGCTGTCCACCAATTTGCAAGATATTTTGACAAAGTAAATTATCTTTATATTTAGGGTCAACATCATTGATTTTAGCATAACGCCCTCAAAGCAAAGGTATACGCGCAATCGGGGCCCTCATTAAAACATATTCTTTTTAGGGTTCCGTACCAGAAAGGTAATTAGGAACCCTATTACTAAGGCTTCGCTGTCCGTCCGTCCGTCCGTTTGTCACCAGGCTGTATCACATGAACCGCTATAGTTAGACAGTTGAAATTTTCACAGAAGATGTATTTCTGTTGCCGCTATAACAACAAATACTAAAAAACAGAAAAAAATAATATTTAAGGGGGCTCCCATACAACATACGTGATTTTTTTGATCGTTTTGTAGATAATGTTACGGACTCGCACTTGGCCGATATTTTTATTTATAAGACAGTTTTATAAAATTAACAGTCTAATTAGTATTGTTTCCTGGCATTGTGTTTTAAAATGTATATAACCTACTTTAGACCTTTCAAAACTATTTAAATATATTATTTTTAAAATAATGCGTACAAAACATGTTTATCTTGATCAGTGGCATTCAAACAAAAATGTTAAACTAACCAATTTTGGTGTAAGTTTGTAATCGTAGGCATCCGTAGGTCGTGGTCACTATTTTGGTTAGCAGAGCGGGCGGGCTATTAGATGCATCATAGGAAAGTGTAATTTTTATTTGTGTGGTAATAAAATTTACACCACCAACAATACTTTTGACAGTTATGTTTGTAGTGAGTGTGGAATTGTGGTATGTTTACAAAGGCGCGCGCACACGGGTGCACGAAGTGGGTGCGCGGCAGGCGAGGTGTCGGCTGAGGTGCGGGGATAGCAGCCTTGCGACTCCTCGCGCAGTCGGCGCCCTCGCGCGCCGCTCAGTAGGCTCTCGCCGCCGCTCACAACAGCGTTGCTTTGCACCGGTTTACTTACTCGGGTTCGCTAACCTTGCATAAACATCGTACGATTAGTAAGACGCGAGCGACGGACTACATACCAACGTCTGACTGGACAACACGAACCGCCGAAAAAACTGCAAACTCCCTCACAAAACTTAATCGAAACCGGCTTCGAACTTGAACTGTGATTGTTGCTCAAACTGTCAGTGAGTGTTGTGCTTTTCCTATCGATAACATAACCTGTACAAAGCAACTTCAAGGGCACAGAAGACTTTACCAGTTTGTGCTTATGGATGCGGTGTTGTAATACTGGCAGGCAAACCTCATCGGTATACCCACTTGTAAATTCATGTAAGTGGGCGTATTCAAAAGTTTGAAAAACGATTTGGTTCCATGCGTGGGATACCTTTACGTAATATTTGTTTGCCTTGAGAAGTCCTTTACCTAACAGTAAAGGCAAAAGGTAAAGTGTTAGTGAGGGATACAAAAAAGAAAGGGGCTTCAAAGGATATTTTTCACAGGTGAGTTATTTTACTGATTTTTTTTGGCGCTTCAATCTGCTTAAATTTCTGTTTTGGCTTTTAGTTAGATAAAATTGCTGTGTATAAAATGTACCTTACACTTTATCTAGAAAACTTAGAATTTACTTTGTTGCTTAATAGTTAGGTAGGTACCTAATAGGTATTCGTTATTTATTTATTTTTTCATCATTTCCAAAAAATGTCTTTTTTTACCTATAGGTCAAAATGTAAATATCAAGCATGGCATTACTTTTTTTTTAATATACCTACATACACTTTCTTACTTAATTACTTCCTAATTTATAGTTAAACACTTCCTAATAAAAAAACTAGATCTAAGAGTTGAAGTGAAAGTAAATGCGATAGAACATCTGAATAAGGATTCTCAGCCCACACTGTTATTTCACTTAGAAATGGTCCCGCAATGCGTGGGACGAAGAATATCAGATAATTATAGAAGAGAATCCACACAATATAAACATTACAAGAAGAAAGAAATATAACATTCACGGCAAGTAAAATATCTTGAAGTCAAACCCGACGTAAAAACATTTATAAATTACAGCAGAAATAATTTTATTGTGTAGCCCTATAATTATAATAATAATTCTCTTATTTTCTCTGATTCTCTCTTATACTTAAACACACATAACTTAAAGGTCAAATGTTATGCAGAGTTTAATCAATGTATGGCGACTTTTAAGAAATAAAATAACACTATATTGCAGTGTTAGAAGTAACTATGAAACATGCGTCTTAGAATTACTAAATCATACCTACACCGACCAAATTAAAAAAATATCGGTCAAAAAGAAACTACCACATCAGCAACCTTTCTTCGTTCGAAGTATTCGAATTGAGCACCCTCGGAAACCTAATAGAACTTGGTTTCATAAAAAACAAATAGTTCGAGTTACGCTGGTTCAATTCCAAATAACTGAGAGGTGGATAAAAAAATTCGGTCTACTAATTCTCAAGATATCCGATCACAAAAAAGTTCTCATACATACACACGTCATTCAAAAAGTAGATGTCCAGATCTTAAAAGAAAAGAAAACAAAAATTCAGTAATTCGGGTCCATTTAAGTAATTAGAAAAGAAGAAAGGCAAAAATCGCTACCAAATTCTGGCAGCACAGCGTCTTGAATATTCCAGCAGCCAAATTAGGTATAATGAGTTCAAAGAATCCGGTCAACTACTGAACATGTTGCCCGAATAAAATATGTGTCTAGCGTTCTTTGAACTGCTAATATGCCCAACGAAAGTGGATTTCATTTACTGTAAGACATTTAATTTTTTTTTGTTAATCTTTAGAACATTCAAAATCACATAGCGCGTGATATAATTACAAAAAAACTCTTTAAAGTAAACCGGATTTCGAATAACAAATGTTTATAATGGAAACAGGTTTACAATGTGTGTAGAACATTTACAAGAGACATCCTTTGGTCGCTTCAGATTTATCATTGATCAGGTCTATTTTGAAGGACTAAAAGCGTATGCAGCCAGCACGTCTACTAAGGCCGTTCTTTCAGATGCAGCGTTCATATTTCATGAGCGGCAGTCGGCACTACAATAGCGTCGCTGTGAAGTCGTCAGACGGGCATTACTCTCATCTTTCAGCTTCTGTGTTCCTTTATGGCAACACTTAGCTACCTATGTTTTTTTTTTATTGCAAACTTTGTGTGTAGTTATTTCGCATTAAATGAAATTGTACTATCAAGCTATAAATATAAATTTAGAAGCTATTTTGGTAATAAAAAATATGGACGTTAGGAGTAATTAAGAATCATTATACCCATACTAATATTATAAATGAGAAAGTTGTTTGCTTGTCCTTACTTCTCATCGCCACGGAGCTAATTGAGCTAAACTTTGGCACGGGATAGTTGTAAAGTACTTTTGGTCCTGGAAAACTCAAAAGTACTTTAAGAAATCTATAACTGAATTCCACGTGGACGAATTAAAGCCACAGCCAACCTCCTTACTAGAATCTGTGCTTTAATATACATATGGGAGTTTACGTAGGAATCCCACACCGAAAACCGAATATAGCGCGGACAGAGCCGTGGGCTAATGCTAGATAGGAATAAATAATACTCAAATTTTCATATTCCTCACTCCAAATTATATCCCTAGTTTTACTAATTTCTTGAATAAATTTTCCTTAAGTAAAAAAATCACTGCGAAATGAATAACCCCTAAAATACAAATTTCAAAACATTTATTGCAATTACAATATTAAACGTAATTTAAGACAATCTTACTTAGAAAGCAACGCTAAGGGTCAGACGTAAATACTTAACTGTATTCGTATTAGGCCCAGAGGAAATTACAAAAGCTGAGATGGTCAATATGTTACTTAACATTATGTGGGCGTCTCGTAATTCAGATTGTGTAGTATTTAATTAACTTAATTTATGAATACATATTCTTAAAAAAAAGTAATAAATTAAGAGTTTGTTTGTTGTTACATCCTCGTTTCTCACATTTGAGCTTTTTCTTCCTTTTACTTTTAATTTAAATGGCATATCTTACATTTTATTATGTTAAAGCAGAATAAGAAGTAATAGATACTTAAAGTATGTAGATGCAACTACGAATTAAAGAAATCTTTATATTTTTATGATATAGAAATAGGCCAGAACGATGTACTAAAAAGACGATATACTAAAAATCCTGATATAATGTCACATAAAATACTATGCCATATATTTTTTATATACTTCTTAAGAAATTTACATCATAATTACGCCTTGAAACTTAATTTTTTGTAAGAAATTAAACGTTTTTATCGATTAGTAGACACATTTTTTGACTCTTTGCTACAACTTAGAGGTAATGCACTAGATAACAACCTATTCAAATAATTTAACCTACTTTAATTACAAGCAGATGCAATACACTCTTAAGAAATTGTACAATTTTTAAAACAATGGTCACTCTGAAATTCTTTTAGATCCTTCTATGGTTTAGCCACAAAATTTGCATAAAAACGGCGTATTTACGTCATCTAGCGTATACCGTAGTCGTAAGTAAAGCAATCAGATTACTAAAATTGCGCAAGAAAATTATGAGCCCACTGCATATACTATATTTTCCTTATATAATTGGATATTCCTCCCTCCCTCCCTAAAAATTGTATTCCGTTACCTTTACAAGCGCTAGTACTTACCTTTTAAGTAAAAGCGTTTTGATTAAATAAGATGTTCGATACGGTTAAAATCAATAAGACAAAAATAACCAGTGGTAATGAGAGGTAATGTTTGTAAACAAAAGCAGATGAATAAAAACTAACTATTGAAAATGCCATCAGCATAGGTAGGTCATCAAATATGAGTCAGACGTATGATGCCACTACATCCACGACCATGGCGTCATTTCTATTCTTAATGTGAATGCTTAGCATAATACAATCTTGATTGGTTGTATTTTTGAGACTTCTTGACTATGAAAACAGTCGTAATGAGTATTTTCGTACCCTTTTAGGAATTTTCTCTCATATTTTAATTGAAACTGGGTATGTATGTTTACAGATACAATAAAAAAACACCATCACGACACTTAGGTCCGAAGGAATGGTAAGAGATGTTACGGGCGTATGCAGTTCAAGTATTACTATTGGGTGTTTAGATAAATTATATACTGTATACCAGAGTATGATAAATTTTAAGATAGATTTGCTTAAGCAATTTGCCCTTTGATAATTGTCACAAATAACGCGCAAATTATCTAAAGTTATAGCGTTTTCTGTAAATTGCATTATAATATTATTATGTACATAAATTATGACACCGGCATTTACGAGATTAGCGGAGGAACGTTTCGTGTTAGGAGCAGCCGCTCTCGTGTCGAATGGCGCCACGTGTGTTTCGGCGAAGATTGCACAAGGATTTCGGTGGTATTATGATTTATCTCAGGTGATATTAGTAGGCTTACGATTTCATTAAAGAAGGTTAAATGTATCTCTTGGTACGACAATTGATCAAAGCGTTATTCCATAATTCGGCTGTTCAAGCGTCTACTAAAATGAAGCAAATGGAAAATAAAAATGTTTTTTTAACTTCTGTTAATAATTTTCTATGACTTATAATTATCGTAGCACAAGCTTTTAGTAGGCTACAAGTGGCCAAGCTATGGGGCTCCGTAGACTAAACAGGTTTTTGGTTAGCACCTGGGTCAAAATATGTATGATCTATTTTATTCACCCTACAACTATAATTTAGCCCCTTGTGACCAACATCTGTTCTTCAGAATTAAATATTCGACAAATGCAAGTCGGTTCTCTAGCAATGAGTATTACGTATCAGTGCACTTTGATAATACTGAAAGCGGCTCAGTACTTTAAGGTACAAGTATCTACCTATGCATGTTTTCACTTTAGGTTCTGTGGCATAACTTAATATGAAAAAGCATTTTTCCTTTTTTTGGATTATAAAAATAATGAAACTTCTTTTTATTATTTACTTATTTATTGTTTATCTTTATATTATTTATTGTTTGCTTGTTTGTGGTAAATATAAAAAAAATCTTCAAAACAGAACATCTTGAAAGTATTAATATCTTGATTTTTTATGACATGGCTGGTAAGTTTAACGTGTGGACCGACTTTACGTGTTCCCAAACATTCATCTAGGGAAATAGAATTTTTATTCATCTAGGGAAATAGAATTTTTATTCATCTAGGGAAATAGAAAATACGGATTTTTATACAAACTTCCAACTTCCTTCTCTAACCATTTTGTCAAAGCAAAATAATACCTCACGCATCGGAGAATATTTGATTTTTGATTGAGACAAATAGTATTAACTATAGTTTGCTATGTTATGCCGTATCCATGTCTTGTTGGTTGTCGAGCATAATTTGAAAAATATAAACGTAAAAAAAGTTAAAAACAAACATAAAGCAGCATTAACAAAATAGATCACAAAACTTTCGCAATGTATCAAGCAGCAGCGAAGAAAGTAAAACACGGAGCGAGCGCACTCTAGAAACTTTATGTATACAAAAAGAAATAGCTGTTGGTTGTCAAAACAAACAACTAATATGGGTCACAAGGGAGAGAAGAGGAAAAAGTAATTTTATCCTTATATACCTATATCAGCAGGTACTTGAATATTCCGATTTAGGTCATTGCCATTTGCCAATGCATGGATAATTGCCATTCTCCGTACATAATTGGTCTAGCTTTAAGTATTTAAGTGGCGCGTATCACATTTTGTTTATTTTTTAGAATACAGTAAATCTAGCTTGAAACTATTACAGAAAAAGTTGGGAAAAAGTATACAGGGAATATAAGATTTGAAGTTATGCCTTTGTAAATGTAAATATTTTAATATGCATTTGCCAAAAACTGCTCGTTTGTTAAATAATCAACTACCCTTTTAGAAAAATTTACAAGTCATAATTATTTCGTACTATAATATAATACTAATGTCATTCCAGGACTCCATTACATTTTTTTATTATGCCATTGTTTCGTGTGCTAGTAGCTAAGGCAGTGTGAGCACGAAATGAAATTTGCTAAGTTATCTCACAATTTCATTTTAGTCAAAGCAATCACGTAAGTGTTATAGAGGTTTCTGGATAACAACATAAGTTATATAAAAGGATGACCGATGCCGCATAAATCCCATTATTTATGGGCAGTGGTCCCTTTTCTTTATCTTTTACGTAAGCTTTTCCTCTTCACCTCTAAAGGTTCCTCCCCACCTGTACCGAAATGCGTTATTATTCCACAATATTCATTTATAGCGATCTTTATTGTACCGTTTGTGTTAATAAGAGTAAAAAATAAATGCAACCAGTATGTATAAAAAGTATCAAATATTGTTTTGCTGACATATTTTCACGCGGTTTCCATTTATCTGTAGTCTTAAGTGAAAAATAAATAAAGCTGAAGTGTAGTTGGTAACTAATTTAACATTTTTATTTCTTCGCCCTCATGGTTCTTAAAGTATTTAGGTATGTAGGTTATATTCACATTGAGAAACTGACACAGTGACTTAATTGTGGAAAAAATTCAGTATCTATGGAAAAAAATACATTAAGATGATATATATATCAGACCCAAACCAATACACAATAGGTATTTGGAAATACAATTGCTGTCGCGCTAATACCCTGGCCAAAACACCGATGTGCGATAGGGACAACTGCGCTTTGGGCTAATTATACCTAGTGATAATCATCAAAATCGGTGTTTTGTATTCGCCACTTTTCTCCTTCCAATCTACACCGAATTATATAGAAATTACTTATCTTGGAAGATATTGAATTATTCTATGTCTGTATGTTATTGTTTTCTTAAAAATTAGTTTACATATTTGTACAGAGCACGTCTGAAAATGTCACATAAATTTTTATGACTTTTGCATGGCCAGTTATTTCTACGAATGGCACTAAAAAAAAAAGAGAAACATACATACATAGTAACTGTGTAAATCTGTCATACATAAAAATAGGTCTTATGCTAAAATCCAGGGAGGAAACAGGAGAATACTGTTGTATGGGTAAAAGCAGCCTGATATAGTTACATTAATTGAGTTTGATGCGCCATTAACGTATTAAAACTACATCGGTGAATAAATTTATAGAAGGCCAAGGTTAAACTAGTTCAGCTTGTTATACGTATGAAGTAGTTCACTTAGAGCTAGTGAAGACTGGTCAGGACTATAAATTTAAATTAGCCGGATTGGACCGACACAAAAGCAGGTCATAATAATAAGTAATGAAGAACGCCTAAACATATTTTATTTTACAGCTTATAAATATGTGTGTAATTGTTAATCCTTGTATTGAAATCTAAGGTTGTATTATGAAACAAAGTAAGGGAAATGAAAATCAAACTGCGACCAAGAGTAGTATAAATAGAACGTGGTCTGAAGGAAGCGTAGTGACAATGATTATATTGTTTGTATAATTCATCATTTAAATATTATTGCGTTATAAACACCTCTATTAGGCAATGTATCTGGACCGCGACAGGCCGGAACAGTTAAGTGCAGCCAAGCAAACACAGTACAAGGTCGCACACGCCCAGATAATCTTACTAAATAATAAACCTCCTGTATTTGTAACAGGCACATATTCGTATGCTGTTGATTGAAAACGCTGCGTTCCTTATAACTTGCGCTGATAGGTTTACGATTGTAACACAACATTTTAGAATCTTCGTTTCATTTTAAACTGCTGTGATAATGTTGAAGACGCTGTTATTACTTACTTTTAATGCTAGTTTTTGACAGTTATTATAGATACGTTAATAGACAAACTTACCTGTGCAGATTCTTTATCCTATTTAATTTTTGAGTCGTTATTTAAAAACTTACTTTTTTTTAGATTTTGGAGAAATAACGAAAATATAGCAAACACAAATTTGAATAATTGACAAAATTATGCCACGAAAATAAAATAATCAACTTGTCGTAACTACTCAAGCTTTTCGAAGAGAAGCACATCGAATATCAATAAATTTTGTAATACGGAATAATTCCGAGAAAATCTGTTGACTTTTGACGTGACAACGTCTTATAAATTGGTTTGCCGGGTGACACTTCAAGAAACTGCGTTACGCTCCGCTCACGTTATGCGCTCACAATGAGAGCGAGTGAGAGGCACGCGCCCGCCTAAGAGCGAGAGAGACAGACATAAAATCATTGTCACGTAAAACTTTCGCCCGTATACCGACTTTACAGGCAACCAGTTTTTTCATAAAAAATCATCGTATTATCTGAAGTTAAAAAGTGTGATGAAATCATTAATTAAGGTAACCATCAACTTTATTCACATTATTATTCCGGAGAAGCATTATTTGCATTTATTTGCATTTCATATCTTTTGCTTCTTGTTATTATAATAAGCATAAGATTGAATGCTTGAAAAAAAATATGTTTGAAATGTAAGTAAGTACAATACTTACACATTCTTTAGGATCCAGTATGACGTGAAGGACGTCATGATGATAGATATTTAAATACTTTATCTGTTTAATCCTATACACCACGGTAAATTTAGTTTTTTAAATTAAAAGCATATTGGTTACCGTAATAGTAACAGTGTCCTGCGTTTTAATTTCTTCCACGTATTAACGTTTCTTTTAGAAACTTTAATTTTAAGGATACCATTAATGGCTCTTCCAATACACACTAGAATATACCTTGGGGACCTTTAATCATCACAAGTGTATACATATATTTATCGATTTATCCATAAACCAATACACAGCCAAATACGTGAACATTAATTTTCTTTTGCCTACACTGGAAGGGTGTCCATAAATTGTATGCTTCTTAAGCACTCTGCTTGTTAATCCAAATAAAATCCGTTCCGCATTTACGGGTAAAGATATGCACAGTCGGATGTGATGATTGACATTATTTCATAATATGAAGTGATACATGATAAGTAGATACATATATTCTACGGTAATACTTTCTTGATTAAAGAAATAAAGTGATTGAAATCACATTGAAACGTAAATGCAACGCGATATCTCTAAATTTTTAAAATGTCAGTTGCGATTTGCGATAAATGCTTTTTTATTGCCAGTAGATAATGAATGACCGATATTTATTTAAAGCTGTTCGGCTTAGATGCAGGTACACTTAAAGCGTGACGACTAACGGGTATTCGACGTAGTCTCTCATTTGTGCATAATAGACCAGCTGCGAACTGTCATGACTCATCAAGCAAAATCTACTAAAGTGATTTCTTTGTTCGTTACGATCCACAGATTATACTAATGAATTGAGTGATTTTCGTGTTCAGTTACGCAGTTACTTAGTTGCTGTTAGTACAGAAAATGGCGTTATTTAAGTAGCAATGGAGTATATTCGAATGAACTGAAATTATTTTGTCATAATTTTAACTTATGCAAAAAGAAATGCAGAAATATAAGTCTGTATTTCTAAGTAAGTTGTCGCGTGACTGTTGCCGATTGCACCAAGATTTCTCTCTTCGGATTTACAAAAAACAAGATTGGTTTAAATAACTGGTTATTACGAGATGAACGCCAAAGAAAGAACCTATTAAGACAAAATTCGGTAGACATGCTATTTGAAACAGTACTTATCTTAGGGTAATCATAATGGGCAGTGTCTGTGTTGTGTAAGATTGTTACTTTGTTACAGTGAATGATGCTACAAATCGAAAAGAAATTGGAGAAAGATAGAATAGAGTGTCAAAACTGCATTATGCTATCGGAGTCATATCTGTGTTCTGTATACAGGCATTATTGTGTTTTAACAAATGATAATGATTGTTAGTTTTAAAAAATTCTGTAAATACTGTGCTAAAACTATAGGTACAGTAAGTTTTAAAACATCTAGGTTTTAGAAACCATAATAGAGATGGAACGCTTTTAGGAAGTTGATATTATGATTCTTCTTGGAAGACAGCTAAAGTTTGTGAACGAAACTGTTTTTATTTCGTTCGATTTCATGCTAATCAACTATAAAATTTTATAAATTGAAATTGTACTTTTATTTTGGCTTTGCTTAATATAGTTTTTACAGAATTTACAACTAAACAAAAAAAAAACCTATTGGATGCCCAATAACACTATCGTCATATTATTAACCTATTATTTTTATGTTATTATGATTATTGATATTGCTATTGTTTATGTGTAAATAAATCGAACAGTCGATATCTTTCTCTACGAGTACTCTTAATTTGAAGATCTTATAATATTTGTTAAATATTTTCACATATACCTAATAAAGTATGTAGTATATGTATAGTAACTTTACGGTCTACCACGTGACCAAAATAAACCATCGATTGCTTATCATCAAATTGACTTACATTAAGTACACGAATAGATTTATTTATTTTTAAAACTATATAGGTAGCCTGCAATGGTTTAATCTTTGAAGCCGGTCACGACGTTATTCAGAACGCGGAGTGCGTATCAAGTATCGATCTGAGAGCGGCTCAGCTGCGTCGCCCCACATTTCACGCTTGTTGCCAATCGCAACGAACACGCTTGCTTATTCACTTTACCATCGCTTCCAATCACTGAAATAAGATACACGGCTATAGAATCAGCTTTGTCTTCAATCGAACAAGTTTCCTGATTGAGTTACTAATGAACTCACCACTTTGAACTCACTACACTGTTGCTTGTATTTTGATGGGAAAGGAACTTATATAGTTTACAACAGGGGTTCCCAAAGTTTATTTTATCACGCCCCCCTACTGCCAAAAATGGAAATGCCCAAGCCCACGCCCTTGTAAAATACGATAATGGTAATAATGGACACTTCTTGTCATACATTTCACACACTAGTAATAAGAAGAGTCAATTTAACGTAGCAAGTTTTTGACATGATTTCCAATTCCAAGTGCAATAGAAGAAAGTGCTCGTGCCCCCTTTAGGATGTCGTCATGCATCCCTAGGGGGGCGCGCCCCCCACTTCGAAAATAGATGGCTTGGTATTTCTAAGACAAGTCTTGATTATAGAAATAAAGTTTGCTATGTCAATATATACCTGTAGCTATACTTAGTTTATATGAAATTTGGATATAGTTGTTTCTGCGGGAAATTTTCCGTGTTAAAATTGGCATGTGTCCTCCGTCCTTTCTTCCAATCTCTGCGTCAAAAATCGGCTTAGTTGGTTTCTCCTCCGTAACGACGTAAATCAATTACTGCAAACATAAAAACAAGCAGTTACAAATAAATGTATATTATTAGTTTGGAAGTTGCCCATGTTATTAGCTTGCACCCTTCAAAGGTTATCCATTGACATTTAGAAAGGTAAAACCCATTTATCTAAAGAATCTACCTTTTTTATATTTTTGTAAAGTCTCTATTAATAGCGAGCCGTAAAAGAAGCTTTCACGATGTACGTGATCGTAAATAATTTGAGAGAATTACTGGTAGTTAATGCACGGTAGTTTCGTATCGCGTTCTAGAACTTTTATGGCATTTATTTAAGAAAATGATATTGAGGATGTACTTCAAAATTAGAAAAGTCATTACGTGTAAGCTGTAAAAGATATGTCCATTTAGAAAACATGTACTAAATAATAGATATGTCTGTAACATACATGATTATATATACAGCACAATACGGTTGTTGATCAAAAAATATAATTCGAAATAAATTTTAAGTATATTTTTTTTTCTAATTGATAGATAAGGACTGAGGACTCCAAACAATTTACTTCTCTAGTTAATAATTTGCTATGGTATGCAGGTATTTGGTATAGGACTCTATGCTGAAAACAATACGTGCGATGTCGATTCTTATAAATCATGACTTATGAAATCATGATACAATTCAAAAAGTATAAATTATAAAAAAAGGGTATTATAGTAAGTACTACGAAGTAAAGAACCAAGATTACGAATCATATTTCCTATGATCATATTATTGAAGCTATATGCAAACTTTTCTTTAATACCACTAAGGTGACAAACAAGCTTGCGGTCCACCTGATGGCAAGCGGTAACGGCAGTCTATGGATGCTTGCAACACTTGGACCATCACACGCGCGTTGCCGACCCTTGGCACGGTGTAATAATTTATCACTTACTAATTTGTATATGATAGTTATCCCTATCGCAAAAGTGTCGTACTGAAAGGCGATACCACAAAACACGTAATAATTGCGATAGATCGATAGCACTCATAGCACTATAGCTCATTCAATGCATGTAGGTAATGTTTTGTTTACACACGCTTACGTAATCCAGATGTGAGACGTATAACCACAGTCTACTCTACAGTCTACACAACGAGACGACGCGAGAACTCGACTCTGCTTCGAATGATTCATGCAAAGTCGTGTTTTATTGCTTAGTTTGAGTAGGTGTACTGTGTAGGTTTATTTTACCATTTAATTCTGTAATATCTCTATTGTTTCAAAGGCACTCGTGTATCAAATCACTTTAATTTTTAGCGTAAGTTACTTTTATTAATAAATAATTTTACTATTTCAAGACTTTTTGTTATAAAACAAAGGAAAAGAATGTCAGATAAAATCTCTCACAATTGTGATAATTGTGATTATTTTGTTTTACTGATTAAATACTGCCAGCATTTTGTCTTTGCAAATAAAAAATACAGTCTTATCTTATAAAAGTCACCTTGTGAGAGATTATTAATGTATATAAATGTACCTACACTCAGTTAACTACAGCTGTGTCAATCATACATATATAAATGTGGTCATAATAAATTCTTGGCACTGTCAGTATTGCCGTGAGAAACGCTCAACTAAATTAGCTTTCCACCATTAAAGACACGCAAGGAAGAATACGCACAATTTCGCTCACAGGAAATAAGAGCAACTAACGTTAAGAAACGTTTACATTAAAATCGACTTAGGAATCATTATATAAACGGTTTCTTTTCACTTTTAGAATTGTAGATAGATAGATCATTGCCAAATTTTATCAGTTTCTCTTAATAGTAAACCTCATTTTGTATTTATTTTTGTTTTTACTACGACAGAATTATATCGAACAGGCGTGAAAGTTGTTAGAGACTTAATTTTCCAAATTTTTAAACTAATTTTTAACTTTTCTAATATTTCTCATTAGATTTTTTTTTTTCGATTTCTTTATAAAGCTAATTCAATGTTTATTAAGTATGTCATAGGGTTGCACCTTCTTAACTTTTTTCTGTCCAGTTCTCTATGTCTATGATGTGTACTTATTTTATTCTGTAGTATAACCACATAATAACGAATGTAAATCTAAAAATATAATTTAAATTTACAAAATAATATGATTTCGGTTCCCTATGTCCTTACTCGATTAAATATTGAACCATAACTTTTATTTACCTATAAAGAAACGTCATGTACCGAATTAAATAAAAGCATACGATGTAACGAATATTCGATGGAATACCTAGAAAATGCCACAGTAAAGTTGGTACTGTATATAGTAATTCACGAACCAAAGACAATCGTGCCAGCTTTACCGAAGCGAATAATGGCAGTATTGTTTGGAGCCTTTTAATTAAAATCGATCGTTTGGTGACAAGAAATATCTTCATCGGACGGCTTACGATTAATGTGCTGGTTTTGTATAAAGAGCATATTGCTTTTAATCCTTTCATCGAAAGCGATAACGGAGCTTTACTTAATCTAATAATTTAACAGCGGATATAGTAAATGTTACTCGTAAATGCAATAAAAAAAACTTATAACAAAAAAAAAACAACCGGCTTCAAAAAGATGCACTAAAATTACCAATTTCCAAAAATCTGATCTGAATCACAGTTTAAAGTTGGTGTCATGTAAGTGAAGTGTGTTTATAAACTGATAGGTACACAGGCACGAACTTCAGATCACGAAATTCAGATCAGTTTTTTGGGAACGAGTAATTGTTTTTATCTTTTTCGTGCATCTTTTTTTAGCCGGTCACAACACACGAACCATTTAATTTTTGAATATATGTAATGCCACGCCTATTATAATTTTTATTTTTAGTATTCGCGATTATGAGTAGTACAGGGAGGTTGGATATGGAATTTTAATTCTATGACAGATTGTGATGTCAAATATACTACGTCAAAAAGTAAATAAACAAACATTATTATTTCTTGACAATGTCAAAGACATGTCTTGTGACATATTTGAGTGTTAAGCGCGAATCGTGTGTAAAGGTTTTCACTTCTGCCGGCACTCCCGGAGCGCAACTCGTTTTTTTTTTTATTTTTGAGTTGTTTTACCTATTTTTAATGCGCCATTGATTTTGTGTTACGTCACGTACTTACTTTATGATACGCATTTCCAAGCCGGCTGTGGAAAAAAAATGATCGCAAGGGACGAAGTCTGCGGCTCGATTCCGTAAAATGACAGCTAACAATTTTCGTTTGAAATCCATAGAAATAAGATATACATTGCGCATTTGAAATGACGTATGAAATTCATCGATTGTCGCAAAACCGCTATGTATATCTTATTTCCTCCAAAAAAAGGTAAGCTAGCATCTTTTACGGAATCGACCCGCTGGTCTATGAGAAAAGATTCAATTTCATGAGCCTATTGCACAGTCCGTAGGACTCGAAGTCTTAGGAAAAAGCTAACGACATCGACACCTCATTTGTTTTAATATGGTGAGGGGCTTAGGGGAACGTATGAACATGTACTGACATACATAATGTTCCAGCAGCCCCCGTCTGTTTTTTTTTTCAGTGATTATTAAAAGGCTGAATCTTACAATCTTACAACTAAGGTAGGAAACAAGCTTAAAGTCCGCCTGATGGTAAGCGATCACCGCAGGCTATGGACGCTTGCAACACCTGGGGCATCACCGAGCCGCGCGCGTTGCTGATTCTTCAAATCTTTTCTGTAGAATTATAAATATTGTAACTATATGTGATAAGTAGGTACCTACACGCGCAAAGAACATATTCAAAGATAGCTCGTCATGAATAATGGTGTCACACACACAACGCTATTACATGTACCTCACATATAAAAGAAACACCTACAATTACGAAGACATCAACGAAATCTGTTGAATACAATACCTAAGTTTTTCAGAAAAAAAAAACTCAGTTTATTGGCCAAATATCTTACTTTTCAATAAAAAACTTACTGTTAGTCAGACAATTTCGAAACGCGTTGCGTTCTTCATTTGTTACCTCTATCGAGAATTTTCACAAAGGAAAAACTGGGCGTCTTGTCAGCCTGTTTTTAATCACTGAAAGAAACAGACGGGGGCTGCAGGACTGTAAAGACACTACCAATCATTACCCTCCGTAGTCAGGTAAAAAAGACAAGTAAGGTAACTGTGTATTTTATGGGGCAGCACCGTAGGATGTGGTAAGGCATGATGTTATTACTCAGCCAGGAATATGAAATATCGTCCTCATAATTCAATCAACCTCCTCACCACAGCTACGTACGAGTACCTAAGGCTCGATTACACATTGTTAAGTGTATACTGCAGGTGCCTAGTGCAAATGTTGGTAGATGAATAAAATCAGCGTATACACGTTGATTATTATTAATTTATTATGACTATTCCCTCCGCGCTCTTTTTTAATTTAAATTGGCAGTTTTCAAATCTTTTTTAAAATCGATTTCACTACACACTCTTATACTAGAAAATTACTTTATTTGTTTGTAGATTTCTTTTAAAACCATATTTTCTAACCAAAAAATTTTGGGATTTCTCAACCGAGTAAGGGGCAGAGGGGGTAAGAATATTTGGGTTTTTTTTAGGGGAAATTTCAAAAACTGGGGGAAAATCAAATTAGTCTAGGGGTACGTTGCCGAGACCATCTGGCAACACTGACTTGTTATCTGAAGTGTCTACTACTTAACAAAGTGTGCTCTAGCCTTAAGCGAACGTACACATGTGTCTCGAACGTAAGTAATGCGTAAATGACGTTCACAACGGCGCGATGTATTAAATAAATTCCTGCACAGCAAACTCACATTACCTCGCTACAAAATTTTGTTTCATCTCCCTTACGTCAGAAAATGACTAACAGAATTTCATTGAACATTTTACCTATTATTATTTGCGATTATTACGTAGGGGTGACGCGCTGCTTGACGCCCGGTGCTTATTGAAAGGATATTCAGGTGGTTATTGACAAATTGTCGGTGATCCTGGGTGAGTGGAACGCATTACGTCACTTTCACGTTACGTCACGGTTGCCTGGCCGACCCTCTGCTAACAACAATGATTAACCCGTGGACCCGCCTTAATCTGACCGATCTATACACACGTTCTGTTTTCTGTTTACACATTTTTCCATTTTATTCAGTTTTTCTAAACATTATATATCCATACTAATATTATAAATGCGAAAGTAACTCTATCTGTCTATTTATCTGCTACCTCTTTACGCTTAAACCTGCTTCACCGATTAAGATGAAATTTGGCAAGGAGATATTTTGTATCCCGAGAAAGAACATAGGCTACTTGGAAACGTCAATTATGAGTCGGTATTTTTCTTTAATTAAGAAGTTGCCATTGAAATCCTACACCGGTAACAGAATATAGGGTGGGTGATACCACAAGCAAAAGCTATAAGTATATATTATTATAATTCTTTAATAAGCAAATGTAGTATGTTGTCTGCTTTTTAAGTTATTTTCAGTAATTTTCGGTTTAGTTGTTTATTTTAGAATAAGAGCTTATTGTGCGTGAAGATAATTAAAACAATTTCCCAACAATATTCTTCGATAGTTTCTCAATGCAAAATAACAGTGTGAATGACATTGCAGTGTTACATGTTGCTATTGCATTAAAGCATTCTAAATGATCGATGCGTGCTATATTGATGTTTTCTGTCACGAAACGTTTCTTGTTTTGTATTTATAACAAGCATTTATGATATAAGGCATCGCAACTATATACCCAGTCTCAGTTGCTTGCGTCATACGGCTTAGAATTATAAATTGTAATTCAGAATCACCCTGATTTATAAACAGTTATCTGCGGTATAATTACCAGTTTTATTTTACTTGTTTTTTTGAAAATTTGACAGTCTTTTTTTTTTCTAAACTGACTATTGCAATTGGCTTATGCAGCCATTACTGCTCCACCGGGCTCCTTCAGGAGTCTCAGCCCATATAACGCTCAAGGGCTCGGTCGGGCCTTGACTGATGACCGTTTGTGGACATATATTCTTAACTGGAGACCACGTCTAGGCAGACATAGTGGATGTGCCGCAGCCAGTCGGTGGTGCGACGATTTTGGGAAAATGCTAGAAGCGATTGGATGCGTAATTAGTGGGATTGCGTAAAGTTGCACACCTTAGGAGAGGCCTATGACCAGCAGTGGACTGATAATGTTGATGATTATAATATGTCTTATTTTTAACCCAAAATACAACTATATAGTTGTAAAAAATCCATGTAAGTATAGCAAGTAGTCTTAAGAGTCGATGATTGACACGAAGCAAATAGCATAGCTTTGTAGACAGACAGCATAATGAAGGGTCCCGTTGTGTTGTGAGTCGGAGGGGTCACATTCTAAACCGTCTAAAGAGACGCCGTCACAACATGTCTGCTGAAGTAACACCGGTCCAATGCCCGCTTAATTCGAAATTCATATCAAATAAAAATATTTCATTTAAAAACCAACATTACCTATTACTTATGTAAAGTCATATTACCAAGTTGTTATTGTCGTTAAAGTAGAAAACTGTTTGTTTATTTTATTACCGTTCAAAGTAAATTAATTAAATTGACAACTAAGTACTATAAATATTTAACGAGTGACGTGAGTTGGATCATGAAAAAGAAAGTTGCATTTCGAATGCAGCGTCAATGTTGAAGAAAACGTTAGGTAGATAGTTATTTACACCGAGTTAATTTTTTAACCGACTTCAAAAAAGGAGGAGGTTCTCAATTCGATTGTATGTTTTTTTTTTGAACATCTTTTCCATGTGCCTTTGACATTTATGCGAAAGGCCGGGCATAAAGCCACAAAAAATAGTATTTCACACACGCGTCGCGCTATAGAAAACTAGTAAATAGCACTTATATGATAGGTTATGAAAATAAATCAAAAGTTGTTAAATAGTAGAGGTAAGTTTGTGTTTTTTCTATATAGATAATTTAATAACATTATGTTTTTGTTGAAAACAGACTTTGGAAGTATAATGTAGTATACACATTCTTTTATTTTTGTTTTGGACTATATAAACTTGGGTAAAATTCAAATCTACTATTTGCGATTTCCCTTTATGCCACCTCTTAATTTGAGTCAAAAAAAAAAAAAACAATTATGGACTCGTACTATGGACAACGGATACAAAGTCATATACACATTAGACATAAAAAACACACAGTCTTACGCCAAAGACAAACGTTCATTACATAAATGTTTGTCTTGTGCGGGAATCGAACCCACACCCCTCGATTCAGCAGCTGGGTCATCATTACTCACTGAGCCACTGGGAGAGGTAGAAGAGAATGGTGATGGATTTCCCAATAAATGCCACGAAGCGACTGCTGGCGTAAGAAGTTATTCAACTAGAAATATATTCGCGTGCACATTTATTTCCATAATAATAGTTAATTATGGATGAAACTGTATTTGAATAATTATGGTTGATGGTGATAATGTATGTCTATGTTATGTTATTAAAGTGACAACAAATGGATCAGTTTTTAATTTTTATAATCAACACAAGTTGTCGATTGGCATTGAAGAACTTGCTTTTGTTGTAAAAAAGAATGTGGTTCACGAATCAAATTCATTGCATTTGCATTGCATTCTACGAAGCTTAGGTTTAAATCAATTAACATTTATCCAAAGAATTTCAATATTGTTTGTTACCAAACAAAATGTACTTTTCTAAGCAAACTTTTGGTCTTATAAGACATATAATACATATTTGGTAAAATACATATCGACCATTTCGTTTATTAATAATGGTAAAGTAACTCAAGTATACTTAAACCTTAGTTTGTAGAGGGACAGCCAGCTATTATATGATCTCACAATATGTCGAAGAAAACTTTTTCTGAGTTGAAGTTCCGCTGAGTCTTTTTATTTATATATAGATAGATAGATATATAGATATATAGATATTGTAGCTATACCTTTTCATTTCATACAGAAAGAAAGTATCCGAGAATTAGTTAAGTACTACCTAGTCTACAAATAGAAAACAGTTTGTTAGCATCATTGCTATATTCAATCATAGAACAAAATAAACACGATTTTAACAAATTTCTATTTAGCAAAATTGGATTCATATACAAACTCTATCAAAAGTTGTAATTGTTTTAGAATATTTGAATTGTGTGGAGCTCAAAGTTATAAATGCATTCGTTGCCTTGTCTGTTGATGGACTGTGCGCAAGTACCGTATCGTTGGTTTATGTATAACTGCGAACCCCGACGCGTTGACTACGCTCGCAACTCTTTGGTTCCCATGAGTTTTTCTCTGTCGGCATTTTATCTTTGTCCATGTTCGGCAAAGTCCAATGAGAAAAAACAGCCGGTAATTATCTCGGTACAACGCTTAGGGGCTTGATCGATTGTTTATTGCCTTCTCTTCTTCAGCGGATGTTTTCATTCTATTCTATTTCCATTCCGTGTTTTCTTTTTCTTTGATTATTTATGGAATTGCCCAAGAGAGATTCAAAACATAGCTTGTTGTAATAACTTCAAAAATATGGTACTGTCTGTAAACCATTTTGTTTTTTTTTAAGTACGCAGTAAACATTGTAATTATCAAATGCATCACGTTTTCTCGCAAAGTTCGACACGCCCGATAAATGATGACTACAATAAATCAAATTTAAATTGACAATGACGCTTGTACAGAGTTGCCAGAGAAATATTAAAATAAGCGTGTTTCTCGGGTGTCATCGTCAATGCATTTTGTTTAATTATAGTGTTATCATTAATTTGTAATTTAACCGAAACTATTGATAATCTAGAGCCTTAAACCAAACTTAAATTGGTATTTTAAAGTTTTTTTTGTTTGGGTAAAGGAAAAATACGAGAATACAATTGGAATACCTGTATGTATGCAGTCACTATTATTTATGTTTCTAATATATACCTTTAGCAATTCAATAAACAGTTGAAGTTAGGTACTAATAACTGATTTATAACATTTTATAAACAAAGTCAGTTTAATAGTTTAAATTAAATCAAGTAGCACCGCATTCATTACATAATTACTGGAGCTGGATAATTTCCGTAGCAATAGCAACACTGACATTGAGTTCATGTTGGAAAGTATTTACCATTGTAATGAGATTTACAGCTTACTTGGGGACGAAAGCGGTGTCTGGTGTCTTCGAAAGCTTTCTAATGAAATCCAACCCTGGATGACGCGTCGCCAGCCGTCCAGCTGTGACCTCGCATAAATACCATCCAAAGAAGCTTCGAGCTCGTAATATGACACTATGAATCATTTCCAATGATTTATCATTCACTTAGTTTTTATCCTAGTAATCCTTTAAGTGATTTTCATGTCTTATAATACTATAAACTAAATAAAACATTCTGCTATCAGGAAAATCATGCTGAGTGATATTGACAAAGTAAATTTTTCATGCAAAAATTACAGAAAAAGCGTGATATGGACCGGAAAATAAGTCTAACCTTGTAGTCACCTACATGATGTAAATTGCCGTTATTCAAATTACGTTGCCTTCTCTTGTGATATCATTGTGTTGCCATTTTTTAGATTATTTTTTTGGTAAAAAGATACAATTTTATTCTATAATGTAAAGCTTAATAAACTCGACGAGTTAATCGATGCCTATTTTTTTTATTTAACTTTATAATAAAAGTTAGGACTGAGTTGTCACCAGTCAGCAGTCAGCACGTTTCTGCTCTGCCCTCTGTCACGACTGCGTTTGAAACTTTCTCTTGCACGACTGGTCTTTACTGCAAAAAAATATTTTTCATAAATTCAAACTTACATAATATAAAAGTGTGTCTGTTTGTAAGTCCTCCGTTCGCGACGCAAGCGAAGAATACGGAGTTCCAATTGAGCCGAAACTTTGCACAGGAATATTTGAAGAGCCAAAAAATTCTAAGAAAGGACATGGCTACTTTTTGTCCCGTAGGAATCACTACAACCGACACAATTCCACGTGGACGAACTACAGCAAACATCCTTATCACGGAGTTGCCATGGTTAGGAGTCCTACGCCAGTAACAGAAATTACACGAGCGAAGCCGCAGGCTAAAACTAGCTATTTGTAAAGTCTTACACTTCAACGTTCACATCTTATGAATATCTAAAAAAAGATTGTCTCCAATATAATAATATTGTCGGGAAGCGCTGTCAGAGTATATTTATCGTGCCGGTGCATTTTAAAATGGCCGAACTGAGCTATTATAACATTTGTATGATGTTGCCGAGGACAATTTTATCTTCGATAAAGTAAAACTTGCGGTCATCGAACCCTTAACTTCATGGGAAATTAATGTTTTGATATTAACTCTCCTTTTTACATAGCAATGTGATAAGAGAGTTCTCACTAACTTAAGAAAGTGTATGAATACCGTTGCTGTTTTGAAGACATAAATGACTTAGCATTTATACAATAATATTATTCAATTATTATATTATAAAATATTATTAATTAATATTATTTACCCTATATGCAGACGACACTTGCCTGTTTTACTTTGGATATAACTTAAATGAAATCATACAAATTGCTCAATATGACCTCAATATTCTCCAAATTTGGTTCCAACACAACCTTCTAACAATTAATATCTCAAAAACTTCATACATAATCTTTAGCGCCAAAAACAAAAAACTGCCAAACCATAATAATTTGAATGACAAGTCTTGCAAGAAACCAACCAAAAAAAATAACTTGTTTGACACTTTACAAAAAGTTGACATGGAACGAATACTTACAACATCTAATGAACAAACTCCCAACTCTGGCGGGATCGGTACACAATATTTCAAGTGGCATAAAGCTGGGCTTGTGATCTACAACTCTCTTGTTAAACCTCACTTACTTTACCTTATAAAAAATTGAGGTAGCGTGGCAAAAATCAATATTAAATTAATATAAACACTCCACACAAAAATAATAAAAATCCTGTACCATTGTGATTACTTAACGCCTTCCAAAACATTTTACAAAGAAACTAAACTCATGAATATTCTACAACTTCACGCTTATAACATCTGCATACTTAAAACATCTATAATCTATAAAACAATTCACAAACTTACTCACTCAAATGTTACGTTTTTAACAAAAGGGGCAACACTGATACAAGACTCGTCGGGCTAATCATCTAGTTCTACCGAAAATAAGAACAAATTTGGGTAAAATGTTTTGACATTTGCGGGAGCACAACTATACAATAGACTTCCAAATGATATAAAAGAAGCGGCTACACTCCAAATTTTAAAAAGAAAAAAGTGTATATGTAACAATGAGTCGATTTGAAAATAGTTCTTAACTTAGACCATCATCTATGTGATAACCACTTAGTAATAGTAATGATTATCGCAGTCAGCATAGTAGTAAACAGTAGCATGTAGAAACTGGATCAATTATGTCACTACCCACACCGGGTATAAAAAAAATATTTAAAAAAATACTTGTTCTAACTTAAGTGACCTATCGAATTATATTGTGTTTTCAGACACAAAATTTCACTTTGATACACTCCATGCTAAGTGAAATGGAAGATGGAAGTTATCGTTGCTATGAGCTTAAACAAGTTAGGTCATATATCTTATGATGTGTGCTTGAAAGTTTGCTACATGCATTTGCTGGGTGCAGTCGACATGTAGTTGGTTGCTGGTAGGCGTGTAGGGAGATTTATGGAAAACCTCCCTGCGGTTCTACTCGGGTAATCACACGCTTTTAGCTTCGCAAATTATTTTTCCCACATACCTAATTATTTTGCTATTATAACCAAGCGTCTATCCGCAACTCGTTCGCTAAATACGCTCCAGTAACCCAGAAACTCGTCGGATGTTTTATATTTACGTGATGTTTACTGGAATATTTACGTGGCCAATATTACAGAATTATTTTATAAGACACGTGTGCTTGTTTGTTTACTTAGAATTAGAGGAAGTAGTACATTTTAAAGCGAGTCATTTCTTGACTGTAATGCTAGTTAAAATTCGAATTCTTAACAACTTCATTTCACATTTTAAGACTGCGATATAGGCTTGATCGCGTGAATACGCCGTTTTTGTTCAAACTTTGTGGTTAACCATAAGTATTTAAAGGATTGAAAGAAACATATGTTATAAAATTTGCTTTTGTCTAGTGCATTACCTTACTGAAAGATTTTCATTTTTTGTATTTAACAATTTGGTAATGACCATTGTTTCATCACTGGTGCAAATTTATAAAGCGTGTATTGCATTTGTTTGTAATTAAAGTTGGTTTAATAATTAAAATAGCTTGTTATGTAGTACATTGACTATAAGTTGTGGCAAAAAATAAAAAAAAGTGACCACAAAACGGTATAAACGTTAAAGTCCATTCAAAAAAATGTATGTTTCAAGGCATAAATTACTGAAGAAGTATCTAACGAATATAGCTTAAAGTAATGTACTTATATAACATTGTGTTATTATTTTTAGTACATTAACATGTACATCGTTAGTAGGAATCTATTGCATAAATTAGCTTTCTGCCCTATATCGCTCTCTTAAGACTTGTTAATAGTGAAGAATTCGGATATTTTTTACCCGACTACGGTGGTTGTACTTGTTAATACTTACTTTATTCTTTTTGTAAACAATGTACTCTGTGGCCCTGCCTCCCGGCAACGGTACTTATGAATGCTCAATTGTATTTCTAAAAACGTGTTTTTCTATAACATTTATTTATCATAACACTTTTGTTTAAATTGCAGTCCGCGTCTCTACGACAGTGTAGCAAATATTAATCAGGAGCAAATAAAACTATTAAAGCCTAAGCAGGCCTACTTTAATAAAGTTTTACATAATATACATAAATAAAAAAAAAGATGTAATTAACAAAATTTCGACAAACATAATTAAATAAAATAATTACAGAGCAGAAAGTCAATGGCAGAACGCTAATTAATAAGTAAAGTAATAACGTTTTTAACGTCATACTAGCATGAGAACACTTGTGCTTTCGCCCGATGTTATTAATTACACATGTTATTCAACATGTGGTGCATTATTTCACGCTCTATGTGGCCGGCAGTTTTCCGGTGCACCATGCGACTGTGCCGCTGCTATTTTCGAGACAAATATGCACACGAATTTGACATTTTTAGCTCTGTTAGCTGGCAGGTTGTTTGCGTCACACCGCCCGAAATGTCGGGCTTGTAGCGCGTGTTGTAACTGTTTATATTGTAACTTAACCTAATCTTATTATGTCTATGAAACAAACTTTAGTTTCTGTTTGATAACTTAGGTAAACTAAGGTTTTATCTTTTTCGGTTTTAAGATAAATATGTCTCTGTAATATATAGATAAATATAAAAAGAATTGCGCCGTCACTCTGTCCTCATATCTTACGGAACCCTAAACCTCTCAAAATAAAAATTAGCTTCCAAAGATCCCGTTATGGCGAAAATTTATCTCACACGGCTGAAGTAAATAAAAACACACATTCTTAAAGAAAGTATAGGTAAATACAGATTGAAAGCAGTTGACAATTAGTAATTTTTTTTTTAAATACTACTTCATTAATTAATAAAGTAATTATGTTAATTAATACCTCACCTCCACTTTTCGCACCGAATAGATAAATGAAATAGCTGTACATAAAATGTCAGTAATATTTTAGCATTTAAATTGACGTCTACCGAAGATTATAAACCTACCAGCGGTTTCGTCCGTCCTTAATTTGGTTATGGGTGTAGATTATAGAATTATAGAAAAAAAACCGAATCACACTTGGACGTTATCTGTCTCCTTTCCCCCCCTCTTCTGACTATTACTTTCTCCCAAAAATAATAACTAATTAACCTCGCGATCTTAGTGCTCCATACAAACTTTGAACCCCCGTTTTACCCCTTTAGGGAGTAAGTGTTGGAAAATCCTTTCTTAGCGCACTCTTACTAGTAGCTATACGTGTGCCAAATTTCAGCTCGATCGGTCCAGTGGTTAGCTTTGCGTTGATAGATCAGTCAGTTAGTGAGTAACGGTTGCCTTTTATATATTGAGATTATACAGGTTGGAAAAGAAAGGCCGTGGCTAGTGGGAAAGTACTTTAAATATTGATGATGGTAAATTTTACTGAAAGAAAACACTCCTTTAAGATAAAATGTTATTACCTTGGTGGATGGAGGGAGGTGTACTCCTACACATGTGGATGGTCTACTTCTGTACGTGAGTGCTACTGAATTGTTTTAGCGGATTTGCAAGGTATTAATATTTTATCATAATATTGAATTCTGCAAAGTAACGCCTGATTCTATCAATAAACATTCATTTATTTTACAAATTAGGAAAACTGCATACAAAGATTTCTAGATAAATCAATGTGTGTGTGTATGTATATATTAGCATTTTTTTGGGCCCTCGATATCTCAAGAACTAATGGGTTTATTTTTTCTGAACTGACCATTGTGTTGGCTGTTGCAGCCATTACTGTTTCACCGAGCTTTTGGGGCGAGACTCTGAAGGAGTCTCCGTCCATATAGCGCCCAACGCTCAAGGGCTCCCTGCGGGGGGAGCCTCGGCTTGGGTTGTCGCTCTCGGGGGCGTCCCTTCGACCAGCTTGAGCCTCGAACCCGAAGGTGAGTCAGCGCCAGAATGGGAGTTCCCCGCTAAGCGGTTTCGGTTGCGATTGCGAATGAGTGTGGGCAAGAAGCGCCCCGGCACTCTTTGATACGTCGTCTATCCTTGAGGTCGCCGACGAACCCGGAGACATCGGCGTCGTGTTAGGGGGGAGGCCCTATTAGGGGAGGTCGTTGAGACTAATCTCGCTATCCGGATAGCAAGATCGTCATCTGGGGCCGTTAGTAAGTGCCGAGGCCGCCTAACAATAGTTTTCGGTCGATCGGGGGGATGAAGCTAATGGACCAAATTGCTCTCGTGACTATATAAATCAATACACCACGTCATGACTTAGATCTGAAAAGAGAGCAAAATCGGTCCAGCGGTTTAATAGCCGTCGATAGAAAACTTATTTTTTTTGATGCATAACCATCTTCATTTATAAATTCTCAAATATAAAAAAAATATTCTCATTAGAAGTTGCTCGTGCGGTACTTTCTGCCGTACAATTTTTTTACATCATATTTAAAAAGTACAGTTCCGGACTGAAACAGTTAATTTATTTAAAAATCTGTGTATGCAGTCTTACTTATATTAAAAAATAAAGTTTTTATTGAAATTGAAAAGAACTGGCCCAGCAAACCTACACTATTCCTTACATTTTTTCCACATTGTAAGTATACAAGAATTCTCCAAGGGTAAATTTCTAAGTGAAATCTTTACTGTATTTATCTGTCCACTTTACGGCCCCCGATATTGTAACTACAGTGATGTTTGCTCGTCACAGATCACTTGTAACAGTCAGTAACAGCGCAGCACTATAACCGTAAAACTAAGTCCCCTAGTCGAAAAGAGCGGTGTCTGTGCGTTTGGTGATAAAGGAAAATGCATTACTTTCCCTCCCAAGGTGGCCGGGGAGTTTTCCTCAAAGCAGCCCTTCAAAATGGCGCTCAGGTCATTAATGCTCGGTCCAGGAGCGCTGTCCAAATTTAAAAGCATACTTCTAACTTTGTCATTACAGAGTTTACGTTAAGATAAGATGAGGATTTCGTGATAAGTTTACTTATTTACCGAGCGGTAAGTACTAAAGTATGTGTCCTTAATAATTTTCTAATTTAAACATTAGCTATAAGATGTACTGTACGTACTTGCGTACCAGTTTGTTTTTACTGTGCGTACGTACGTTGGCAGTTTTCCTGCATGTTATATATGTGCCGACAAGCTTTATTTTTTATGGTAACGATAACCGAATGCAACTATAAGGATGAACCAAAACAGTAAAGTCTGCGTCAACCGTAGCCCCCCCCTTTATAAATCGCATCTGACGGCCGTATATTGCAGGGGAGGCGTCGTACATTGAACGTTAGAGAGCTGAGCGCGACACTACGGCACCGAATCGTATTTACCTGCTGTTTCTTTTTTATATCCTCACACAAGTTGATTTATCTTATGTAATATTAATTTAGAATATGTTAAAATATTTCCTTATTTATTTTTACATTTGAAAACCTACTTAGGTGTCTACGCAATCAGACGTACCTACCAACATTTTTTTCTATTCGTTCTTAAAAACCCTTTTAAAAATGCAAAAAAAAATACGTTTTAAAAAATTACCTATATGTTATTTTTATTTCATACTAGTTGAACCCGCGACAGTTGTTTCGCTTTAGCGCCCACTTGATTTTCCCTCTGCCCCTATCCCAAGCTTTTCCCCTACTTGTTCACTCCGATAACATGAATACTACTCATTCATTTTATATCCCAAACAGAGCGCCACCTATGGGGTCTACGTATTGTTAAAGGATTGTACTAATTCAGAAACCGTACCCGGCGTGTGCACAGACTTACAAAATTTTATTACAATCGGTTGAATGGTTTAATCTTAGAGCACGAGTCCGGCTCGCACTTGAACGATTATTTCTTTCATACAAACAATATCGAACGCAACTAAAAAGAAATCATACAACTCGGTCCAACCGTTCTGAAGTGATGATTCGTCATACATGTTATTTTTTTTATTCGGTTATTATTTTTATTTTTATAGATGGACTACCGGAACTAAATTTTTTATAATAATAATATGACTGCTTTTGAATCTTGACTTACTATTAGAAAGGAACGTCTTTATAGTCTTTTTTTTTTTTTGTTTTATCTATTATATACTATTTAGTTTACTATCAATTTATATACCTACCTTTTCTTTTTAAATTATCCTTTAAAAATATTGAAATAACAAGTTTAAACAGCAATTTTTAGACTGTCTGCATATATATTTTAATTTACGCATCGCATTATAACGAATGAGCCAAAATTCACTAGGCTTTCAGTTAATGTATGTTCATCTACGCACTCTTATTTTAAGGGGAATTAGGTATAACAGGCTACATCTTCCAATACGCAAGCGTAAAAAACCCAATACACACAGAGGTCTGAATTGCTTTAAAAAACCACGTGTGCTCAAACACGGACAAATACAGCATTCAACTTTCACAATTCTATATTTTTATATAATTTCTTTTCAACACACTAATTCGCCATGTGCAAATTTTAATCTGATAAGATCAATACAGTGGTTGGTTCAAAAACTGATTAGATTACGTACATTTTATATTACGTTGCTTCATCGAATTCAATTTGCATAAATTTTATAAAAGTGTTTTGCCGCAACTTCATCACATTTTCTATATCGTAACGTATGCGAATAACTAGATCAAATTCTGAGATCCTAGTGAAAAAAGGGTGTAAGTAAAAAATTGGTGATTATTAATAAGTTTTTAACCAAAAAAATTGCATTACATTAATGTAAATGGATATGCGTTTTTTCTTATAATAGAAAAGTTTGTAATGTAAAAATGTATATCCTGTTACACTAATCGCCGCTATAATTAAGAATCAAACGAACTTACCTTTTGAAGTGCGTTGGACAACACAAAAATACGTAATGGCAGTCAGAAGCGGGCAATATTGAGGAGTACATATCTGTAGGTAGTGGAAACTATCTACTATGTAAATTTTAATTTTAATAAGCATTTTTATGGTATGATTTGGACAGCATAACCTTGCGTACTGCTGCATGTAAACTGTAATCGTCTTCGGGAGAGATAATGCTTAATTATGCCGTAATAGGCGTACTATTCGCAAAACTGCTGTTATGTCATACAAAACTTATGATAGTAAAAAAACTAAACTTCTGAGATTTGCTTTATTTTTCAAATGGTAAATTACAAACTACTACACATTCTTAAAAGAGTGTCACTATTTTGTGAATTTCTAGGTTGAAAACCTAGCATGGTTTCCCATCAATTTCAGTTTTAGCGACGCAATGTAATGCAGTTTTCCGCTTTCAAATCACAAATTTTCGACTTACACCCTTTTTTGCGAAGACCCCAGAATTTATGTCTGCAAGGGGAGGCCTTCTTCGTTTAGAACTGGCGAAGGTGCGAGAAAACGTGACACGTTTTTATGATGAACGTAATCAACAAAACTTTGTAGGCGCATGGTTACTTGTGTTGTTGATATTCTAACTATATTCTCATCCCTTCTATTTCTGCACTATTTCCTTATGGAGAAACTTCTTACAGCCATAAGAAATAGATTGGCCACGAGGGAGTCGATAAAGTGCTGTCGCTACTACTAAGCCGTCTAACTTTCTAAATTATATTAAATCGATGTGCTAAAATATAGCTTGCGTAAGAATAAAATTATATAACTACACCTGTTGTTAAATTTATAAAAAATTGCTATATTAAATTGGTCAAAGCGGTTTTGTTTATTTGTTTTTTAAATCTACCTCGTAAGGGAAGAGTACATCTCTCGTTGACCACATGGTCCACATGGACCTAGACAGTCAAAAATTTTTATTTTTTTACTTCATTATTTTTTGCATAGTAAATTATTGAAGTGTAGTGTAAGTAGTTAAATTACTCTAGATATAAATATAAATAAAAATAAGTATTTATAAATATTTTTGAGCATTACACTCAGCGCCATCTGTCCCCAAAGTAAGCAAAGCTTGTGTTATGGGTACCAGACAACGGATATAATTTTACAATAATTTTTAATACATATAATTTTTTTTTTTTGTAACTACATACATATTATACATAAATACACCCAGACTCAAGACCATCACAAATGTTTTTACATAAATGTTTGTCTAGTGCGGGAATCGAACCCACAGCCTCTGCAAAGCAGCCGGCCATACTACCAACTAGGCTGCAAGGGAGTTAAATAAAAAAAAAAATGTGTTATATTTATGTCGTATATATGTTCTTGGTACGAGTTTTTGTAAAAATCATCTCAGCCAATAACCCGTAAGCTAAAGATTATTACTTTGTATAGATTTTGTAAATAAATCTATTATTCAGATTACGCTCTTAGTAAATGTTCGAGTATATGTCATTTACACACGACTTTGTTAACGAAGCGTAAACACATAAAATATTATGAGAAACATTTCACAGTCAGACGTTGATGTGAGAGTGAATAACCGAAATGGCAGTAAATAAAACCTATTTTTAGGGTTCTATAGTCAAACAAGGAACCTCTATCGTTTAACCACATCCGACCGTGTATCATACGCAGTGATTTTATTCAGTTACTACTTATTAAAACTGTATATTAGGTACACGTTTAAATAATACTAAAAGATACGTATTAATATTTTAAAAAAAGTTTTCCCTTTCCTTATTAAAAATGTTTACTTATTCCATTGAATGAAGTATTGTTGAAAATTTTTTTAAAAAAAATTCTATTTCCCGTTTTTCAAATACTCAGTTCCGAAGTGACCGTTTTTAGTACGTTTCGTGTCGGCCATGGTGTAATCTTGAAAGCAATAAAAAACATTCGAGATTTAGTTAAAGTTTCTGTTTTATTCTTGACTTTTGATTTACAGTCAAATAAATATAGCAGACCAAGATAACAGAATAATTTATTGTAGTAACGGCTGCGGAACCCTACACTAAGCATAATCCAACATGCTCTTAACCAGATTTCTTTTATTATTTCAAGTGTTCCTTTACTATGCAGTCGCATCGATTTGCGTACGTCGAAGCATTCGTCCCGTGCGAAAGTGATTAACGGGCCCGTGAAATTTCAGGTCATTGACCGGCCCCGCAACACGTGCCCCTTACCTGATTGGAGTAACAAATACCTAGCACCCTTTCAAACCGACAACGAATGAATTTCGGACTGAAGAAACAAATTTTATGGAACTCTCCGTGTGACGGCTTGAATTAGCTGAAGAAAGCGATGCCATAAAGGAAATAGCAAAATTTCCTCCCACTCGTTTAATAATTCAGAAAGTTTTAACGAATGGGGGACGTTTACGTTTCGGTTCAAGCGTAATATGAAAGTATTTATGAATGATTTGCAAATTCATTTAAAAGAACCACGTCAACGTTTCGTTAATTTAATCTCTTGCTAAGTATTGCATGCGGTTCTGCTTGCGTATAAGGTTTTTGTGTCCGGAAAGCAATTGTAAGCATATGCATACTAGCATTCGCGCTTTCGTCTGCGTAGGCTTTAAAAAACTTCAAGCTTATCACTTGGTGTTTTTCTCTAGATCCGGAGGTTTGGACAGTGCGTTGATTATCATTACATTATCTAACGGAATATGACCGAAATATGACGTCACACCGTACTGCCCAGTATGCAGGTTCAAATTTAGGAACACAGGCATAATGTCGGTTACTCAGTCACATTCTATTTCTAAATATGTAAATACAGATTATCTAGTTCATCAATATCAATGGCTCCACAATGAATAAAAAAGAGTTAAATTAATTTGCTACTTGTACCTTACAACTAAATTTGTGCGATTTTCAATATGCTATAGCAATTTAATCAGTGAAACTAGAGTGGCAATAAATTATGATGTAACTTTCTTTATGAGTTCACTGTTATCTGTTACGATACAGTCGTGTGTGCATGATAACGGTTCTATATTCGAGGCTGAAACGTTTTCGTAATTAGGCAGCAGCGGCACGGCGCGCATTAACCAGCCATGTGCACGCGCCTCTATTATAGTCGCGTTTTGTTTGACCGCATAATGTACATTATTCGTTTAATGTCAATAATAGATATCCGACTATAGAGATGAGCCAAAGTTTGTTTTAGTTGTTTTTTTTTTTAACTTGGCAGGATTATGACATTAAACGCATTGACAGGTAAACAAAACACGCTTTTAGTTCAAATGAAACATCGAATGTAATTACTCCCTAAGGCTCAGTTTTAAATAAGCGGTTTAAGTTAATTGGGATTTCATTTCTAAAGGTCAATAGGGTGTATAAAGAAAAAATAATTAAAGTATGTGTGTGTGTGTATGTCATGACAGTTTTGGCTATTGCAATAAGTAAAGTCATATTGTTCACATATTCTAGGTAAATTAATTTAGATTATCTGTCATTATATATCATGAAATTTGCACAGATTAGGCAATATTTCAACTACAGTTACGGCGAAATAAGTTTTATTAAATGCCATCACATTCTCTTTTTAGATTTGCGTCATTTTAAAATCACTTTGAACTTTGTTTTAGTAAGTATTAAAAATATAAATATATCATTTTTATATACATTTTATTGATAACATATATCATTTACATTCTAATTCGGTTACATAATACATTTTATTGATAAAAAACGCAAAACTAAAAAGATGTAGGCGTCTTCAGTCGATGATCATGACGCCCTAGTAAGTCGAAATACCTATATTTGGTTCACTCTTTTTAGATTTAGTTCTTTTGTTTTTTAACCGTTTAGGTACCGGAGGGCACGTTACAGGAATTGTGGTTAAGACAGTTCACGCTTTTAGGCACTTTATTTTTGCAAAATGTAGACAAACAACTGTGGCCACGCAGATAAGACAATCTATTCTCGTGAAAATTATCACTTAATCGGGACAAAATCGTCTTGTACGTTAATCCAAATACGTGCAACAGTTGCTGCGTGATTGAAACTCTTACTTACAAGGCTGTGTCAAATGGTCAAAGTGACGGACAAAATAAAGTTTCTAGTAGGTATTTATTAATACTGAACCCTAAAACCTCAGAAAAATTATACATAAACAATAAAGAAGAATTGAAGCTTAAATCATTTAATACATGTCGAGATTAATTACCGCGTAACGATATTTGAGAAGACAGTAACTTCTCTATTAAACTTGATCCCGAATATGAAACTACCGATAACACGATTATCGTTCGCCAACTCCCGATCTCCAATGACATGAGAAATATCCTCAGCAAATTAGGTCAGCTTGTGCGATAGGAAAATGTAACTGGATTCCTCACATCATGCGTATATCTGACGGTCATTCATAATAATTTGGCTACTCAGTAACTGATGACAGATATTGATGGGGTCCGGCCGCTGGCTCCCTTCTAATAATTTTGAGCAGTGTTCGTACGAGCGGTCGCCGAACCTAATGGCCTAAGATTCTTATTTATGTGACAGCCCTATAAATGAAGTCGACGATAGTATAATTAAGATTAATGTACTTTTATTTTTTGATTGAATTCTATCGTAATATTAAATAGGAGTGTGTGCCACATTTGAGTTTTTGAATCGGTAAATTTATGAGATATTGTAAAATAGATTGATGTAGAAAGCTTAGGTTGTGGAATGAGCTCCCTGCCAAGGTTTTCTCTAAGGACTACAGTATGGGGTTCTTCAAAAAAGAAGTTATTAGATTTCTGAAGGGTCGGCAACGCGCGAGTGATGCCCTTGGTGCAAGCGTCCATAGGCTACGGTGACCGCTTACCATCAGGCGGACCGTGGGCTTGTTTGCCACCTTAGTGGTATAAAAAAAAAATCATATACCGTCGTATGATATAATAAATATAATTACAAAATACACAGCTAGCATAATTATGTTGGTTTTATTTACCGTTAAGAATCATATATTTAATAATAAAATTTAACATTACAATTTTAAAGTAGATATGTATAGAAAGAGTATCAGATATGGATTAGATGGCTGTATATAAATATAAATACATATAAATATAAATAGAAAGGAAACATACATAAAGTCTCTATACATCAAAAAAGTCTCAAAAAAGTTTGTATTTGTATACCTGCGGTCTTACGAAAGAACTGAGTTTTTAAAAGAAAAATATTGTAAAAAATCGTTTTTTTTTTTAGTTTTTGGTGAATCTTATTGTCATTGTAATTATACCCTTGGTCAACATATAGGATACTTTTTAAGATTTAAATTTTCAATTCAAAAATTTCAAGAACAATGCAAAAATAAACTTTAGCATCTTTTTCATTGCAATAAAGGCCTTTGCTAGATCAATTATAAATGAAGACATAATTAGAGATGTTTTTATTTGCCACAAAAATAATGCCATACATGGAAAGGCCATACTGATAAATTCCAATATATAAACACAATTGCAACTCTGAATTTAAATAACTGACCTACAAACATCCTCTACAAAAGTTGCTCAGCAAGGTCTTGGCTGCCCATGCCCAAGCAAGAGCAACTTCACAAATTCAAAGAATATGCGTCGTGAAACTCAAAATAAGTAAAAAGGGTCAGGGACGGGTAACAAACGAAACAATTAAAGCCACTCGAACAAGCAAGGCTCTTGAACACGGACGCCACAATGGATCTGCGTAGGACACAGTCGAGAGGCTAAAGAATTACACACATTTTTATTATTCAAGGCACTCCGAGTGGTTGGAAAGTGAAGGCTACAATACAATGGGGCCATATTATGGAGCAAATGGAGTGAAGGGAGTGCACCGGACGGAACTCTTGAGAATCGCGCTTGGGTTAGCGGTTGCTAATTAGCCTCCTTTGGGACGTCATTCTTATCGTGGTATTGTTTATCTATAGGAAAGTGATACTTTAATATTTAGTTGCCACGGCAGTAATTATAGTGCAGGAGATCGTATCATTAAAGAGTTAGGTATCCTATTTGCTCTAGTAAACGTCTATCAACCAACACCAACTATTTATATGTCTATCAACCAACACCTATTTATATATAATAATACAAATAGTCGGTGTTGGTTGATAGACCTTTACTATTACAAATAGATAAATGTTGTCCGTTATATATAGTAAATTATAGTTTTATTCTTAGTGTACAGAAATCAAATAAATGCATTATTCATGGAGCAAATAAAATTTTAAATGTACTTAACGATTTTTAAAAGATTTTACCAATTGAATGAAATATAACCAAAACACTACTTTCGTAAACATACACCAAAACTTAAGTAGGTGCCTGCAACCAAATAAAAATCTGAAAATAATTATTTACAGAAACAAATAATTTCAGCAACATAATAACAACCGTGGTAACAATCGATGTCATCTACCTCGCTACAAAATCATAAGATGGAAGTAAAAAACAATAGTGATACAATTTTCTACGCCTAATAGCAAAAAATCTTAAACGCACAAGACAACCTATTTGTAAATGAAAATGTTGGATTTATATATTGGAATGTTAACATAACAGTTGCTTTTACATCGGTAAACCTCAACTTTTCTCCATATCGTATGAATAGTCACATATTTCCAACAGAACTAGCAACATTTTTACCACTTGACTTCCTATTCTATCGAATGCACGTAATTAAATCAAATGTCACATTCTCACTACACATATAGTAGTATATGTATATAGTAGTAGTATATGGTAACAATATTGACCGAAATATATGCTATCATACATTTTTTGTGACTTTGATTTACAGACAAATTAAGTTTGATTTTTACTTATACCTATTATTAAAAATGAACCTAAATTTCACAGTTTTTAGGTTCTTTATTCGACCAGATTTTACTGCTAAGTCGACTTAATATCTATCTCTAGTCCTATAGACGACTAATATCACTAGATTCTAAAATCCTTGTGGCCATCAGGGGACGCCTGGCAGATGTGAAATATTGAAATTATTTTTTCACATCAAAACAAGAAAACATATCATATATTTATAATAAATATAATTATAATACGTAATAAAAGGTAGTTATTTTTCATCACTAAAATTAATAAAATTGAAAAGATAACACACTTATCTAGTTAATAATTAGCTCATTATTAACGTAAAAACGATAATTTACTACACATAGTCTGTATATATAGCCTGGCGACGCGTCGCCAAGGCATGCATCGCCACGCTAACAATCCTGTTTACCCGTGGCTATAGATGTTTCACATCAAAAATCGGCTTTATATTTTTAGTTAACAATAGCTCGAAAATAATAGCATTTAAATATTAATTTAAATTTACGACCTGCACTGCGAGTTAAATCCTTGCTACTGTCAGAGCATAAGTGATAAAAAAATATTACAATAACATTTGTTATATGCATAAATATACACACTTTCTTTTAATTTTTCCTTAGTAATCGTTATCTTTGCAGTGATTTTATTTCGGTTATGGTGTCTAAGTTGGGATTCACAAAGACAGTCGCTAAATGGTCTCGAAGGAAACGTTAATCAATTCAGATATCCGTCTCTTTAAGATGTTTCTCGGAAAGATAAAGTAGCGTGAATTAAGACATTCGGATTGTGTAATAGACATCGACGTGGAAATACGATCCCATTCGAAAAGAGCCAAGATTATCCAAAAAAGTAGAAATTTGTATAAAAAGCATTTTGTGTGAGTAAATTTGTGTAAAATAAAACATGACTGAAATTAAACCTCACATAGGATTATATATTTCGTCATTTAAAATGTTTACCTAGTACAGATAGAAAATAAAATTATATAGTAATGTATATTACATCATATAGTAATACATAGAATATATAAAAAACCAATGCAAGTTTCAACAAAAAACTTGCATTTTTCATAAAACAAACCAGAAAAAAAAATGTTAAACAAGATTTAGTTGCTGATTCACGATGAATAATTGTAATTTTAATAATTTGGTAAGTATAAAATAGAATTAAAGACTATTTGTTTTTTTTTGTTTACTTAATATGAAATATATAGAAAACAGAGAACATTAATAAAATTTAATAAAAAATTAGTACACATAGTTTTACATGTACATATTTATTTGTATCAGCACAGAATTGTTCGTTCGGAAATTGAAGGCGTTTGTCCAGCAGTGGACACCTTGCAGCTGATATGATTATGATGAGAAACAGTAGCTTTAGATCATTGGTACCGAACCTGGGGGTAATTACCCCCACGGGGGTAAAATAGCAATTCTGCAGGGGTAATAATAAGTTAAGTAGGGGGAAATAATAAGGCTGGTAGGTTATAATTAACTTTTATAACTATTAACTAAAAAATGATAATAGTTCTCTTGTGATGTATGATGTATGTAAGTACACTCAATAAAGCGTGGCCATCTCTGTATTCTATCTGACTATCTAGTTACATGGAAATATGACTAATTTCTTGACAAGATAAGGTTCTGTCATTCAGTAAATTTTTCTGCTGTCTCTGAACCAATATTGTTCCGACTTAGATAATCGTCAATCCAACTCTTTGGTGGTTAAAAAAAACCTGCTTTATACGGATCATTATATTTTTAAAGCCAAAGCAGAAGAAGAAAAGAACTTTTATAGTAAAAAATATAGGCTCGGTACTTTAACCGAAAGTTTAAAGTACCCTTTTACCCCTTTAAACCATGGTGACAGAACTTTTAGAATGTTATTACCATTTGCTAGGTACCACTTATAGATGTGGGAGTGGTTTCTTAACTTTAGTAATAGTAAAAACAAAGTTAAGAAACGGCCTCATTGTGGAAAATGACATAAGGCTTTGCTAGACGTGCGCTTAAGTAATAACACCCAAAGTACCTACCTAGAGCGCAGTGCGGTGGTGTACCTAAAAACATGTTTTTTTCTTATTAATATCATGACTAACTGTTCATAAAGATTTTTGTGACTAAAGCCCGTATAAATGGCTGAACGGATTTGAATGAAATTTAGAAGGCAGACTTTGGATTAACATTTATCACGATTGAGAATTCCCACGGGAATAAGTTATTTTGCGGGCAAAATCACGAGGCAAAGTTAATATGTAATTACATGTAAGTCGTGTTTTCTTTGATAACATTATATCGGGGTAAAATCAGTTTGTGATAAGATTGAAAAGGTTAGGAACCACTGCTTTAGATAGATAAGTTACCAATGTCCTAATGTAGGTAGGACATGACCGAGACAAATATAATCATAGAATATCACCGTCGATTTATATTATGCTCCATTTCACATATCATGATGTGTGAGGTGACCACACAGGCCTCTGGTGACCACAATGAACTTAATGAGTATGTAGTTTTGAAGATATAAGTTTTATAATTTTTATTATACTAGCTTACCTGGCCGACGTTGTTCTACACTTTCCGTTGGTGACCTCTTCCGTAGCATCGCTCGCCCACGATATTACGTCTATGTTCCTATGAGTCGCAGCGTAATGTCTCGAAAATTGGACTATCAAATACAAAAAGAACTTTTCTGATCTGTCTAGTAGTTTCAGAGATTTGTACTTTCATACAAACTCTTCAGCTTTACTATAGTATATATATAATTTATATAATCATACAATTACATTCTATTTTCAATGACAAAATTACAAAATGCTACGCATCATGCTATGTGAAATAGAATATAGTAAATAGCACACGACACACGTACACCTAGGTTGCCTTAGTTACAGACTATATATTACTATACAAGTACCATGGTATAATTTATAGCACTACACGGTATTGCTTAGTTTGAAATGAATTGAAAGCAACAACTCTGTGCCTATGCATAAATTATGTTTTGAAGAGTGATATCGATATACGAGATGTTATAAATCGCTTAAGTTCTTTAGAAACTGTAGATTGATATCTCATTTTCCTTCATTCAGGAGTAGGTTTGTTGCGAGTCAGAATTTTGCATATTTGCATTCGCAAAACTTACTATTTGTTGTGAATTTAGCCTCGTTTTGCTTTTTCTGCTTGCCACGGAGAACTGGGTTTAGATTGAGATAATGGCTGCCCGTTTGCTGGTTTTGCTTTATTGTTGTTTACCTTCTCGGTTGGTTACTGGCTTTAAAATAACAACGGCTATTTTTTTTGGTCGTATAATAACAACGCTTTCTTGTTATAGAAAACTACTGTGATTAAGACTATCTAGCTTCATGAGTAAACTTGGTGAAATTTTTTTTATCATTAAATTGATTGAAATAGTCTGACGTCTGCGTCCACTATTGGCATATCTAGCAATCAAAATCATAAAACAAAATGAACAATTATTCAAGAATAAATGTATAGACAAGAAGCACTAAAAATTAACAAAGACAAGAAAAAAGTTAATAAAGATTAGTAAAAGAAAAAAAAATTTTCATCCTTAAACTCAAGATGGGCTATTTGGGAGGCTATTTCTATATAACACATATATCACCGAAAAATAATAAAAATAGCCTACGAGTAAATGTGGTAGGTAAGACAGGACCATTATCTGCAAAAAGCTTGAATACTAAAAAGTATATTACTGGATATAGAAAGCTAAAACTAACACCATAGGTACCTAATGGTAGAGAAATTGTTCAAGTATTTGAACGAATTCCATATTTCGAAATGCAGCTTGCTAAAAATTTAAGACGGACTGTAGGTAGCTGTTTTTCTGCAACACTTTGCAATTACAAGCATGCTTTACATTGCTGCTGATAAAAATGTATTAATTAAAAGTTTATAAATTTAAATCCGACTACCCAATTAAAGCCAAACACCACCTATGTTTTAAATTCTTCATTTTTTTCATTTGTGAAATATATATATTTGGAATGTGCTTGTCAAGATCTTTCATTTAATGCCTATGACAACCACGAATTATTTGTCGTGACTACTTTTTTCGAGTGGTTTAATCTACATATTTTCTATCCATACCATCCATCATACATAATATACCCTATAACACGTGGATTGTTAAGACTCATGAAATACGCACTATACTAAACCAACGCTACCATAAAATTAATGTGATGCTTTGTCACTTACGTACGATGTTATCTAAGCAACAATTTGATGTTATGCATTAACCTCTGAGTGTCTAATTACCCCAGTTGTATCAAAAAACTGATCACATAATTACTACTTTGTAAATTTTGTGACAGCTCCTTAAATCTTTCCGGAAAATCTGGCAAAGCAAAAACGACACATAAAAAGAATCCAAAGAATTTTATCGGCACTGTGAACATAAAAAGTTAGTGGAGCGGGCAAATCAATATGAACTTCAATGTAAGATATAAAGAAAACAGCGCACATAGAGTTTTAGAGTTTGACGGAAAATGTTTTTTTCGGTGTCGTAGGGAGGACTACCCTTCCTTAATTGATAGTGTGTCCCTATTTATGAACTTAATTAACTGTTCGTGTTTGCGGTCGCACCTGCACCAAAGGGGAAACCACAGTACCGGCGCGGCGTATGTTGTGGTACCGACATATGAGTTAATATAACGAGTTACATACATACAGGTATTGTGTATGTTACTCTGATTTAATTGTCACTATAGTAATTTTTTTTTAAAAAACAAACCTAAGTTACACAAGTAAGAGAACGTTGGAATGTTATGTCGAAGGTCCTGGGTTCGATTCTAATTAGCTGCAAGTTAAATTTTCGTTACAATTTGTTTATTGCAGAGTTATCTCGACTCTGTTTTGTGTTCAGTTTTAAAAATCGAGACGATCCCAAATAAAACTGGCCACTTTGGAACCGAATAATTAAAAAAAAATATAAGAAAAACATAATTAAAAAAACTGCATGATCCGTTTTTAACGATATCAAACTCAATAAGGTTATATACTTACTCTGAATTACGTTTGGCCAAGAAAGCCTAAAACTAATCAAATGTCTTAATATTTCTACTAAAATTTGATAACTTTACCCGCTGAAACGTCGGCTTTTATTATTAAGGCATTTGTCTAATGGCAGAGTTGGTTACTTTGTAATCACCTTCCAACTAAAGCTGTAAAGAGTAGCTGTCTTTAGAATAAATGTTTGTTTGCTGGAGGGGAAGTTTGTCCAAAGGATCGCCGAAACGCCGCAGCTCTGCTCGTTGATTTAGGGGTGAACTTTACTTGTTTTGCATTTTACGAGAGGGCGGGGACAAGCGCCCCCGAGATTTGAATATTTCACACAACCTCTTTGAAAGCTCACTTTATGCGACTTCCAGATAATTGACTTTTAGTAACAGGGCTCTACATGTGGATCGAGACAGGTGAAATTGTAGTTAACAGAGTTTAGAAAGAGTTAAGAATATTTTCTGCTTGAATAGATGATCCTTGTTGTGACCATGTTGGTGGTACCTATATTGAAGTGATAATAAACATATAAAGGAAAAATTATCTGTTTCAAAAGACATCATTTATTATTCATTACGGTGAAATTGAGTTTCTTTACACCACAACTCGTAGGTAGACACAAAGAAAGCATTAAATTATGATAAAAAAATCTTCAGCGTAATAAATTTATTTTTAAAAACTCGTCTCAAGTGCATGATTTGTTGAGCTTTTTTTACCATTTTATTTAATGTTGTCGTCTTTTATGCCATTTGTATATTTTATTTCTGCTTGCCAAATCCTAAAATCCTATTTAGGATTTCCTTGCTAGCTATGTAATCGTTGTTTACTCTTTTTTGTTTGAGCTACTTTGTTTATTTTTTCTTCTTTTATTTATTGTCCTGTCTCCACTGACACGATGAAAATTTTATCAGACAAAAGAAAGCATCAGTGTTTTTGAAATTTTTCGACATTACACACATGGCCATGGTCCCAAACTAAACAACGCTTGTTCTGCAAATAAACAGACAAAGGATACAATTACATATATTATACTTATTTTGCTGTAAATACATACATATTATACATCGAAAACGCTTCAACTCAAGACAAACACAAATATTCACATAAATGTTTGTCCTGTACCTTCGCCTGTGCAATCGAACCAACGCCACATGATTCAGAAGGCAGGGTATATATAATGTAACCGACAGAGCCACTGAGCGGAGATTTAACTACATTTGTGTGAGTGAGTGAAAGGAAGACGAAGTGCTGTAAGTAATTAATGAAATTTACACGTTTTAATATATTATTTTATCAAAGACAAAAGTTATTTAAATTGTAGGTTGACAGGAACAAAAGCCGTGGTATTATGTTTCAAATCCGATACAATACAATATAAAAAAAAACCAAACAATTTAGGAAGAACAAATGGTATAGGTCACAGTTTTCTATATTCCCTGTGTGACATTTCATTCGCTTTGTTCTCGTGCAATTGCAATATCAACCTAATAGGAATGTGGGCTTTGTCCCCACTGAATCGAGTTCAGTAAATATAATAACTTGCTCTATTTTATAATTGACTGCTGCAATTTTTATAACTGCATAGATTTTTTCTGTTATATTCGATTCAAATTTTAATTAACAACGCTTGTTACTTTCTTTGTCCGAAACCAAATGTATTATTGCAAAATAGATTATAGTTTGATTCGCATTGGTAACAAGATGTTATGGTTTATTTAACTTTATTGATTGGTTTATTTTCGTAGAAAGTTGAAAGTAGAATATCGTAAATAATGTAAAAATACAGTTACAAAAATTCCTTAACTTCAAAGAGAAGACAAAGGTACTCTTAATAAGCTTACTTTTACTTAGCTCATATTTCTAAATGCTTTGAATGCTCTTTGCTTTGCTAAACCTCTCATAGATTCGTTATGTCCTTCCGTAGTTTGTCCTTCCGTAATTCCGCCCTCTTTGTATTGATTGTCATTATCATTTACAGCAAGGTGTTTCGTGTTAATCGCCATATTGACTTGTAATGAAATTAAGACAAACAGGCAAATATGACTCGCGCACATATTTCTTTACCTAACACTATTTACGTAATTTACAAACACAAACAAAACCATAATGTGTGCCGCTCAGCGGTCACCAACCGAATTACTGACAAAGCCCGATGTTGCTTAACTATGAATATCGTTTCTAACAAACAAATGTGTTGCTGTTTCGATTAATAATTTAATAGCTAGAAATCACTCCATTATTGTGTGGGATATCTTTGGATAAGTCTTGAAAATATAAACTTAGAGTAGAAGTGACATCGGTAAAGTTTCTTAGGTAGGTACTTAAAAGAAAATCTAGTTTCATTGATATTTTAAGTAAGTAACATTAATGATTTTTTTATTCAAAGTGATGTGTTATTTATTAGGAAACTTGCAACAGTTAATTATCTAATGTAAAATGTTGTAAATTCAATATCTATATATATAAAATACACGTGTCACGTTGTTTGTCCGCGATGGACTCCTAAACTACTGAACCGATTTTGATCAAACTTCGTAACTATCTGTTATTTGATCCAACTTAAAAGATAGTATAGTTTTTATCTTGATCTGTTAAGTGCGAGCCGTACTCGAGCACTTTAGGTAAAGACCAACATTCACAGGGTTACAGACCGCTAATTAGGTAATATATTTTGAATTTGACTTGTATATTATATAATAAGCCTTGTTTTTGGTTTTATAACATTTTAGATGCAAATGAATGTACGAGATTTAAAAGTAAAAAAACGAGATTTTTAGGTGCTTATGTACGAGAACAAAAATAATTGAGGTAAAATAAAAAAGCGTCCATTCAAATATTTGCAATAATTGTCATTCTTCGGAGCCATTCAATGACGGAACCCTCCTAACAGCACACGCGGTTGGCTAACCATAGCCAACGGTTGGTTAAATGTTGGCAGATTTTTTTTGGTTACATACAATTAGCCAACATAGGCCCAACTACAATTTTTGTTTGGATATCCAACGGTAAACTGATACAAATATTTGAGGTTGGCCTAACCGTGTTTGACTGCAAGATTCCCAGCAACAATTTCAAACACAAATCCAACATAGGGCCAACCATAAACATTGGTGGTTCTTCCAACTGGCAATCCTCACGAATACTCAACGTAGGCCCTACCATGACTTACGATCAAAAACCCAACAGAAAGTTAACACAATTAGTCAATATAGGCCCAACTAGAATTTTTGGTTGGATATCCAACGGTAAACTGATACTTAATACGTGTCGTGCACTTGGCAGTTTTTTCCCTTGTTATTTTAGTTTGTCCTGTTCCCTGTTCAATGGATTCAATATTGCTAACATCATATTTTTGCTAAACTTGAGAGTTATCTATTTATTCTTTTTCCTTATTTTTCTTCGTAGATCCTGTTTGTAGGGTGTAGAGTGTAACAAGCAAATTTTACTACAAATTAGATTGCAAAAAATTCCAACAGTCTCGAAATACATAACAACCTCAGCGCTTATTTGCTCATAACTGTTTACAGTAATGGCTTGATAAAATATTCCCAGAATAGTATTATTATATTATCTGAAATGGCATCAATTCTAGCGAGTTTTTAACAATGTCATATTTTGTAAACACAAGTCTATATATAACACCGTGTGATTTTTGGTGAGGTTCCTTAGCTAATTAAAATGGTGATTTTATAGTCTCTATGAAACTATAAGTCAAATATATCTTATAGATATTCAAGAAATCTTTTTTTTTTTGTAGCCAGTATAAATGAAATTTACTAAATCTTAAAATGTTGTTGATTTTATCTATCGAATACCTTTAAACGAGCAATTCTTGTACCTATATATAATCTGAATCTCGGAAACGGCTGTACACGATTTTCATGAAATTTAGTATGTGGGGGTTTCGGGGGCGATGAACCGATCTAGCTAGGTTTCATTTTTAGAAAACGTCGTTTTATCCGTTTTTTCCTGCAATAATAAACTGAAAAATATGACTATTAAACATATATAATGACAAAATTTAATAAAACATATATAAACATATACAAAATATGATTAGTAAACTATTATTTTTACCAACACAGCAACACTAAAGCTACGTGACAATAGATGGCGTTGTTAAGCAACACTAAAACTACTTGACAATAGATGGCATTGTTAAAAAACAAGCAAAGCTCGGTCCCCAGGTAATTGTTCTTTAATTTTGCAAACTGCATTTAATTTTGTAGTCTTACTACTAGGGACTGCAATCCCACGGGCATATTTTGCAGGATTGCATTTAAGGGCCCTCTTACACCCCACTAGCGCCGCCATTAGATATCCTCAAATTTCTCTTAGTCGAAAACGAATTTCTAAAATCCAAATGTCGCAAATATAAAGCTAGTCATAAGCTATTTTTAGAAGGTTTTATATAGTTTCTAAATAATATATGTGAGTTGGCATTTTTGCTAAAAGTGGCCGATTTTATCAGAATTTAAGAAATTCGTTTTCTACGAAGAGAAAATTGAGGATATCTAATAGCGGCGCTAGTTAGCTGCTATATGCGCCTTAAGGGATTACGCGTGCGGGACCCGCGGAATTTGTGGGACTGGAAAAATACAATATCGGAGGAGGGTGCTACGTTTTCTTGTAAAACAAGACTACTACGAGTATTTTTTTTTATTGTGTCTAATTTATGGGTAAGGTTACAACTTATTTCCTAACTCATACCTAAAAACTAAACATAAAAATGCAACAAAAATAAAATACTTAGATGATTTTAAGTGAATTATTAATTTTACTATTGATCATTTCAAAGGTTTGAATCTCCTTAAAATAAATGGAAAACAAAATTTTTTTATGTACACTGTGTATATAATTTTTTTTACGAAAAATAAACTGACAAAAGAAAAAAAAATAAAAAAGAGAAAATTATAATAAATTTTTGAGTCTAGTCTAGTTTAGTTCAAACTCCTTAACTTATGTGAGTAATTAATTCTGAGTCAGCGCATTTAGCCGTCAAATCGAAGTCGCATTAGGTACATAGCTTTGTTGATTCTTTGTTTAGCGCTGACTCAAAATTAATTACTTGCATAAATTTAGGAGATTAGTAATTAAGATTTTTTTTTAAAATAATTTAGTTTTATGGCGATGAGCATAACTTCAATTCTTTTTATTATTTTTTAAAAATATGTTCTGCTTACCGTCTGGAACAAAACTTATCTTTTTATATATGTTTTATATTATTTATTATTGCGTTGCGTATTATATTATTATTGCAACAGTTAAATAGTAATCAACGATGAATAACAAAAAAAAAAACACAAAAAATGATTCGATTGTTGAAAAGTTATTTTTTTGTTTTAAACTTTAAAAGATAATCTAACAAAGCATAACCTTACAAAACATTTTACAACAACCCTTAGATTAAAAAGACATCTTATTTAAAAAGTACCACTTCCTCATGCTCGGTACTTGATGCCTGCGAGAGAATCGGGAGAATGGATGGGGGGGAATGACGCAGATATATTTAGGAAATATTTTAGGAAATCAACTAATCTTCACAATCTAAAAGGAAAATCAGATGTATCTAAGGAGAGATGAAAGTGATGTACCTGGTAGGTCCAGCAGGATAACTCGATAGCCAATTTCCAATGAACTACTTAAGCATCTGAGAATACTATATAGTAAATGACTGGTGTTGTAACCAGGATCGATATCTTAACTTGTGTCCTTCACAGCACTAGTCAAGAAAGTAAGAAAAGGTATGCCATTACTACCCATTCAAAAACTTCCTTGGAGCTTACTTATATAATGATTAATCCGCAAGTCTTTGTGCAACTTAGCTAGGTAGGTAGGAACTGCTGTATTTAATGGATAAGTGAAAAGAAATATCTTGCATATTTTTTTACGTCCCTAAGTAAAATCTTTCTAATGGTACTTGGGTACATGTAGTACCTATTTGTTACAGTTACTTAACGTAGGTATGTATATGTAGCACATTCTATTACTGAAAATTAATTTTAAGTAAAATCATAAACATTCTTTAACTTCAGTAAAAGATGGCAGGGTTAGCTAAACGATCAAACAGATTTCATTAACTTATTCCACCCCACCATTCTACGGCACCAAGGTAGACCAAGTTTCGTCAGACGCTGATGAATCCGTATTGAATTATTAGAGGTGGCGGCAGTGAAGTTATTGCGAAAAGTCTCGCGTACGGAAGACTCCTAAATTCGGGAGTAAAATGTATGCAAGTACTTTGACACCGAGTAAGACATACTTGTATACTTTTTCTTCTGAATTCTCGAGTCTGGAGTGCTCGAGACTGTTCGCAGTAAGCTCCCAGGTCGTCGTTCTATCCAAAGCCACGGCACGCCACCCCTTGTGCCGCGTAGACACGCGCGCCGGCTAGTAATCCGGTTAGGACGACCGCACGCGCCGCCAGCAGCGGAGCGCTGCTGCGCTGATCGAAACGTAATTGGGTGTGATCACCTGCCCTACCGTAAATGTCGTCTATTACCTGCCTCTAATTTGCAAACCTGTTTATTGTGTTATTGCTTAATTATTATATTTTAACATTTTGGTGTATTAGTGTAAATCTCCCATTACGGCTGCGAATTCTAAAGCACATTATCAAAGTATTTTAAATTGTAAGTAAAGTCTATCTATTGTAAACAAACTTTATACGAAGCAATGTTTTATTTTAAAAATTGAGGATTTAGGGAAGACATTGCGAGTGAGCGCTAGTTGCAGGTACGACAGCGGTTGTTTATAATATTGTTAAAGTTGTACATAGCCTTGGAGTTTATGTACGAAAACTATGTATTTCTATGTCTTCCATACGTAAAGTACCCTAAAGAACTAAGAGATACATATTACAGATACAAATAGTCAAAGTACTTATATTTTCATATCTGAATAAATTCTTATTATCTACAATGGCGTCTGGAATAAATAAAATAAACTGAGGATCAAGCTGCAGTGTCCTCAGCGAACAACTTTCAATTTACAAAGTAGAAAATTGGCGGCGCAGAGTCAAAGCTGTTTCGTAACAAAATAAATATTTTTCTGATAGTGATCTGTGAGCATTAAAGATTTTGGTGTCTGCAAATGTTATCAAAACAATTTGACAATTCAATTTAATATATTTTCTACCTTCTTTGAATGATTTTTTAGGTAGGTACATAATTAATATGTACGTACATGTCTTTGTTACATGCATAGGGAACTAGCTGGTTCCCCACGGTGGTACTTGCGTGATAGACTTATATATTATCTATTTACTTAGATTAAGTATTATTAATAATTACTACCAAAATAAATAATTCCCTAAGTTATTTTATGATTTTACAAACCGACCTCACTTTGCTTTTATTTTAGGCGATGTATAATTCCGGTTATCTGTCAGACAAAGTAAAACAACACTGCTGGGAACTGTTAGTCGACTATGGAACTGTCATTTCCTTGATGTACTAATCAAAACTCACTTTAGGATCTGTTGTTCAGACTTTGGAAGCTTCGGGAACAGACTAAAGAGCGATTGAAACGTCAAACTCGTAAGGAAACGTCATGAATATTTAACAACTTTGACCGATTCAACTATATCAGTTGTTCAACAAATAAATAATTAATCATCGTATTAGTTATTCTCATTGAATAATATAAAATTACTAGCTTTTGCCAGTGGCTTCACCCTTGGTTAATTCATATATCGGCATAGGATTTCCACGGCAAGTACTTGAAAGAAATCTTGCTACAGGTGTAGCTATAGTTTGTTTACGTGGAATTCGGTTAGGTACAGTTATGTCTGCGAGAACTTTTAAATTTTTTGGAATATGACCTTATTCGTCTCTTCAGCTATCTCTGTGCTGAATTTTAGCAACAGACAAACAAACAAACAAACGTACTCTTGTTACCATTAATAATAGAGAAACGTTTATTTCATTCATATCAGTCACCGCCTTTGATAAATCCGACAACCTTAAGACAGTAATGGCTAAAACAACATGTATGACTGGAGGGACAGCACCTGACTAGCCATATGAATAATATGGTAGTGGTATGGTATGGTATGGTATGATACTGGTTAGTGATATGGTATTATGTTAAACGACATTATGGTAGTCGAGTGCTCTCGCCCCCGTCTCGCTGCGCACCTTAGCTCGCGATTGCTCTATCTGCCTTCGATGGCGGACTTTATGAATAAAATATTGAATGTTTGGGCTGTAATATTAGTACGGATTGATAAGAGTTTAAATGAAAAAAGTCATGTAAAATATAAAAGTATATACATACATATATACCTATATTATAGGAATTGGTCCTAAAAATCAAATCATCCGGTTTCGTCGTTTTAACCTAAACGAATTATGCACCACACCAAGGTTTCTATAATTTACCCAAAACCCAATGTCCTTGCTCTGTTGTGGCGTGCAGGAATAGTGCTGTGCGGTTTCAGCCGCGGTAAAATGTATTTCAGTCTGAACTCAGTCCTTCTTCACTATACTTGTGTCAAAAATTAAGTATATTAATTGCTCCGTTACGATATAAAGGCGAAAAAAACAAATAGACTACACTCCTACCTTTATGAATATATTATAAATAATGATTAGAGCGAGGATTTGTTATAACATGATTTGTTATACTGTTGTGGAATTTTTAACATGACACTGATTTTTAATTGATTATTAGTTATTACCAAGATTCGCCAAATCATCTTGGTATGTGCTGACAGACAGACCAGTGATTGTCCGTATAAGACAAAAAAGCTAAAATATATCGAACAAACACTTGGTGGTGACTTGCGAAATTGGTGTATGTTAAGATATATCAGTTCATCTTAACAATTACCCATACTCGAATGCATAAATAATATGCATGATTTACACTCGCACTTTCACAAAAAAATATTACATAGAATGTTGTAAAAGTAATCGCGTAAAATTGTCTAACCTGTTATTAAATTAATCGAAATGGCCACAAAGATTTCTAATGACCTAGACATGGATATAAAGTCAAAACTAATCAATGAATTAGACGATCTCATTTAAAATTCAATGCTCGACAAGTAATTTAAATAAACAACTTCTTTACATCTTATCTGACTGTCTCTTATAATAATACATTTATGCAAGGAAAACGTCTAATTAAGACAATAAAGATTAACTAATCTTGATTCTTCTCAGAGGTGCCATTGCTTAATCGCCTCTCCTTCAATTATAATAATAATAACAATTGTGTACTGTTATAAATTACTAGCTGCTGCCCGCGACGTCGTCTGCGTGAAAGCTATACTATAAGATCACTTGTGAACAAAACCATAGCGCGATCTAATTCGACGCCAACGCCATCTAGTTAGCCAATAAAAACATTTTTATATGGTGAAAACGAATTATAACACATCTAAGTTATGACTTTACACATAAAATAAATGGCTATGTGTGAGTAGAATAATTAATAATTAAGAAGCAAGTCAAATATGCGTCGTTAGATTACACGTTGTTACAGAATGCGTTGAAGAAATAAAGGTTCACTGCTCGTTCCCCGTAGGTGATAACGTGATAATATGTAGCCTAAATGTTGACCCGACTTCTTAATAATATTCGTGCTAAATTTGAAATAAATCCATGCAGTACTTTTTGAGTTTATCCCGAACATACATACAGACAAACAGACAAAAATTCTAAAAACTATATTTTTGGCTTCGGTATCGATTGTAAATAACACCCCAAATTATTCTTTAAAAAAAATATTCAATGTACAGTTTTGAATTTCCTACGATTTTATTATATGTATAGATTTGCTGTAATAAATTATTATGTACATACATACCTAGTTTTAGTTCGGTACATCACTAAGTAAAGAGAAAAAACAGTTGCATCTTAATCTATAGGTAAGTATTATTAACACTCAACGTATCTCTGTCTGTCTGTCTATTTATGTTCTCTTCACGCGAGAACCACTTATCCGATTTATATTTTTTTTTTATTTACGGCTATAGGATATATTTTGTAATATATAGTACCATACGAAATAAGCAGTGATGCTAATGGTGAATCGAAGCGGAAAAAAGACGTTTTTCGCGTAGGAATCCAACGCTGATAACCGAATTTAGCGCGGGTGGAGTCACGGGAACAGTTGGTGTTATATGAATATAAAAGTTTTGTTTGGGTTTAAATGGCACAATCACACAAGTTTGGCACACAAGTCCACTAGAAGATCGTGTTTGAATTGTCCTGGATTAACATAAAAAACTTCTTATCCCAGTAGAGAGTCTCCACGATAATAGTAACACATAGGATAATTTTTATCTTGAACGCCATTAGAATTTTCCGCGCTAAAAGTTATTTTCCGCCTATGCTTACGGAATACGTATAAAATGTATTATCTCACTGTTTCTCTGCCTGTAAAGACGGCTTAGATCCAATTAACACAATTTTCTTAGTTTATAGATGAATTATATGGTCAGGTTTTAGTATAGGAAACTAAACGAAGCCACTGGCTCTCATTAAATTTGATTAAGAGAAATGAAACGTGGCTTCTATCTAATTTATATTGCTAATCTACAGTAAAACAAGCTACAATGAAAAAGACTATTAGATCCATTTTTCACTTCATTTTCCTTCTGAGGCGTAGTCTAAGGCTTGTAGAAGCTTGATTCATAATAATTATACACACCTGTCATTTGTGAGCAAAGTATAGCAAAAAATGCTTGTAATTGCGCATTAAAATACTTAAAAGGAGACGCATTCCAACAACGCAGGTGGGACGTGATGTGTTCGTGATTTGTTATTACGCATGCAACGTGCATAAACACTGATAGAATACTTGTGTTCTAGAGTAACTTAAATATTTAAAGCAACTAAACTAAATAAAATAATATCTGGTGTGTTTGTGAAACATCTGAACTCGTAGGAAACTTTTCACTTCAAATATTATGGTGATTTGCCGTCCGCGTCTATTTGTCATATATTTATTGGCAATTAATATCTTTGCGTCGATACAGTTGCTTTTTATACAAACTAAGATAACTATAAATTAACTAAGATCGAGATGTAGAAAATAAGATTTCTTCTTAGTACAATTCTTAGTAAAAAAAAGTCAACAAAAAAATTAATATACCTAGATATACTTACGCTTTTGTAGATCCTATACATTATGTAATATTCAATTCAATGTATGTCTTACAGCTAACAAACAATTTTTGCTTAAAGGAATATTTAAATTAAATTTAAAATGTAACCAGCAATTCCTTGCATACAAAGCGTTATTTAGTAATTTATCCATTAATATTTTTATTTTTTATCTGCATCTGTCTACTTTATTAAAAGGGATCTTACTAACTTAAACAAAAGTGTTATTTTAATATTTACAACTTATTATTTGACTACTAAGAGACAAAGTTCATAAGAATATTCATAAAGCTGATAATAATATTCTAGAGTTAGTCGAACTTATAATGTGCGGCTCACTGCGGACCGTGGGCGCCGCATCACCTCTACTCAAATATGGATTACGTCTATTAATTTGAAATTCAGAAGAGGTTTCCATTGCTCTCTCATTTTTTGTTAATATATCATAAGACTAGCAGCCCGTCCCGGCTTCGCACAGTTCAACTTTTATTTTTATCCAAAAACCTATTTTTATTCTTAAAGTTTTTTTCCTTGAAAAAAGTCTAAATATTTTATGTCGGCTGCGATCGCTGCGTTGGGAGGGAGCAGGGGGCCGACCGCGCTTATGAGCCGATCACGGCGCGGCGTGGCGTTTATTTTTCTATAAGTATTTTGTTAAGATTGACATATTTAAATTCGTAATATCTTTTGAATGGAATGTCCGATTTGAATAAATCAAAATGTAATCTACAAGTATTGAACCAGTCTTGAATACGAAACGGATTTTTATTTGGATTTCTACAAAGGTATGCATAACATGGTCTGATTTTGGTCGGCATTTCTATCAACTTTTTAAATGTAAAAAAGGTAGTGACATAACTACAATAGTGGTATCCCGAAGTTTTTTATAGATATTGATGTGTTTTTGATATTGTAGACACTTTTTTGTTCTATCATCAATAGTTTCCGCAAATTTTTACACCTTGGGTTACATAATTGAAGTTTTAGTAGGGAACCCTAATTTTTCCTAGTAATAAATGTAGCCTATATTACTCGAAGATAATGTAGCATTCTAATAGTGAAAGAATTTTTGAAATAGGTTCAGCAGTTTTTGAGTTTATTCGTTACAAACCTTTCCTCTTTATTTTATAATAGTGTAGATAACTATAATAAGTAAGGTTTAAGTTTTAGGTAAAAGAAACACCCTATCGGTTTTTGACAGACATGATGACAGCATTTTGACCATTTGAGCTGCAGATAAAAGTAAGCAAACGCCCTGACGGTTCAGGATCATGGTTCGGATCAGCTTACATCCGCTACGCGTTAACAGAGCTGCTATTGGTCGCTTTTGAGCGCATATGACTTCAGACCATTTTACCACCTAATGATACCTTGACCTTGTCCGAGATCTAGACTTTGGTTCTAATCGACCATCCAATGCACCAAGATGCAAATGACTCGCATAACCTTTTAACATTTGTTGTCTGAAATTTCGTGGCTGTTTACCTTTACAAATAGAAACTGCCAAGTGAAAGTAGGACGCACACTATGATTCTGTGATATAGGATTCTAGGCTATTACTAAACCTGCATAAAAATGAGGCAAAGGTATTTATTATACTTACCCGTATGCCGTGTCCGTCTATTTATCCATCCGACCTTTAAACGACCCTATCTTCGGAACCGTGATGATATACTCAACGTTATTTAATTTTTACAAAATATCTCTCATTAAGGCGGATTTTATAACAAAAAATACTAAAAGAACAAATTAAGGGGGTTAGGTATGCTTCGGCACAAATTGTAAAATTATTACATTTCAAACATAGTGTATCCATATCTTTGCTACTACAATAAATGCGAAAGTTACTCTGACTGAACCAATCTTGATGAAATTTGACAGATATATAACTTAAATCTTGAGAACAGGACGTTGACTCCCACGGCAAGAGATTTCCGTAACATTTCCATTCGACACGGACAAATCAGCTAGTATTTTCTATACATATATATTTTAAAAGGCTGTCTACCTCCCAATCCTAAATTGGTTTAGGTTTCAATTATATCTCGATTCCAATTTGCCAGACGTTTCCATGTAGGTGATGTAATCGGCGCGGCGTTAAATTCCTTGTTACGGTACAACAGAAAAGTAGGTAACTGAAAATGCCCGCATGTAAAACCCAACCTTAATTTTGTAACCAAGCACAACTATTTCGAATACAATTATGATTGTTCAGAAAAACTACACAAGTAAGTGGTAACGTAGGTTTTATTATTTTTGTAAACGAAATTGAATTTTTTTTTTTAATATTTTGATTTAGGCATTTATATTGATTGATTATTGAAGATTGACGGTTAATTTTTTCTTTGCAGATACCTGTTCAACTATTAAATCGGTAAGTGTATGGTTCTATTATGTCTACTGCAACAGTAGTGTTAATAGTCGCAGACAAAGTTTATAAAAACATAATTTGGGTCTCCTAGACTCCTCGCCCGTCTGTACACGCAAAAATGTATGATTACTTGTAGAGCATATTCAATTTCAATTATTAATACTTAGTTCTCGCCAGCCTTCATATGTCCCGACTGTTGGGGCACGGCCTACCCTCATAAGGGAGCGTGATTTAGGCCATAGTGCACACGCGGGCCCAGTGCGGATTGTGGAATTCACATGCATCTTTTTTTTTTCTTGGCGTATGCAGGTTTCCGCACGATGTTTTCCTTCGCCGAAAATCCAGTAGTGTGAATGAATAAATCAGTGTACTTTAAGAAAATACTTATTGGTATAAGCTGACTCCTGGGTTCGGACCTCCGCCACTTGGGACGTGAAGTGAAATTTAATGCAAACATAGTTATGCATAATATTAATAAATTTTCTTTTGTATTGCTCTGGAGCGAATGAAACCAAATTTTATTGATTATTTGCTGGTTTAATTATGTGAAAAGCGGTTTTGTCTAAACACTGATTCATAGACAAAGTAGGTACCTATTACTGATATTGCAAAATCTTAATACTTATTCACTTAAATAAAAGCGAAATACTACTAATTCGCTGACACATTGTACTTAACAGTAAGTCCGACGTTAATTGTTTTCATACAAACTGTGTTTCAATAGATATCTAGAACCTAAATTTTTCGCCACTCAAAATAAATTATTATAGTAAATAAATGAATAGTGGTATATAATAATAACGCGTTTTGAGCGGTAAAATGTTTAATCTAACTCTTTAGGCAAAAATGGGTGTATTAAAGTTTGTGGAAGACGGGAAAAGTAATTACGAGCATCATACCTTCCAATGCAGTCCGATCCGATCGAATGAAATTGTACAATGTGTAAGGTTATCGGCCGAAAATCTAGGTACAGAAAGAAATCGTGCTAATTATTTTTAGAACGATTTCCTCCGATTCTTAGGATCTAAAACTGTAGAGCGCTTTACAGAGAGCAATATAAATATAAATAAATAAATATTTTTGGACATTACACGTCTGGCCACAAAGTAAGCAAAGCTTGTGTTATGGATATCAGATAACGGATACATTTTTTTTTTTTGTAAATACATACATATAATACTCAAGACAAACACAAATGTTTATCACATGAATGGTAATCCAGTGCGGGAATCGAACCCACACCCTCTGCACAGCAGCTGGTCACACTACCAACTGGGCTGCGAGGAAGTCGAAACTTACAGATAATCTTAACATCTATTTGCCAAAATGTGTGCTGTTATTCCAGTATTTCTTCGGACCATTAATTCCATTTCATTCCCTAACAGTAATCAGCTTCAGCTAATCGTTGCCGGCCGGACTTCCGGAAATTCAGCTTATTGGATTGGAACGTCTAACAGAACATCATTTGTCAAAATAATCTTACATAAGAGCCAATTGTTACTAGTCTTTATATTTATATCTAATCAAGTTTTTTTTCTAAATATAAATGTTAAGGCCTTCGTATATTTTTTTTTTTTCGGAATATTACTCTAAAAAATGATAACGTTATTTCTACCAACAACTCCAGAATTTAATCACATAGACTTCATAGTAAAAATTGCACACAGACAGACGAACATTACTAAATTCTATGTAAGCTTTAGTTGTTTAACTACACCATCATACCCTAAAAGGAGTGTAATTTGTATAGCCAAATACAGCTGTTAAGGTGATGGCTTACCCAAACGAGTTAAGTTAGCAAGAATTTGATTTATTTTGTTACAGTCCTGAGTGCACTTTTTGACGTGATCAAAAAATATGTTATAGTTCAAACCTTAATTAAGTGAGTTTGCTAATATTATAATAATTTGCCTATTAAAACAGTTTGTTACTTATTTTTATTGTTGTTGAGTTGTTACACTCTATTTTTGGGCTTTATTGAAATTGTTTGAAAAACTACGAGTGATAGTCTCTTTATTCTTATTAAATAAAATATATATTAATAAGACCAAGTTCTAAAGTATAAGGTTCTTCAAGAAAGAAATTATTAGATTTCTGAAGGGTCGGCACCGCGCGAGTAATGCCCCTGATGTTGCAAGCGTTCATAGGCTACGGTGACTGCTTACCATCAGGCGGACCGTAAGCTTGTTTGCCACCTTAGTGGTATAAAAAAAAAATATATTCCATGTTCACTGAGATAGTAGTGAGCCTGTTACCGTTTATCGAGCAACGTTGTGGTTGTAGCACAACTTTTACAATTAGTTGCCCTATATAACAAGAACCGAAACCAGCACCTATAGCACGTCAGCTATGCCAAAGCGTCACTCCGTTTGTCCAATAACTCTTAGGGTTAGCTCAGACCGAGATGCTACGCGGTATTTTGAGATAGCAACAAACTATTGACCTTGTACTACACAAAAAGATTCAAATTCTAATGAGATGTGTCGCGCGACGTTGGGATGCGTATATTTTTGTCTAGTAAAGAAGGTCCATAATGTGTTGCTATCTCAAAAATGCCGCGTCGCGTCTCGGTCTGAACTGACATTTAATATTATTCAAGATGTTGCAATAAAATGGAATATAACCAACACGGCACTGAAAGGTCATATATCTTTGGTCACACATGTTTATTTTAATAAAGTAACACAATTGATAAAGTAACACCATTTTACTAATTTATCTTCCATTCCCTTTTAAACCTACTTCAAAAAAATGGTAGTTTCTTTAAATCTTTTTTGAATATTAATATATAGTATCGGCATTTTGGAATCGGTTGTTTATTTTTTTTATTAGAAGTGTTTCCCTTCAGGTTGAGAAGTACCTGATTATGGAATCCAGAATTAAGTTAGACAATGTCACTTTTTTGTATATTTGTATGATGTAATTTAGCCGAATGAATGGACTACTAAATAATATGACAAATACGAAATAAAATAGAATTAAAATAAATTCAAATTAAAATCGGTTTAGTGATGCAGTCGTAAAAACGTAACAGACTGACAAGAACTGAATTTTTCCTACTTTATACCGTGAGTTTATTATGAATAAGTTCTCTAAAACCAACAAAAACAGAAAAATAAATAAAATCTATTTAGAAAATCGCTACTGTCTTGACAATTAAGCAGCCTTAACTGTTTGGATTAGTTTTGAAGAAAAGTTTTTCTTAAAACCATCTGGCAGTCGCTTAAGGACTCAGGGAGCCACAATGACATCTATAGGGATATAGTTCATTTAGAGACATTGCGTATTATAAGGAATAAAATAATTTAATTTTTATTATTTACTTATATTATTTTAGCTTGGCTTTGCTTACGTGGTTCTCTAATTAAATTAGATTTAAGTCTCTGGGTTCCACTTTCGTAACCGAAATAAATTAAAAACTATAGTATAGGTCAAAATCATTCTTATATTCAATGTAGTGTAGTTCCAAAATATTACAAAACAAGGGTTTGTAACTGGGATAAATATGCACGTGCTTATTTGACTTTCTAGTTTTTTATAAAACGCTCAATCTACAGAAACATGTTACAACGTAAAACTAGAACGCTTATGAGTCATGCCTTAAATAAGGACATATAACCTATAACAATAATTATAATAGCATATTGAAGAAAAATAAATAACATCACTTAAAATAACAAATAAAATTTAACACAGTAAACCGCGCTTTACGTGTACTTGGTTCTAACCCAACTATAGTGTTAATAAAAAGTATGATATTCGTTGTAGAAAATAATAGTGATATACAAAAAAAAATCCCACTTAAACCTGCCACTGGTATAAACTTACGTTCTTTAAATTTCTTTAATATCATAAATGACAAAAAGAAGTATCATTAGTATTGTTTAGTATAAAAACAGTATTAAAGTTAGTTGTATTAAGAGAATTCTTGAACACTAAAGTCTAGCAAAACATAAGAAATTGTGTTATAGTGAGCAGCCGGTTTAACTTGTGTCCTACCCGCAGATAATTAAGGGTTAGAGGCGACACGCCAGCCAACTGCCTTTGTTTTCGATCCAATTTAAAGTGGCTAATTTACATTAATGTCCCTCTTAATTAATTAAATTATGAAGACGTTTACTTTTAATTTTGTGCCAATTTAAGGTGAGTTGAGCATCCCTTCGCTTGCTCTACATAAATTAAGCAGCGGTTCTTAAGAATTTAATTAACTGTTTTAGCAGGAGTAGGGATTGAAAACAAAAAAAAAACCTTGCACTTTTTCGTCCTTCATTTTCTAAAAAAAAAAATTTCTGATTTAGTGACTTTAAAGTACGAAAAATATATCTTTTGCCTTCTTTTTCAATTTTTCAACATAAGCATTGTTTTAACCTCAATTTCAATTTGGTTAATGTCTTCTTGATCATGGTTAGAAATGCTAAGAAAACTAGCGAACTAAAAATGGCAATATATGTTGGCAGATATTTTAAATCATTTACCTAAGAATGTACAAGAACTTTATTGTAATAAAAAAAGTTATAAACGTAAGCTCAAGATGTACTTTGTTAACGAACAATAATTCATATAGGTAAATTGTAAATAATATGTATGTATATGTCTGTGTGTAGGTAGGCATGTATATGTGTATGTATGTATATATAGGTATTAATATGTATATGTATGCGTGTGTGTATTTATGTATGTATGTGTATGTGGATATATAGATATATACTTACTGTAATATATGATATTATGAGTTATTAAGTAATAATAGTAAATAATGTTATGATTGTTATAACCGTGTTAAATAAACTGTATACTAAAATATCTATTGTAAAGAGCGACTTCCTAACTACATAAACCTAGAAAGGTTTCAAGTCGGAAAAACTATATTAATGTTGTGGTGTAAAATTGTTTTGGAAATAAATAAAAAAAAAAAAACCTAACGATTGCCGATCGGACTGATAGTCTGTGTAAGTTCTTCAAAACTTTTTTATCTTATATCAATCTTACTCTGTGGCACATAATGGGCTTTATTAAGTTATCGATATTCTTTAGTTAGTTTCAGGCATATTTTAAATATAATTTTTTTCTGCGCGGGATAGCAGTTAGAGAATTGTTTGGTAGATTTTTCTGCTTCAGATTTCAGGATCACTTTAGTAATTCTACATGTAGCAAATAGCCCGATTTTTTCGTGCCTAAAATTTTAGAAAGTAAATTAATAGAAATTGACGTAGGTCTTGGGATCTCGAAAATATACTTAACCTAAATTTGATAACACCGACAATTCCGAACCACTTCTCACCCTAAAAGCCTTTTAACGAGACATTTAACCTCTGTTCAATTAGCACATTGTATTGTGGGCGTAGTACAATGGAAGTCCTTGAAAAATGATTTTATCTTGTTTTCTTATACCTTAAACAATGAATAGGAATTTTCAGATAATAGTAATATATGAGTCAAATATATATTAAAAAAAAAATGTTGCATACAAATATATGAACAATATCAAATTTGTTGCGTAGAAAAATAAAATAAAAAAAGCCTCTATGGCGTGCCATCACAGCCATGATAGGGAGTAACCCTATCGCCGCAACACTGCTTCTGATAGTAGTGTATCTGGACTATGGTGGCCTAATATAGCTATGTCCCATAAGTCATAAATACCAGCTTTATAGTATTAAGCGTTAAAATGAATGACCATAATTTATGTACCTATGTCCCATAAGTAATAAATACCAGCGTTATAGTAATTTGCGGTAAAATTAATGACCATAATTTATATACCTATGTCCTATAAGTCATAAATACCAGCTTTATAGTAATAAGCGGTAAAATGAATGACCATAATTTATATACGTATGTATCATAAGTCATAAATACCAGCTTTTAAGAAATAAGCGGTAAAATGAATGACCAGGGACAGTATAATATACCTCTTTGCCAATTCTTGAATATATAATATAAGAAATAAGTCAGGACACAGTATAACAAAATAAATAAAACTTACCTTCCAGTCAGGATTGGATGTAGGGGATAAATTTCCTAAATTTCTAGGATGTTAAGGTCTGTATTGAACCAAGTAGGATAACAAACAAACATTCAACAACAAACATCAAAACATCTTCACATTTATAGTATAAAGTAAATTAATTCCTCTGTGCAGAGTTATTGCTGTCCTTATCGCTGTCTAAACACTCTGGCTTAGAGTTGGCGGTGAATGTGCAACCGCTGACGGTGAAAGGTTAGGAGTGATAACCCTCGCTGATAAGCGACTTGTCGACATGAAGCAACTACTCTAGCAACCAGCCGACCCAACAATAACCCACTTAGCACCACTCTCACTGAAGAAAGGCGCTAACCAGAGATACGTACCTCAAGCCTCTAACTAGTGATACCTCAGAAATCACTAACCAGTTTCGTAACAATTCCATTGTCTGTTTGATCTAGATTTTTTTCATTCTTGTTGTAAATTGTTAATCGTCTCGGTTTGCTAAGTTTCTTTAATAAAGATTTCTTGTGTACGATATCGCTTTGCATAGAGATTAGTTGTTTGAGCACACTAATAAATCAGTATCTATTGTCAGGCATGTATTTAAACTTTACCACGCACTGTTTTGTCAATGTTTAAAGTCCTAACCGCAAATCGTGTTACACAGAGCTACGGTTAACCACCAGAGGTATTTAGTTTTAAATACCTCACAACCTCAACAATAACAGCTTGTCAGAAGGCACTTCGGATATTTTCGGAGGTCGTAGTATAAGGGCCCTTCCCAAACGATTTTTCGGAAACTCTTTTAGGTACCTCCTTAATACCGCCATCACTTACCACGTGCTGGATTCATATTCCTGTCATCACAAGTGTAAATCTGAAACTATGAAGTGACAGATGCAATACCAATTTATCATTGATATAGCTTCTAGTTACTACAGCCCCGTGCGTGAGGTTAGAAAACGATAAGGTGCGAAGGCCCAAAATTATGGATTTTAATACCTAAATTATAAACCTGCCTGCATTTGGTATTTGTATATAGATATAATATCTTTGCAGTTAGATAACCGCAGATCGTGCCTTAACTTATGCCAAACCTGTACTTTAAAAACATAACATAACAAGGATAGTGCGTCTTTTTACAATTGCTTGTCATAAATTTATGACTATCCGTTACGTACCTACGTACCAAGGAATAATTGTTGTTAAACTGTAACTTTAAAATGATAATTATAGCAACTGTGCTGTTGACGATTCTGTATATGTGTTACCAAATATTATCCTTTGCCCTACTCGTCCAGCAGCTGACAGCCCATTTTTCTTGGCTGGCAGCCGTAAATTTTCAGGTTCTCTTATTACTTAACTCTCAAATACTTATTTAAAAACACTATAGACACATATACATCTCTCATTTTTTACAGTACTCAATCTTTGCTTACTCTAGCAGCTATTACTCAAACCAGCTCATTTTAAAGATTAATTTTTAGGATGTTTGGGATGTAAAATAAATTAGAGAGATTAGGTCTCAAGGTTTTAAAAGCTGTGTTGTCATTTAAAAACAACGACCATACATCTCTCATTTTTTACAGTACTCAATCTTTGCCCACTCAAGCATATTACTCAAACCAGCTCATTTTAACTTAAGCTTGTTTAGTTTTTAGGGTGCTTGGGATGTAAAATAAATTAGAGGGATTAGGTCTCTAACGCTTAAATACTGTTTTATAACTTAATTAAAAAAAAATCGTTTTTGAGAACAAAATATCTATGTAAAAATGTCTGTATACATTTAATTCCATATCTGTTTACTTATTACTTTTTTAACGATTAGCATTGGTACGTTTTACTCTATCTATTTGTCTAACCCTGCGATAAATATTAGGTATTACAGTAAAATTTACTTCGGTGCCAAATATGGCATGCATGTCTAAGACTGGCCCCATATGGAGTACTGCTGCCATCTCTGGGCGGGTGCACCCAGATACCGACTTGGCCCTTTTGACTCGGTTCAACGACGGGCTGTGAGAATTGTCGACGATCCCAAACTCACTTGCGGTATCGAGCCCTTAAGTCTGAGGTCTGTGTTCTACCGCTTGTACAATGGGTTGTGGAGCTCTGAGGAATTGTTCGAAATGATGCCCACGGCTACTTTCTACCATCGCACCGCTCGCCATCGGCAGGGAATTCATTCTCACACTTTAGAACCGTAATGGTCGCGTACAGTGCGGTTTCAGAGAAACTTCCTCCCGCGAACGCTTAGGTTGTGGAATGAGCTCCCTGCCAAGGTTTTCTCTAAGAACTACAGTATGGGGTTCTTCAAAAAAGAAGTTATTAGATTTCTGAAGGGTCGGCAACGCGCGAGTGATGCCATTGGTGTTGCAAGCGTCCATAGGCTACGGAGACCGCTAAAAAAAAATTACCGTAGATAGACTGCAAACCTTTCTGATCTTCTGCCTTTGGGTGTTTGGTCGCTACTGTATTTTTGATTTTTGACCACCCTGAGTCAGAAAATTTTGTTGCACTATCGTAACATCCAAACAAAATATAAAAGTAAGTACTATTATTTTGATATTTAAAAAGCATAACAATGTGTTTAAATTCTATTAACTCGTTTGTAAGTTATACTGAACTTTACAATAAACATACGTCAAGAAAGTAAGTCACAAGTGAAATCCGTATAAGGGTTTCCTTACCTCATAATGTGAAATCCAAACAAACGAAAAGTTACGCATCATTCAGAAGTTACATCAAACCAAACGTACATTTCACAGCCTCAACATCAATTCAAACAAAATGAAATTCCATTTGGTGTTCGTTGGAATTCGGAAACTCGCAAACCGACATATTGTAAAGGGAAGCAAAATTTTGCATGAAAATGGAAACTTTACTCGTATTTCTTGTTGCGGTTGAACAACTACAGAAATATTTACAAAAATTTTTAGAGATAAGAAACGAAAAAGTTCCTCGCAAGATATTCAAATACCGGAATAGGTGAACCTATTTGAGGATACGAAAAGATTGTTAAGAGCTCTTAGGCTGACTAGCTAAAGCCCGCAGCTGCATTCTCATGCATAATGTAATAAGTGTATATAAATTCACTTTTCACAGTAAATGTAGTAGTTGGTTAAATTAAAAATTTATAGATCCAACAAAATGAGTGATTACTGGACAAATAAAAAAATATTATAAAAAACATTTAAAACGCATGAGGGCTTAGTTTCTACTTTTTAGTTAATTTTTTTATAAGCATGGTTATTTAATGTTTTTTATAATATTTTACTTACTATATACTTTTATGTCTTTGTTAGAACTAAGATTTTGTTAACTAAATTTTCATATAAAATGAAAAGTTTTAAAGTTGCAGTGTTCGCAATTTGATTGTCACCGAGATCTGAGCTTCATTGAAAATTTGAGCGTTCTAGCTAGTTGGGAAGTAGTGGAAATTACGATTGCAAGATTTGATGGATTTGACCCAAAATGGCTTCGCCGCACTGCTTTCCACTAAGAATGATAGATAACGGAGTGGAGTGAAAAGTTACCTATTTTAAGGTCTGAAGTGAAATACATTATACAAAGGTATGTATGTATACCGTAGGAGAAATGGAGTGTTATTTTTTCGCTGGTATTGACGCTCATGACGTAATAAGTGTTTACATACATTCATTTATTGCGCGGTTACAAAAAAATATGTAGCCATCGAAATTATATATGTTGCAGTTTTTTATGAAATTAAGCACTTAGATACATTCAAATTCTAGGTTATCTATTTATTAATTTGACATGAAACTGAATAATAATGAATATTCTTTATTTACACCAAAAAAAAAAACTTTATCTTGTACACTGATTATTAGATACTTGGTACAATAATAATTGGCGGTGTTATCGCCAAGAGGCGATTTCTGCAACACAACCTATGGCTAAAGGGAAATTTATAAAGAATTGGGTAGGTGGTGTACACGTATCATTAATATTACTACATTATATTAATATAATTTTGACAAAAAAACATTAATTTATATAATGTACTAATGAAAATTTGTAACATAAAATCTATAAAAGTAAATAAAACATCCTTCCGACATATATGTACTACTGATATGTATTATAGGAGATGGTAGACTGTTAAACAAGGTGATCAATCTTACGTCACGAATGTGCCGCCTGCTGCCCTCTGACGTGAGTTCAGTCAGGCAGGGATCACGTAGGAGAGGGTACTTAGCCATCGACCCTACATAGAAGAGGGTCTTAGCCACCATCTTAAATCCTTGACTCAATATGTCATTCATTATTTAGAACATATTATTGTACTTACGCTAAATACATAAAAATGGTATATGGCCTTTGATTTGAAACTTGAGATTGACGTGTTTTTGACCGTTTTTTGAAAAGTCATCCCCTACAGGGCAAAACAGGAAATGAAAATTTGTATAACGATTCCGATATTTTATTTTGGTAAAACTATGAACAGTTGCCCATCTTTTTTTTTAAAGTCTACGCGGACGAAGTTTTTGGGAGACTAACAAACGTCAATTAATTTTTATATGTATGTATAAATATATATATGGAAGATAATGTGCGACCACTGAGAAAGGAAGAGAAGTCAATATTTATTCCCTTACTATGGGGTCGGAAATCCGTAATTTTTGAAGCTAAATAAATTCATAAAAAAGATTGGCTGATGATGATGATTTTAAAAAAAACGGATAAGTTCTCTTATTCCTGACCTAAATACCGACTGACTGACCGAACCGAGACGCAGCTGCGGGCCACTATGAAATTTTGAAGATATGTTCTAAGCGCAAATATCTGCAGTTTGCTTTTCTACTAAATTGTATAGGTTTAAAGGAATATCAGTTTCTAGTTTTCATACAAATGATCTCAATATCAAATAAATAAAAACCACAGACAATATATATTCAGCTTGAGATCATGACAACAAAATTACATAGTGTTTAATCAGTAAGTTTTAAGTTCAGTAGTTAAGTTTAGTTTGTATGACGAACACTAGTAGAGGGGGCCACGGATCGTAGAGTCATTCGGGTCAAGTGCGCGTACTTTGGTAAATAAGGGCTCACCATGCATCAAATACAAAAATTCGGAATATAAACTCACGGCTCTTAGATAAAACATTAATAAGTTTTTTAATTGAAATAAAAACTAAAACCATGATGTGTGTGTGTACGTGTGTGTGTCTTATTGTAGCATAGAACCTTGGTAGAGGTAAGTGCCAACCTCTACAATGCTTTACTTTTACTTACATTTTGGCCTAAATTTCAAATTTAAAATTATTTGCCATTAGGAACACCGACGCTTTTGGTCTTAGCGCCAGTCAGTTTTGGAATTTTAGATAGAAAACATCTAATTTGTCAAAATAAATCGTTTCAGGTACTATAGGCCCTTCTTACATCTTTTTGGCAATGTATTATACTAATTAAAAACTATGTGTAAAGTGAAGCTTAGATATTTTACTACAAAAGTCGCGTTCAAGCCTAACTAAAGACTTCCTACCTGCGACATTATATATGAAAAGGGTTTGGATTTTATCGCTATATCTGAAAAGAGTTTCATTTTATCGCTAAAAGCTGATTTTTTGATTGACCCAAAAAATATTCTCAAGAGAAGTTGCTCGTACTTGCTACTGAACTAATTATTTTAATAGACATTTACCACGTTATATTCTTAATTAAGCCAATATTTAATTATTTATTGCGTCGGCATCGAGTCATTCCAAGGCTTCTCTGCGAGCGAAAAGGTTCTAATGGATCCACTTAGCGTCTCTTTGACAACAGGACTTCCACCTACGTACTGTTGCGTACTTTGCATATTGTGCAAAGAAAAAATGTCGCACATTTACGTAAGATCTCAGATTTATTTACAAACCAACATGAAACACATGAAAAATTGGACTGGACCAAGGTTAAAAACGGTTTTAGTTTATTTTTTCGCCCCTATTTGTTGTAGTAAGATGGAATATGCCTTATTTTTAAGACAATCTTTATTTTTTTAAAAGCTTATAAATTCATTTTTTCATTATTAATCAGATCAGAAATACATGATGCCTCATGTAAAAAAACGCAATGCATATTGATAAAAAAAATTACAATTTAGAAAAGCTCAAAAAGTCGCTTCAAATATATATAATTATTTCACCTACGCAGTTATGTTATCATTAATCACTGCAAAGGACGTATTTTTGGCTTAGAACCAAAAGAGTGCAGAAATGTTATAGGTATATGAAATCTCATGGTTGCATAGTTTTTCATTAATGCACTGTTTTTTGTTTTCTATTTAGATATAAATTAACCACAGAGGTTTAATGTCTCCCATTATGTTAATATAAAATGTATGCATTAGATCAAAAAGATACTGGCAGAAAATAAAAATTAGCTGAATAAAAACCGACTTGGTGAAAAAAAAAAAACAAAAACTAGAATAAATGTTCCAAGTAAAAGTGTAAGTTTTAAATGTTTAAGTAGAATTTGAAATTAACTTTGTTTTAATTAACTTGTTACACGGTAGGTAGAAAATTGGTATAGAAAAATAAGTAGATCACGCACCTTGGCGCTCAATGCAACAATACTATTTTTAAATATTTATAAGTCTCACCCTAATTACACAGCCCATAATATACATTGTATAATTAACGTGTATACAAAAAATAACAAAAAACTAGCAAAGACCCGTACCAACTCTAGTTTTGTTCTTAATTAATGACAACGTCATATACTCAATATTTCTATATTTCCAAGAAAGGACCAGGTCTCCATTAAAACATCGCCGAGAATTACTACTTCTCTGCTTCTCTCTGTTTTCACGGAGAAACTTATCTTAGTAACATTGGTGTCTAAATTTCGGATGAGGATCTGTTGCTCGATCGGTCGGACAAGTCTTTGGAAGTCTAGTATTTTAGTAGAGGTGTTGTAAAACTTGTCTAGCTCGTCGGTCGAGTCTAGACGGTGCGTCGGATCCCTATCGGCTGTTGTAAAATTGTGTGACGTGCAGCGACGCTCTCGATACGTAGTATTTGGATCCAGGATATCCTCATATTTAGATTTTATTCATTAATAAAATTCGTTTTTTGCAATGATATGAATTTATCTACTAAAGGAATATAGTAGAGTTATGTTCGTAGATCTTATTGTTACAAGTTCCTATCGTGGAAATGCGCAAAATCCAATGCACATTTAGCTTGGCTTCGCATTGAAAAGTTGCTCGTTAAACTTCTAAAGTTTAATTTTCCATATAGAATGATATAAGTAGTGTCAGCTTAGCGCTACAGCTTGGCATCTAATGCTGCTAGTGTTCTCGGTATAGATTGGCATAGTATTTAAATAGATGTATAGATCTTTAAATGAAATGTGCAAAGTTGGTAGGTAGTCATTTTTTTAGGGTTCCGTACCGCGAAAGGTAAAAACGGATCCCTTATAGGATCACTTTGTTGTCCGTCCGTCTGTCTGTCTGTCCGACTGTCAAGACTCTTTTTCTCAGGAACGCGTGAAAGTATAGAGCTAAAATTAATATCAAATACTCAGATCCACTGTCCCTTGGAGCTGCAAAAAATCAAACTTCTAAGCCAATGCAATCAACAGATACAGCCGTTTATGCTGCGAATTTCCGCAAATTTTCGTAACTCGCAAACGTCTTATAGCACAGATAAAGGAAAAATTGCGAAAACCGTAAATTTTTAGTTACATCAAATAATAAAATATTTTTAATAATATACAACAACATATAATAAGTTTGCACGGAACGCTCGACTCGCGAGCGAGACTCGCACTTGGTCGGGTTTTGTTTTAGATAAACGTTTAATTATTAAAAAACAAGATTGAATCAATTTTATATTCGCAAATTATTACAGCAGTATCCTAAGTAGGCAATTTTAATTGGGTTTAAGCATTTTTAATAAAAATAACGCATTGTTTTCATAAGGGGGCAAAATATCGATATTGTCGAGAATAATCGATATCTCACTAGATCACGAATCTTCGATCTAGAACCCAAACTTATCACATGAGATCTGCGAATTATTGATTCGATATTGCATTTCCTACCTACATAAAACAAAAATAGTTTTTAATAAAATCGGCTCTGAATTTATTAGATATCCGCAATAATTCTCATTCTACGGAACCATAACTTTGGGCTTGTACGATACGCATTTGTCCTTTTTTTAAATAGGCGATAGTTATATGATTTGTATAAAAAAAAAAGGAGATAGATCCTATTAAATCTCATGGACAAAACGAAGAAGAAACGCTGAAAAACGTTAGATTTTATGTTGTATGTTATTAAGTTGCTATATTTACTTAATGCCAAGATTTTCTACTTCGCAAGGCATAATGCTATCAATTCGAGAAGTTTGATACAGAGCCAAAAATTGTTCCAGACTCTTGTTAAATGTTCTGCTGAGATATTGTCTTTTTAATGATATGTTTCCTATATGGTTATCGCTTATTAATCTTATTATGTATTTATCATAAATGTTATTATATTTATCTGTTTTGTAGTTTTATATAGTCAAACGTCTTTATTGTACAGTAAAATATTTTTGAAGCGAATACTTCTTTAGCGGTGTTCTGCACTTTTTTGGTATGGGTAAAAAATGATAAACTGTCGTCAGGCTGATCGAAAATTCGTAAGATGGAAACCATAATGCGACGCCATAATATGATGATTGGCAAAATAAAAAGATTGATTTTGAAGTGAGAACTTCTTTTGCGGTGTTGTGCACTTTTTTGTGATGGGTAAAGAATGCTAATAGAGTTTAAGAATGAATAAAAAGTAGGAGGAAATTGGGTTGATGAAAAGATGAAAGTGCGGATTGCGCATGTTAAAATGTTAAATGCAGGTTGTATGTTTTCACTTCTGCCGGCACTCCCGGAGTGCAACCCGTTTTTTTTTAACAACCTATTATCGATTCCGATTAAAATTACAGGTTTTATAATAGAATAGAGAAAAACATGATAGTTTGTGTATTGACCCTAAACAGAATAAAAATATTATAACCCTTGATTTTTAATTATATAGACTAAATTGACAGCTAGAATCGACCTTTTTTTTTAAAATGTTGCAAGCGTAGCGCATAGTGTTGTAGTAGTGGTTCAACGAATCACTCGTTGCGGCTACCCCAAGCAAGTGTGCACAGCGGCGATAGTTTTTTAAATATTGTCATATATTAAATTACACAAGTGGTGTGTGTGAGTGTGTGTCGAACCAAGGAAGTGTGTGTAATGTTTTTTATGAATTTAATTTATTTCTAATGCATATTATACAAAAATATTAGCTCTTTGCACTCTTCTCCATATGAACTTTAACTGTGCCTTTCAAAGGTCCACGTATTTTTTGTAAGGGCTACAATTTTTTTGCTTGACATATTAATATAACCATTATAGCTACGTCAGTGACGACCTTAACATATAAGCTTTTACTGTCATAATTAAGAAATTAACAATTAAATAAATGCAGCATAGTAAATTAATTTACAAAATTTTGAACAGTGCAAAATTTTTCTGACGTTGGGTGTTTGGTCGCTAGTGTCGTTGTAAGTTCACACCATTTCAATATGGCGACTGCAGTTTTGATTTTTGACCACCACGGGTCAGAAAATTTTGTTATAGTTTAAATACGTTAAGAAAAATAAAAATATTTTTCACGTATACTAACTATTTCTTTGAGCTACTTTAAAAAATAAAGCTTTAATTTATTCGTCTGAGAAACCTTCTGGCAAGTACCTACTTAGAATTTCAGTATCGCAATGTTTTTCATTTCGAAAGATATCTTTAAATTTTCTCTGATAAAACAATATTGCAAAATACATTTGATCTTCACGAAAATAAATAAACACGAATAGACAGAGTACAACAAATATTTATTTTGTTGCGCAAGTCGACAGTATAAGTACCTATACATATACCTCAGAAATAATATTTTTTTTATACAAGGAGCTTACAGCCGGCCCGTTTTATGCTAACCGGTCACCACTACCAGAGTCTATGTTTGCAACACAAGAAAAATTATTCGCGCGTAGCTGGCCTTTTATAATTAAACTGTCGATTAAAAAGTGCTGTTTAGAAGTCTATTTGAATTAAAAAGTTTGAAATGAACTTTTGTTCAATACAAAAAAAAATCTTAAACTGACCTGTTTTTACTGTTTTTTTTTATAAGTTTTTGCAAAAGAATCTTCAAAGTTCCTAGTGCTATTAGTTTACAACTTTGATGCACAGCCGTGATAGTGCTTTAGCTCTGAAAAAAAGTTTTTTTTTTAAAACAATGATGTTTAATAAACTATAAATTTATTTCGTTGTAGCTGCACTAATTACGCACGCTCAGTTACACATCGCGTAGAGGACACGATTCGGAGCGCCTCAGCGTGCTTCATACAAACGAATTCCTCACTTATTTTTGACACTTGCTGATCAAACACCACGAAATTTTAAAGACATGTTCTAGTAATAAAATAAATATCTAGGTCTGCAGTGTGCCAGTTTTCTATTAAATATATATTTTAAAAGTTACACAGGATTATAGTTTTTCATACAAATGGTTTCAAAATAGATTTCTAGTTAATAAAAACATTTTACAACATTTTGAAAACCACAGACATAGGTATTCGGCTTAGGATTATGACTAAGAAATTTTACAGTGATTGATCAGTAAATGTCAAAATCAAATGACAAATTCGTTTGTATGAAACCCGTTGCGAGGCTCTGCGAATTGTGTCCTCTTAGACACAGTAGACTTCCACTTACGTATATAACTCACTTATTTGCTACAAATGCAAGAAATTTTTTTTTGAAGTGAAAACTTCTTTAGCGGCGTTGTGCACTTTTTTTGGTATGGGTAAAAAATTATAAACTCGCGTCAGGTCACGTGTCCCAATCGTGGAAATTCGTAAGACGGAAACCGTAATGCCACGCCTATTATAATTGTTATTTTTAGTATTCGCGATTATGAGTAGTACAGGGAGGTTGGATATGGAATTTTAATTCTATGACAGATTGCGATGTCAAATATACTACGTCAAAAAAGTAAATAAACAAACATTATTATTTCTTGACAATGTCAAAGACATGTCTTGTGACGTATTTGAGTGTTAAGCGCGAATCGTGTGTAAAGGTTTTCACTTCTGCCGGCACTCCCGGAGTGCAACTTTTTTTTTATACACCAAGGTGGAAAACAAGCTTAGGGTCTCAATTATTAGTAATTAAGCCTATTTATATTAATACCTACTCGTTTGTCGCCCTATTTTGACAAGAGTATTAAAATTTTACCAAGTAATATTTTTTTGTGTTATTGTATTAAAGGTAATTTTGTAATATCATAAATATACCAGAATTTTAGGCTTTTAGTAGGTTATATTGTCACTTTGTCTGCCAATCTGTCTGACCGTTTTTTATGATGCTATTGGAGGATATATGTGAAATGTGGTAGATTTATATCTGGTTGTTTATAATCTTAACGAAATAAATAATAATAATAAATTTAATTAGATTTTAAATAACCATTAGATAATAATACTTACTTTTGTATTTATATTGCTCGGATCTTACACTCGAACAAAACATTAGATAATAAATAAAAACTTGATTGCTACTTTTAAAATCAACAAAAAACAAAAATCGAATCAACTGAATCAGTCATTTCCTGGAACCTCGAATTCTGAGAAGTTATCTAAAATTCAAATAAAATGAAAATCACGGAATGTTTTCCAGTCGTGGGTGATATCGACCGCGGACTGAATGAATCCGACGCTATCGATGCTTTTTCCAATTTCCACCTGTACCTTTTGTCCGTTTATATTAAAATCATATTTTATGGTGTTTATTTTATTTATGTCGTATATTTCCGAATGACATAAAATTTAAAGTTGAGTCAATACCTTTTAGCGTTAACACATTTTCTTGTATATATAATAGTATGTAACTGCGTTTTTAAAACGAGTTAGTGAATCATACATCTTTAAAAAAATTTATATTTAATTCAAAATATATATTTAAGATAATATTAGATACAATTACATAATACTATACATAAATAAATATTTAAGAATATATATTAATATACACTGGACAGCAAATAAATCGAGCCGCACCCGCTACCTTGGAACTCTGATTCGATTTACTCAAAAAGTATAAAACTTACAACTATCAAAGTTATTCTTACAAAAAGTACGTTTCATGCGGATTAAAATTACCACAAATTTATTTTCAATTACTATCAATTCATATTGTACGCAAGCCACAAACACAATACCAACGATTTGTTCTGTTTTGACTAGAGTTTGCGATTAACGTTCTGTTTTTAGGGTTCCGTAGCCAAATGGCAAAAAAAGGAACCCTTATAGATTCGTCATGTCTGTCTATCCGTCCGTATGTCACAGCCACTTTTTTCCGAAACATTAAGAACTATACTGTTAAAACTTGGTAAGTAGATGTATTCTGTGAACCGTATTAAGATTATACTTAGCACTGAAATTTAAAAATATTCTTTTCCATCAAACCTATACGTGTGGGATATATTTTGTCTTCTAAGCTGTCTGTGCAGTGAATCCTCATCCTTAGCCTAAGTAACTTCAAAAAAAATGGCCAGGAACAGAAAAAAGGAAAGAGTTTTGACAGCGGCTACTCCATCCACATATAATGTGGATTTTTGCAACATAAGGGGTATTCACGCAAATCTTAACGCAGTCCATCACCATCTTGAGACTGCGCAGCCAACCATTCTTTTTCTAACGGAGACGCAGATATCCTGCCCGGCCGACACATCATACCTTCGTTATCCCGGCTACAAACTCGAGCACAATTTTTTGAGTCGTGCCGGTGTATGTATGTTCGTCCGGGAGGATATTTGCTGTCGCCGACTTCATAGCCTTGAAGACAGGGACCTGTCGATATTGTGGGTGCGCGTAGATCATGGGGGCCACACTCGTATCTATGCGTGCCTATACAGGTCTCATAGCGGTGACACGGACGTAACTTGACTCTTCACGCCCCTGAGTTTGACGACTGACAAAGTTCTAGAGCAATATCCTACAGCAGAATTAGTTATTTTGGGAGACTTTAACGCCCACCATCGTGAGTGGCTCAGTTCTCGAACCAATAACTATGCAGGGATATCTGCTCATGAATTTGCTCTGACCTATGGATTCTCTCAGCTGGTACTTTCTCCAACGAGAATACCAGATATAGAGGACCATACGAGCTCCTTACTGGACCTTCTGCTGACTACACGTCCGGATGGATACTCCGTCTCAGTGGATGCGCCTCTTGGCTCCTCGGACCACTGTCTCGGCCGGACTCAAATGTCATGCACACAACCTGATCCTTCTGGGCCAACTAATTGGCGTCGTGTGTGGCATTATAAGTCGGCAGACTGGGATGGATTGCGAGAATTCTATGCATCGTACCCGTGGAGGCAGATCTGCTATAGCTCAGAAGATCCTGACGTCTGCGCAGCCGCAGTCACTGAGACAATCCTCGCTGGTATGGAATGTTTCATTCCTAACCTGCGAGTAGCTGCCGGCGTCAAAAAACGACCGTGGTTTAATAGGTCTTGCAGAGAAGCTAAAACTCTTAAGCAAACTGCGTATGAGGCTTGGACCACGGCTCGTAATAATAAGGATCCGAATATTTCTGAGTTAAAACGCAAATTAAATGCTGCCTCGAGGTTCAGTAAGAAAGCAACTGCCAGAGCAAAATTCCAATTCATAGGCAAAATAGGTGGGCGACTTGCGAGCTATCCTTCTGGGAGTCGTGCTTTCTGGTCGCTTGCTAAAGCTGCCGAGGGGAACTTCTGCCAGTCATCATTACCACCACTGCGAAATACCGATGGTGACTTGGCCCACAGTGCAAAAGAGAAAGCCGATCTATTGGGCAGTCTCTTTGCCTCTAACTCGAATGTGAACGACGAAGGCGCTGTACCACCTACTTTACCGTGGTGCGGTAAGACCATGCCGGAAATCTCTATAACACAGCGCGAGGTCCGGCGGGCGTTGCTTTCCCTAGACGTTCATAAGTGGAGTGGGCCAGACGGCATACCAGCAGTGGTGCTTAAGCAGTGTGCTCCTGAGTTATGTCCTGTACTCACGCGCCTCTTCACGCTTTCCTACCACACTAGGCAATCATGGAAGACTGCGAATGTGCACCCGGTGCCCAAAAAGGGCGATAGATCAGATCCATCGAATTACAGGCCTATCGCTATAACCTCTCTCCTCTCCAAGGTGATGGAGCGTGTGATTAACACACAGCTTTTGAGATACCTAGAAAAACACGACCTGATCAGTGACCGTCAATATGGCTTTCGCCACGGTCGCTCAACTGGTGACCTTCTAGTGTATCTCACACACCGATGGGCACTAGCCATTGAGAGTCAGGGGGAGGCATTGGCATGTAGCCTAGACATAGCGAAGGCGTTCGATCGGGTCTGGCACCGGGGTCTTCTATCGAAGTTGCCTTCTTACGGAGTGCCCGAGGGTTTGTGCAAATGGGTGGCTAGCTTTTTGTCCGGCAGAAGCATACGAGCCGTAGTTGACGGTAGTTGCTCTGATAGCATGGACATTAATGCTGGCGTCCCGCAAGGCTCTTTGCTGTCTCCTACGCTGTTTCTACTGCACATCAATGATATGTTGGACATCAACAACATACATTGCTATGCAGATGACAGTACTGGAGACGCTTATTACACGGGCCGTGCAAGCATCCCACGTTCCGTTGTGGAGGAAAAGCGTGAAGAACTTGTGTCTCAAATCGTGATCGGTCTGTCCAAGGTCTCTGACTGGGGGCGCGAAAACTTGGTCCGATTCAACCCTTCAATGACACAAGTCTGCGCGTTCACCGCTAAGAAAACCCCATTCACTGTAGTCCCACAATTCCAGAACACTCCCCTCTCCATCTCCAAGAGCATTGGGATCCTTGGCGTTGACATCTCCAGCGATGTTCAGTTCCGAGATCATTTGCTAGACAAGGTAAGGCTGGCGTCCAAAAAACTTGGTGTACTCAACAGAGCGAAGCAGTACTTCACGTCGGGGCAAAGGTTGCTACTTTACAAGTCGCAAGTCCGGCCCCATATGGAGTACTGCTGCCATCTCTGGGCGGGTGCACCTGGATACCAGCTTGGCCCTTTTGACTCGGTTCAACGACGGGCTGTGAGAATTGTCGACTATCCCAAACTCACTTGCGGTATCGAGCCCTTAAGTCTGAGGAGAGACTTTGCCTCCCTGTGTGTGTTCTACCGCTTGTACAATGGATTGTGTTCTGAGGAATTGTTCGAAATGATGCCCACGGCTACTTTCTACCATCGCACCGCTCGCCATCGACAGGGAATTCATTCTCACACTTTGGAACCAAAATGGTCGTGTACAGTGCGGTTTCAGAGCAACTTCCTCGCGAACCCTTGGGTTGTGGAATGAGCTCCCTGCCAAGGTTTTCTCTAAGGACTACAGTATGGGGTTCTTCAAAAAAGAAGTTATTAGATTTCTGAAAGGTCGGCAACGCGCGAGTGATGCCCCTAGTGTTGCAAGCGTCCATAGGCTACGATGACCGCTTACCATCAGGCGGACCGTAGGCTTGTTTGCCACCTTAGTGGTATAAAAAAAAAAAAAAAAGATAGGTCTTCAAAAATTATATTGAGGTTTCTAATATCATTTATTTCTAAACTGAATAGTTTGCGCGAGAGACACTTCCAAAGTGGTAAAATGTGTCCCCCCCCCCCCCTTAGAAGATTCTAAAATAAGAGAATGATAAAACTAAAAAAAATATATGATGTACATTACCGTGCAAACTTCCACCAAAAATTGGTTTGAACGAGATCTAGTAAGTTTACTTTTCATTCAATCAACTCAAATATAAAAATAAAAAAAACATATTTTTTGTTTGTGTTTGTAAAGTACATAACGGTGGTAGGTACGGAACCCTCGGTGCGTGAGTCCAACTCGCACTTGGCTGGTTTTTTACAATGAGGATAGTCGGATATTTCTTATGATTTCTTTAATTATCGTCCATCATTTGCTTCATACTCAGGTATTTTTGCTACTTTCTTCGGTGAGTAATGGATACGACACCTTAGAAAGCGCTTCAAGTTGTAACATTACTTCAAGCAGGCGTTTCGCAACGTGAGGTCGCTCGGAGACTTCGAATCAGCAGATCTTCGGTATAACGAGTTTACAGACGATACCCAGAGACTGGAGAATTCGATCGCCGACCAGGTACGGGCAGACCTAGGGCTACATCAGCAGCAGATGATCGTTATATCCAACTTAATGTTTTGCGAAATCGCCGCCTTAATACAGTTCAAGTCCAACGATGTCTGCGTGAGGAACGCCAAGTGGTCTTAAGTTCAGATACCGTCAGAACGAAGCCTGACTCCAAAAAGAGCTGCAACAGGCCCAAAATTAACGGTAGCCCACCGTTGAGCACGACTTCAACTTGCTCGAGAGCATAGGGATTTGACGTTAGAGCAGTGGGGCATATGTACTTTTGACTGATGAGACCAGGGTGAGTCTACATGGAAGTGATCGAAGTCAGAGAGTATATCGTCGCCCTGGAGAACGTTATTCTCAGTGTTGCATCGAGGAAACTGTTGCTAATCGAGGGGGATCTGTATTGTTCTGGGGCGGCATCTATTTAAGCGCACATGCAGCTTTAATTTACATCAAATCGACGGGCCGTACACGTGGATTAATTTCTCATCGCTACATCACTGAAATCCTCGCAGATCATGTGGTACCTTACGCAGGATATATCGGGCAGGATATGCAGTTGATGCATGATAATGCACGACCTCATGTTGCACATGTGGTGACCCAGTACCTACGCGAAGTCGGCATTCGCACAAAGGACTGGCCAGCTCGAAGCCCGGACTTGAATCCGATAGAACACTTATGGGATGAGCTGAATCGTCGGGTTTGAGCCCGGGTTGCTGCTCCAACAAGCCTTCTCGAGCTGCGAATCGTAATTGTAGAGGAGTGTAATGCAATTCATCAAGATTTTGTCATCAGGCTTGTGAGGTCGATGAATACCAGGATGCTGGCAGTTATCCGAGCAAGGGGAGAAAATACTCAATACTGATCAAAAACTTTTAAATTTTTTTCTTTCTGGCTTTAATTTGTTTCTTTTCATTTCGTGGTCACTAATGATTAACACGACTGGAAAACGACTCTTCATTGAAAAATGGTCAATAAACCCTTAATAAATTGATTAAACCCAATGAGTTTCCAATCATTTCAATCCACATAAAACGTACTTTCTGTAAGTTTAACTTTGATAATTGTAAGTTTCATACTTTTTGACTATGTATTTTTATATACACATATTATGTTTATTTTAAGTTTATTATGGTTTTCATGTATCCATATTATACCTAAATTCTACAGGCAGCTTGTATTTCCTTCCTTCACATCACAACGAACAATCCAACCAATTAAGCTGAAATTTGGCGCATAGATTTTTTTTATACCACTAAGGTGGCAAACAAGCTTACGGTCTTCCTGATGGTAAAAATCATAAGTTCCCGCTGGAATAACTATAACCGAATTCTACGTGGACATTCTAGCTTGCTATAGCAAACTTTCTTATTATGAATCTATGTTAATAAACATACGATCAAGGATTTAGCGTGGGTGGAGCCGCGAGCAAAAACTAGTGTTTTTAATAATAAACAACGCTATTCCAAAATATATGACGTGTAAATATGCCTATATATAAGTCCACGGTCGCAGTTAATTAATACAATAGAAGTTAAGTTCTTTTGTATCACATTTATTCAAAAAGAGCTCGTTGGTTCCTCGTATACAGGGATTAAAGTTGCACTTTGACTCCCTAGGGACACAAATAGGTGATAAAAAGTATAGTATATTACTCGGTCGCCATCCTTTGAACCCCTCGCTGTGCTCCGGATTCTACCTCAGAATCCCACGCCATGCTCGGGATTCTACTCTAGAATCCTTCGCTCCACTTTGGATTCAAAATAGCACCCTCGCCGTAAAATTATTATTTTGATCTCTTTTGATACAATCTACTATTGCTCAAGGAAATACTTTTCGATTGGAAAACTACTGTTTCTACTTTAATATTAATATTCCCCTTTTGAGAGAACACGCATTTCACCGACATCAATAACATAGAATTCTAAGATCTTGCTTTCGATTTTCAATCTACCTAATATTATTAAAACCTATAATAAATTTGCAAAACAAAAAGTATGTCAAGTTTACATTTATCGTTCAATGTCAGTAGAGTGAGAGCGCGCGGGTGTCGCTTTCCCAGGACGCGGACGGTGCCGGTGGCGGCGCAAGGCGACAACACGGCCGACAGCTGCGTCCGGGACGATGACGTCACCACAACTATCAGGAACTCGAGAATTTCCTTTATTACTTTTCACGACAGCATTCACATATTTCATGCTGTTTTGGTCTCCTCGTACAGTGAAGCTAAGGTTGTTCTTTTGCAGCCTTACGTTAAAACTGCATATTTTCTCACACAACGCCATAACAAATTCTGAAAGGAATATCGTATTCAATTGTAAATATTTGAAGGTCAATATTTCATTACAAATATTAATATGCAAATATTTGCAATATTATAAGATATTTTTTTTTAATCAAAACTTACAGCCCAGCTTTCCATCATATATCTACATTTTTAAAAAAGGTTGAGGAGGAAAGACGTTTAGCTTCAAAGCTCTCTTGAGTTTTAGAGGCATACCGGTGTCATGCTGATGCAGCGCTTAATTGTGAGAGTTCACAAATGGTTCACAATGTGTAACCAGATGTTTGTAGAAACCATCTTTGCGAAGTTTCATCCGATGACATGCAACCGTTGTAATGAAACACTTCCACTTTCGTGAAAGTGAAAGAGCCCGTGGCGTTACGAGGTTCTAGGCCAGGTTTTGGTTGATTAATCAATGAAAGCATTGATGTCGCTTGCGATGGAATAACTATCAATTTTGTTTTATTGTTACTTTCTTGGTATCACAACATTATTTGTAGAGATCCTATATTAATTTGTTATTCGATTTATAGAGCAAGTTTTTTTTAAAGGTACGAATGATTGAATTATTAATTACTAGCTCCCTTCCGCGGCGTAGTTCGGTTACTAGTGTAGGATTTCTACCTAAACTCCTATTACAGTAAGGAAGCTCGTGAGCTTGTTTGCCACCTTAGTGGTATAAAAAAAAGTAAGATGCTGAACCAAGCTATAGCTGTAGCTATAGTTCTTCCCCGTAGAATTTGGTGATAGTTAATTCTGCGGGAAGTTTAGTATTTTCCGGAATAAAAAACCTATCTCTTTCTTCGTTTCTTCAACTATCTCTGTGCCATTCAGCTGAATTTAAGACTAATTGGATGCTCCTTTACGACGTGAGGGAACGACGAAATTGACTTCAAGCCAGTACAAAATTTATATTAAATAAAATTATTTGTTTACATTGTGTAGCCAAAGAAAAGATGGGCGAATTGCATAAAATCTAACAATCTTTAAAAAAATTCAGTTTCTATTGACAATTTCAAGTTTGATGTGAAAAATATAAATCATAATAGAAATACATTCTGTTATTTAATACCGCAATGTATTTTATTTACCTCAAACTTGGAATTGGAAAACAAAATGAATTTTTAATCCAAAAACAAATGAATAAATGACAAAAGTCATTAAATTTGCCCATCCCTAAGTGTATCCTGTGTATACTCCGACGGTAAACAAAAGTTACGTTGTACCGAGGTAGACGATAATCCCAATTTCAATCATACGGCCATTTTAAGTTATCTCGTATGAAACTTTTAAATATTCCAATTATCTACATTTGGTAATGGGTAATCTTAAAATTGCATTTGATTTTGTCGTAAACAAAAGATGATATAAGTGGTCTAATTTGATATTAAAATATCAACGATATTGTAATTGAGCGTTTAGAGTTACCCTGCTGCAGCTATTTTAACACGCAAAAAGGCGAAAATAAAAAAAAATAAGAATATTGATGCTACAATGGAAGAAAACTAAAAGGCGTCTTTTATTAACCCGGTTTAATTATTTATTTGTGTTGGCTAAAGTGAGCTAGTACCTGTCGGCTCTATCCTTCCACACGTCCTGGAACTACGTCAACTTACTAGTGTTTTAGGCAGATTAATTAGGTACACATGGGAATGCCGTGAGATAGACTAGTTACATTACTGGAGTCACTTAAAATGCGGACTGGAAACTCCACATACCTCCTCCGGTGGTTAAGGCTCTCCCTGTTCCTTTAATTACCACCTATTTAAACGCTGCGTTGTCCAGCCCGCAGTTTTGAATAATCGTTCCTTGAGTTCGTTGCAAGGAGCACTGGAACGCTGGGTGGCAAGACGTTAAAATGCGCTGATCAGAGATATGGCTGTATGATTATATGTTTCTTTATTCGATGATACCCACCTTTAAGGAGTTTATAAAAATAGGTCTTTAGGAAGAGAAACTATCTAAATATAAAGAGGAGTCTTTACGAAAATATATAGATTAATTTTCTATTAAGCACGAGTAGCTTTCCTAATTCAATGAAACACTGTATGTTTATATAAGATTTATGTATAAACTAAGAGCGCATATGTTGCCTAAAATTTTTGTAACTAAAATAACAATTTAAACAGAATTTTTGTTTCGAAATATTTTAGTATATTTATTTTGCTCGAAAAAAGTAAAGGAATACTATCATGGCTGTTCGGTTCATTGGCGTTTCAACATTGGTTGCTGGCTCAGCGTTGTATAAACTCGAATGGCCAACAAATATTAACTTAACCATTTATGTAACTTCACACACTTATCATTTGTGTTTGTCCATCTGTGCCCTCGACCAGAGCTCACGTTGGCACTCGAGCTTCTCAAGTGGCTAACGCTTACCATCCTATTAAACCTTCACCGCGACATAGGTATATGTACTCTTTGATAAAATATTTTATTGTTATTTTAACGACGAAGGTTCTGTTTTTAATTCATTTAGTTATTGCTTTTTTATTAAAATCATCTTATCCATTGGCCGGTATGTATGTATATACATGTGTGTATGTGGATATAAAAAGTAAAACTAAAATTAAAAAAAAACACCCTCGACATAGGTAATCTTAAAAAAAAAATATTTTGTAAAATGAAAAGAATAGCAAATCTAAGAAAATCCGTCTAGGCCACCCTTGCCAATTCTGTTCCTAATTAAGTGTCTCACTTATATGCAGCAATTGATATCAATTAAAGACAAACATTTATTTGCGTATCCAATCCTTATCAGCCTCATACATCCCCCTGTGGGGGCCTACCCTCACCGAGGGCGTTTTGATCCATATTCTACATGCGGGCCCAGTGTGGATTGTGAACTTCACATACTTATTTTTTAAAGTATGCAGGTTTTCTCACGATGTTCTCCTTCACTTAGGATCCAAAGTAAAATCGAAACCTCCGATTACCAAACGTACCCAATATCCAACTTCATTTTAATTAGACATCTCATAAAACTGCAAAATATTAGTTGTCAGGGCAGTGAATGGCAGCCCTCACAGATTTTCTCAGATTTGTAATTTAACTTACGTTCCGTCCGAAACACATACATATATGTACAAACACACACACACATATAATCGGAAACACTTTTTAGTTGTTACTTTGCATTATACCTAATACTTTCTAGTGGTATAAAAAGATGTGATAAATGGTTTATCTGATATCAATTACACACCGGAATTGAAATTGAGTGTCGAATGTTTTTTTACGTTTTTTACCAGAAGGCATCCAGAAGGTAAAGACAAAATAGTCACGGACGTAGTTTCAGAGTATAGACAAGATATATTGTTGTGACAAACAGTAATCCAAAAAAACTGGTCAAGTGTGTGTTATACACATGTTCCAGGACTTGTATTCTGTATTTGTACTAATCTTTATTCAGCGCCAGTGGCTGGATTCACACGCACGCACCCACATCATAATGTGGGAGATAGCCTTTCTAGTGTTGAATTCTACTGTGTTTTATCTGACATAAAAAATGACATCAAAAACAATAGTATAATAAATATATTTACAATAATACGGGCAATGAAACAAGATAAAATAAATTAATGATAACAATTTTGTTAATTACTAAGTTAAAGCGAGGCTTGACCTAGATATTTAGACACGGGTGACCTGACACAAGATGCTCTTGGCTCTAACATTATTAGACAGATGCAGCCTCCGAGTATGTCTGTTAAGTTAATGCCTAAGCTTATAAGTTTCAACTCAACGTCGCTGGCAACGTGTCAACTTGACAGCTATAGTTTTAGCAAGAGTGAGTTGTTAGATAAATTACTTAAATTACTTGTACATCTTTGTAGAGTCTACTAAAAGCCTGAGAGTGCATAAAAACGGTATTTTTTGCGAAAGTTTTACAATTCAAAAATGAAACCTACAGATAGTATGTAAATCTTCATGGTATGTATGTTTTTATCGTCCTTAGTTTATGGTGTTTATTTATGGTTAAAGGTTATAAGCACCTACCGAAACTAAGTCACTATGTATTTGTAGAAAAAAAATACAGTAGGAAGAAAATACATATTTTATATAATTTTTACGCTGGCAACACAAATTTTACCGTTGGACCTTTGTTTTTCAAGAGGAAAATATTTATTAGTAGGGCATTAAAGAACATACTCGTATTGTTGGACATAGGTCACAATCTAAAAGACTGTTCAGGTACTTACATTATTCAACTGATCAAATGCGTATTATTATAATGCATTTGATAATAATATGCATATTATTATATTATTATTCCACATCAAGATATATCTCTTAATATTATGTTTAGATGTTATTAGAATTAGTATTTTTTTTTAATCATAATTAATTGTTAGTTGCTGCTGATTATATGGATCCTTTGGGGTAATTAAAATTGTCAGTAGCATCGAGTTTCGCGCTATTTTATTTAATTTTTTTATGAAAACACTTTTCTATCTATATTTTATATAAAAGTTTTTTCAAAACTTTTTAAATAAGTATCTGTACAAGAACTGAACCTGACTTCCTATTTACCGTAACAGAGAAAGAAAACAATGAGTTGCTCAAAAAAAGAAAAGAATAATTCATTAGGTACATATGTATATACAGTGGCAACGACAGAAAACATAAATATTTTCTTGTGTGATTTATGCTTTGCCGACGGGCGATATCGATGGATCTATTTCTCCATGAATATGGATCATTAATCATACATTGACATCGCCGCATCGGGCTCGCTTCTAAGCAACAGCAAAGATAATATAACTGTTACCAGAGTCAAAAGAATGCAATGTAGTGTTTTGATTTCCTCCTCATTTCAGTACTGATTGTAAAAAAAATATATTTGTCCCTTGTGTTTAGTCTGACCACTAATTCTAACCACATTGTGATGAGGGTGTTATTTGTGTTACAGCCACTAGTTATCCCTTCTGAGGATTAAAACCGTAAAGATATACATACAATTAAATATAGACGATCTACAGTTATGAAATAAAACATATTTTCAATCCTCATCTATTTAGCGACATTTAATTGTATTATTTTTTAATTGAAACTGTTTTGATTGTTTTATATTTTAATTTAGCAAGATGGAAATATTGATTAAATATTAGTCGAGGTAATAAATACTAGCAAAAAAAACCGATAAACTAAATTATAATGTCTAAAACTTATATGATGTAATCTGTGGTCGGGGACTTTACACTATTGCTGCAAACGACATACCAAGCGCAGGAGTGTAACATGGGCGTTGCGAAGGGGGACAGGTGTGTTTGGCCTACCGTAGAATCCTCCTGGCCCACCCTAGAAAGCTATATCACATTTTCCAACAAGCTCGCATCGCAATAAATACTGAACGAAATGTATTCGTATTTGCATAGGCAACACAGATAAGATAACAAAGATAGTCTGTTAATTGCTTGTCGTTATAGGATCTAATGAACCTTATTGCGATCGCTCCCGGCTTTACAGTATCAATAAACTATCGGATACGGAACATCCTGTAATTACTAAATTTAGGATACGGTTTACCTCGTTCTGGGCCGTCCCGTCTCCACGATGCCTCGTAAAGCCATTTAATCACAATGTTCCTCGTTCATTAAGTCGACGGCTGAAGGTATTTTGTCACGCGCTCTGTGAAATGCTAATTTATTTCAGCACACTCGATATTAGCTTGTTGTTTTAACTTTTGTTAGGTCGAACGTTTTAATTATACGTGGGAACTTCAAAGGATAGCGGATTTCACCAACTAAATTTTGACGTGACAACGTCTTATAAATTGGTTTGCCGGGTGACACTTCAAGAAACTGCGTTACGCTCCGCTCACGTTATGCGCTCACAATGAGATCGAGTGAGAGGCACGCGCCCGCCTAAGAGCGAGAGAGACAGACATAAAATCATTGTCACGTAAAACTTTCGCCCGTATACCGACTTTACAGGCAACCAGTTTTTATTTTGTTTGTAGATTAACAACTAGATGACTGGTAAGTCATTACTGTAAGGTATGTTTAGGGTTCCGTACCCAGAGGGTGCCAACGGAGCCCAATAGATATTACTAAGATTACGCTGTCTGTCTGTCCCATCATTAAAAGGCTCTACCTTTTAGACCGTAATAGGTAGAAGCCTCTATTTTTTACAGAATATGTGTTATAATGGGGGATTATCTAACAAATAAAAAAAAGTTAAAATTTAAGGGGGGTTCCCATAAAAGAAAAAAGAAACTCATTTTCGTTGTTTTTGCTCTATCGTAAAAACAGAAAGACATACAAACTTTAAACTTGGTGAAAAATAGTATGAACTCTAAAGTATAACAACAAATAATAAAAACCGGCCAGGTGTGAGACGGGCCCAATCATTAAGAGAAACAGTAAGAAATTTGTTTGTTGGAAACGATATTCAAAGTCAATCAACGTGGGGCTTGGTTAGTACTTGGATGGGTGACCGCTTAGCGGCACACTTTTTTTTGTGTTTGTAAATTATGTAAATGGTGGTAGGTACGGAACCCTCGGTGTGCGAGTTTAACTCACACTTGGCCGGTTTTTTTATATTTTGATATGAAACTATAAGCAGACATTAAATTGAGTTTTCTATTATATTTATTTTCTAAAAACCATTCAGTGTTTACTTTACACCACAAAAAGGGTCAACAAAAACATGGCATACCTGCTGGGCCGTGAAAGTGTTTTTTTCTCTTCTAGCTTTAGCAAACTAGTTTTAGCGTGGGATTCCTACGGCAATTTTGACCTTTTGAAGCGGTTCAACGACGGGCTGTGAAATTTGTCGACTATCCAAAACTTGCCGTATAGAGCCCTTAAGTCAGAAGAGAGACTTGGCTTCCCTGTGTGTATTCTACCGCTTGTACAATGGGATGTGTTCTCAGGAATTGTTCGAAATGATGCCCACGGCTACTTTTTACTATAGAACCGCTCTCCATCGGCAGAGAATTCATTCTCACACTTTAAAACCGAAATGGGTCTTGCGCGAACGCTTGGGTTTTGGAATGAGCTCCCTGCCATATTTAAGAAAGGTTAGCAACACGCGAGTGGTGAGAGGCCCTGGTTTTGCAATCGCCCATAGGCTACGGTGGCCGCTTACCATCAGGCAAAACGTAAGCTTGTTTGCCACCTTAATGGTATAAAAAAAAACTCCTTATAGTAAAGTTTTTTTTTTTTTTTTTTTTTATCAGGTAGAAATCGGCTTCTAGGCGCTGGCGTATCAACATTCATTTTATTTATACATAAATCCGACAACGTTAAGACAGTTATGGCGCCGCGACAAAATATATGACTGAATGGCTAGGCAGCTACCAAAAATCCATATGTGACGACGACATAGGCTAGTTGGGTGCGCATCCCCTCGTCTCTTCGCTCATCTTACCTCGCGATTGTTGTCTAAACGCCTTCGATGGCGACTGAATAAAAGCTTGTTTAGGCTGTGGTATTGAGAAGAATCATAGACCAGATTTTAAGTTATTAGACTTCACGCAATACAACTGTAAAAACCGCATTCAATTCCTTGCAGTTACGGTCATCATCTCTCGGCTCGTGCGCTTTTCATAAAATACTACCTAACTGCTCGTCGCTACGCTTCTCGCTACCTAACTTTGTCCTACCTAGCTTTTCCATTTTTAAGATGTGGAAGAAGTTAGGTAGCGAGGAAATAGAATCGCGGCTGTGTTAAACTTGGCACTGTACCTTACGGATTTTTGATTTATGCCTACATACCGCCAAAAAGTTTTTATTGGTCTTATAATTAATAAAATGAATTAAGACAATTTGTTTTAAAAAATATGTACCATATCTATTGCGCAATTTTACCTAAATTCCTTTTATTTTTTGTGACGCAACAATCGAAATCCACTTACATAATATTTTGAAGACAAGCCTGTATGGCTCACACCTTTCCCTTTCAGCAAAGATAAAAGCAAACATCATTAAATTTGTATAATATTTGGTTGCTTTAGCGCCATTTGTTGGGCATTAAAGGGCAAAAGTTATTTTTTTTTACGAAAAACTTATGGTTTCCGCCGATTTTTGTATTTCATTTGTGGGTCAGAAGGTGCTAGGATTTTTATATTAATTCTATCTTTTAAATCATTGCCATAAAGAATTACGTGAATCCTGTGTCCGTATAGTGCTTACTGCGCGCTACAGGTACACCATAAATCAGCAAATGTAAAATAAAAAAGCATTCTTTACGTGATACTGTGTAGTGTAGTAGGTATATAAAATAGTCCAATAATGTATAAATAGTCTCTCTCTCTCTCCTTTTACTTTGTTACATTTTTTTGTCTCTTACATTAATGCCATAAAGCAGCCTTTATCAGTAGGTACCTATATCCTGTCTCCACGCCAGAACTGGCTTCCGGCTGGCGCTGAGCCAACGCCGTAGTCCCCAACACTACGAGTATACGACCAAAGTTACGGTCTTCTATTAAAACAAACCATCGCAATTGCATGAAATACAACCGAAAATTTTATTTATGACTGCTGTTGAAAGCGTAATTTGTGTTAAAATAAACTACTATTTTGTGCAATATGGGTCATGTTTCGAAATATGTAATTTACGATTAATATCGTCTTTTAAAATATATTGTGTTATCTTTGTAAGATTCCATAACCATACTAATGGCAAATCATCATCATAATCGATGGGTTTCTATTCTACAGATCCAAGAGTGCAATTTACAACTCCCCCCTTACATGTTATAAAGAAACAAATTAGTAAGTTTGATAAAAGCACTATACAAGCTTGGCCACAACTGAGCATAACCGGACTCTGTGAGGCGTGCCTCCGCTATACCTAGTCCCGCACACTCACGATCGCCCGGTTAAGCTGCGTTTGCGGGCCGCGGCAGTAATGTACCTACTATAAATAAATCTGATCATGCGGTCAATGAGGTCTGTTAATGCCCCAAAGTCAGCAAAGTTTGTGTTACGGATACCAGTCTAGTATTCCTTTATATCAATGTATTTGCCGAAGAAACTATGTATTCGTTCTACATGATCAAATTTATTTGAATAAGTAACGATATCGTAACCTATGTATCTGCGAAAGGACACCGAGTAGGGTATTGATAAAAATACAATTTAACAAACATCATGTAAATAACAAAATTTTTGACCAAAATCAAGAAAACTAGCAACTTTTTGACTATTCCTTTAAACATTTAGTAAAGACTGCCTAGTAAAATCAATTCTCGTACCAACCTTTTCTGAAATTCGATCAGCCTATAGCAGTCCTCTGCTGGACATAGGCCTTTCCTAATGAACACCACTACATCCCGTCCTCAACCTTTCTCATCAACCACTTCCAGCTACCCTTTTCGGATCATCGGTCCAACCAATCAATCCGTGGTCCACTCAAGACTCGTCTGCCCCAACGGCCATCGGTTCTGCGACAAACACGATCTGCCCATTACCTACTACTTCAACTTGCTTATTCTGTGGGCTATGTTGAAATTATCTGAAATATACATTTGAAAATTGATATAGACTGTTTTAAATTTATAATTTTAATAATTTCGTGCAACATTATAACAAGTACCTGGAGACCGAGTTTTGCTCGTTTTTTTAACAACGCCATCTATTGTCAAGTAGCCTTAGTGTTGCTTAATAACGCCATTTATTGTCATGGAGCTTTAGTGTTGATGTGTCGGTAAAGAATAGTATTACTAGATGTCAGTCATATTTTTCAGTTTATCATTGCCTGAAAACACGAATAAAACAACGTTTTCTATAAATAAAACCTAGCTAGATCGATTTATCGCCCCCGAATTTCATGAAAATCGTTGGAGCCGTTTCCGAGATTCAGATTATTTTTCTATATATGAATATATATACATACTCGTGTATACAAGAATTGCTCGTTGAAAGGTATTAGATATTAAACGGGTCTTATCACGATAGGTTTGTTGATGGTCGCGTTGCTCGAAAGACGCACAAGACGAAGGGTAGATAGATATATCTGCCCCATGTTATACCATTGTCTGCTACCTGCACTGCGCATCTGCGCATCTCCGCAACCAAGGTGCAAGAAACTGTGCTGAAATATCGGAAACAAAATGAAACGTATCGTAGTCGGACCCGTTTAAAATATTATTGCATAAAAAAACCAATCATTTATTTCCCGAGCTTTGGTTTTGTAATAATAATGCAAGACATATTTAAGACCTGCCTTTAAAGGATCAATATTCAATTATTTCGTCGGCTAGTAAAATAAAATTCCAGAACTAAAAAAAAATCCTTCTTTAGAAATAAGTACGTTGTTTCCGTATCTTATCTGGACCGACTAAAGTAAGTTCTTTTCCTGTTGTTTTGTTATTCGATACGGGGTTGAAAACAATAGGGTAGTATATTGATATCTCCAGAGTCCTCGAGCGGTTGTTCCGATCGCGAGGCGGTCTCTTAGGGAGCTCAAGTATCTTCAGCCGTGCTACTCGCCGCCAGATTCCCTCTTTGTCTCAATCCACTGAGAAGATATAAAGTGGGTAAGAGCTTTTGAGACTTCAGAATGGAATTTGCAAGTCTTAAAAAATGTCACATTAAAAAAAATTAAACCAGCAGTAGTGACTGAGATAAGTGTTTTTTAAAATTAAAAATTCGCGTGCTACATATATTTCTTTAAAGGTTTTTATCGTGACCTCGTCCGTTCAGAGTTCACAGAAGAGTACGCAGAATAATGCTACAAGGATAACCATTTAGAGGATGACTTCATTCCATATTTACCTTAGGAGATGTTTTTCCGAGAATAAACGGTGAAATTATTAGACTAGCCCCAGGTTTGACGGATTTTGCTCTTTAAATTGGCATAATAATGGCAAATATGTTATATGAAGCTAGGTTTACACGATCACAAAAATTTTACGATTTTTTTATTAGATTATACTAAAAATTATATAAATACTTACTACCGTTTTATATTTGGAATCTCTAAGGCTACACAGGTAGGAGCCTCGCTTAAAGCTAAGAGCCCCAAGCACTCTGGCGGCTTGATCGTAGCGAACAGACAAAATAGTAACTATGACGGTAGCACTGCGCTAGGTAACGAACCTAGCCATAGATTAATATGTAATAATGATTATTACATAACATGTAACACAGTTTTTTTTTATATTACTCAGCGCCGTCAGGTCTCAAACTAAGCAAGGCTTGTGCTATGGATACCAGACAACGGATACAAATAAAAATGCATACTTTTTTGTGTGAATACATACATATTATATATAAAGAAAACACCCAGCCTCAAGACAAACACAAATAATATATGTTTGTCTTGTGCGGGAATCGAACCCACGCCCCTCGATTCAGCAGTCGGGTCACTGAGCCACGGAGCCGACGAATATTATAGAACGCAGCTAAGCATTTATACGCACACACAGCCTTACCAAATTAAAAATATTGAATAAAACTAATATAGCATTTGAAAATATACTGCTTACTACCGGACACAGATTTCTTTTATAGATATTTGACATGGATCAGACCTTCCTTGTCGTCGAGGAGGTCGTAAAATCCTCAGTTTGTTGGCTATTGCTTTTATGCAGATATCGTTTGTCCACCATTTTATTATTCTCCGCATCCAATCTACTCTTCTTTGTCGATGCTATATAAAAAAAGCCCTATAAAAATGACTTCGTAACTAAATACTCTCGTAAATATAACCCTTCGTTTCTTAATACCCTCGTAAGTATAACCCTATGTATCTAAATATTCTCGTAAGTAGGTAGGAATATAACCGCAGCTTTGACCTACATAATACTGTAAGGTAACACAGAGGCTGATCAAAGTAATAATCCGCTGGGAAAAGTTATTTACTTGAGCTTTTAAGCAATTAACTTTCTATTCTAAGTCAGCCTGCGAGAAAATCCATTGTGTAAACTCTTAGCGGGCATTTTACAACTGTTTACGAGCGTTTAGCTGAAAAATGGCAGCTATCAATTTATGAGCTTAAATTACCTTTTCTTTAATAAATGACATTCCATTTAATAATTTCATTTTATATTACCTGTACATGTAATAATGCTACCAATTTTACTTTAATAATCTATACCTACCTACCTACTATAATGGCTAAGAAATAAGGAAAGTGTATAAAATTACGGAAAAGGTTATTTTTAGAAACCCCTTTTGGAAGGAATTTAAAAGAAAAATTGAACTACAAAAATAATTATAACAGTTAATGAATTACCTGATTCTGTTTTGTAAAAGTTAAAATTCGTAAATTAAAAAAATTAATAATAAGAATTTTATATATTAGGGACAGCAAACAAGACAGACAAAACAAGAAATTAACTTGTAATAAAACAATTCTCTGATACCTAAATAATGGATATTACTCTACAATTATATGCAAGTACCTATCTGCTTGTGTACTTACAAAATAAAATATAAACTCTATTTATTTTATTTTTTATGGTTTCGCATCTTTCATGGGTCCTGTCGCAATACCATTTCAGGGTTCTGTACTACAAATGTAAAAAATATCCTTACAGTCTAGCCTCCTTAGTCTTAAACTCCTGTGTGTGGCTGTCTCGTCTGTCTGTGTATAACAGCTGTCTTTCAGAAAGTCAGCACCTATAAATGAAGGGCTTGGGACATAAGTGTTTGTGGGTGTGTATGTATGTACATGAGCTTTCTTTTTTTCCTTATTTCAATCGATTTCTCTTTACCCGGTATCACGAAGTGGTTAAATTTCCAAAAATATTTAAATAATAGTGGTTCATATTTTTTTATTAATCTTTATGTAACATATTCAATTTCGCTAAAACAAGTTCCATTGGATTTTAGGGTGCTATATTCAAATATGACTTATCTAATATGGCGCGAATTTTTTTGCCAAATTTCTTTGATAACAAATAGAAATAACTCATGCGGTAATTGATGCCATACCATATTTAACTTCTCTTTAGGGAGTTATTATAATAGGTTCAAAAACTGAAATCTTTCTTAGTTTTCTTTACGTTTTGAGACCTGGAGAATCATTTGCCATTATTTTAAGACTGATGTATGTTTGTGTGTAAGTATATGTATGTAAGCTTTTTTTTGCCTCTCGATATCTCACGAACCAATGGACCAATGTGTCTCGTGACTATATCAATCGAGTGTGAGCAAAATCGGTCTAGCCGTTTATTTCTATCGCTAGAAAACTAATTTATTTTAAAGACGCAATAATAATCTTCATGTGTCTTAAGAGATGTTGCTCGTGCGGTTTCGAACTAATTTTTTTATTATAATAATTATATACTCCTATAATTAGAATAAAGCCTGATACTGGAAGTACCGGCGTCAGTCCTAGATGCCAGGTCACCTATGCCGTTAGCATTTAGGTCAACCCCAGCTCATTGTGAACTAAATCGATGTTTACTAACTAAACAACAAACAGCGCAATGTAATACTGCCAGAATTGGTTCAATCCAATGTGTTTATTTACTGTTTACTAACTTCGCATCGCGCCCCTTGTCACCGGGAACGTTAGACTAGAAAGTCTATTTACAATAGAAAAAACAGGCAACCAGCTCGTAAGTCATCAAAGGCTTTATGTAACATAATGACTTGTCTTGTGGAACTCTTTAAAATATATGATTTTTTTGGTTAATTATATAAATGCATCAGACGAATAGATCAATTTGCATTAGAAGGTAAATGTTTTTGTTTTTTAAAGAAGTCTTACAATAAAAATTTTTCACTTTTCCCACTTTTGACTTTTGACTTCATTTACACATTTTAAATTTTTTCTCACTGAACAATCGCGAGGGTGAAGCAGGGTCCATTCAGAGCAGCTCACCATGGTCTGGCACGAAGGTTCAACTCTGTACTACCTTCCCCAGCGGTCGACGAAATGTCCTTTTAAGTTCACGCCGGACTGGTTGTACAACTCATTAAGTGCCCTTACCACAACAAGATGTAAAACACTCGAAGGGGTCCGTCTTAATCCAACTTAGATGAAGGCTTCAAGATAACTAATAAAAATACTGTACCAAAACAATTGTAAATAAAAATAAAACTTTAATCTTAATTTTTTGAACCAAGCAATATTGATATCTAAGTTAAAATACCTAAATCTAAATATTTATTCATTAATATTTTCAATAAAATCATAAAGATACGAAGCGAGATAGTAAACAAATAAATAAGAGACTTTACTTTTCGTTTATTTAATTTCTACGTATACTGTGTCGTGTTGTATTGTTATTGTTTCTTATTTATTGTATCTTATTTATATCGTTATTATTTCTATCTTTTTATTTGTTGTAGGCGCAGAGCTTACAACTTTATCTACGTTTTCTAATAACTTTAACTCGTAATACCGAGAAAGCGAAAAGTTAAGAAGACCTATATACAACTAACTCGAAGTTACGAGAGAAACACTAGACAAAAGAAAAGTTAACAGAGTGTTAAATATTTTCTCTTACTTATTTTCATTTTAATAAAAGTAAAAAGCAATGTGTCTTGTTTATCTATTCGGCGATCATTGTGGCAAAGTTCAAAGTGTGCTCTACTTAGTTAAGTTATTTCAACCAATTTACAAGCAAACAATGCGTGCATTGTTCCTGAGACACGATTTATTTGCGACTGCTTTCACTGAGAAACTTTCTTCTAAAACGGCTGCAGCGGCGATTTGAAAACAACCCGATCTCTTATCTAGTTGCCTTTGTTGTAAGCAGTTTGCTTCCTGGCCTTCTCTCCTTTTGATTATTAACCAATGGTTTGTGTAAAGACAGCTTTGTGTTCGTTCATACCCATGGTACACATGCAAATAGTTTTTGCAGATTGGATATCGTGAGCTACTTAATCGTTTATTTCGTAGCTCATTCATTGACTCTCTTACAGATCAGCAAATCCTCTAGATGAGTTACAGAAGAGCTATTACAAAAGCGCATAAAGGCGGCATAAGATAAGGAAGCTATGCTAGTTAATTATTGCAGTCTTTAAATTGACTGTACATAAAAGTGAAATGCCTAAAAAAAATACTGGTATTATAAAAAGAGCAAAGTTCCGCATAAGAATGTTACGGTAAATATTTCGGGCATCGTTTCAAAAAGGGGAGAGCATAATAGGCCTTCGTAGTAAGTAGTTTTTTTCCTCCCTTCTCTCCTATTAATTATTAACTAATGGTTTGTGTGAAGAAGGCTATTTGTTTGTTCATGCCCATGGCACACCTTGTCACACGAGCAAATAGTTTCTGGAGATTGGATATCGTGAGCTACTGAATCGATTTTTCGTAGCTCACTTATACTCACTCCGTGACAGATCACCAAATCCTTTTCATAAGTTACAGAAGAGCTATTAAAATAGCTTCTAAAGGTAGCATAAGATAAGAAAGCTATGTTTGTTAACTATTGCAGCATTTACAGCCCTTTAATTGATCCGGACATAAAAGTGAAACGCCAATAAAATCACTACCGGTATTAAAAGGACTACAGTATGGGGTTCTTCAAGAATACCCCCGTGTGTTGCAAGCGTCCATAGGCTACGGTGAACGCTTAAAATCAGGCGGACCGTAAGCTTCTTTGCCACCTTAGTAGTATAAAAAAAATATAAATAGAGCAAACTTCCGCTTAACATAATATGGCAAATGTTTTGGACGCGGTTTAAAAAGGATATAATTATTGCACGAAAAATTGTATTTAACGTTTCTCTCACATGTCTCACAAATAAAATTCAAATTCTATTTTTTTTTAACTTAGGACCTAATTTATATTTTTCACATATTGGGGTTAATCCATTTGGGTAACAGGGACGTCGGGGCGGCTTGTCAGGCCATTTCCGCGAGTCAGAGGTTCGTCCCGAAAATACTCCGCTTATTATTCACAATGAATTATTCGCCTTTCGCATTTTTCGCTCGACATAGCCTTTGCCCTCTCATTTATTGAACGTGACTCCTTGTCTAAAGCCCTCCAATAATAATTCTTAGACATTCGACTTAATATGTATTGCGAATACGGATCCTGTTACCGTAAATGGAAAGCTTCTATAAAGATATTCAATGTTCCTTCTTTTGAAGAAATATATCACTTTAACCAATTTTACTTCAATTTATATTAATTTTGATTTTACTTATTGTCATATTTGTAAGTTAAGGTATCTTAGGTAAGGTCTAAGTATATTAAGGTATCCTTTTATGTATGTTACAATTTTTTTCAAATAATATCATCTAAGGAAAAATTAGGGCTTTCGGTAGGTTATGGTCCATGTTAGTTGTTTACCATAACTGATGATAAAGCTTTAGAAATGGCGAAATATATTTTCAATACAATTTTCTTTACACATTTTTTGTAAATATACCTTACCACAGTTTATACGTGCCACCTCATTCATTACATTCGACTCAGCAAGAATCAATTCCATGAATGAATATGTATTCCGAGTCGTCCCATAGTAAGTACCTACTTAATAATTAGACACAGATCCTTTTCCTGTTAATTATCGTGAACCTATCATAGGTCTAAGTCTCCTAGACTAGCTGATTAATTACGTAAAGTAGTTACATTACACAAGTGTTTGTTTGCTCCTAGGCTTGAATTAACACGTGAATGAGTTGGTAACTGAGTGAGTTACTAATTAGACTAGGAGCTTTGAATTAATTCAGATTTCATTATGGGTACATAGTTTATGTCGTTTTTTTATTTAAATATGATTTTCTTAAATAATGGTTTATTTATTTAAAGGAAATAAAATATTTCTCACAATAAAATCAATACTCGTCAGCCCAATATTTGGACTGATGACGACTATTAAATATAATTAAAATATCTCAATTTTCCAGTTTTTTATTTTAATATTTTTTTAAATAAAACCATTATTATCAGAAATAAAAGAGAAAAAAACTTTAAATTTTTTTATATATATACTTAATCGCTTAAACGAAAAATATATTTAATTATATAATGATATTATACTTTAAATTATAAATAAGAAAATTTGAAGTTAACAACATAGGTAAGTATTTGAAATATTTCAATATATGTATTTATATCGTCTTCAGTCATACCATTAAAAGTAAGTTAATAATTTGGTCAATCATACTTTATTTATTTATTTACTTTATGTTTATCATGAATAATGACTGAAGACGATGTGATATATTGAAATACTCGTATTTCATATTTTCTAATTTTTTAATTTAATTTTTTCTTTTTTATAATTTTAATTAATAAGTATTTAATTAAAAATAAAAAAGTATTTTTCTAAAATGCTCAAGTATTGTGCATTGTATGTTTATACTCCTGGCTTTTCGGTGAAGGAAAACATCGTAAAAAAACCTGCATTCAAAAATGTGTGCGCTCGTGGAAGATCCTTGGGCGCAGTCTTCGGGGTTCCTTTGTGCCCTAAAAGTAAGAACATACATATAAAGGCTAGTTAGAAAAAAAAGGAAACAAATAAATTTCTTTTGTTACTAAAATAATTTTTGACCGTGTTGGCTTGCATGAATTTCGGAATAGGCAGATTTACACTACTTGCTCCCGAAAAAGTTTATCATCGGGAGAAAATACTTCTTGTTCTGATACTCAGAGTACGTATTTCTATTGTCATTTCTACTTCCGATCCCCCGGGAAATTATGTTGGATAGGATTAAGAATAAGCTCCTTTCTCAACTCCAGATCAATTATATGTATCAAATTTCATCTGAATTAAGAATTTGTTAAAATAAACTTAAATTCAACACTTATTCCCGACTATGCAAAAGCTAACTACGAGTTTGAAATAATATTCAATTTAAATCTTTCCGCTATGTAAACCTAGTCAAAATAAATAAAACAGAAAAAATGTAACAATTTGAAGCATGTTGTCAAAATGGGCTGTAAATATTCGTGGCTCCCTGTAAGAAACCGGCTCATATGCAAAACATTGTTGAGCCACCCCTATATTAGCTAACTCCCCCTGTTTTGCCCCATCTCGCTCGCGTTGTCGCTGACACCCCTTTTACCAACACTTGTCTTTGATGCCTACCTTCTGATGTCTACTTCGCACATGCAACAACTATGAAGTATGTTTAGGTATACTTTGACAGCTTCCTCTAAAATGAACTCGTCACTAGATAGGTGTTTTCAAAACTCATTGTACCTGTGTAGAGTCAAGCGGGTATATTGGGTTGTCAATGTAATTATAAAATAAACGCACTTATGTGTGACAGAAAATGATTTTATTTTCTATTAACATGTAGTTAATATTAGTACACCTTACAACCCCGATCCCTTGAAGTTTATCGGATAGAAAATTGCGTCTTAATAAGAGTACCAAAAAGGTTTTGTGACATTTTTGAACATTCTTCGAAATGGCTGAAATATGATTTTCATCTCCGCCATTTGAAAAAACTAAATCGATAAAAATATTCCATATAATTTTAGAACCTGCCCACAAAATTTCCCGAGAATCGGTTGAGAAATGCGACCTGTAGAGGAGAATATCCGGCCAGACATACGAAAGCATTTTTTGCCCAGGCTGAAACGGAAACGTCGGAAACTGCACGGGGCACACAAACGCAAAAGAAGGCACAGCGATTACTTGTCTTCGACACTTCGACATTATATTCTTCTTAGCAATCAAAATATGATAATCAACTATAATTTGTTAAATTATATTATAAAATGAAATTCGATAAACTCTACAGGGTAGACAGTTTGCCTATATCGAGTGCACGCCACTGTAGAATAACAGCTGGTTTTCCGCGGTCTTACCACCGCAATTTAACATGTCCATTCTAACCAACTTTTCATCCCCTTTTATTGTCTTAGGCGTTGTATTGCGAAATATTTCATAAGAAACTTACCTACCTGCGAAGAATTTAGTTTTTGTACCGTAAAATTGTATGTCAGTCAGCCAACTGGCCTTAGTAATGAAAAGTAAAATTGTTGAATTAACCTACTGAGGTTAATTTAGGTCCTACGTGAATGTGGTTCTGGATACTAACCAAAACGTATAAATAACAATAAATGTAGATGAACTAATATTTTTGTTGGTAACAAAACTAAAAATTAACCGATGTTAATTCTGTAATTCACCTACACTTTCATTACCGATTTTATACTCAAATGCTATACGTTATACCTACATACATATCTATTGGTATCATCTATGTAATATATTATAAGTTATTATTGAGGAAATACATTACATTAGCGGCCCGTTTCGCCAATTCCAATGTTTGGACTCAAGCCAGCCAGCAATAATCAGGTAATTCTTATTCCGTTCGCCAGAAAATCCTACGAATTGCTAGTTACATATTTTCCATTAAGTATGCAACATATTTTATATTCCTCGCTTTCTTCTTCTACGTGAAATAAAGAGATAAACAACTATGTCTCTTATCTTTCTACTTATTTTTTGCTTGTGTGTATAAAACTACAGTTATTAAGCTGTCATCATATTGTATTCATACTAATATTATTTTTACACCATCTGCTCTACAATGTCCAATTATGTGTTATGCAAACCGACCCTAAAGTAAGTCATTAGATCCCTAGGGATTTAATATTATACCTATATATGTATGTTTTTGATTTGATTGTTAATAATTATGTTAAATAAATTAAGCATCGAATTTCTCTCTCTCACTCTCTCTTATCTACCTATATAAACATAAAAAAATATGTAAATTTGTGACTTTACTCTTCTTTCTATCCTTAAACCAATATAAAATACAGTTTATTGTCGTATAGTTACGAACGCTCGTATTAATTATTATCGTATTTATCGTACTGGTTTTTATCTTCAAAGGGCTGTAGATTTTTTTAATTGATTGCTAGGAGGTTGCAAATTTGTATTTAGACTAAGGGTGCCCAAATCTACCACGCTTTTTTTTATTTTTTTTCTAGCCCCAAAAGTGGGTCCAAGGCAGGCCCAGACGCGTTTTTATAAATGTCTCCGGTTCTAGATGAGATAAAATAAATTGGCTAGCGGCAAAAGTTGGTCTGTCGTCAACTCTAACGGCCCACCTAAAAAAATCTATAATCAAAATTTTAGCACTTTTTCGAGGCCCGAATTTTTCAAAGTTAGCTCATTAGTCGGGGTATTGACCAAAACTACAATAGATGGTTATTTATTTTTAGGTTATATTGACTTCAGTTAACAAGACCTATTTTTTTTTAATAACTGCATTTTTCGGCCTATAAACTCAATTTTACGATTTTCCGGAAATGGTAGATTTTGGCGCCGGAAGTGTCGATTGTCAAAAAAAAACAACACAAAAAACAACAGAAAACCACTTAGTTTGATTCATTGTTCTTCGACAAAATGGGGTGGAACACGAAAAAAAAATAAAAACTTTTGAAGTCCTGATTCCATCGGAACAAAGTTGCAGTTTAAACCTAGCTTACTGTAACTTTCTCTTAAAAATGAAAATGCAAGTGACGACGGTAATACGAGACAATTTTGTTTGAAACATTTCTGAGCTGAAAATTGCATCGCAGTCCCGTCCCGCGGGCTGTACTCTAACTATAAAAACTTTTACTGTCGCATCAGATGTGCCACCCTTGATACAAACTGTATTTACGACCATCGTCCCAGTGAGAAAAATCACACATTCGATTTCTTATCACTTTCTAGAAATAAAATTTTATAGTTGGTTCCATTACCTGCAAGCGTGAAACCAAATACATACATATCTTATAATACTCAACAGTGTTTATTTATTTATTTGTACTTTTGACACGTATTTAAAGGCATGATGGATTTAACTACAGTTCATTTAGAGGTAAAGGTAAATCTACCTAGCTGTTTGGTTGCTATTAACAACTTAACTCGAAAAAAACACAATATGGTCTTTGCTTTTGCACATTCGGATAAGTTATAAGTCAACTTATGTTAGAAAGTCAATTACGGAATTTCTGTTAAAAATTTAAATCTTTTTAAAACACGAACATGGATTCCGTGTTTTCTAATTTCCTATACTTTTCAGAAAAATAGTAATGTTACATTATACGAATATTTTTTAACCATCCAACCAAAAGACCAAAGACTGCGCTTGAAGTTAAGTTTCTCAAATAAAATCAATATAATCTCTAACTCTTAAACTGTAACTCCGCAAGTTTTACTAACACAAGGCAATTTCTGAAATCAAAACTAGCCAAGTTAAAATCTGAAGAGTTATCGTATAAAATCTATGATATTGGTTTAACAAAGTTTTTTATTTGCCAAAAGTTAAATGCTGGTATATACCATCTATATATTTTGTGTAGGTAGTTTATTTTATATACGGTGTTTAGGTACTAATTAGGCACTAAAAAAATATTTTAGTGTCTTAGGCGCTGTCCTAATACAACGCGACCATCTCAAGTTCGCGCGACTTTTGGACGTACGACCGAAAAATCAAACATACTAGATGTGAAGGAGTGTCCTAACTGACGTTCTGACCAAAATGTTTGATTTCGTTGTTTGCGCGGTCGGTCACAGTTCTACGCACCCCTCTCACTTCGCCAATTTGTGATGTGATCGGTCTCTGGGACAAACGTTAAGATGACTACAAAAATCGTCTAAAGAGTGACAAGTAGTGTATTGCAATATAAATAATATTGTTGCAAGAAATCTAAATACACCGAGTATCTTTTTTACCTATATTTACTACCTTTATTGGCTTTGAATCAGATTTTCACATAAAGTCAATTCGAATGTCATTTTTTAAATTTAAAAATACATCTCAAAAATGAACTTGTTAGTAGGGAGGTACCTACTTACCAAAAACTCAAAATTCCTAATTTTTTCGAAACGATGTGCGAAGATAAACAATGTCGGAGGTGGTCAGCGCGTCTGTGCGATATTCGCATTCCTTGTTCGCGCAATGATCGCGTGGAGGCATTCTATTAGGACAACGCCTTAGGATCCTGTCATAATATAGCGCTGGAATCAACGTGAATGTCACTTAATGATAACGGGTCTACCATTTTGTAATCACCACCTGTAAGTACACAAAAGTAAACAAACCAACCTATAAAACTTCATCGAAATTATTTAAGGATTTAGAAACGTATTACAAAGAATACGTTTCGGCCATTTGACTACGGAACCCTAAAAGTTAGACCTACCTGAAGTGAATAGAAAATTGTGTTATATGTAACAACAAGTCCACAACTACGTTCGTGGTGAGCAAAAAAAATTTTTATTTATTTATTATTTACTATTTCTCATTGGCATTGATCATTTGCAAGCGGTGAGCATTTATTTCTGCACAGTTGCGGCAACCAAGCCGCAATCAGATTGCGGGCAGCGCCAGCAGGCGGCCGGCGAACCGATAAGAAGCTCTGGTACAGCCAGCCTTTTGAACGCTACTTATTGCATTTTATCATGCACAGTACACTCTTGCAGGCTCGATAAATGATAAGCGTTCAAATTCAATTTATATTTTAGTGGTTTAGTGTTTGTGGTAGCTATTGAAAATTATTTGTCTGTTAAAATGCTTATTATAATTATTGTCTTACAATAATTTTAAATTGATCAGTATAAAGTGGTTGTTTTCCCTTTAATATTTGCATCAAACATAAACAGGATTAAGCAAAGATTTTTTTCAATAATTAGCAGAGTGCCAATCAATAATTTCATCAAAAAAGCCAGAAATTGCATACATTATATATGGATTCTACGTATGCACCAATAACTTTGTCATAACGGTTAACTTTTTAGACGAAATTTTGTGGTTGTAATGTAACATTTATTATTTAGGTGTTTACAGTATAACCAACTATTCTGACCTTCTGACCTTGTATGTTTGGCTGCTAATAGTAACATAGAGACCCACAGCATGGAGTATTATCAACCCTTATTTCAGCCACTTACCTCCCTATCTCAGACTCCGGCGACATGTAGCTCTTAAAAACAAAAATAGTATTCTGTAGAGATAAATTTAACAAAAAACTTTTATTTTCTGTTATTTACTGGAAATTTATTTATTTATTTTTCACTTTTGTGCGGTATAAATCGCACATCATATGCGAGCACCCTAAGCAAATTGACTTCATAAATTTGAACAGGTATTGATACGTCTTAGTTTTTTTTTTTTTTTTTTTTATACTACTAAGGTGCCAAACAAACACACGGTCCGCCTGGTGGTAAGCGGTCACCGTAGCCTATGGACGCTCGTAACTCCGACCCTTCAAAAATCCAATAACTTAATAGTTTCTTTAGTTTGGGATAACAAGCTTACTACTTGTGGATTGTCAGCTTTTCTGGTGTTGTAGCACTACTTCCTTCAGCATTAGGAACTGTATATTAATTGATCAAGTTCAGCACTTGACGAAGAGACATTTATATATTCCGCTAAATAGTCATGAATTCTTCTATTCGCTTCATGTGTAGTCTCGTAAGTTGTCAAGCAAGCTTTTTTCATGAATTAAAACCTAGTTTTAGCCTTTTATTGTTGGGTTGATAAGTTTACTTCGACCAGCACAAAATCGTCGTAAATATCCACCTTTTCATCGACATTTCACATCATTGCAATCTTCATCTTACAATTCTTGCTCATTTACAATCTCTTCTTCTAGACATCTATCATCAATTCTATTTTCAGATGCCAAATAATGTGGTCAATCTGAGAGAAGGTAACTTTAACGATTAACTAGTGACTATAGAAGTGCTAACGAGAAGAATAGGATAATTTGGTACCGTACACGTACGCACATAACTCTAAAAAGCAAGTAAAAACCGTTATTTATAAACGGCATGCGAACTTAAAACTAACTTTAATCTCAAGTAGTTAAAACGCAAAATATTAAATATTTTATACAAGCAGGCATTAGTAGAAAACAGCGCTTTCTGTTAATTCAACAATTTATGTTTATAAATTTCTTTTACCAAAACGGTTAGTAATAATTTATAAAAAGAAGAATACAATACATCATTACTACTGGTAACATTGTTTGATAGATTAGATAAAGTTCCGAATAAATCAAGAAAGACGCGCCCTGAATCTATTCGGATAATATTCCGAGGAAAGTTAAACTGTATAAAATGAATAAAAACTTTTCGAGCTATTCATTCGACTGCTATTAATATCAACGTCTTTATAACGTAGTGTATCTCTTTTGTTAAAACTAAAATTTTCTTCCATTTTCATAATAATTACATAAGAGCATAACGTTTTATCTCTATGAAACTATTGGCATTGTAAATGCATAATTGGGGGTTGATTATTATGTCCCTGGTCTTTTATATAAAAACTTAGTGATTTACGAGCCTTGGGACCGTCCCGTAACCAGATTCAATTAATCAAAAGCGATTTTGTGGCATTGGACTTCGCCTGTTTCGCTGAACTAAAGTGATAGGGAAAAAGGGACTTTCCTTCATGCTATGATGATGTGCGTATGTCAAAAAAATTTACATATTTTTTCACAAAATCTTCAGACAAAAAATTTGTGTATATCATCACTATCCAGCCTTACACATCTGCTAGACATAGGTTAGGAACAATGCACGCCCAATGCTCCGATTTTTGCTATCTACCTATGTCGTCGATTCGTTTACTCACTGTAGGTCCAACATTATGATCTCCAATCCTATCTACTGCTTAATATTCCTAAGCACGAAACTATGTTTATTGGTTATTTTATTTATGTATGGAGGTCTTTTTAAGTTCTCATTAGAAATCTTATCTCTTACAAAGACCCCCACTATAGATCTGTTCTGTGGATATAGCCCACAGTGACAGAGACATGTGTGCAAGTAGGAAGTTGATTAGTAGGTACCAATTGTTGTCTACGTTTAGCCAACCGAATACATACATATTTTTCATTATTTTAAGTGACGAAGATAAGTACGCATGTAGTTTTAATGGCGTTTAGTTACTTAATTCTCAAGGTCTGGCGGTTTATTTGCTAACTTAACAAACGAGTTCTCGCTTAAAACGCTTTTCTATTTTAAACGATTGATCGCGGTAACAAAACTGACACTCAACTCGACCACAGTCCTACTGATACCATTCGTTTCAATTCCCACTTTCATTTTATTTTCATCCCTGAAACTTTGTCTAACATGAAACAGGAATTAAACCAGTTAACACACATCGCCGGCTATAATAGCGTTCTCCATTGTCAGTAGCTAACTGGGACGGCGCGAATATAGAACGAAGCTCGGTTTATTTCTCCTAGCGCCTACTTCAAATAAATAGTATTTTATTGTTTGAAGCTTGCTTTTTTTTTAAAAGACAGGATTGGTCTAGCATATCTTGAATTATTTCTATACGTAAACTGCATTAGGTAGGGTTACTTATAGTTTTTGTATCTGATCATGAAGGTCCTTAGATAATTTTTTTTTTATTTATTTAACTCTTATAGTACATTATAATTTTAGTGTAAAATTAACAAATTGATACTTATGTACTAAGGTGGACTTATCGCATAATACGATTTCTTCCAGCCAACCTTAGGGTATTTCCGAAAAAGGGTTAATTTAAATTTAAGTAGGTAGAGTCCAAACGAAAAGAAAAAAAAAGAAAACCATAAATAAAATAATTCCAAGTATATGCACATACATAAATACACCATTATTGCATAAACATACTTATATAGGTACTCATAAATACATACATAAAATATATAATACATAATAAATATACATTAAATGAGTAGGTATGTGTCATCAAATTTGCAATGATCGAAGAAAGAAGGATTTTAAGTTAGTTTTGAAAATATGATTTGACGCTGCCAACCAAATGTCGGAAGGTAGATTGTTCCACAGCAGAGCTGCTTTCACAGCAAATGATTTGCCATAAAAGGTAGTGGAGTGGGGTGGAATAGTTAAAGTTCGTTCTTTCTTTGACCTTAATATCATACTTTGTGAAGTATTAGACTGGTATTTAAAGAGCTCCTGCAAGCAGCAGGGTGCAGAGGGATTATTAAGGACAGTATACAAAAGAGTGAGAATGTGAGTATTCTTGCGAAGTCGAATTGAGAGCCACTTGAGCTCAGTACGAAACTCTGAAATGTGATCGTATTTCCGTAATCCGAAAATGAATCAGATACATAAATTTTGGATGTACCTGATCAAAAAAGTTAATGAATATAATAAATACACCTAGGTTATAAACTAGGCAAATGTGAATTGGACTCGCAAACTGCGGGTTTCGTGCAACTAAAGTGTAATTTTAAAAGTTTTCTCTTATTATTCCATACTTAATAAGTAATTTATTCCACAATTACGTTAAGAATGTCCTTTCGGTTTTTGTATAATAATTTAAAATTTTAAGGTTTCTTTTTTATTTTTCGCCGAAAATCTCATTTAATGGTTTGACTTACTTTAATTGCAATCGACGCCAAACTTTTTTTTTTGTTTTTTTGGCATAAAATTTAATGAACAAAAAAAACCTAAAAAGCTAATGCACAAGACAAAAGTAAATTTAAATATATGCCTTTATCAATCATCCAAATGCTATAAATCGAGTTATAGATCCAGCTGCTATAAAAATTGCACAAAAGTACAACTAGCTAGAGCCAAACTCTAACTCTTTACTCGAACGAAATCACAACTCCAATTCTCTGAATTACACTAATTTACACATCATAGTTTAACTATTGTCCAAGAAATCTGGGTGCCCTATTTACTTGATATTACTGAAACCGTGAACTAAACTTGCCCCTACATTATACGCAAACCTACAAACCATTATCTTTATTCCCAATATCCTCATCATAACGTTATCGACACGGTTTACGCTCGAAGATAATGGAAACAAAAAAGAAAAGCTTTAAGAATAATTTTATAAGTAAGCCATATATTTTTTTCGTTACTTTAATTAAAATGTAAGGAGGAAATTATTTTTATCTGTTACTTAATGATTTTAAACCTTCACGACTTTAGGAAAATAAAATTTTTATTTCAGGATAGGTAAATTTAAATTTAAATTAAATTTTAGGTAAATATATATAAAGGTTAATTCGCATATAAATTTTATATCAGAAGGCATTTATAATATTTTTTTCGGTAATCATAATATGAATAAATATTTCATTGTCTTTGACTTGTATATATTAAAACTTTTCATCAATTTTAATTAAGCAATATAAGCAATTAAGTTATCGCGTGAATAAACACACATGTGGTTCTATTTTATCTAATTCATGTCAGTTCCACATACATTAGGTAAATAGGTACCCATTGTGGTTTAGTGGTTAGTTAGTGGTTTCGTGCTCAAAGGCCACCAATATTAACTGTTTTTTTCTATGTAAGCTCATGAGCGTGGTGTCGTTGGATAGGTCATTTGAAAATCGCTACTGGAACGGAAGAACCTAAACTCAATACTTGGCCGGTTTATAAGCTATTAAGTTTATTAGACCCTTTGTTACTAAGATCTCAACTACACCATCATTTAATAAGCTGTAATAATATACATACACCCAATAAACTCTAATAAATGTTAAAAATATTGATTATATAGTTCGAAGTACTAGGGAAGTAATAAGGGCGCACCAATTAAACCATCTAGCCCTTACCTATATATAATTAAAAATTTAAGATTTTATTAGTACTATTTTTTTTTATTTATTTATTTATAAAGCATTTATTTTTGCTGCCCTATTTGCGTAGAACGTAAATAGTGAAGTTTAGATAGTACTGAACATAAAAAAAGTAAAACTTATTCTTAATTTTAAAGCCATTAGACCTAAAACGTGGTGCAGTGTGTCGGTTTACATAGGGCCTCCCCAGCCTTCAAAGGATGTCCCTACAATGCTTTATCCAAACTGCGAAACAGTTTGTCGGCAGTAGTTCTTGTATTAGCCTTCTATACATTATGTTTTATATTTTATATAATGATGTATTCTGACTGAATGAACAACATGAGACTGAAAAAGAATATAAGAAAATGACTAAGTAACTATTAATAAAGAATATCGGACACACACACACACACACATACATACACAAAAAAAACACACTATTCAATAGGTAGTATCATTACCTATTGCGTAACAATTGCGACACGGACCTTTCTTACTCAACGGTACTAGAGAAGGTATGCTGCGAATACATAAAAATGTAAAAACATTTAATTTATCGTCCTCTGACAGTCTAATACTATCCAGAGACCAATAAAATAAATGATTTTTCCCATAAAATATTTTTAAAATTAGCGTTTCGGGTCTCACAGTCTCTTCGAAATAATTTATCTGTGTGAAAGGTTCAATCGTTCAGAACTTTGTGTAACACACTTTGTAGGCAATAAATATTTTATTACAGCCACAGGTGCGGTGTGAAAAGGCGCAATTCTGGATGGTCGTAAACGGGTTTTATGGATCGTGACGTATCAAGAGCAGTTGTCATCGGATACTAAGTCTACATCAGACCCTCTTTCAACCAATTCACTCTTCGATCGACACTGACGCAAGCTTTATTGGGGCATGGTTCCGTATCAATCAGTGGGGCTATTATGTAACAGCACTTAGGACTTGAATTTTGTGTGAAGTTGTCGCCACAAAACCAATTCATGAACCTTATCTAAATACGAGTATAATGATTTTCACCTCATCCTGTACCTTCATTCACTGTTGAACGGCATACCCCTCATCATATGTTTTCTCAGTGGCCAGCCTTGAGTCCCCTGCATCAAGTGGCTTGCTGTAGCCCGTACCAGGTATCTACCACCTGGTAAGAGGTCAGCCTACGATGCGTCTACCATTCTCTGGTTGCCACTCAAAAACTTTTCTACTTTTCTGTTAATTCCAGCATCGTGCTGAAACTACCGAACGCGTTATTTGATAGGTAAATGAGTCGATCCCTTCAATCGATCCTGCTAATGTTCGAACTACAAAATTCTACTGGCCTCAACTACTTGTGCATTAAAAATTACAAAGGAGGGATCAAAACGGCACTAAAGTTATCGTCGAACGAAATAACAAAGTTACAAAGATACAAACACCGCAGTACCTCATCACTTAGAGACCTCACTTGCTTCGCACTTCGCTTGCTCAGTAAATAAGGAATGTGCCTCTATATAACACGTAGTTTGTAAGACATAGCGAAGCTATGGTCATGATTGTGTGCTGCTAAGCGGTCCCCCGTCCAAGTACTGACCAAGCCCGACTTTGAATAACTTCAAATATCGTTTCCAACAAATAAATGTGTCACTGTTTCACTTACCTAATCAAAAACAATGAAGCAATGCTTGTCCATAGAACACGTAGTTTGTAGAAAATAGCGAAGCTATGATCATGATTACGGTAATAATAGAACATAGACCTTAACAACAAGTTAGTTAATTGATCTGGCAACAGATTGTTCCTTTATATGGGGCGCCGGGATTTGTGTCAATGGGTCTCTCGCCTTCCTCAACTCAGTCGACCTCATTCGCTTTAATTGCTTTAACTTTTTAAATAAGAAGTAATGAATATGATATATTATGTTGCTAAAGTTTGGTTCGTAGTGTAAATTAACCATTTTGTAACTGGAATTGTTTTTTGTTTACCTGTAGCTACCTTAATTTAATATATTTTTATCATTTCTGCATGAAAAAGTACATTTTCTTTACTGATTAGTGTGGAAAAAATACCTTCTTTTCAACAAGGGTTATAATAAAATTTTAATTTAGACTCAGCACAAAAGAAAAATTAGGTTTCATTTCAGAACACATGTGGCAATAATCCTAGGTAGTTCCATAACGCTATAGAACGTTATCTGAAAGTCAACTAAAGATCGTAATAATTTTGGCGGTTATAGTGACAATTTGGAACCGATAAAAACGATAGCCAAGTTGCAGTCCAAAAAAAAAAAAGAAAATGAAATCACCTAGGCCTTTCAAGGCCGTAACAAGGACGTTAGCTTAAAAGTGAACTGTACTAGACAATTATTACCCGACAAAGATTAATTCATTAGGAACAGTGGCTGGTTGACTACAAAACTGCCTTTTATTCAAATAAAAAAAATTTTTGATATGAAAATGTCGGTTATTTTTTACAGTTATAATGCATGCACCATTACGTAAAAATTTACTTCAATAAATTTTAAAACAAATAAAACTTACATATATTATATTTCTTAACGATGTTGTGCTAGTTTATGGATTAAGCGCGGATTATTTTCCAATGTATACTTTAAAAATTTTAATCAATGTTTCACTTTTCAGAAACTCACATATTTTATTCACGATACGATATTTCTGTTTTATTTACTCTATTTGCAAGTAATGAAATAATTTTATTTAATTTTATTTATTGAAAGCGTTGGGTTTGCATTATAAAATAAATATGAAACAGTGTACTCACAAAATTTTAATTGTTAGTTAAACACGTTTTACGGAATGAAATGAAAACTATTGTTTCAGGTATTTGGAATGACACGAGGTTTTCAACAACATTTGCAGCCAACCGACCGAATGTCTTGGTAAGTACTTGGTAAATAGTCTATCTGTATATATAATAGAAGAAACTTACTGACTGACTGACTGATTTTATGACATATCAACGCACAGCCCAAACCGTTGAACCTATATATATATCTAGGAACTGCAAATTTTACATGTGGGTTTCTAACTTGACGTAGGGCTCCACTAAAAAAAAATCTAGATTTTGGAACATTTACTTATTTAAATGGGGGTTGGAAGTTTGTACGGAAATCCGTCAATTTTGCGAAGCCTGCATAAAAATTGGTATTTTAGTTTTAGGTTAAAAGTTAAGATGAATTTTTAAGATAAGCATTTGCAGCTAGATGAGGAATGAGCTGGTTTTTATGGTAGCCCCTTTAAATATTAATTTTATTCTGTTTTTTAGTAGTTGTTGTTATAGCGGCAACAGAAATACGTAGAATCATCTGTGCAAATTTTAACTGTCTAAATGTCACGGTTCATGAGATACAGACGGACGGACAACTAAGTCCTAGCCTTCCCTTTTAGGTAAGGAACCCTAAAAAAAGACTCCTTAAAGTTTGTAAAAAATATTGTATAGTACTGTACTATACTGTTGGGACACGGCCTACCCTCACCTCACCCACCTAGGGTAGATTGTAGATTTACATACGTACGTCATTTTTTTGACGTTGATATACAGGTTTCCTCACGATGTTTTTCTTAACTGAAAGGTTGGTAGAGTAAATAATCAAGTCTATGAGAAATTAAGAAAAAGATCATTGATACACGCCGGGCTCAAACTTCCGCTCCTGCAAACGTGAGGCGAAAAGCCGAGGCTACCTCAGACTAGGGCCTTACTCGTACTTCATGGGATCATATAAAATAAATATTTACATATAATTTATGTAAGTCGATTTAATAATAATAATAATAATCTTTATTTGTGCATCACGAGTATTTACATTACTATGCAGTTGCAGAGTTCTAGGTCTTGACGATCTGTTACATTGGTATATTAGTATTGATATGTATTTTACTTTAGGGAAGCTCTGTCCCCTACCATAGGAAAACCTGTATAAGTAGGGTTAAAGTCATTCTCTTTATTTACAAAATAGACTATTATTATTACAATTACATCCCTATATACATGTATATGTATATGTGATACATGTATTGCATTTTTATATTATGATGCATATAAGAATAACTAGTTGTTTTATGCATGAACGTTGTGGGCTGAACATATGTAATAGCACTCTTCTTTTATTAGAAAAAAAATAAATATTATTGGATTTGGGGGTAAGGATAAGGCCCTTGCTTTGGCATCTCTTTACATTTACACCAAAATTTAGCTAGAGCATTTTGGACAACATTATTATCATAATCTACGTTTGTGGACAAGAAATACTTATAATATTCCTACATTTAATTAATTTAATGAAAACTGTGGTTACTAATTAACCACAGTATTTTATGGATGAATATATGCTTTTTGCGACTGTGGTTAATTAAAAATACAACAATACAGAACTAAAAAATATACAACTTATATAACTATATACAAACACAACTTCTTTAACTATAAAACCACAAACATAAACATGTAGTCACTTATCGTAATGCGGTGCCAGTAATCCTAAACGACAACGTAGCGGTACAGTTGAGAAAATGTACAATCAGCATAATGTCCAGATCGCGTGCTGTGCCAAATTATCGCCGTCAACATTACATTACATACATGGCAAAATTACCGCAGGTGGCTATTATGCCCGCTAACTCGATTAAATCTTCAAAAGCGACTCTTAGTTCACACAATTTTACGGTCAAACATGTCACTAATGTTCGTACAAAACACTATACAATTTTCGTAGGTGATTCAGAATGTTTGTTTATTTGTGACTATTGATTTTTTAACATATGTAGTTTGAATATTTTTTTTTTACAAAAATCTATATAAGCAATATATTTTTAGATTTTTAGATGCACAAGACCTAACAGTTGTCTATAAGATTACTATCCATACTAATATTATAAATGCGAAAGTAACTATGTCTGTCTGTCTGTCTGTCTGTTACCTCTTCACGCTTTAACCACTATATATACGGATTAATATAAAATTTAGAGATAGTCTGAGTCCCTAAAAAAGAAAGGAAAGGACATATGCTACTCGAAACGTCAAGTGTAAGTATGTTTTTTTTCTACTTATAATATTCTTCTGTACGTGTGTTTGTCATCTAACTCCTCCTACACAGCTTGAACGATTTGGGTGAAATATTGAAATATTTCAATAGGTTCCTGGATGGTTTGAAATTATGATTGGACCCGGTAGGTTGCGCTGCAGTCGGTGTGTCACTGACCTTGTCCTAAACGGCAGGAGGATGGAAGACAATGATTTCAACATTCGCTGCATTTAATGCGACTCCATTATTATCATATACCACAACTTCAGACATTGTAAAATTTGTGGCTTGGAAACGACACATTACAGAACGTAAAAATGCATCGAAAGGGCTAGCTTAAAACCAAAAAGATTTAAAGAAAGGCTTCCCGCCAATAACCACCATAGAAGATTTGGAGGAAAATAAAGAACTAAATAATTTAGACGTAGAGGTCATAGTAAACAGTGAGATATCCAAAAATGACTTAGCCGTAGATTCGTTAGAATTAATTATGGAATCGTAAAATTTTAAAAATATAAATGAACAATTTAAAATATTTTCGGGTAGGATGACGTCTGCCGGGTCCGCTATCCATATATACTATACTATAAATGTGGAAGTAACTCTATCGGTCCGGTCGTCCGTCCTTCCGTCCGTCCGTCCGTCTGTCTGTTACCTCTTAAACCGCTTAAACCGCTGCACCAATTAAGATGATATTTGCCATGAATATCGTTTGAGACCCGAGAAAGGACATAGGCTAATTGAAAACGTCAAGTGTGAGTCGTTTTTTTTCTATAATATTTAATTAATATTTTCTTTATTGAAATTGAAATCCTACACCGATAACTAAATTTAGGGCGAGGAAACGGCGGGCAACAGCTAGTAGTTCATACATAGTACAAAAAGTGGACTAATATTTTTGTGTCAGCATAATCAAGTACATACATGAGATGAAAGAACATACCATTGATCCTCGCTTCTCTTGTGCCGCGCCTCTAGCATTTTATTAAAGGAAAACATCATAAAATACCTGCATACCAAAGACAAAAGAGCGGGAAAAGCGTATTAACCACGACGTTAGAGGATTGTAGGTATATCTTTCCGATGACACTGCATGAAGAAAACTTTACTTCTTGTAAAAATAACGTTATTTGCTATAGCAAACCTTAATAAGTTTAATATGCTTTTTAAAAATCGTAAAGGTTTGACGTTGAGTTACGGAGCCATAATTTGGTAATGCAAAATTCTAATTCAAGGCGCTCAATTCTGCTATCCAACGCCTAATGGATATGTTAATTTTCCTCTTCGTTCGTTCTTTTTTAGTTTAAAATAAGAGCTTAAACTAAAGTTAAAACTATTCATACCTTTTTTCAGAACGTTTCCTCACAGATTATATTATACTATACTAGGTTTCGTATTGATTCTGGAATATATCTGTGAGATTTAAATAGCGTAATGTGCTAAAAGCGGAACTATTTCCTATAATAGCCCTCTAGTCATCTTAAACGAAAATCATGTCAGAAAAAAAAAAGTTTAGTTCGTTATTATTGAAAATTAAGCCTTTTTTCTTTCCTCTTTAAAATTTAAGTTAGAGGTATTTTCACTTTTAACTTGTAGTATTTTCTTGCAAACGAAAACTTACAACTGCATTATCTGTGGATCAAATAAAATGTCACGTGAACATGCTATTTTCATGAATGTGTTAAAAAAAATTATTTGATGATTAAATTAAACGTTTATTATTATTTTCTGAAAACGTTATTATTTTAGGAATGTCAAAAAAAAATTAAAATCTTTATAGTTTTTGTTATGAGGATTTTTTTAAATTAATTTGACACGATCAAAATCGATATTATTTCTTATAAAAACTTTAAAAGCTAACCTATAAGGTTTTTCATTACAAAAAAACTATTACCCTTAAATCGTTTCAAATCAATTTTCGGCGCAGTTTATTATCTCCTTACCTTGCATCCCAGTCTTTCAAATACTACGCCTTTATCTTGTTTCTACTTTGAAATATTTACGTAGGGTTATCTAGCACTGTATCAGCTCTCGAGTGAATAAAGAGGCGTATTACTTATATCTATTTAATTTTGTAATTTTCTTCTGTGCGTCTGCTAAAGATAATACTAACATACACATAGATATACCTAAAACATATTATTTTATATAAGTTATTCTTTTTTTTTGGAATTAATTTAACATCCAACGAAACCAACCTGTTTTTGGCATTGAATTGAAAATAATTTCCCGAGTCGTTTTATTCCCACTTTGGAATCTTTTTCCATTCATAAAATTTCGATTGCTGTATGATAATTTAGAGCATCACTTTACATATTTGGCAGGCCGCGCCTTGCCGTGAAATGAATCAGGTTTTTTTTGAGGTAGTTGAAGGATTACAAGGGTTTTCGGGGTTCAAATCCCTGCTACAATGAGTAAGGAGATCGCGTTTAGTTTTCTTTTAACACTTCCCGTTTCTACAACGACCCCGGAGTGGACATTTTTATGCCCCTGGGATAGTTCCAACGGTAGTGCCCAGTTATAGAAAAATTGAATAGACTATCCTAAATAAAGGTTTGTCCTAAATAAAGGTCTGTCCTAAATAAAGGACTGTCCTAAATAAAGGACTGTCCTAAATAAAGGACTGTCCTAAGTTGACGACGGCGACTATGTGAGGAAGGAAAATTAAATTTGTATACCGTTTAAATTTGTTAAGAACAAGAAAAGATCCTTTTTAGAGCCTAAACGCATTTTTAGGAATAGATAGAAAATCATTATTTATCTCGGATAGCTGTTTGTCTTTACTGATCTATTGTAGGCATGCTATTTTAAATAACCGTAGCTGTATACTTAACCCTCAGAAAACAAATTGGGATAAATTAAATGGTTATTTAAGTATGTATTGTATATCTTAATATATATAAATCTCGTGTCACAATGTTTGTCCTCAATGGACTCCTAAACTACTGAACCGATTTTGATCAAACTTCGTAAATATCTGTTATTTGATCCAAATTAAAAGATAGGATAGTTTTTATCTCGATATGTCAAGTGCGAGCCGGACTCGGGCACTATAGGTAAAAACCAACTTTCGCCGGGTACAGAGGGACGGCAGCGGAACAACGTTCGCCGGGACAGCTAGTATAATATAAATAAAACACTCCGGAATAGCAGGCTAACCTTGCTTGTACAAACAGAGAGGAAAACTTAATAAGATGTATAAATTAGAGCAAACAAGAGAGCAGTGACGTGGAAGGGCCCGTAACGTGGAGATAATGGATGGACTGTTTCACAGGGCGCGGGCGTGAGATGGCGCGAGCGGGCATGCTGCACAGAGGAACAAAAAATGGAGCCGAGTGAGTAATCACCTTTAAAAGTATTTTAAATAGCGAAATCATTTTAGTATAGTACAAATTGTCTTTGTCCTAACTAAAACCTACCATATATAGTATGCGCAAAAATGTCCGTTTCATCAGAATTTTCACTAAAACATATTCTAAGCTTGATGAACAGTTTCGTACCAACTTTTATATGGAACAGACCGAGACGAACCGCTTACCAAGAACCGTGTCGCTCACAAAACTATACGACCGGAGAGTGGTTATGGCCTGACGCGGTAAGACGCGGGTTCGCAAACTTTTTTCACCTTGGCAAACATTGAAACTAAATTCGCTATATTAAAATGCTGTGAACTTATGCGACACTCGCGACAGTCACGGACCACACCGCAGTGGTTTCTGTATATCTAAAATATGACCGAACCGCGTAAGGGGACTATAAAAACGAGGTGACTTGATTTTTGGCACAGGTATAGCTCGAACAACGGATAATCACTTACACATCAATATTTTATCAGTTCCTCCACCCTAGTCAATAAAGTCACTTCATTGCTAAGTTTCAAATTGATGTAAAGTAGTGACCGTAACCGCAGTGTGGAACAGTCACCAATTTATTGGCGGTCTGACGGTGATATCGCAAGCAGCTTATTCCCGTTCGTTTTGAAAATCTAAGGAAGTCAATGTGCAGCAGCGAAAGCCTAGCTACTTATATGATGACATGTAAAAAATTATCACATTGCAATGATCTTCAATTTTACGTTTGAGTAATTAGAATTTCTTTAACGCGGTGTTAAAAAATATACAGATTTAGAACTATGGCGAAAATCATTTAGGTATGACAATTACAATTACTAATACTATTACAATTACATATCATGCATAGATTTGTAACTTGTGCGCGCAAAAGTGACGAACCCTATCATTCCGCCAGTGAACTTAAAAATAAAGTTTGCAACAATCTTTATTTTTAAGGATAAGTTTTAGCACAAGAGAACGCAGCTGCATAAAATCCTCATACCTACTCGTACTTACGGTAAAGTTTGAATTGCACTTTAATTTTTCCACAGCAGCTAGCGAGTTCTAAATAGAGTTTTGCCACGTAAAATGTGGCTGAAGTAAGATTTGGTGATTAAATTTGCACCGCCGCCGTACCTAACCATTATGTAGGTATACCTTACGCTTACTTTAATTATACCTCGTTAGTAATTTATATTATATTTCACCTAATCATTACAATACTTATTAGATTAAGGTTTCCAATTAAAGTTAGTAAACATTTTGTATAACAAAACTAAACAGACCATTATTCGTTTCGTCGCTTGTTACAGAAAGAATGAAATTCGCAGATAAAATTATGATAAATTGCCAAAATAAACCTTAGAGAAAAGACTATTACTTATTCAAAACATCTCAAGATGTTTATTATTCTTGAGCCAGGCAAGGACGAGAAAAGACATACTCTACGCTTATCGTGTTGTATTCGTCGACTTTCTCCGAAATACATGATTTAGCACTTATAGTAATTGGAATATGTTAGAGCCCACTTTAGTTGCTCTTATATTAATATTTTAACATTCTCTATATGATTTGATTATTGATTGATGTTTTCTTAAGGAGAGTTACAAAATCTAGTTATATCAAAAATCTAGTTATATCGTTGTAAAGATTTATCTGACAACAACACATAAATACGTTTTTTTTCTCTACACCTCCGATGATAACGTCGCGCGGGAGCCGCTCAGTACAACGTGGGCTGGCATCAAAATTTAGGTAGATTTAAACGAAATAAACTGTATTTGCCAGATTAAAGTCTAAACTTTATTTTGACGTAAAAAAATATAGCTTTTTTTAACCACACTGAGACCGAAACTCAAAATGACAAGTAGTTAAAGCTAAAAGGCTAAATCCCATGTGCGATCCACAAATGCTTAAAGAAGAAAGTGACATAAGCTCACGTTTAGTAAAGATGGTGAACGGCAAACAAAACATCGACAATTTTAACTTTGCAGCAATCAACATCACATGGGTCGCTTTCAAACGATTCATATGTAAATCTGATGGACGTGAACAATTCAGAGGAATCAGAAAATATAAGTTCTTCAAGCAGTACCAATAACACAACCTGAGATTAAGAATGTGTATTTCGACATGCTATCCGAAGATATTCCCTAATAAACCTCCTTAAAAATCTTGTACTTTCTTGGAATGGAAAACTAGAAAATAATTGTAATATTACTAAAATATTTCATACTTACTTGGAATAGAAATATAGAAAATAATTTCATTGTAATATTGACAAAATATAAATTTGCAAATATCCAAGTAAGCAGAATTCAATTGTTTTATCCTCGACTGGCTGCGATCTTTCTAGTTTTGATAACATTGAAGATGTCCTCATTATTTACCTTCACAAATAAATTTCCACATTTCAAATCCTATTACTTATGTATAACATGAACACGTCTTCTCCTGGTAACATCGTTCTATATTAAAATATTTCCCCACAATTCCCTTGACAATTCATACTAATATCTTCAACGTTCATAATAAAGCTACTGTAGTCGGCCCTCCATAAGTTTCCCTTTATTATGTTATTTATTGTGTAGGCTCATGTTACATTTTGCTTGAATGGATATTGAAGTTTATAGTGGTAACCAAATTTGGTTTGAAATGTACTAAGACACTGTGAAAGTAATCAAGTGTTTCTAAAATCTTTGTAGCCGAAAACAATAATAATTAAGATTTCTTAATCACAATGTTAATTGTATCAACGACAAATGTATGAAAAACTTTTATCTCTAAACCAGGTATGTCAAACTATTGTACGGGAATCGAATTCGCGCCCCTCGATTCAGCACCATTCAGCATCTCGAACGAAATGGTATTAATTAAAAATTCGCACTCGTACTTTAGTAGGTACTTCGGGCGATGCATTGAAATTTAGGGTTCCGTACCCGAAGCTTATGAATAATTCTGCCATTCTTATTTATATTCTACAATTGGCACGGAACCTGTGCTGGTTTTTTTTATATGTTTTGGACCCAATGATGCTATGCTTTATGCATTTGGTCCAACAATGACTTTGAGTTTCACATGCCTCCTTTAAACGGCTTATCACCATCATACCTTGGACACTTTATACAAAATCACGTTATGCGTGCACTAACAGTACAAAAAGAAACGATGTGTGTATACGCGCAAATGTGTGCGTGTTCTATACGAGCGGTAACAGAAACGTCATAGTGGTACTACATGAAGTGCTTTTAACTATATTGGGTACCATTTACAACGGGATAGAAAATACATTTTTCTGCAGGACAGAAAGAGACAACACGAAATTCTACAATTGTCAGCGTGCGTTCTCAAACCTATTCTATAAAGTGCGCTCAACCGATATTAGCGATCTCCCAGCAGAGTCTGTCGAGCACTTAATCCAGTCAACTATTTTTTTCTTTAGTGGCGTTTTGTTGACCGACATAATGTACATTATGCGCCTAATGTCAATGATACAACCAAAGACAATGAGCTAAGATTTGTACAGTTTGTCATACAGAATTTATGTCTTTTTAACTTGGCTGGGTTATGAAATTAAACGCATTGAAGCAGAGAACAGAACGCATCCTATAAAAAAAATATTATTGTTTATTTATAAAAAGCTGCTAAATTCTACTTCATAAAAACTTTAGACGAACCGAAATTATTCTGGTACGTAACAGTATTACTTGAAATCGCAGTAAGATGTTAATGGAAAGTTTATACCAGAAATCGGATGTTGGAAATGGTAGGGGAGGAACAAATAAATTGCACTCAAGGGGCTGTGAAGTTGCAGTTAACAATTTAAACTTAGTCCAGACGAGGCGAGGTGAAACAACGTTGTGGGCCGGACAGGTGGCGCGGGGAGACGTGACTAGGCAAGATTTCTCCTCTTAAATAAAAACACCCCGAATTATTAAAGTAATTAAACTACAATCGGCGCTGCTAGAATGATAATAAAAGCAATTCATTTGGTTTGAAAAATCTTTAACGCTAGATGTTTCCCGCGGGTTTACCCGCCAAAGAACCTATTACCGTGGGAACTCTCGTTGTCTTTCTCTCTCCCTAAAGCTATCTTTGTCTTAAAAATCAATTATATGCAACGTTACTTATATAGAGAAGAACAGAAACCCACAGAAAAATATTTCCGTGGGAACTTACGATCAGAATAAAAAGTATTCCGCCAATTTGTTATCTTTTTGCTTATTTTAATAATGTGTTCTTTGTTTATGCGCAATTAAGCATATTATTATTATTCAATATCCTTTTAAAGCCTTCCAGCTATCCCTTCACAAAAAATGAAGTCACGGGAAGAAATAGTGCCTTTTTTGCGACTTGATTTAGTAACATTGATTTTTCAAAGTAGAATCTTATTTAAATTTAAACAAAATATACCTGTTACTCAAAGTTGGTGTAGGTTTCTATGTGCAAAATAATTTTTAAAATCTTTTTAATAGTTACAGAATTACATTGTCCCCTACATGCGAAAAAAATAATTTTACGTATTTATAATATCTTTAAACTTTTAGAAGATACTAAAGAGTACCCAATGCTAGAGCAAAAATGCCTAATTTATATTTATTTAATTAATTTTATATATTAAACTTTTTTACTTAGCAATATATAAAGTATAAATAAAAATTCATAGTGTCAGTTGCCTAAAAGGCATAGCATGTCTTTGTGAGTACCGAACCGAAGCAGAGCTGAGTAAATTCCCTAATGAATACCTCAAGAGCGTAGGCGACTCGTAGCGAGCATTTTCCCGGGGCTGTCTACGAAGTTGGTGCTGTTACGAGGTGTTTTGAATACTACAGCACGCTACGAGTGCTACGTCATGCTACGAAATGGCTCGCACGTTTAGTTCTATTACCTAACTGTGCGTGTTGCCATACATCTGAGGACATGTTTATTTTTGATAGAGCTCAGTAAGCGCATTTTTCAGCTTAATGTATAGAAATGTTAAGGCTGTAGTTTCGCTGTTTTCTACATTTAATTTAAGTCTAAGTAAATGATGATTTCAGATAGATTTTAATGATTACTTATAAAAACATTTTAAATCTATTTTCTTTTTATTAAATCATTAAATACTTCGAGTTTACCGTTTTTAAAGAACATTGTTCTGCGTCCATACACTGTGAGCTTTACAACCAAGGACAAAGGAAAATCATGTGTTGTATATTTAATCATTATTCAGTTCCTATAAGATATTATTTTTATAGCGGACTGACTGAAAAATAGTTCTATGATAAAAAAGTCATGAATTTTATGGTTGGTTCGTGTATTTTCCACGGCTCGATTGAACTGTTTTAATCCAGTAAAAATCGTTCTGTTATAGATTTTTAGTGGTTTTTAAGATAGTAATACCTTTAAAAACTGAAAAACGATATAACTGCCAACCTGTTGTAGATAGCAGTTTATGTAGATAATTGTAGAACGAACGGACCTCTGCGTTTCACTGAGCTAAAAAAATCTTACCTATCATAACCTAAAAGTGTTCTGTACAATATCCACATTCTTTGCGACTATTAAACTAACCAACACATTAAGTTTTGTTATTGTCGTTTATGAACAAAACGTTTCAAAATCATCGTTCAAAAATTATTAGTTATTGGCACTTAAATAATAATCTAATCTTATTTTTTTTATTAAATGTTACTATTGCCGTATGAATAGGCGTGGGGTCTGGCTCTGGTGCTAACTATTAATCTACCGTGAAGGTATAAGCTAAGTGCAAATAATAGTAATGGAATGAGGATTGAATGTTTGTGATAGAAAATATGTTTTAGCGTTCTTACATAATTCATTCAAAAGATCGATTACAATCGTTTGGGCATCCCTAATCTACTTCAAGACGAGGCCGCGTTCAGAAGCTACGCGCCCAGTGTGAACAACGCTTAAAGTGCAATAACAGTTTACTCTCGATATCAAGAAGCTTATATCTTATTATTATACCGTATGGTATTAATAAGGTAAAAGCTTCTGGCTCGAAATACTTTCACCATTATCCTTAAATCAATGACTTTGACGGCTCTCTAGTTATCTGTGATTGTGAATCTTATCATAGTTTTCACGTACGACTCGGTTCGGTTGTAGCTGCGGAACCCACCCCGCCGATATGACATTTATTTAAACATTAAGATGGCGACTAGTGAGTAGTGAGTAGCAGAAAATACTTTTTTTATATTCATAACGTACGCAGCTAGTCCGTCTCATAAAAATATTTGCAACTAATATAAAAAAAAGACTATAAATTATCATGTATGTCCAATGTTTTTATTACATAGGGCGACTTTTGAGTTGTCCTTTAACTTCAGTTGTAATTTAGTAAAAAAAAATAGGTTTTTTCAAATTAAAATAACGAAAAATTGAAACAATTAAACCATCTTTATAAAGAAAACAGAAGCTTTTTTAAAAAAACACTGACATCACATTTGAAGTAAATGTGATCTGAACAAATATCTCAATACAGTTACCTTTTTCTATTTTTTTTAATCTTATCACATATCGGACCCATTTTGACAAAAGTAAAAAACGTTTAGTCTCATTAAAAAATATGAAAACTATTGGGAATAAGTGAATTGGGCCGTTGACTTATAATTCAAGCTTATATTTTTCATACAACTATCACCAAAAAATGTTGAACCTGCCTTTAGTCGGCCGTCTTACAGAAAAGCTGATAAAGGTCGATTTTGTAACAGATCAAAGATTCTTTTTTGCGACAATTGTATAAAGAACATGAGAATAAATATAAATCAACAGCCTAATTCGCTTTTTCTTAACAGTGTTAAATAATTGATATGAATGTAGGTACTGTATTCTTAGGCTTTACTACATTGCGCTGGAGTTGTTTTCTTGCTAATGGCCACTCGCGCCTCAGAATTGTAAAGACGCCTCATAATAATTTTGACTTGTATTAACGACTGGTGTCATGTGACAACAGCCAGGACCGTGCATTTCGTTCGAAGCACAGAGAACTTCAGAAAAATATGCCACTAGACGGTCACCCACTCAGTGACATGACGGTAATTAACTTCGCATATCGTTTCCAAAAAAGGACTGTGACTATGAGCCACGAGCCTTTGTCGACTACCTACTGCAAGGTAACTACATTTTCTGAAAATAATCTGAACCTTTTTGAAGTGAAAACTTCTTTAGCGGCGTTGTGCACTTTTTTGGGTATGGGTAAAAAATGATAAACTCGCGTCAGGTCACTTGTCCTAATCGTGGAAATTCGTAGGCGGGAAACCGTAATGCCACACCTATTATAATTTTTTTTTTTCTATTATATGTGTTTTTCTCGTGGGGTTGCCTTACCGCTTACATATTTCGATGGCTTAACGCCCCCCCCCTTTTTTTTTTTCTTTCCTTTGATTCTTTCGTGGTTGAGTAAGTTTGTAAGTGATTTACTTTTCTTTATGTATATGTGTATTTAATGGTCTGTCCGTCCGTTCGTCCGTAAAGAAAATTGAAAACAAACATGTGTGTACATTTAATACTCGTATTTATCTATTTACACGTTTAGCTCCCGCCAGGGGCTTTGTCCGCGTAAACTTTTTTACAAATAAAAAACGTAATAATACGTAGATAGCTCTTTCATCATGAGATCGAGTCTCCTATGTGAAAGGTTTTGATTTATTTGTGTCACAATATGCGATGAAAATGACCGTATTTTGTGTATATTTTTATTTTTAGTATTTGCGATTATGAGTAGTACAGGGAGGTTGGATATGGAATTTTAATTCTATGACAGATTGCGATGTCAAATATACTACGTCAAAAAAGTAAATAAACAAACATTATTATTTCTTGACAATGTCAAAGACATGTCTTGTGACATATTTGAGTGTTAAGCGCGAATCGTGTGTAAAGGTTTTCACTTCTGCCGGTACTCCCGGAGTGCAACTCGTTTTTTTTTTCAAAACATAAGTTCTTTATCGTAATGAACTTTATACCAATTATCATTCCCATTGATGTTAGACAATCATGAGCAAGTAAGTACTTATCGTATCTAATACTCCAAGAAGCAAATAATTATTATATAGAGAAGAGTGGGTATTCAAGCGAAATTATTAAAATACTTACATTCAGAATAAATTGCACAACTTGATTGGCAATTCCAGCAGCTTCCCTATTATTGTTAAACTTTAAATGATATAAGGTAATTTTCCCTTGTCGGAGTAACGACCAGCGTACTTACGGCGCCAAATAATATGATTGTCGGCGCCGAGTTTCCTTGCTCATAATAATTTTCCTTGTAACTACAATTCTACAAGACTATTACATAAAATTAAGACCTTGACCTTGAAGTTATAAATGTATTAGTTTAGCATATTTTACCAACGTTGAGATATTTTAATTTTATTGATATATGACTTTCTCTAAAAATACTTTAGCCGTTTTAACTTTTATATCAAAATAAAATCTCTTATTATACTTAAAATAAACGAACACTTCGTATTAGTATTTAGTTTTTGATTTAATTAATGACTATTAAAATAATCTTATACAAAGTTACGTTCTTTGTTTCCTTTAGGGCTTTGTGGTTTTAAGGAGCTTGCCCATGTGAATTTGGTATAGCTTTTAAAATCGCAAAGAGCACTACAAACTTATCTTTAACGTATTACAAATTTACAAAAAAACTATGCTTAGCTCTAATCAGGCAACCATTACATAATGTAATGCTTCTTTATCTATATAAAAAACATACTCGTCAGAAACCTAAAAATCACACTAATATTACAAAGGCGAAAGTTTGTGGGTGTGTTTGTATGTTTGTTCACGCTCAAACGGCTGGACCAATTTTGATGAAAATAAGTATGGAGGTAGCTGATACCCTGGATTAACACATAGGCATTTTGTAATTTTTATACCGAAAATCCAAAAGTTGCCGCGGGAAAAACTAAAACCGCGCTTAAACGAACTATAGCTACAGCTATAGCAAACTTTATTAGTATAATTAAGGAGTTCCACGCTGATAACAGATTTAAGGGCGGGTGGAGCCACTGGCAAAATCTAGTCTAGATATTAAATAACCGGTCGCATCAAAAACGTCTTACGACGACGCAGTCTGGTGGGAACACAAAATTCGATTTTATCACACTCCGCGATACCTCACAAAGATTCCACATTTGCATGGCTTGTCATAATCTACTTTGCCAGTACGTGATACAAAATTCTTGATTTACGCCACGCTTCGGTCTCCTGAGTGTGGAAATTGAGAAAATTCATGTTACATTAAATGTAAATAAAATTTCGTGGGTAGGCTCGTTCTAATTTTGTTTCGTAAATCGTGATTATCATTTTCATTTCACGAATTAGGGTCAAACGTAACCTTAACGTAAGCCTTTAATAACGTAACCTTTTTTAAAATAAAAATATAGCTGAAAACTTGAGCCGTGTTCCGAGGTAAAATTTGAACAGAATTTTTTAACATCCACGAAGAAAATTATGTTTCGTGTAATTTTCATTACTGGCACAAAATGTTGGCGAGTGTTTTATCTTTTGTTTAAATTTTATAGTCATTTTTAATCGATTATATTGACATTGTTAATATTTAGTATGCAAGTTGTTGCAACCTGTTACTTGTTTATTTAGTTTATTTATAGTATAGATAAATAAAATTAAAGATAGATTTTGATAAATAAAAGTTAAAGGTTGAACACCTACATACATTTCGTGGTGCGAAATTTTGCTTAGTGATTTTATAAAATAAACTACAAAAAGCTATATATATTTTCATTTATATTAGATAGATATTATTGTGCTATAAATAAATTAAACAAATAAATATTTAGAATATTTCGCCTGTAAGGGCGTCGTCAAACGTAAATACCAATTTTGCTTACGTATACAACGCATACGAACTATTCCCATAATTTGTTTCTTTGTCCTTTGCATATAAAATTGAAACTTCACATAATTAATTCAAATGCAGTAAAACGTGCGTATCCTTCGTGGCAGTATCTTCAACCCACCCCACAAATACCCCTTTACCCCTCTCAACATAAAAGAAACTTCCCAATAAATCGGGAAACATGACAACGGCCATTTTATTGCCCACTCATATTGACAACTCCCCATATAATATTCACAACAGAACCGTATGGAAGTGTACATAAAGGGCTTTGGGTGTATTATTTACGACCTCGTACGTCCCTCGTAAATCTGCATCGGACTGGTATCTACGTGGTAAGTATATGGCTCGTAACTTTGATTGGCCTCTTCAGTGGCAGGACTTACCTTTTACTTGAAGACCTAAGTTTCGGTTAAATTTTATTTGCATAGACTTATGGATCAAGATTGGCCAGCAGTGGATTAGGATAAGGAATGGTAAAATATTAATTTCCTTAAGCTCTACAATCAAGAGAGCCCTAAGAATTTTTAATTCACCCTGATTAATTCTTAATATAAGGGCACTTGTACCTTATTAAATTTTGTGCACGTACCACAACAAATAATATTTTGTGATAACAGTATGGTACAATAAAAAAACTCTTGTATCGATTAATTAATTAAAATGGGAAGTTATAAAGGTTTTTTTTGGCCACTGTTATTTTACGGGACTCATAAATGTCATCAAAATGGGTAATCATATGGACCCCTTCAAAAAAAGAGGGGCGGCAACAGGGGTTTTTGTAACCCAAGTCATTAAAATGGAGTTTTCCCTAGATTCCCTAGATAGAATTTTAACGACAACTCCTCAATTTTGAAAAAAAAAACGACTATTACTTGACGTTTTCAAGTAGTTTATGTCCTTTCCCGGGACTTAAAACATTGATCGGTACAGCGGTTTGAGCGTGAAGAGGTAACAGACAGAGTTACTTTGGCATTTATAATATGTATTATTATATTCATGGATAGTATAGGGATAGTTTGAAGTATATGTATACATAAGATTGTACAAGAGCGAAATTATAATGGCGCTAATGCCATCATAACGATATTTGACGCTTCACATGGTGCGCCCTCTATGCTACATGAAAACAAAAAAAAATAGTACTTAATATGTGTTTGACTTTGTTTTTAGTAGCTTTCTTATTTATATTACCTACTAAGTGTTTCAATACATATTGTATACTTGTTAGCTGATTATCAAAGTATTGTATTATTACTTTAAACAGAACTTCTTGCCACAGTTTTTGGCAGAAATCAACATTGTTTACATTGTATGACGATTCAAAAGTATTCTTAAAAACCAATTTGAATAAATATTATTTGAATTGATTTGATTTGAACAAAATCAGTCCTCATTTTTTTAAATATCCGCAATCATTCTCATTCTACGGAGCCCTAACTTAATTCGTGTATGACACGCACTTGGCCGGTGTCACTCAATTTTTATTTAAATTTTCCAGAATAAAAAGTAACCTATATGTAGAACGTACAACGACTCCATTGCTTTAACAATTTCTGTACCAAAAAAAAAACAGCTTAAGTGGTTTCTCCGAAACAATCAAACTTATATATTATAACAAATATATTATTAGTTAGGATTTTATAAGTGCTAAAAATTGTTTAGTTAACAAATGTATCATGATTTATTTGTAATAAAATACATTAGTACATTAATTAAATACGAATATTAAAAAAAATGTGAAGACGGAGCCGACATCCTTTGAAGAAGGCAATGGAGCATTAATTTAAACATATATAACTATTTATTTATTTTATTCCCGTTCATAATAACTTAGTTATTGGTTTATCTAAATAAATATAGTATTGTCCTTAATTATATTATTTTTTAAAATACGAAAATAATTAGTTTTATTCTCGAAGTTGCGTCTACGTTTGCTGTCGTAGTTACGGGAACATTAAAGGATCAATAAATAGCATTACACAAAAAAAACTGTGTTTCCGTGAACACAGTCCAATTTCATTTGTCACAACGTGTGTTTTAAAATGTATGTAAACACACAGGTGTCTGTACTTAATATTCACATTAAGAAATAAAATAAAAAGAGTAATTTAATAATTATTTAAATTTCTATAACATACATATAAAAGAAAAATATCCAATCTTCTTGTATTAGAATTGGGTTCCGAAAACAGCAATATCTGGATAGAATCCTTTTGACAGCTTCGGAATATCAGCATGCGATTCGGTTTTGACGAAGCTTATAGGCTTATTAAATTAAGCTTTTACAGTCCGATTTACGTGAACCTTCATAGATAATTTTATTATTGATTTGTTCAAGTTTTTTGGTTGTCTATTTCTAATGTAATACCTACTAAGAGAAGTAAGGTCAAAGAGAAATATTATTTTATAGTATACTAGCTGAACGGGTAGACGTTGTCCGGCATGATACCGACTGCAGCGCCATCTGCCAGGCTGATTTGTGATTTGAAACCATCCAGGGCGCCACTCAAACGCATACAAAAAATCATTTAAATCGGTCCAGCCGTTTAGGAGGAGCACAGTGACATACACACGTACACTACAACTTTATATATAAAGAAGATTATGATAAAATTGAGTTAGGCTGCTTATTACAGACGAGGGTGTAAATTACGAGCCGAGAGCGAGGCCGTAATTCAGCCGAGTGTGAATTGAGTAGAGCTCATAAGTGTCATACGACTGTTTTCAATACACTTGAAGGACAGTAAATACTTGTATATTTCTAGTAAATTGTTAATATTTAATGGAATATAAAAGTTTTGATATGTTTTTAATAGACACTTTAGATTTTTTTTCTACAATTAAGAATTATCGTGTCACAGTAAAAAAAAGAAGAATCGTCATAACCGGACGCTAATAAGAAGCTGAAAACTGTACAGTTAAGGCTGCTCTATGAGTTATTTACTTAATTAACAAGTGTTAAAAAAGCACTTTATAGACTTAGTGCCACACAAAAAAAAAACACTTCTTATTTTTTAGTTCTGTGTTATTAGTGAAACAAGTAAACCTTGTTACACCTGATCTGAAGCTTTTCTGTTGATATTAAAATATTCACACTCCGCGCCTCTACTAGCCTTATTTTTTTTTTACCTAGTCATATTATCAATTTTTATAGTTTATCTTTTACTGTTTATACAAATCAATTATGGTTTTCTCTAACATTAACAATCCGCCGACACTTAAAAAAAAGGTTAAAATCCATTACTAATCTTAACTCCAGTTCACAATATCTGTCTTGCTATTAATACTCCAGTTTATTAAAATATCGTTACAATAATGTAGTATACGTACAAATGTATATTTGAATGTATGTTTATGTATCTATTAGTATGTTCATGTATTTTATAAGCAAACATAGAAGTATTTTATATGTTTATTTCTTTTGACCATTTCCCTTGAAAGTGTAAAATTGGTATAACAAAAAAGGCATCGCCGCAAAAGAGAGAAAAAATAAAGATATCTTTATATATATAGATGTAGGTATAGGTACACGAAACTGTCAGTATAATATTTTTGAGGGCTTATGAAAACCTCGTATGCCAAGATCAAAGCAGACGTGTGTAGATAATGTATGTGATATAATAATATGGTCATTGAATTGTCTTTCTCGTGGTAAAATTATTTTTGTACTATAGGCTAAACTCGGCCACGCTTCTCAGTGGCCTCATCTCATGGGAACTTCGGGATCATATACAAATTTATCATTTTGTAATAATTTCAATCCATTGACTGATAATAGAGTTTTTTGGAAACAAACATACGGAAGACAAATTTTTATACATTATGAACTGTTCTCATAATTTACCTTTCTCAGAATCAATTAATATCACACTTCCAAATTAGGTTGAGGACTTGTCAAATCAGTCAGTATTTAATGTTCAATAAATTATCATAGAACCCTCATTTCGAGTACCTACTTAAATAATTATAGAACATTGTGATCTCTTCCTTTTTTCGTTCAAATTCTTAAGGCAAGGTCGTATTATATTTATTACCGGTTCGAAAATTGGTCAGTGTCCCGTAAAAGTTTCCGTGAGTGCGGTCGGAAAATTGCCGCATGATCAAAGCCTCCCGTCCGGCACTGGAGCCCTACGAGCTTCCACTCACGACTAAGAGGACTCTTGGGGATACGGGATACACGCGTCTGTTTTCCTCCCCTACTGGCTTATTACGCACTTTTAATTATTTTAATTAAGTCTATTCATACCGAATGTCGGTGGTGGTCGAGGGGTTCAAATTTCACTTCACGTCCCAAGTGGCGGAGATTCGAACCCCGGGTCGGCGGGTACCAATGAGTCTTTTCTTAATTTCTCATGTACACTGAGTTATTAATTTATTTATTCACACCACTGGCTTTTCGGTGAAGGAAAATATCGTGAGGAAACCTGCGTACGTCAAGAAAAAATAAAATAAAAGACGTATGTGAAGTTCACAATGTGCCCGCGTGTGGACTATGGCCCAAATCACCATCGCTTATGAGGGTAGGCCGTGGCCCAACAGTGGGGACGTATAAGGCTGGCGAGAGATACCGAATGTCGTTTCAGGGGGCTAGCTCTTGACGACAATCCTTATTACAATTGTGCAGCGATTCGTCAGCTACGTGGCTCAGTGGGTAATGACCCGACTGCTGAACCATGGGCGTGGGTTCGATTCCCGCACTTATGTGATGAACGATTGTATTTGCCTAGTAACTTATCTTCTATGTATACTATGTGTATATGTACTTACAAAAGAAACCGGCTAATGCGAGTTGGACCGAGGGTTCCATACGTTTTACCATTTACCATTTGCGTAATTTAAGTGTAAGCGGTCAGCCAACCAAGTACCGACCAAGCCTGACGTTGCTTAGCTTTGAATATTGTTTCCAACAAACAAATAAGCTAGATAGCGCTGTACCGGTACCGAATTGAAAATAGTAATGACTTGGGCCCGTCTCACACTTGGCCGGTTTTTATTATTTGTTATTATACTTAAAAGATCACACTAGTTTGAAGTAAGTATGTATTACTGTTTTTACCATAGACCAAAAACAACGAAAATGTGTTTCTTGAATAAGGACTCCCCATACAAATGTGTTACTGTTTCTTTTGATACTATTGCTAGATGGCGTTGTACGGGTAATTTAAAAGGGTAATCGTATCGGACCGTCTCACACTTGGCCAATTTTTATTATTTGTTGTTATACTTTACTTTATCTCGTATGAAAGCTAACACTCTAAATACTTATATTGTAACTACATTTAGTAATAAGTAATCTTAATAATTCAATTCGATTTTGTGGCATAAAAAGGTGTTATATTTGATGCTAAATAACCGTCACCATCCTAGGGTTAAAATAAATCAGTTGAAGTTTAATGAAAATATAAGTATTTAACACCACGACATAATTGTCTATCAGTCATAGACGGAGAGCTCCGGATCTCACGAGATGTAAATTCCGACGACCCGCCCGGGAAGCAATTACTGTCGGAGTTTACAGCTGCCCGCCTGTCTGGCAGCCCTGTATCTAGAATGAGCTGTGTTTTTAATAGGACTACCTTACATAGGATTTTATTACTATTGCATACAACAGGTTTTCTTCCCACCAATAATTCCGGGATAAACCTTGGAAGGTTTTATTGGCAAGATTACTACAGGTGATTATCCTATTTAATTGGATAAGGTAGCATCCATTTAATATGTCACACATTTAAGGTTAGATCGAAGGTAGAAGGGCAAGCAAGATGTTATAAAGTCGTATTTTTCATACGAAAAAAAAAATAGCATGACAAGGGTATAAGGGTAAGGGTAATTTGCGTGACTTTAGTTAAATCCTATTGTTTAAAACCATTTATATTATTCCTCATTAATTGTCCTTTAAAAATTAAAGAAATATAACAAATAAATAGTGTTAAAATATAATTATGAATATCATTAAAAAATTAGGTCCCGTTAATATTTATCAAAGGTATAAGTTCCTGTGGCTGTCCATTAAATTCCAAGAAATTGCCAACGTCAACACTTACTCAACTACGAGGCGGGCTCACAATATTCGTTTCTCAGCAATTCTGCAAATACCCGTATTCGTATTATCATTATGATGACGTGTGTCAATTTTGTCTGACCCTCATTGACAGTTGCTTTAGGCACATTTGTTTTCTCTGATGTCCAATAAATATTTTTACATTGCCTTATACATTTGAGCAACTAACAGTTCATGTTATTTTTCCTAAACTTGAAGCTAGCAGCAATCGTAATAGTTGTGTTTCTAAAATTAATATCGATTAATTAAATGCATGAATTTAATAAAACTTATGTTTATTAAATTATTATCTGTCATTTTATAATTATAAATAATTATATACAGCGTTTATAATCTAATACTTTTAAACGAGCACATTTTTACATATGGCGTTGTACGGGTAATTTAAAAGGGTAATCGTATCGGACCGTCTCACACTTGGCCAATTTTTATTATTTGTTGTTATACTTTACTTTATCTCGTATGAAAGCTAACACTCTAAATACTTATATTGTAACTACATTTAGTAATAAGTAATCTTAATAATTCAATTCGATTTTGTGGCATAAAAAGGTGTTATATTTGATGCTAATTTGATGAAAATACTACGGGTACCCAAAAAAAACCGGACTTATTTTTTTTAAATTTATGTATTGAATTTTTAAACAAAAAATCTTCAATCCCCTTCGAAGTACTCTCCACTGCCACTAATAGTACTTGTCAAATCTTTTATTACATGACTCAAAACATTTTTTAAATTCGTCTTCTGTGATGCCCGACAGCGCCTCCGTCGTTTTTATCTTCACTGCAGTAATGTCAGCAAAAAGATTCCTTTCACGTCTCTTTTCATTCGAGGAAATAAAAAAAGTCGCAGGGGGCAAGGTCGGGTGAAAGAAAAAAATTAAATCACTTTGGAACTCTTCTTTCAAAGCAAAGCATGCTTCCACGCCACGTTGTTTTTGTTCAGCAGTCAGCAGCGGAGGCACGATTTTGGCAGCCACCCTTTTCATCCCCAAATCTTCCGTTAAAATTCGCTGAACTGAACTCCAAGTCACTCCAGACAGCTCCACAATTTCTTCAATAGTCCGTCGCCGATCTTGCAGTATGATTTCGCAAATTTTTTTACATTTTCATCGGTTTGGGGCCGTGGACGGACGACCAGAGCGAGGTTCGTCGGCAAGTGACATTTCACCATTTTTAAAACGGGAAAACTACTCAAACACTTGAGTTTTCCCAATAGCATCATCCTTATAGGCCATTTTGAACATTTCAAGAGTTTCTGTGCCAGTTTTATCAAGTAAGAAACAAAACTTTACGGCCGCACGCTGTTCACGAGAATGCAAAAACGACGGGCACACAAAACAACTGTCACTAAAAAATTCACACAAACCGAATGGACCCTTCTTTATCGACGACGCTTGGCTTACTGACTCGGGAATGGTGGTCTATACGCCCCTAGCAGCAGAACGCGGTACAACAAAAACTCTGCCCACAACAACATCAGTTCGGTTTCTTTTGCGTACCCCCTCGTATTTTGAATCTCGGAAACGGCTCAAACGATTTTAATGAGATTTAGTATTCAACGGGTTTTGGGGGCGATAAATTGATCTAACTAGGTTTTATTTTTAGAAAACGTAGTTTTACCTGTGTTTTCAGGCTATGATAAACTGAAAAATATGATTTGTCCTGACAACTATTGGCGAGTAGTCATACTTTTTGCCGACAAAGCAACACTAAAGCTAGTTGACAGTAGATTGCGTTGTTAAGCAACACTAAAGCTACTTGACAATAGATGGCGTTGTTAAAAAAAGAGCAAAGCTTGGTCCACCAGGTACTTACTTTGAACTTCTTTTGAAATGACAACTGCAGAAAAAGATATAGTCAATTATTTCAAAAATTTATCATTTTATACATGATGAATGCAAACTCGATTAATACATTACGTAGATTGACTATGTTAAATGAAAAAAAAAACAAACATTAAATGCAATGCATATTCGTGAACGAAATGTTGAATAGCAGCCTTTTATATGACTATTAACTTAAATATACTCAATAATTCTAAAAATACTGATAGGTACTGATATTTTAAACATTTATCTTTTGAATAAAATTAAATTGTCTGTCGATCTACTTATTTTTAAAAAAAAATGTTCACGCCAGGCCGGACCTGATCAAAGCTCTTTATGCATCTTCTATTTCAGGTTACAAAATATTCTTTATATACACTACTACAATAAAAAATATTCACCAAAGTTATTTAAAACTCATTTCAGTATAACGAAAAGGTGTAGATGGATATAAACGTTCGTACACAATATTTCAAGAACACGATTGGATAGAAATCTATTTACAGTAGAGTCAGGCACGATATTCGATCCGAAAATGAAGCGTAAAATCTAAAATGGCCGTGAATCATCGTTTCCGACCGTTTTCCAATTTCGCCGATTGCATACCTACAAGCTATTTCCGACGTCTGATGAGGTGACATTACTAGATTATCAGGCACATGTATTACATATACATACAGTAAATATTTATGTACATTTATTTGTAGGAACCTACGCAAATACATTTTGCCTCATGTGCGAATAAAATAAAAAAAAATGTAGGTGCAACGCCTGTGAGTGAATCATTTTACTTTTTACCCACGACGGAACGGAGATGGATGAGAACGGATATGGGTAAGAACGGATACGTTTAGTGTGTATTTGTGAAATTATATGTCTGTTATTGTTTGTACATTTTTTTTTGCATTATATGGGTATTACTTCAGAGCAGGTTCTTAAACATATGTAATGGTTATAGGCCACCAGGGGTGCTGTAGTACACGTAGAAAGACGTAAAAAGTATAGTAAAGGCTTTTTAATTTATTTTAATTTTTTGTTAGGTAATCCATCATAATTACACATATTTTGTGAACATTACAGCCATCTACCAGTTACGATTTAAAAGATTCAGCTCTTTAAAGGTCGGTCAGACAGACAGACAGCGTATAGGCTTAGGAATAGGTTCCTGTTGGCAACCTCCGGGTACGGATCACTAAAACTATCGTAAATGTTGCTTTATCTGAATCGGTCAACTAAATGTTCAAACAAGTGCTACAATTGTTACATGATGTAGTTCGTTTATTCCCCACAGACCAACTGAACAGCAGAACTAATTTCGAGCGTTTCTTTTCCACTGAATTTCTTATAATATTATTTAAAATCTGTCTCTACTAATTTATTTAGAATTCCTAACAAACTGGAATTGCTTATACTGTTGTCTTGTAACCCTAACAGCAAATAAAATTATTTATTACTACGTACTAACTTATCTACTGACAACAGCTTGCCGAAAAAGTACATATTGAACCTTTTAGCAGTATACAACATTTTAGCCATATTTTTTGATGAGTAAACACTGAGAATCTTCAAGAAAATACTCCTTGCCCATCATACGAGGTTTCTTATTTACATAGGAAAAAGAGCAATAAAAATCTAAATATTGCGAAGAGCGTTAAGGGTTCGTCCAATTTGTTTAGGTCGTTGTCGCCTGATCTAACAGCTATTCCGTATTCTTTCTTTGAGACTTTTCACTCCATTCGATATTCATTGAACCTTTCAGCGTCTACATTAAACGAAAAATACCTTACAACAGTTTCTCGAGAGTATGTCAATATATTGACAATCTTTTTCTCTCTTTTACCTTATTTAATAGTTTGAATGAGTTTAAAGCTTCCAATATTAAAAAAACATAAACATTAAAAAAAGTTAAAATGCGATGCCAAAGTTTAGGCTCCATTTATATCAATATTTAAGCACATTTGAAATTATAATAAGTTACCTGTAAAAATTCTCAACAAACAGTTTGAATTTTATATTAAACATTTGTTATGTAAGAAAGCGTAATATAATGTAGACGAATATTTAAATGACAAAAATTATATGGCATAAAAATATAGTAACACTAAAATAAATGTTATATTAGATAATTAGATTCTCAAACTCATCTCCTCTGAGGCAACATTGTAAACCGGTGGTATAGTAAATGAACGTTTGATATGTTAAAGAAGCACTCTAAAGACCAATCTGAGTAGCAATGCAATGACTTAGTCGTAAACTTTATAGTGGTCGGTGTGCGAGCGACCAGGGAGTTGCACCACGTGGAAAAATCCGCCTTTGGTTGCCTATTATTGGTGGGGTTTCGGAAGTGTGGGGCTGTGATGTGCAGATACGTACGTGTATGTTTGCGTGTACATATTTACATAGATTTTGTGTATTTGACACCTTGGTTTCTGCATGGGTGATTGGTAACAAGTGTACATCCGGAATTTTCTTGCCACATCTTCCCTTAGGCTAGTTTCCGAAGTGGTGATGCATTTGTTGCCAAACTGTTGCTTGTTGTTGTTTGCTCCCCAGCTGGGCCACTAACACATGTGCGATGTCTGTCTACGTGTGTATGCTTGTGCGTATTTGTGTGATGCGCCCGCTCGCGTTCGGACCCTGCATAAGGTTTTCTTACAGTTTTATTTTATTAATCTTTTAATGAATGCATATATGTCTATGTGTTTATATGTATGTGTATACGATTCAAAAGTTTTCCTAGAAACCGATTTCAATAAAAATATTCTGAATTTGAATTTAATTGGAGTCGAGTATGACGGAATTCAAAAAATCGGTAAACATATATTGTTTACAGCGTGTTAATAGGTTTTTTATCCAACTACGGCGAAGCCAACAGGAGGAAGAATATATGTTTTCAGCAGGTTTGTTTGTATGTTCATCTGTTCACGCATACCTTTCACACTTTGACAAATAAGGTATCGGAAAAAGCGTCTTGATATCCTGATGGTTACAGATTATGTGACATCACGAAACGTTGATATGGCGCCCCCTAGAGGTACCTAAATCATAGTCTAAAATGAATTGTTATCTAATCAAATGTTTGGCATTCAACACTACGCCTATTCTCAAATTGTAATATGCAGATAAGAATTTTGGACATTTTTTTTTGTTTTGTACTCTTTCGTAGTCGCGTTTAAGTTTTAAACCTATTTTTTTTATAACCATAAAAAGCGTGTTAAACATAGATGCTTTATTGAAATAATACACATCAAATTTAAATTCATTGTATGTATAATTTGACACAAACTTAAATTGGCACAATACCCTCACCATAGCCAAGAAGCTATTCATACCTTCTAATAATGCCTGCTTAAAATGCATGCAGGACCGTATAGACACGCCCAAGGCATATTTTAGGGTGTGCGGTGATTTAGTGGCCACTTCCTTAATCAGAAAAGTGTTGTAATGCATACAGATAAGGAAAATCAGCGTTCCGTAAAAGCCTTCCAAACTTTGGGCTGAAAGTTTTCCCTTCCTATATAACGTGCGGCTCAAGGAAGTAAAGAAAATCGATTGTTTCCCCGAAGGTAGCTCAATTTTATTACCATCTGATAAAAGGAACGTATTTTATATGTTAAACTGCAACGATTTGAAATATAGGTATTTAAAAGTTGTTGCATTTCCAAACTTATTTTATTTTGTATGATTTATATATAGATAATTTGTTTTTGTGCCCTTTTCCGTTTGCCCGCGGTTCCGCCCGCCTTAAATTCGATTATTGGCGTGAAATTTCTACGTCTACTTGACTTAATACTAATGAAGTTTGCTATAGTAAACTATAGCTGTAGCTATATTTCGTTTAAGCTCAGTTATAGTTATTCCCTTTTTATTTTTTCGGAATAAATACATTCTATGTCCTTCCCCAGGACTCAAGCTATCTCTATTAAAAAATATATACTACAATAGGCGATCTTATCACCTGTAGGCAATTTCTTCCTGAGAACCCAAAACTAAAATAAATATGTAGGTACTTGAACTTAACACTTTAATAAGAACGTACATATATGAAATGAAAATATATATACTAATTAATTTATAATAAACCTCTATACCTATCAATTTTCATAATGGAAGCTTTTCGCTGACCAGATGTTATTAGGCAATATAGCAGCATAAACCTTTTGTGCCAAAGCGTTCGCACAAAATTATTCAGTAATAGCACCAAAAGCGAAAACAAACCATTCTGAAATAACGGATATTTTGTGCATAATTGATTAATGCAAAAGAGTAAAATTGCTCTAGCGTAATTCATACTCTTGTTCTATTAGCTTTGTTATTAAATAAGCTGATATATACGGTTCAATTTAAAACTTGAGTACGTACTGAAGTCATGGGCGTAGCCAGCTTTTGGGCTAGAGGGTGGCAGACTGGGTAGTTAATGTTTTTTTTAATATAGAATAACTGCATTATAGGCAAATTGGGCAGTCTAGAGTGGGCCAGCATTTTTATAACTTATGTATAAGCAAATTCGCTAGATATAGTGATAAAGTCGCTAAGGTGGCAACACTGAATTAGATTATGTTTAAAACCCTGTTTGAATCTGCCAACTTCTTTGATCTGGACACAACTGCTACAGTAAGCGATGGCGCGCGAACACAACACAACAACATCAATATCCAGCTTGGATGGGCAGCAGTATTTTAAAAATTTGCTCGAATTGTTCAAAATAATCATATTTTCGTCTTAGATACCTGAGTGCCAAATGACGAAAGTCTACAACCAATGCAGGCAACACGCCTGTGATGACTCAGAAACATGTAGCTAGCTTAGAGTCGGTCAGCAAGCTATGAAAAAAAATCATGTTGGGTTTTTCCTTGTGCAATTAAATCCGCTAGTTGAACCGATAATTATAACCGATGGAGAAGAAAGGAACTTGAGTGGCGACTAAGGATCGGAAGACGCAGCGTAGGACGTGACTGATAGAATCAGGGTGACAGACGACCTGGTGAAGCGCCCCAAGAAACCAGTGGGAGCAGGCAGTTCAAAATCAGCCGTTGTAGAGATGTATGGGGAAGGCTTTCGTAGAATTTTGACGTGATAGTACAATTTACCGCTACTAGAGTGATGGTGCACCGAAACGACCCAAAAGCTAAACCCTCATGAACTGTCTCTCTATACGTATAAGGTTGGGTGAACAGTAGCCTATTACACGATAGTGTAGTGGCAGCATAAAACGCACGAACCGAATTAATTTTTAAATTATTTTAATTATTTTGACCCTGGACGTCCCTGCCGCTCCTGCCCGTACCTGGCTACCTTCACTGCAGTTTATATAAGATACAAGTACAACAAAACACAGACATCTATAAATTTTATAAGTATATAAATTTTACGATTTTTACTGGGTACGCACCCAGCGTTGATCGGTTAAGGCTTATTACTTATTTATTTTATTTGAAGTTACTCGCAAATATATACTTATTTATACTTTGTATTTCTATTCTATTGCCACAGAACATATAAATTATAAGTTAAAATTGAAATAAATTTTAAGACAGTAGAAAAACTGCGCCGAGTTGCTTAAGGCGCAGTAACTACCTAACTAGCGCCGCCAAAAGATATTCTTTATTTCCTCTTTGTAAAAAACACATTTTAAAAATGTTGCAAGCTAATTATCTAGAACTACTTAAGCTATTTTTTGATCGTTTTTCCTAATTTACTTCATAATTTGTATTGATTAATTAAAATTAAAAGAGCGACTGCTGGATAGCTTCTTTCGCCGTTTCTTCTCACCAGAACGCCATTTTGACTTCGAAACGTGATATGATATCCTATTTTAAGAAATAAAGCATTTGAATTTTAATTTTGAATTTAAAATATTGTTTTCTATATTTGCGTTACTTATGTTGTATGTAACATAAACTTTACCCGATATTAAACATAAATGGATTGTGTTTTTCTATAAATCTAACGACAAATACTAATAGCAGTTTAATCTAAATAAACTTAAAATGAATCTTATCAGACTCATCCAGAACCTATCACAATAATGAGATTCAATTTCTCAACTATCTAAACATTATAAACACTTCGAAAATCCAATTAAATAATAACTTTACATTTTCGATAACAGATTTATTGAATGTATCAAATTGAATTGCTCGATTAAATAATATAGAAACGAAGGTCAGTCTGCGGTTGAAAGTGAAGGCTCGCTCTTGCTCGCCCGCCCAGCGACCGCCGCCCTCGCACTGCCCGCACACGACTGGGCGGAGAAAGCTCACCGCACATTATTATTACAATGAATTATATAAATTATAGTATTGAAGATTGCTATTGACGTGTGTAAACATTACAAATTGGTTAATGTTCTTTTGTAATTAATGCTGAAGTTGTAAATTATTATTAGTATTACGCATATATTTTATGAATAGGTTTTGTTTTGGACTTTAAAATATTAACTGATAAAGAAAAAGTTGGAAAAATACTTGAAATGTATTATTCTCATCGTAATTATTAGAAACTTGAAATCCAGCAGTACGTATATTTTTTAATAAGCTAAAATAGAGCCAAATGTCAGAGCAAACATATCTAAAATACTTCATTGTACACCGTATTTTACAGGTCTGTATTTATGATAGTTTTGTAACATATAAGATGAGACATGTATGATATTATGTTGCCCTTCCTGTGTATCTAGTCTAACGAAGCTGTTTCAGAAACTTGCAAACAGCTCAGTAAGATAGATTTCGTACACATAACACTTCCTTTAAAATTCCATATACACTTATAAAACATGCAAGGAAAGTGTAACAAAAATTTAAAATAGTACTTCCCAGTCATTAAAATAAATGCAACAATTTTTACCTCAGCGGCCGCCATGTTTTAAGTTACTTACGCATGTAGAAAGCTCATAAGAGTTGCGTCGTAATTTGAGCTCTCTCACTAACGAGATACTCAACTCAAGCCTCTCTTATCTCGCCGGCACGAAGCTCTAGACGCACTGATATTGTGAGATTTGCTCCCGCATTGTTTATACTTATTGTTGCTTCATCGCACGACACATGCAGAACTCGAAGTAACTCGTTATTACTGCGAGTTAGGTACTCAGTGAGTCATTGTTACTTCGAGTTGCTAACTCGTTACTTCGAGGTGTTAGTGCTCGTACCTAGTAATGTTACCAGTCTCTGTTAGGGAGTTTAATTATTACTAAGCGAGAGTGTTGTTGATGTAAATTAAATACCTCATCTTCATCAAGCTTATATATTAACACGGTTGAAACTTAGTTCGTATTTGTTGTTTAACTGAGTAAATAAATATACTTGTAAACTGTGGATCGTGGCATGCCAGTGTTAATATTATAATTTTTGAAAATGTATTATCTATACTAACATATTATAAATATAAATAAATACTTTCTTCGTTTAGGATTCCTTAAAGGTTTGAGTCTTAGAAGTAAAATATATTTTCAATATATCATCAATATAAATAAATACTTTTATGTATATTTTCTTCTAAGGCTATAACCTTCAGGGAGTCATAAACGAAGAAAGATTATATCTGTGTATGTATATATTTATATCGTATTTCTTAATTCTATGAGGATTTTGTGTGAGTGTGTTTGTAAGATTAATGTACTAGGACTTTATAAGTCACTAGGAGTTCTATGTGACGTTCATAACGAGCGTATTTCCAGAGTAAAGATGTAGTTGGGATTCTCATCGGCCAGACTTGTGCCTCTATAGCTCAATGGTAGGTAGTTCACTATAGGAGTAACCTATAATAAAGGTAAAGAGTTTGTTTGTTTTTTGTTTGAACACACTAATCTTTGGAACTACCCGTCGGATTTGAAGAATTCTTTTTGCATTTGATAGGCTAATTCTTGAGGGAAGTTGTAGGTTACGATCCTTAGGAGCCAAGCAAAAAGAAAAATAGCGCAGGCGACCGATGTGACGGAGGATGGCGCTACAGAGTAAAAGTATCGGAAAGGGCAGAATAACGTCTGCCAGGTCAGCAAGTAATAAATAAAAATACTTAATAATCAGAAAGCGATAAACGCTTGTAAATGTGCAGCATTTTTATAAACAAAAAACCGGCCAAATGCGAGTCATATCCCCATTAAGTTGTTATTTCGTAGAATTAGAATTATCTCAAATATTTAAAAAAACTTATGGACTGAGTTTGTTTGCAACAATTTTCGTTAAAATTGTTTATTATGAAGTTCTATTATCGTAATTTTTTTTAGATTTTTACAGCATGCGCGGTTTGAAAGTAAACATATTAATTTTTCAACTTTAGAAGCTAATGACGCGCAAAATGTATATGTCTCAGTTCAATAGCTATTTTATTACGAAACTGTATGCAGTTCACATACGACACCTTTGAAATAATTCCAAAAGAATAATAGATGCAAATACGACAGAATTATATGGCTGTGACATACGGACGGATAGACGTGACAAAAATAAAGGTCTCCGTTTTTTCTGTTTGGCTACAGTGTGTAAGATTATGTTCTTTTTAAGGAATAAAAATAAAAACATAGGGATCACAATATATGATGTTTACAGTACATAATTATATAGTAATTATGTCAATTTATATATGTAGATACTTACCTAAACATTACTGTTATTCCACTCTTTTTTTTCTGTTACCGATTTCAGCCGACCGTCTTTGGAATTCGTGTATGGACATCTTGGTGGTACCAACTTTCCTACTCGGTGCATTTATTTTAATTTTAACGCGAGCCCAACTCACACTTGGCCAATTAGTTATTATTTGTTTTCGTTAGTCTACTCTGCAATCATTTATTGCAAGATTGTTAATGGTATGTATTACAGTTTTTCCGTAGAGTAAAAACCTACAAAAATTAAAAAAAAATTACATATACATATACCTATAGACTTTGTTGACCTATAGATGATTTAACTTTTTTTAATAACCTTGAGTGTAGTCTACCTATTACCACAGCCATTTTGGTTCAAATAGTCACACATGTGTAGGCTTAGTATTAAGGGTCCAGTTAGCACCATTTATATACGGATCCCTAATAAAATCAATATTGTATCTTTAATATATTTATTAGATACTAGGTTTCAGCTCGATCAATTTATAAAAAAGTGATTTTTCTAATTTTGAAAACATAAAAACCATGCAAATTTAATTAAACCTGTATTCTGATTAATTTCAAAAAGTTAAGTAGCTAAATAAAAAAAAAATTATTAAATAAAATCATAACCATATTATAATGATAAATTTTGAATAAAGTTTACTCACTGTGTAAGGCATGTTGCTCACAGGTAGGGTGCTTGTTTGTATCGTATATACAGGGTGTATTGTGACGACAGAGTCGGAACCCCGAGCGCATTCCGGCTAATTACTGGGGGACCCGGGGGAACGCACCCTTATACATCTAAACTCTCACTCACATTTTAATAAATGTCAAAAGTGAAAGTAGAAATGTTTTTCTGGTCATCATATAATATCTACTTAAATCCAATTTGAGTCGTAAATGTACGACGGCTTTTAATCTGGATTCGAATTAAAGTACATGTAAGGAAAAATTACTAACGATAGGCTATTCAGAAGCCTAATGCCGAAGGCTTTAATGACTCGAGTTTGTAATTTCCGTACCGCTCGTCTTACACGCAATGTTTCATCACATTTGCGAGTAAATAAATAAAAATATAAAATGAATAAATAAATAGACTCACCAAAACACATTCGAAACGATGGAAATAGTAATAATATATCTAGATAATTTATAAATCAAAAAGTTTTGACTGAAGTTACAGTACACCTTTTATACATATTTGATAGAATAGGCGCGTCATTACCGCCCGTGGGTTCTATTCTATTTGAACGTGTGCTTTGCTTAGAGAATAGTAACAAAAAAAAGCCCGTGGGAGTATTTTAAGTCTGAGCACCCGCTTTACCTGCACATAATGACATTGTTTACGAGTAAGAGTGATGAAAAGAATATTAAATAATATCTTAACGTACCTTAACTCGTAGCATACAGGAACTCGTGGCCTAGTCGTATTCGGCTATCGAGCGTGGTCATTTAAAAAAAACGGATATTCTAAGTGTATAGTTTCATCCTTAAATAAAAAATGATAATATGAAATAATTGGTTCGAGCCCTAAGTTGGTCGAAGACAATATTTTTAATTTATCATTACCGCAAACAGCTTGGGTCCAGTGTCGTTTGCCTATCAAATTCGGTGGTGTTGCCATAAGGAAAACATCAAATGTTGCTTTGCCTGCATTTATCTGTTCCGTAAGTAGCACCTTATATTTATGTAAGAAAATTTTGAAAGTCGATAACCCTCATATTACATACATGGTAGAAGCTACGGAAGAGTGGAAGGCTCTATGTCCCGGTGTAGATATCCCAGAGAAACTGAATCGTCAAACACTTTGGGATACTCCACTGGTACAGGCAATGCACGAAGGTTTGATGCAAAATTGTGTAAGTAATAGTGTAAAAGTCTTAGTAAAAGGATCCGGTTATTGGCTTCACAGTTTACCATTATTCCGTCAATTTTGGGACAGTGCTTGACAAAGACAGTTTTAGGATCGCGATAGCAATTCATCTTGGAGTACAGGTATGTCTTCCTCATAATTGCTTGTGTAGTAACTTTAGCTAACCTAGCTCATCCAGGCCTTCATGGGATTTTATGCCTAAAAAGTGCTGGTAGATTTTCTCATAGTTCTTTAAATGACATAATCAAAAGAGCTCTTGCCACTATAAATATTCCATCTGTTCTTGAGCCTCTCGGGGTAATACGAGAAGATGGCAAAACACCGGATGGTCAGACGCTCGTTCCCTGGGAGCGGGGCTGGACTCTTGTGAGCCTGTTGCGTGGACACTTTGGCTCCGTCTCGCCTCAGTGAAACGAGTTTCAGAGGCGCAAATATAAAAGTTTATTGTCAAGCTACATATTTGTGCCGTTTGCACGGTCCATGGGGGCCTAGCGCTCACAAATTTTTTAAAGGGCTTGCTCCCAAATTAGTAGCAGCTGCGGGTGACAAGAGAGCTGGCTCTTTCTTCGCTCAGAGAATTAGCATCTCTATTCAGCGAGGAAATAAAGCTACAACGTGGCAAACAGTTTTTGAATATTAGTTTCGGTTATTTTATAGTAGGGTAATTTTAATTTATTATGTTAAATGTAGTATTATTTTGTGTTGACATCAATAAAGCTAAAAATAATAAATCACATATTTTTAAATAATATAAAAAACTCGTGCTTAGTTAACAGAATTTAACAGAAATTCACAAATTTACTTCACTTAACTTTGAAGGAACTAAAAATATTCATCTTCATCACTTTGTCAAAACGAATTCACCTATAATAACGACTGCACTTTGACAAGATAAAACCGTTGACCCAAAAACTTGGTGAGCGCATCTCGTCAAAGATAAACGTTTCGGAGACTTCAGCGCGGGTTTCCATTAGCACCTGGCCGTCAAAGCGAATGTGATTAATCTAATTTATCCGTTTGAAGCCGGTAATTACACTCGCGATATACGAGGCGGGGAGGCTGTCGCGTACCGCCCTGTGGCCCCCACGCAGGGTTGCCACACAGTGTTATTATGCGTTATTATACTTAAAATTAATCTTCGTTTTGCCAGCAGTTAACGTTTTATTGCCTATTTTCATAAAATTCAGAATTGTAAGTCAAATATTTGTCAGTCTAATTTTTTTTTATCACACTTGCTCGTAAAAAGTGTCATTACGTTCTGGTAAAGTGAGTGCTAAGATCTTAATTAGTCATACGGGCTTTTTCTTTATATTATTTTCTTTTCTCAAGGCAAAGCGGGAGTTTATAAAACCCACGGGCGATATGAATTAGTATGTCATAGAACGCACCGCGCACGCTCTACTTGTACGATAAAACAGTATGTAGACTTTACGTACTGTTTAATCTATTCTATCAAGTATTTACAAAAGTTCCATACTACGCGCCTAGCGAGCAATTATAGTGCAACAAATTTATCTGACCCGGTGGTTACAAATCAAAACTACAGTCGCCATATTAAAATCGTGTGAATTTATAACACGGAACTGTGTGAACGGTACCACTCCAAACCTCTGATGTAATTATTTTACTCCAAGATTGTTTTCGGGAACACAACGCAGATTCATGCCAGACGGCTAACAAGAAACAGAATTCGAAACACCATAAACAAGAGCGATTGCCATTTCAATCATATACCTATCACTATGTTACGTAAGGAAAATCGAAATCAAATGTAAATTACACAAGAATAAAATATCAATTAATACGTAAAAAATAATTAGTTTTTATTACTACTAAGTACTACTTACCCGTTTCTTTTGTTGACATTGGCAACCTTGAATAAATGACTGGCAAATCAGACACAGGCAGTTTAATAAATTACTTCTAGTTTTATTACCTTAGAAATTGTAACAAAAATGCGGATTCCTTTATACAAAGTAAGTGAACTGAAAATAACGCTACGTTCAGTAACCCTTTACGGAGGAATGACGTGGCTGTTTTCTTTAATCGTAAATGTAGTAATAGTAAGTACATAACTGCCGCGGTCCAAAAACGCATAACAGCAAAGACTACAATATATATACCAGAAACATAACAGGGCGATTGTGAGTCCGGTAATGCTCAGTTGTGGCCAAGGCTTGTGTAGTGCTTTTCTCGAAAATGCGTGTAAAAAAACTATTTATATTGACTACTGTATTGACAATAATATAAATAGTTAAGGTACTTTTGCCGCCAATTCGCCGCGTTCAAATGTCGATTTCATTTTTACTTTTTAAAGTAATTTAATGGCGCATTCTTTTTGCTGTGCCAGTCCAAAATTTTAATAAAACTTGATGAGTTCTCTATTTAGTTATCAATGTTTGTGTTGAAAAAAGTTCGTTCTATTTTCAAATTTCATATTTGCTAGAAAAATTGCGGGTTGCTCTCTGATTCTGTACTACAAGTACCATTTCCCAAATAAGCTTGTGCAAGATATGGTGGCATATCATATCATTTGTGAGAAAGACTATTTTTTTATGTAATATGACGAGGAAAGTCAGGTGTATTTGACAACCCTACTCCGCCCAAGCTGTCCTCATCATTCACCGTAATATTTTACAACACATTAATTTTTGGTGTTTAGTGCTTTCTGCAAAATGATTTTATATTCTTTTTACTCCGTTTTAAGATGTCTGCAGTATAATTAAACACTTTTTATTACAAAAGGAACACGTAGTTTATATTTTTTTAAATTTTACGATTTGAAGTCGCATTTTTCTTTCACAGAATTTAATTAAAAATAATTACAACCTAATCGCTTCAATGGTTCGCACGAATCTTTGGCCCTTTATAGAAAGTTTAGGGAGAAATTCGCATTCGCGGAGATCCCCATTTAATCCCCTTTGCACATAGATAATTAACTACAGATATACCCATAGGGGTACGGACGGGTTCAAATTTTATCCTCTACTTTTTTAATAGCCATGTTAGGTTGGGGCGGTCTCTGGAGCACCACAACCGCTATTAAGTTCAGAGTACCTACAACTTTTGTTGGGGTGGCTGGGTAAACGACCGTGATTATATTGATTTTTTATGACATCTTTGTTGTTGTACCGCTTTGATCTCCGGATTTTTGTTCATAAATATTTCAATACTACTTTCGTCACAGGAAGAATGTGGGTGATTTTACTCTATTTCTATTCTATTGAAGTCAGTATTTCTGCTTTATCTGTCCCAAATACCTGTCCTTTTACGTAGGCAATAGGTAATATAAAAAAGTTTAATTGGCTTTTTAGCTGACAATGGATTATGGAATGTCAATGTCCTGACAATGGCTTTCATCGCGGGAACTCTGTCTTTTCATATTCAAATCATCCCATTGAAACGATCTCTTTTGATGTGTTACCCTTTATTTACATATTTTGGGCAGTTACTCGCTGTCCGTTGGTATACAGGTTTGGTGATCAATAGCAAAGTATATTCGTTGTACAGTAGCGACCCTAGGCTTTGTTTACGGATTTAATGCAATAGAGTGCAGTGGCGCTCTACCAGACGTATAAATCAGTAGACTAATGCCGGCACATCCGGTGTCTCTGCTCATTGTAGGGACTTGCCGACATTTGCTTATGCTCGCTTCGACAACAGAATTATCAAGAACAGTAAGGACACAAAATAGATATTAATGTGCAATGTTAAGATGGATTTTCTAATATGAACGAATGTAGCTTATTATTTTTAAAAAAATCTTCTTACGACAAAGTATATTACTGCAATGCCCCGTTGAACTATTTTTTTAAGTACGGTATTTTACGAGGCGTTTTTTTAAACAGCAATTCAGGTTTTTTACTTACTAACTAATTTTTTTAACAAACATCTAACGAGTCAAAATCGCGTATAATTATTATATTACGTACCTTTTTGTTTTCTGAGTCCTCCCGTGACCACGATCAGTTCAGACCACGTGATTTTGCCTCGTTATATGTATTTAACACTAGCTGTGCCCCTGGTCAACCCACGCTTAATTCGGCAATGACGTGGGAATCCTATACGGCAACTCGGCAAGTTTTCTATAGGAATTCGGTTATAGTTATACATGCCGTAATTTTGAATGTTCCGAGATAAAATGTATACTATGTGTTAATTAATTCAGGCTTATAGCTAGCTATATCAATTTCAAATGAACCAGTAACATCAGTTCAGTTGTTGTGATGTGAAGTAGTAACAATCAACTAACCCATAATTTATTATACCTATGAGTAGGATTTAGAACTTGATTTATTAGGATGTGATCAGTCAGCTGAAGTTTATATTTTTATTTATTTTAAAAGTATACTAGTTGTGGCAGATCAATTATAATATTCCATTTCACGTAGCTTTGTGCATTTTGGAATTTATTTCTGAAAAAGAATATAATCGTATATAAATCATAAATAACAAAAATTTTATTTATATCTTTAAAACTACATTTTCATTAACTTCATTGTGGTCCCTAGGGGCTGCAATATAGTGAAAATTATATCAACACCCGCACCACGCTATGTGAAATGGAGTTATCATATATTAATGTACCTTATTTAGGCCGAAATGCTGGCAAGTCCTGCTGTCCAAAATTTTTGCTAGTCAAAAAAAAGCTAGGGTTCATCATGACAATAAAGACCCGGTAGTGGTTGCCTAATCAGAACCTGTAATAAGAAGGGGAAGGGGGATTATCGCAAAACACAAGACCTTAACTGTACAATTTGAACTTTATTTTATTTTTCCTGATATACAGGATTGAATTTTTCAAGTAGGCGTGCATGGCCAAAACCCGAAACTATGAGTAATAGCGAAAAGTGCTCAAAGGAGTCTCGGGCCTGATTTTGATGAAAACTGATGAAACTAAAACTGCATCATTGGATTTTTGAAAAATCAATAATCCTAGCCACAGCCTAAAAATACACACATTGTATTATTACACCCTTCGGTAGTGTTGCTAAAAAGTAACGAATTCTGGAAAGTAATGACAAACGGTAAATATACTAAAAGTCTGTATTATTTAGATTTAGCTCACAAACTTCGGAGATAATAGGGTTGACAATTTTGGCAAAAATCTATCTTTATATATAAAAATTACGTGTCACGTTCTTTGTCCGCGCTGGACTCCTAAACTACTGAACCGGTTTTGGTCAAACTTCGTAACTATCTGTTATTTGATCTAACTTAGAAGATAGGATAGTTTTTACTTTAGGTAAAAACCAACTTTCGCCGGGTTACAGAGGGATGGCAGCGGAACAACGTTCGCCGGGACCGCTAATATACTATATATACTTCGCAAAATTATAAAAAATGTCGCTTTGGAATTTATTATATTTTTATTTTTATCTATTTTTATTTATCTATTTGACATGGTAAATAAATAAAACTTCATATTTTGACCCCTATTTCAGATACAAATAAAAATACATAATATGACTAATTCATACAAATCATAGCTTTAAGAGCTAAGAGATTAATCTTTTGATTCGATAACACTGTCAGGTACAGTTTGTGGTTACTATTGTCCATGTCCAACTGTGGCGCAACTTCCTGCAACCAGCATCCCTCCTCCCTGCGGTGTTGGCGACAGGCAGGAAGAAGGGCGGCGTTGTAATTTATTAATTCAATACAATTGTTTTTAAACTTGTAGATATATATTTCTCTTATACACCCTCCATTTCGTCGAGAACTTATTATATACGGTACTAACGGTACTATAGGCACGCACTCATGGCTACTTAGCTATCTTCAACAAAATCAGTCGAAATGTTACCTATAGGAATAGTACGTACGAACCTTATTTTACGACTTTTTAAAATAAGAAGCATAAAATCTTAAATTGATAAGAAAAATGTTTCTGTAAATTTTAAAAATATTACGAAACTAGACTTACAGCTGACCTATTTTTTACAACCTATTTGATGTTTGACGTTAAAATTTACACTATATTCATTTAAAGTTTAAAGTTTTTACCGATTTCACAATATAACAAAAACCTTGAAGAAAACTTCTTTATTGTGTCTTAAATTTTTACAGTTTTATTTTAGACCTATTTTTAACTACCTACCTATTTGATGTTTTACGTTATAGTTTACACTATATTAACTCAAAGTTTAAAGCTTTTACCGATTTCACAATATAACAAAAACAAAAAAAAAAAGAAGAAAACATGTTTATTGTATCTAAAATTTTTAGATATTTTTGATATTTGTCAGGATATTGGCCGTAACAACACATTATGTCGCAATTTCAACAGTATTTATGATTTAAAAGAAAAAGCGCCTTAAAGGCTGGACAGACAGAGATCAAACGTAAGCTTAGTAGTAATAGCACAAAGTAAGAATTAGATACAGAGGTCCCTATAATACTAAGGCTGTTTGGGGTCACTTCTTCCCCGCATTTACCGCACAATTGCCCTGTCTATTACGCATGGTCATTTCGTGAGACCTCTGTATCTTATCCTTACTCTGTGGTTATAGTCCTGCTGAAACCCTTCGGGTAATGACCTCAAAAAGGTAAAATTTCGCTGTATTCACACTTTTTTAAAACGCATCATAATATCGTGTTAATTACAGGTATGGAAGTAGTGGATTTATACACCATGGAGTCAACTCATTTATGCGACCATATCTCGGATAAAGCACAATGCTGGTGAGTTTTACTTGATATTTGCTTCGCTAATAGTCGGGTTGGGATTCGAAGCAAGCATTGTTGCAATAAATCTTTTTGTGATTTGTTTCTTGTGACATAATACGCGATTATTTGTTCTGTACCCAAACAGCCTTTTTGTCCATGAAACATTTAAAGTTATTTAAAAAATAGGTATTCTTGATAGTTTTTCAACGAATGTCTTTTTTTCATACAAACTATACTTTTCTATAAACATTTCACTTCCTAAAACGTGTTATTATCATAAAGCGCTAGTACCATAGTCGCAAAACGCTTATATAATCCATAAAATACTAAGACATTGTCAATAACAAAGGTTTTTAAAATTAAATAAACGTATAAAATCAACAAAAACTTTAGTTATTTTATAATTTACTGCCATTTCAATTCAACAATGTTAAATAATTATTGCATTTAAAGCAGTAAAAAGTTTTTGCTATGGATATATTTAGTTCACCAAAAGTTGTATGGGAAAAATCTTATTCGGATACAGCTTAAAAAACCTAACTAGTTTTGAATATTTCGTCAGTAAAATGCTACACTTTCAGTTATTTTATTTTGTGTTAAAAAAACTTTAAAGTCGAAACATCTGAAATTTTGGACAAGACAACATGCAAACAAAACCATAAACAAATATTTATAGGGGAACTGGGAAGGATAAAAGGGGAAAGGGGAAAAATTGTAAACATGTGTAAATGTTGCGTTGGGCCTTTCGCCATGACCGAACATGGCCCTAAAACTTCACTGTGAATACCTCGTACTTCCATTTATAAAGATCATAATATCAATAACAGTTACACAGAAAATTCAAATAACATCAAAATTAAAGATATTTAAATATTCTTCCCAAGCTGGCTATCCTCGTACAATCGCATTAATTTCCACTGGTAGATAATTCCTTTCTTCATTTTATATAAATCGACTTAGTTTACGTAATACGTACCTATCTAAATACATTTTCGTTTCCAATTAAAACGTCAGTACGTCTCAATTTAGAAGCTTATTCGACGGTAGGCAGCGTCTCGTAATTGCAAGAATAACGCTTTCTTCGTATGACTCCGAGGGCTCTGGATATTAGGGGCTTGGGACTCTTCAATTTTAATAATGGTTATTTTGTTGCTAAAGATCTTTGTCTGCCGGCTACGTAGCTACTTTCATTGTTTCTGCTTTAGGTATATGTTAGCGGATTAGATCTACATCCTTTTATCAACAAGGATAGTATGGGTTTATAAGTTAAATTTTGTTGTTTTTCTTAAATGTAATGTATTAAATTATTATAAGTTATAATCTCTGTAATCATAAAATTTAAAAACCGTTTTTAGGATACCTAAAAAGATTTAAAACCCAGGAAGTTGATTTATATACAAACCTATTCAGCAATTTTTATGGTTTGTTTTTTTTAAATATAAACTTTGCTAGTTCTTTTATAAAATTTAGTTATGCAAGATGATACCTATATTTGGCTTAGGGATGGAAAATGAAATTATGTATATTGGTAAGGAAAACTTGCTGTTTTTTGAAAAAATAAAATCAAATAGTACAAAATAAAATACGTACTAGTAAACAGAAAATCTAACTCTTGAAGTCCATACTGACATCCCCACAATCTTCTTCTAGTTTACTCCAAGAGTTTAGAGTAAGAGAGCGAACTAGCGCTAGTTATAATAAAAAAATGTAGCTGGGATCCTCTGCATATGAGAAGAATTTGTCTTTGTCTTGTATATCTGTCAGAATTTTTCCTACGTCTCAAAACTGACCGTCATTTCGAAATTGTTCTTACCGCTCTCTTCAGTCAGTTTTTCCACATGTTCAATATTAGACGTCTTTTTGCAATTTCGAGGCAGGAAGCTTAATTCCACAACCCAAGCGTTCGCGGAAGGAAACCTCAACCTCTGAAACCGCACTGTACGCGACCATTTCGGTTCCAAAGTACGAGTATGACAATAAATACCCTGCCGATGCGATGGTGAGCGGTGCGATGGTAGAAATTAGCTGTGGGCATCATTTCAAACAATTCCTCAGAACACATCCCATTGTACAAGTGGTAGAACACATACAGGGAGGCAAAGTCTGTCCTCAGATACCGCAAGTCAGTTTGGAATCGTCAACAATTATCACAGCCCGTCATTAAACCGAGTCAAAAGGGCTAATTTTTTGGACGCCAGCTTCACCTTGTCTTGCAAATGATCTCGCAACTGAACATCGCAAGAGATGTCAACACCAAAAATCCCAATGCTCTTGGAGATGGAGAGGGGAGTGTTCTGGAAGTGTGCGACCACAGTAAATAGGGTTTTCTTAGCGGTGAACGCGCAGACTTGTGTCTTTATGGGGTTGAATTGGATCAAGTTTTCCCGTCCCCAGTTACAGACCTTGGACAGAGTGGTCTTGATTTGAGACACAAGTTTTCCTATCTTTTCCTCCACAACGGAATGAGGGATGTTAGCACGGCCCGTATAGTAAGCGTCTGCATAGCAATGTATGTTGTTGATGTCCAACTTGTCATTGATATGCAGTAGAAACAGCGTAGGAGACACCCCAGGGCTTTGCGGGACACCAGCATTAATGTCGATGCTATCAGAGCAACTACCGTCAACTACGGTTCGTTTGCGTCTGCCGGACAAAAGGCTAGCCACCCATTTGCACAAATCCTCGGGCACTCCGTAAGATGGCAACTTCGATGGAAGACCCGATCGAACACCTTCGCTATGTCCAGGCTACATGCCAATGCTTCCCCCTGACTCCCAATGGCTAGTGCCCATTGGTTTGTGAGATACACTAGAAGGTCACCAGTCGAGCGACCATGGTGAAAGTCAGTGACCGTGGCGAAAGCCATATTGACGGTCGCTCAACTGGTGACTTTCTCTAGGTTTCTTAGAAGCTGTGTCTTAATCACACGCCCCATCACCTTGGAGAGGAGAGGGGTAATAGCGATAGGTCTGTAATTTGATGTATCTGATTTATCGCCCTTTTTGGACACCGGTTGCACATTCCCAGTCTTCCATGAAGACGGAAATTGCCTAGTGTAGTAGGAAAGCGCAAAAAAGGCGCGTGAGTACAGGACATAACTAAAGAGCACATTGCTTAAGCACCACTGCTGCTATACCGTCTGGCCCACTTGACTTATGAACGTCTAAAGAAAGCAACACCTCCCGCTGTGTTATAGAGATTTCCGGCATAGTCTTACCGCACCCCGATATAGTAGGTGGTACAGCGCCTTCGTCGTTCATATTCACAATTTCACTATAGAAAAGTAAATATCCTACAATTTAAAAACTAAAACGCTATATTTTGATCATTGTCAATATATTTTATCAAGAATTTTAAGCCATGACCACAGTGTGCAAGTTTGTACAGTTATTGTGCATTTCATTGATATTCGTTTAAATATGGTTACAAAATATAAATCATTGCTGTTTTTTAGGCGACAAGACACATACTTGTTTCCTTAATAACTCAGTGCTATCTTATTCGACAGAAACATGATTAATAAAAGTAAAAGTAATTTATGGTAATCTATAAAAAACACATAAAATTGTGATTTTCTAAGGCTGTTTAAGGTGATTGCTGTTTGTGTTATCTACTGCACCTAAATTTAAATTAGTGTTCGGTGTAAATCTATTCACAATAAAGTCTAGTTGTTTACTAAAATTCAGTTTTACTTCTTAGCTACTGCTTACAGACGTCCACTATCAAACCCATTCCTTATGTTGCCATCAAGCTGGTCATAAGCTGCCTCCATCAAGTGACTTTCTTCTGTTTTCGTCAGATCATCTGTCCATCTAGTCTAGTAGGAGCCCATGCCACACTGCATCTTTCATTTTGATAACGTTACTTCATAACTTTTCTTCCCCATTGGTTATCGGTTCAACAAACGATGCTGACATTTCGGCGTCGACGTTGCTTTTTGTTCTCTGGCGAATTTTTTTACCCTAGATTTTATAGCTCAATGCAACAATTGAAAGCTTTTCCATAGCTTACATCAGGGATGATATGGATATAAAATTCCGGATCTGATCCGTATCCGGATAATCCATATAATACTATTCTAGAAATAATATTATATCGGTTTCGGATACGGTTAAGGATGTGATTTTTTTTCGGATTATCCGTTAGTATCGACTAGTTTCGGTTACGGTTATTGGATTTTTCATTAATTTCAAAAGTAAAACACAAATATGTAATTATTAATTTTGACTTTATTTCTAAATTATGATTTAGTACTACAATCAGTCAGATAAGTAATTATTATAGCTACTCAACATCATCATGTGCAAATTACACTAGACTTAGGACGCATTTTGATCAGTTAGATTAAACAATGAAGTTACACAACACTTTTCTCTCAGTTTATCGAACTAAGTATTCGTAAATATAAAATTGCTGACTAGTTGGTTATGAATAAATAACAGAAGAAAACAAATAATGCAAGCAAAGGACGCGCGTGCCTTGTGCCTCGGCCGATCAAATACAACTTGTCATAACGAGGCTCATTAAGAATTTAAACTCCGCCCCTATCCGAAATTATCCGAAACTTTTAGATCGGATTCGGTTACGGTTACGGATAGATTTTTATATCGGATATTCGATAGTTTCGGTTAGCTCCATGACATCCCTGGCTTACATTTAAAGACTACGTTCCTGTAACGTAGTCATCACTAGTTTTCCATTGTGGTGAGGCATTAAGTACTTTTGAAGAAAAATTTTTACACAATCTCACAAACTCTGCGAAGCCGAGTTGGATTTTTCGACTAACCTTAATTTCAAAGTTGAATTTTCCTAATTCTAGTTCTTACCCTAGGTATGTACTTATATTGCATAGCGACTTAGAGGGGGAAATAAACATGAACAAAAGGTATAGAGACGCAACATAGACATGAACATAACCTTTATTTTATCCGTTTCTTTGATTCGAATATGATATAATTTGATTTATCAAAAATAGATTGCATTAGATTTGACTGGCAAGGTGCACTGTTAGGTATCTACATAATTGCCAATTAAATGATATCAGTTAAAGCATTATTAAATAAGGTAATAAAATAAATACACCGATATTATTATTTTGTAGTTTACAAAACAAAAAAAAATCTTTTCTACTTGAACAAAATAGTAAAAGTACCTTACGGTACATAGAAATTAGATTTTGCAATATCATGTTCCATGAGTTTTCGAGTCAAAAAGTGTTTACATACATATAATTATTAAGTAATAATATTAAATTAGTAAAGATATCACTATTTTCTTGAATAAACATAGAGAAAATCCAAAAGAAAATTACAAGGTTTAATAGAGAATCTTTTAAATTACGAATATGTAATAAAACGTGAAATATCGCGATAGTATGTACATTACCATATTATTCGATGTGAGGTGCGATATATTCAAGCATATAAGTACCTTTTTTGGTAAGTAATTGCTTTTAATTATAGTTAAAGTAGGTACTTATTTATATTATATTTTTTTATCGATAAGATGTTTTCAGTATATTTTCAGTCGTATTTGTTTGAATTATAGTTCCTAGAAGATACCCTGAGAATTATCGTGCAGATCGAGCCGCGGCAAAAATTGTGCACCATTTCAGGAAAATAATTTAAAATTTTCAAGTGCGAGTCGGACTTTCGCACCGTGGTTTCCGTTCTACCCACCATTTAATGAACGAACACAAACAATACAACAAAAAGCGTGCCGCTAAGCGGTCACCCATACAATGACTGATCTTGCCTGACGTTGCTTAACTTCAGATATCGTTTTCAGTTAACAAATGTTTTACTATTTCCCTTAATAATCTAAACTATTTACGCTAGATAACGCTTTAAATATGTTTTTTTTAAATGTTACTAGTGCGATCCCATCTCACACGATTTTTATTATTTATTATTTTTCTTGTACTTTAGAGCTCAGACTATAATCACTGCAAATTTTAAATTTGTATCTATTACTGTTTTTACACTATGTTTCTTGTATGGAAACACCTTTAAATTTTTACTTATATTATCTGTAACTTAATCCGCCAGGTTTCTACATACTTCTATCTAAAAATAGAGCTTTTAAAGGTTGTGCAGCTGGACAGGCTCCTGCAAAACTCTGTGGGTAAGGAACCTTAAAAATTTATAGAAACTACATTCTCGTCACGAATATGCTATGGACTTTTATAGTTCAATACTACGAGTTAGTAAATTGAAATACATAACTGTGATACAAACGACACGGTTTTTACAAACATGGCGCAAACAGTAAAATTTAAATAAAAGGTTAAGCTTTTTATTGCCAGCTGTCTGGCCATATCATGGGATCGATAAAACTGTTCGTTGCAGTGCTAGGGGCTCGTAGCATAATGATCTAACACTATTTTTAGTTTCTTACCATTATAGATACAACTATTTTTCATGTCTGCTAAACAAAAAATCAAATTTTCAGGAACATAAAAGAGTTATAGTATACCATATGCAGTATGCACGTCACTATTTTAATTAATTCCACTATAACTTGTGAATTGTAACTTCTGAACCGATAATTAGTATCTTGTATGTCACTCTGGATAACTGGCCATGACGTTTTAGAACTGCAATATTGAAAAAGGTATCGATTTGTATCACTTAAGTTTTTAGAGTGTGATATTATTTTATAAAACTTGATGAACGGATTCCAATATATAATAGTGATACCCGTATATAGAGCATAGAGCGCATAGCGTTTATTTATGTAAATGCTTCCTAATAAAACTCGCCTTTTTATATTTTATGGTCCTAATAGCGTTCTAATATGCGCATATAGAGTAAAGAGCGCAATGCGTTTATTTAAGTAAATGCTTCCTAATAAAACTCACCTTTTATATATTTTTTTTCTATAATTCAAGAGTTGCCGTTGAAATCCTACACCGATAACCGAATTTAGGGCGGGTGGAACAGCGGGCATGTTGGAATATTATATCGGTCGAATACGCAAATATAGAGCGTAAAGCGCAATGCGTTTATTAAAATGGTTCCTAATAAAACGCACCTTTATATCTGAATAGATAATGACACAAAATGCAAATTAAATCGCTTAGCTCTGAAATTATGAGTCTTTTTTAAATATTTTATATTATATTTTTATTTTAAAAGCAAAGAGCTATTTAATTAGTTGGTAACTAGGTGCTACAGTCGTTAGTGGGCTAGTAAATATTAAGTTTACCTTACGTTACGTGACTACGAGACCACTAGATGTCGTTAATGAAGTAGGCGGCTGCTAGCCATAGGTACATTAATTCGCCCAAAGCGGTCGTTCTTCACTACGTGACGCCTACCTGTGGCGAGACCGAACTTAATGGCTTTATTAAAAGCCAAGCTTCTTGGTATCCTTACTTTAGTTAGAATCTCTAAAAAACAACAAATAGATAGGTCAGTTGATGATTTGTTTATTGTTCTTTGTTTGAAATTCCTAATGACTACGAATACCTATACATCGTTGCATTCGTTAACCTCTACTAACTTTGTTCCGTAATCCTGAACGAAATTCATAATAAAGAATATGTTTTTTAAAACTTGGGAGTGTTGGCGTATTATCGCCTCTCCTATTTGCAATCTTCATAAATTTTATTACTTCTCATATTTCTTCTATCTGCCATCTTCATGCAGACGATCTCCAAATATATACGCAATCCACGGTTGAAAATCTACCAGACGCGATTGCAAAAATTAATTAAAATGTCGTTTGTATCACAGATTGGAGTTGGTCTTACGGTCTGAAACTAATTCCAGTAAAAACTCAAGCAATAATAGTCAGCAGCTCGCGTCTTTTATCAAAGATAGATTTCAAAACCATTCCACCGGCGTATATGAATAAATAATTAATAATATATGAAATTGTTCTCTGTAGCTCTTTGCGACGACTACGTAATTTCTTACCTATTCCCACTAAAATTGCTTTAGCAAAATCTTTACTCATTTCTATTCTCGAGTATACTGACGTTAGCTATTCTGACCTAACAATGTAATGCTCACTAAAAAAATTAGAGTTAAAAAAATTAGATTAGAGTTACTTAAAACTTTGTGCATTAGGTTAATATTTAGCTTACGTAAATATGACCACACTTCCCAGTTCGCTTTCGCCAGGATACCCACATTCTTTGTCTCCTATATAAAGTGCTGTTTCATGCATCTGCACCAGTATATTTAAAAAAGCATTTTAATTTCCGGACTCCTCTGCTCTTCATCTTTCAACGAGCCTAATGTTAAAAAATTCCCCACATTGCTCGCTATTCTACAATGGCTCCTTTGCAGTCCATGCAATCAAACTTTGGAACTATTTGTCCCTTAGATATAAAACGAGCACAATCTTTTTTAAAAAATTAAAAAACTGGTTTATTCTTATTTTTTTACTTCCTAAACCTATTATTTATTTGTATTAGTATTTTTATATGTATATTTATTATATGTATACGTGTGTATGTGCATATATGTAAATTTCGATATATAAAAATAGTTTTATCATTATACTACATTATATTTATTAATTTGAAAACTTCCTTTCACTTCCACTTCCATTTTCCAAAAAAAATACAAATAAAACCATGACATTCTTCTATGCTAGGACATGCTATCTATAAAGTAATAAAAACAAGACGTTTAACAACACAAAACGTGTAGAATCATCTTCTTGACTTGGAATGTTCAATATTTATTTGTAAAATTGCTTTAAGCAGTTGCAGCCAATAATGTACACCATGAACATGAAATTCAAATCTATGCAAAGAAATTAAGATTCAAGATCCGAACTTATTTCTATTACCATCCTAGCACAGCGGTTGTTACGGCTCGTCGATCGTATTGTTTAAGATTTCCTAGTGAAAGTCAAATATTGGAAATTTAGATACTAATATATAAATTTACTTGAATTTAACTTAGTTACATAGTGCAAGTTTTAGATTCTTTCTAACAGTTTAATGTGAATGTAAAGTTAAACATATTATAGTAACTGTATTTGTATTTTGTTTCACAACCACAACCGCCATTACAATTTTTAAAGTAAGTGCGTATGATATTAATGTATTTCTACTTATTTTCTATTAAATGCAACCCATAGATTAATATATGTATACAGCCTTAACTATCATTTTGTGAGACGTGGCTTAACCAAAACACCATGTTCTTCACGTGTCTATGGATAAAAAATCACTAAATCAAAATTATGACGAATTGTATTTTGTGGAAAAAATCGCTTAGGTGTAGCAACCTGTTTTCATCCTCTTGTGCTGGTACGGCGGTTAGGGAGACCTGATGAAACGGCTGACCGCTGGCCGCCCGCAGGTTGAACGGGTTCCCGAACCCAGAGATTACTTAATCTCCGTCCTGGGAGGCTGAACCGCCAACCTGTGTAAAGTCTCTGAAGTAATAGTCGTGCCTAAGAAGAAGACCGTAGAAGACCCGGCTACTACAACAGAGGAGGATCAGGGGCCCTTCCGCCCGCCGTGCCAGTTACCGTTATCTTCTCCGAAATAATCCGAAAAATACCGAAATTTCTTTACTGCCCGTGTTACACACAATGTTTTTCATCACATTTGCGAGTAAATAAAAAAACGTATCAGGCGAAAAAATAAATTGAGTCACTAAAACTCAATTGAAATGGCGGGAACTATAGAATTTATGAATTAAAAAGTTTTAGCTTACGTTTAAATTTGTAATTGCTCGCTTGGCGTGTTGTTCATGTGTTAAACCACAGGTGCGCAAAGGACGGGTTCCATATGTTATTATCGCCCATGGGCTCTATGAACGCCTACTTTATCTTGAGGAAAATTTATAAATAAAAAGCCCGTAGGATTAATCAAGTTCTTAGCACCCGTTTTACTTGCACGTTATGAGATAATAACTACAAAATCATAAACTTGCTATGTAGCAAACTTTAAATTACTTACCGATGATAATAACTTGTAAGATTTTAAAAAACTGCTGAATCACGTAATTCTTTACTTGTAACTATAAGTCTATATAACAATCTTATACTTTAATCTAAAAAATCACCAGTTTCCCAAACAAAGTTTTGTAACGTAATAGTGGATTTTACTATCCACAATACGGTTAAATTAACACAGCCACATATAATTTTCGTCTATGCTTTACAAAAACAGATATGCTTAACTACGATATTAATTGTGAACAGAACTTTAAAAATGCTAAGTTATTTGTTACTTTCGTCCTCAGAGTCAGGTCGAAGGTAACACGCCACGGGTCTAAACTAACATTGCAGCATATACTGCGCATTTGGTAGATAAGCAATAAAACTGTTTTTTTATTAAAATTGCTACAGGCGACTTTTTTATAAACTTCACGAACAGCATCGCAATTGTTTGTTTATCTTAATCTATGAAAACAAAAAAGTTATGTAAGTGTTTACATAAAAAGCATGTAACTTTTGTCCATATGGTATAATATTACTTTCATACCAACTCAATTATTTGAAAACAATCACGTTATAACCTAAAAACTTAATGTGCTTTACATAAAACAATTATAATCTGTACAAACAAACTAATGGAGAATCAAAAAAAAATAGCCAGATAGATCACAGACATCTGAACCCTACGTAAACACTAAGTTAATAAAAGTATAAAAACGTACTTAAAGGCGTAAAAACACATTTCGTCTTTTAATATAACACACAAACCCGAAATACGCGTGGAAACCGATCTCAGGCATGGGAAGTGTTACAAACTAACCCTCAATGGCCGCGGACAGTAATTAGACCATAAGAAAAATCTACAGAGCGATTCTCTGGATCGACTTCATCATCTTACTTTCGACCCGCCATTACTTTTGCACCCGGTCTTCTACTAAAAAGCGAAATACCTGCCAATTTTCATGGATTCAACTTAGAAAATGACAAATTTCAATAAAATTTCTAATATAACCGATTTTACTCTAGTCCAGGGATAAACTTCGCAAAATCCTTTCTTAGTCTCCACTAAGGTAAGATTTCCTTAGGTCATATAAGGAACCTACCTATATTCAAAATTCAGTTTCGGCTGGGCGTTAATTAGTCAGTCAGATCATGTTCTTTCATAAAGATTAATTCAGGTAGATTATAAAAGAGATCCAGATATGCTTTGAAATAAAATTATATGTAAATTTAAAAAAAAAAAAAATTATAAAAAGTAAATAAATAAAGGACCAAAAGGACTTACAATATCCAATTTCATATTATAATTTTCAATCTCATGCGCTTTGAAGACTTTCAAATTGATTTATCAAAAGAATATCAATAAAAAATAATTCACCAACTCCCAGTTGGTCCCGTCTACAAAAGAAATTTATGTCTAACTCTTCTCGTATGAGGAATATACCTAACATTATTGTCAAATTGACCACTTACAGAAATTCCATTATAAAAGAGATCCACTTATGCGTTAAAAAATAATGATATGTAAATTCCAAAAGAGTATATTAATTTATAAGAAGCAAATTCATAGAAAGAAAATTAAGATAAAGGGGCTATAAGTATAACTATATCCGATATCATATTCCAATTTCCTGACCCACACCATCCCATATGCTTCAAAGAATAAAAGATTTTTTCAGCTTTCATACCAATATCCACTTTCGATTTCAGAAGACGGCCTGCTTCTTTCTTGATATCGGCACTTTTATTTAAGTCACGTCTTTCATAGTAAGAAATTACCTTTAGACTTGTAGAAGGCCTGTCTTACATTATTTGCTACGTAGATCTGTCGTAAATACATTGTGGAACAAGGGTAAGTGTTTGAGCAGTGAAATTGTTTACAGATAGCTTAGTTTCTGTTGAATACAGACAAACAAACGCGTTTACAAACTAGAGGGCAACATTGATAAATTCATTCGTTTGCCTCAGTGTGATATTTTATCTTTAAAGAAGATTGTGGGTTATTTGAGCGCATTGGTTTATTTTTTGGTCGAGGCTACATCGCATCAACTCTTCATGTTACAGTAAACATTGCAGAGAATTACATACAGTTCAGTTTTTACTGAGAATATTACAGTGTTACACGTAGGCTTAAGGCATGCGTACAGGGTCGACGTCCGGGGAAGGGCGCGCGAGGCGCAGGGCGGGTGGTTCTGCACTTCCGCCTCGCTGCACTCATTTCCGCATAAATAGTGCCTGCGTCGCGATATCAAGATGGAGCTTAGCTGAGGTGCGAAAAGTCATGACTTGGGTTGCTATTTTTCGCCATGCGAAAAGAGGGGGTGCATTCGAGTAGAAACAATGCCATTGTATTTGGCAGGATATGAAACAAAAGTTTTATGTATACACATATAACAGTCAAAATATAAAACTATAAGTAAAATACGCAAAGCAAGTTGTAAGGTGACCGATAGGATGAAAGTTTATTAAAAAAATCAAAAGCGGATTGAAAGTGATAAGTGTCTACCCTAGACCCGAAATAGTATATTGTATATTAACGGTGGTCGAGAAAATTAATCACGGGAGGCTTCATTCAATTGAATTAAAGCCAGCACATAGAACAAAATTGATCATCACTTAAACGAACCCAATGTAACTAAGGAACTCTAGTTAAAGGAGAAACAAAATTTGAAGTCCCCCTTAAAAGTTTCGAAAGCAGAGTACCGTGGGTGAAATCAAACAAAGGAGGCGCGCGCCCGCCCGTGCTCTTCAGCTGATTGCTCGCTTTGTACAGCCAGCGATACAATGCAATACATAATACTGCAGGTACCCGTTCTACCCTATATATACGTATAAATCAATAAATAAATAAAGTCACCGAAACACAATAGAAATAGGGAGAAAAAAGTAATAAAAACCACGCCACCGCCACATGGCGCTAGATATAAAAAAAAGTTAAAACTTACTCGCTTGTAGTGTGCAATGTTGCCTGTTTTGAACAAGTAGCCAAGTAAGTAAGAAATGGTTAAGGCCGGCCCTCCTTAACTATTTCTGCGCCCCGGGAGAGTTATTCATTCGGCGCCATACATTTTTTTAACAAAATGACAGTCCGTGTTAGATGTGCTTGTATTCGTACTTGTACTCACCCCTCTATTTTCAGAAGGTCAGATTTTCAAATGGTCATACTTACAAATTGACACTTTTTCAATCACACTTCGGTTCATAGTAGTTCATACTAGGTAAATTAATTTCAAACTTTGTAGATTTTCATTTGCCGATGCAAATTAAACACTAAAAGCAGACAGAAATTAAAAGCATTGTCAAAATAATTTAGATAGATCATTGACATAAAACATATAATAAAAATAATTTATTTTCACGCCTAAATAAGTATAACTCAAAAAAACTGGCTGGCATAATGGCTTTTAAAAGATATTGCGCGAAAAAAAAAAACGACTGAGTGCGTGTCGTATTGCGGATATCTAAAAAACGTATAAATTGATTTTGTTCAAAACATGATTGGTAGTATTTATAAAGCTCTATTATCGTGAATTTTTTCAGATTTTTAGATGACGTGGTTTAAAAGTTTGAGGGGCACACATTTTTCAACTTTGGTAGCCAATAACTCGCAAAATGTAAATTTTAGAGAAACAGTTTCTTAAGGAACTAAATCATTAGAATCTACCCAAAGATGGCGGAATTATAAGGTTGTGACACACGGACGGAGGGACATGACGAATTTATAAGGGCTCTGTTTTTGCCATTTGGCTACGAAACCCTAAAGTGAAAGGCACCTATTTCAGACTCGAATTATACGCACATGAACCCAGAAATGAGTGCTTTTCATCCCTTAGTTAGCAATAATATTTGTTGCTATTGTTAATTATTTTTTCAATCTTCAAACATTTTCTTGTTTTAGAATTCCTTCACTAACAACATTAAGCAGCAACCACGTTCTTACAATTGAATAAAAGCCAGCACATAGAACAAAATAAATCACCACTTAAACGAACTCGATGTTACTAATCAGCACTAAGGAACTCCAGTTAAAGGAGAAACGCAATTTGAAGTCCTCCTTAAAAGTTTCGAAAGCGGAGTACCGTGGGTGAAATAAAACAAAGGCGGCGCGCGCCCGCCCGTGCTCTTCAGCTGAGTGCTCGCTTTGTACAGCCAGCGATACAATGCAATACACGATACTCCACGTACCCGGTCTACCCTCTCGCTCGTCTCGATATAGCTTTAGTAGGTACTAATAGTTCTAGTTTGTAAAATATTTTGACTTAATTTCAGAAGATATTACGGTTTTTTTTTCTTTTTTTTTTCTAACTACTGTCTACTGTTGTTGGCCGCAAATGGCCTTTACAACTACACGCCGACTAACTTCTGCTGCGGTGCTGCTTGCACTCTTCAGCGAAAAGTTGGGGCGGTTTGCGTAAGGGTGTCCTGGACACGAACCTCGGCTTGGGCAACCCCTCTTAAAACTAAATTTGTATCTGACTAATAAAATTTACCGCCGTTTCGGAAAAAAGCAAAGGCGTTCTGAAGAGAAGAAACGGCAAGAAACTCTTCAGCCCTCGCCTATTATTATTTAAATCTAACTAGTCGAAGCGCCCGGGTATATTAGTGAACCTAGTATACCCGCGCGCTCGAGTGTGTGAGTGTGTGTGAAAACTAAACTGTCTAGTGTTCCGTCGTCCGTCGTACGTCGGCGGCGACGTATTCTGTATATATTTGTATAATCTGTGTTCGCGGACGCGGGTGCGGAAGGCGCTTTAGCTCTGAGCCTGCTGGTGATCTCATCATCTGAATCTATTAGAACGGGCCTCGGGTATCTAAAGGGTTCTAAGAACCCTCTATTGGGGTTTATAGATTGCCTAATTAGGGGATTGGGGTGGAGGGCTGCCGACTCAAAGTAGCGTTTAGACGCATCTTTGATGAAGGCTTTTATGGTCGGTAGCTCGAAATCACTATGGAGATCGATGTTACGCATATAGTACGGGTCGCCGACTGCGCCTCGCATAAAGCGATTTTGTAAGACTTGCAAGGAAGTAGTGTTGGTGTGACCAAACGCTCCGCTCGCATATGTGAGTATGGGCCGAATACAAGTTTTGTAAAGCGTCACATTATTTCTAAGAGACGTTTTACTGTACTTGTTTAACATTGGCTTAAGGCGACCGAGAACGAAGGCTGCTCGGTCTCTCACTCTTTTAATGTGGGCTCTGAAATTAACACGAGAGTCTAAAGTGACTCCTAGGTATTTGACCATATTTACCCACTGAATGGGTTGGCCATATAGGTGGACTGGGGAGACTCGCCTCTTGGCCTTTTTTGATTTTTTACCCCAGGCGAAGTGCACTGTTGCACCTTTCTCGGGGTTTACCTCGATTCTCCACTTCAGAAACCAATCGCCCAAGGCGTTGGCGGCAGACTGGAGGGCCAGGCATAATCGACGGACGTTTCGGTGAGGACAATAGAGCGCCGTATCTTCCGCGAAGAGCGCCACATTGACGTTAGAGGGACGAGGTAAGTCTTTAGTGAACAGAGAATAGAGTAGAGAGGAAAACACGGAGCCCTGGGGGACACCTGCACCTATAGGGTGACTGGAGGGCCAGGCATAATCGATGGACGGCTGTGTCGGTGCCACGAGCGCTTAACTATGGACGAATCTCTGATTTGTTGACATAATTAACGTTTGTTAAAAAAGAAACACGGCAAGGGCGAGTCGGTCTCGCGCACTTCTCTCAATCTCGGTTTTTATTATTTGTTATTTCACTATATATCTTACACTATAATCGTTGGAAGCAGTATGTGTTACCGTTTTCTATTATTTTCGAGACACATTCGAACACATAGTTTTATTTATATTTCATATAATAATCAAGGTCGGTCAGTCAGACGACGGACAGAAGGACAGACAAATATCAGGCGTAATAATAGGGCTCCAAAACATCTGGCTGGGCTTTATTTCAGAATATAGGTATCTAGCTAGGGGTTTATTCTATAGTTAATTTTGAGAATTTACTTCGCCAATCGATACCGGCGACTTATCTCTGCTAATATGAGACGCCGTCGCGTCGTTTGTTAAAATATTACATTATCTATTTTTTTTCGCAATCAGTAATGTTTGGTGTAAAGGGGTGCCGCAGTCGATACTCTCCGGAACAATTATACTTTCAGTGAACAAGTCTTGTTTAATCGATTTGACGAAACTTTTTGTATTAAGATAATGTTCTGCTCTCATGTGATAGGGTATCCATCCTGGAAAAATTAAATTAAATATTTATTTCTTAAAAATAAAATGTGAAAAGGGAAATTCGAATTCAGTAAACTATATAAAAGCTTCTTACACATTCATTTTATTCATATAGTCGTCTGTCGCCTTTGATCTTGAAGGAAATTGCGATAGCTAAACAGTATTATTTATACTTCTCTATGTTGCTAAATGTCGAGAGCGTTCACAGCACCGCCGCGACCAAACGGCTACAGACCTTTAAAATGGCGATGTTTGAAGAAATATACTAGTCACGCACCACACTTCACGATTGCTGTGTCTAGAGACCTTCGATGGCCGACATTCAACTTGAGTACGAGTATGTTGTCACATATGGCTAATCGGTGCTGTTCAGCTAGTCACACATTTTGCGGCGCGCGACTACTGTCTCGACGTTGTCGAATTTATCAAAAGCAATGACTGACTGTGAATGAATTAAAAAAAAACCTTAAACACAAACGGCACTACAATATTTAAGCAACTGTTTCCGTGGGATTTTATCACGTTGAAATAGATTGCTGATACGAAAGATTCCCACAGATTCTTACTTCTTACGTAGGGACAGACAGAGAGACGTTGCATCTACATTATAGAAATGTAGAATACTTTTACACACAGCGGCATTTGGTAACAAACTAAGCAAAACATAATGTACTATGAATAACCACACTACGGACACAAATATATAGGTATTTAGTATTCTTTATTCTTTGCAAATACATAATTTTATAAAAACAAAATAAACAGCATTAAAGATTTTGTTTACTTACAAAACTATGCAAATTATTTATTTACCAAACTAGCAAACGCAATCATGGGCACAGGTAGTAAAGTAATATGTAAGATTAATAGTGCGCCTACACAGAAAGCGGGCATAGCTGTTCGTAATGTAAGTCGAGTATCCCTAAATCCGGAAAATTGGGACCAACTGAAAATAAACATCTCTTGGAATATGCAAATTAAGCACTCTTGAAGTGGACCCGTGAAGGTGGACCCGTATCTCGAGAAGGATCAGCTTTCTCGGCTTGTCTTGTCTCTCGAAGCGATCGCGGCCCTTGACACAGGTTCGTTAGTGTTCACACTAATGATCTCAGATGCTCTCGTCAATATACAAAAGCATCTTTTTTATGAATTGAGCAGGTTTTTAACGAATCTCTTTAATGAAATATCTTCGTTTGAAGTTTTATTTTTACGTTTCATTAAAAAATAAAAAAATATTAACCAGCGCACTATGTCAAAGTAATTCAGTTTTGATTTAAGACTAAGTATTTAACTATTTAGAAAGAAAGAAAAATTGATAAAGCTTAAAAAAACTGTTACACGATACGAAACCATTTTATATGGTACCTTAGCCGGACAATGAGGACAACACTTTTACATTTCTAATTTACATTACGACCCCCATTTCGAATAAACACAAAGTTATTTTCAAATTATGTTGTAGGTTCGCTTTATAGGAATAAAAGTAGACAAGAAAACTTACCTTTCGCTCCATATTACAAGTCGATAGAGAAGGTTAGTGTATATAAGACGATGGGAGCCTAGTGGTCTTAGATGTCTACCATGCCTTCCAAGGGGCACTAGTAACGAGTGGATAATAGTTATCAAAGAAAACATCTTACACATAAAGAATGAAATTGATACCCAATACCTTTTATTGGTTAATATTTAACGTAGTTTAAGGTTTAACCAGTTAGCCTTATAATGGTGCTTTGCGTCCACCTGGAGATGTTTTATTTTCTTAAATTAACTTAACATTTATTGTTATATTTTTACTACGTAAACCATACTGCGACCGCACTGCTATTTTGATGTAAAACAGCCTTATATTGTAATATTATACTTGAGTAGTCATCGAAGTACGCCGTAGTGCACCGCTTAGCTATATAGGTTTGCTTTGTGCCCGATACTTGAAACACTTTAAACGCTGAGAACCTGTTGATCTGTATACTGCCTTTTCAATGACCATAATATATACTCTCTTAGACCCAATGGCCATATAAAAGAAGGTTTTTAAGCTTTATTGAAGCCTCAATAACATTCGTTCTTTCTTTTCACTTTTCCAAACCAAGATGCCAAGTAGGTAACTTAGCGTAAATTTATATATTTACCTACGTTTTAAAATATTAGGATGAATAAAATGTACTATAATGTTAACTATCTATGACTTATAAAATTGGAAAGGCAGGTAATTAGATTAGTACTAGCGTTTGCCTGCGGTTCCACTCGCCCTAAATTCGTTCATCGGTGTAGGATTTCAACGGTAACTCATCAATTATAGAAAAAAACTCGAAACACACCTGACGTTTTCAAGTAGCCTATGTCCTTCCTCAGGACTAAAACTTTCTTCGTGCTAAATTCGCCCGCTGTTTCACCCGCCCTAAATTCGGCTATCGGTGTAGGATTTCAATGGCAACTCATCAATTATAGAAAAAACCGAATCACACTTGACATTTTCAAGGAGCCTATATCCTTCCCCGGGAATCAAACTATCTCCATGCCAAATTTCTTCTTAATCGGTATAGCGGTTTAAAGACATACAGACAAACAGAGTTTCGCATTGATGATATTTATAGCTATACGGATTATTATATGGATTTTTTAATAATGTAATTCAAATAGCATTAATAAAAACAAAATGGTAGTTTTCCTCCCACGCCCTTGGTCTGGACTGAATGTTTACAGAAAGCTTTAACAAGTATTAGTTTTTTTATAAATTTTTTTACCCCAAAATATACAGATCTGTGGCTATTTTATTACTGTTTTCTTAAAGTTCTCAAATACTTCTCTGTGTGTGTTCTACCGCTTGTACAATGGGATGTGTTCTGAGGAATTGTTCGTACCTTCGCACCGCTTTATTCATTGTCAACTTCAACCGTATACATTCTCAAAGAAACTTAATTCCGCGAATACTTGAGTTGTGTAATGAGCTCCCTGCCAAGGTTTTCTCGAAGGACTACAATATGAGTTTCTTCCAGAAAGAAGTTATTAGATTTTTGAAGGGTTGGCAACGCGCGAGTAATTCCGCAGGTGTAGAAAGCGTCCATAAGCCAGGGTGACCGCTTGCCATCAGACTAAGCTTGTTTGCCACCTCAGTGGTATATTAAAAAATGCAATAGATTGGTGGCTTTATTCGGAATACACGCCCTTACTTTATGATTTTTTGTGTGAATGTGAGGTAAAAGAATTGGTGGGCTGAAGAATAAAATTGGATGGTAAATGTTGCAGGTTTCCGAATCTTTAACGATTATTTATGATTACTTGTCTTTTTAAAGAATATACCACCGACTACCGACCAGCTCATAAAACTCTTGAGATAAATGTGAAAAGTTTTTAAAAACAACACATAAATACACCGTAAATATTGGAATTTTCCTTTAAAAAATTTGTAAAACTTCGTCTAACAAAAATGTACTTTGATGTAGTACTTGTATATAACATTATAAAAATAAAATTAATTTCACGCGTGCTTACTTGGTTGCCCTTTCTCTGTAAGTGTTTATGTGTGCGTGTGTGTGGTGTAAGTATTAAACACTTTTAGTGGTGTAGGAGATACCCGTACGGTCACTTTGCACTGGCTAGGTGCTCAGAGAAAGGGTTCAGAAAAGAAACAAGGGTTCGCAAGGACAAGGTTCGATTATAATACACTCATTTAAGCTTACTCAACAAGTATTTATTGATTAGTATCACCTAATCACTTAAGGTAATTCCTAACCCTTCAATATAAAGTAAAATAGAAAGAATATATATACAGTGTTTTCCTACCAATCTAGCAAGAAAGATAGAAACCGTACGCCGTAACCTAAGCGAATGCGATGGAAGGTTTTGCAAAGGTTTAATATCTTTGAGCAGATATACAATGGTATCAGTCTTCTGCCTATGGCCTGAATTAGGATAGAGTATTCCACGATGTCCTCAACAAGTGGGCTGCTAGGTTAGGCTGCCATTAGACATCAGCGACAAGTAGTACGCAGCGTATTGCGACTCCCCGGCGAGCATCCTATTCAAGTTAAGAGAGCTTACGGGCGGATACGTAGATTGTGATGGTTGGTAGCGATGAACAACACCGGCGACTCGCCAAGTCAAGATGCTCAAGCGCGGTTGCTGCGATGCTCGGTGTAGGCAGAATGGTAGCAGCGATAGGCTTTTCCAGGAGCGAAATTCCTATATGGAGACCCAACGTTTCCTTAGACTTAAACATAAGAAATCAAAATAACTTACTTACATGATGACCGTACAACAATTTCAACACATAAATAATAAGACTATCTACCTCTTGGGTCGACTTAGTAGTAAAATTATAAGAAATAGTAGTACTGATTACCTATGTCTACGGCATATGAAAATTACGATAGTTAGAAGATCTTTGTCTAACTTTCTGACTCCTGTTATGGTGTCCTCCCCCTGTTATAAAAATGTTTCCCCAGATAGTATGAAATGACTGATGCGTTTGTACATCTTCTTAACTTATTTAACGCGCGTTATTTTTAAGCTACTGCATAGCTTTTATCGCGGGCTCTGAGCGTGGCTACCGAATCAAGAAATTCCGTAACAAAAATAAAACCTAACACCTAACAAACTAACAGAAAGCCGTGCATCTGTCTGTATCGTCTAACGTGGTTTCTGTTCGGCTGACTTCAGAACGGTGTTAGTGTGCGTGCGACTAGACGTATGCGTGTAGACTAGCTGCTAACTGCTCATAATTATTTCTAGTATATGGCGATTATGAGTAGTACAGGGAGGTTGGATATGGGATTTTAATTTTATGACAGATTGCGATGTCAAATATACTACGTCAAAAAAGTAAATTAACAAACATTATTATTTCTTGACAATGTCAAAGACATGTCTTGTGACATATTTGAATGTTAAGCGCGAATTATGTGTTAAGGACATTGGTTCTGTACAATCAAATTTGACGTATGATGTGTCTTGTAACATATTTGAATGTTAAGCGCGAATCGTGTGTAAAGGTTTAAATAGTGGTTATGACTGCTGCGTATGTTTGCACGTAGGCACTTTTTACGTCGGGACTGTCGGGAGTTCTTAATCAGTTTGTAAGCAAAGATTAAATAAAACTCCGAGCCCTTGGTACAACGCTTATTTTAACGCCCATGCGAACGATGCCTAAATGGTCACGCTATACATGCTATCCCTAAAAAATACGAGGTTGTGTAATGAACGCTCTGTCTAGGATTTACCCATGGACTACAGTACGGGGTTCTACAAGAATGAAGTGATTTTTTCAAAAGTTCGGCACGCACGAGAAATTTCCCTGGTGTTGCTAGCGTTCATAGGCTATGAGGACGTACTATCATAGTCCGTTTAAAATAACGTATGCATATTAAGTTTTAAAGGTTATTATTCCTATATTATGTACAGCATGTTGACCCACACTTACAGTTACAGAGGTGTTTAACTGTAAAGTTGAGTTTTTATTACACATTAGCTTTTGCCCGCGTTTCCACCCGCCCTGAATTCAACCCTAAAAAAAAAGAACTAACGCTTGACGTTTTTAAGTAGTCTATGTCCTTCCCCCGGACTCAAACTACCTCTATGCCAAAATTCATCTTAATCGGTACAGCGGTTTAAGTATGAGGAGGTCACAGACAGAGTTACTTTCGCTTCTATAATATTTATATGGAATATGGATAATTAGTACTTGTGGAGTGGTTGTCATGTGATAATTATATAAAAGTACTCAATAAGCGCATAATTTTTTTTATTTTATGCTCGTATATTGAGTTTTTCTCAAATTATTTTAAAACTCTTTCATTTTGATTTCAGTGCGTGTGATGACGTGCAGCGGTCGCTGGAGCTGCTGGACCAGGTGTTGAGTGAATACGACGAGGGCGAACCGCGGTCGCTGGAGTCGCGCGCGCCTGTCACGCCGAGCTCGCCAGTGACACCAGCAACGCCGGCGACACCGGCCACCCCGGCTACTGACGACGACTCGCCGCTCGCCGGACACACCTCCGAGGACGATGGATACATGAGCATGAACGGTAGAAGGTAAGCTACTTAACAATCTAACTAAAATTCCGACTTCAGGGTGTTGACTTTTATAAGGACTGAAGGAAATAACCATAGAAACTTGCATTTTCGTACCAAAGTTTAGCTTCTAGTCTAGTGTAGTCTAGAAGTCACAGTCTAGTGATACGAATGTAGTAAAAAAATGCCTATCCCATTTACCTACTTGCTTACGATTGTGGTAGTAAGATGTAAACCTGTTGATTGTATAGTGCAACAAACTTTTCTGAAATTATAGTCGCCTCATTGAAATGGTATGAACTTACAACGCCACTAGCGACCAAACACCCAAGGGCAGCAGGACAGAAAAGTTTGTTGCTTTTTATGTCGATTGATTACCAAACTTTCAAAATTCCTATGAGAACGCTCGGGTCGGATTTGCACTTCCACTCCGGTCGGATTGGTCATTCGGACCACACTTCCCTACGTTAATTTACCACTTTTAACTCCAAAGCTGGGTTAAACTAATGGGACATATTAACGGTCTGACGTTTTTCGTAATAACGGTATGACGAAAACCGAAGAACTTCGTCATACGTAAGAGATAGACCTATTTAATGCACAAATTCATAAAATCGTCGGCTGCGCACGCCAGACACGGCCTACGGCGTTATAAAAAACCTAGTTATCTGGTACTATAATGTAGCATCTGACTGAAAGCTTTATTGGCTCGAATATTACCTATAGATGTGCAATAAAATTAAATTTACAGAGCGAAGTTCGCGCTGGGTTTTCGTCCGACTGAGGAACACGAAGAGCCGTCTCCACCAGATCCGCCGTCGCCGCATTCACCACCGCCTCCGGAAGAAGCGCAGAGGATTATATCCACTCTCTTGCCCAAGTAAGTAAACTTCTTTATCATAGACTGCTGGATATCGAAGAATTTAATGTAAAAAAGGACCGTGAACTTATTACCACATTCAGTAATACTTACATACATACCTAATCCTAATTAAAATATAAATGCGAAGTTCTGTTTATTAACTTCCCCTTTGAGGGGAATCATTTGCTACTACAAGTGCGGCCGGTCAAAGAATGCGTTCCTGACACCTGTCAATTCGTCATGACTAATTGTACAATAAATAACATTAATAATATTCAGTAACGTTATTTATTGCATTCATTATGCATATTTATTCAATTTAATTTATATGTTGTTATTTTTTATAGGAATTATATTTCAATATATTCAATAAATATTCACATTGTAAATAAATTTTTAATGAATCAATTAATTGAATTTAATCGTAATTTCTGAATGTAACGAAGGGAAAAAAATGAAAATGCTTTATTTATTGGAAAATGTATATTATGAAATACATAGTTTTAAGCCTTAAACAATGAAACTATATCAAACAATTTAATCTTCCAATTCGCTTGAGGAGACGCTGTCATCTTCACTAACGTGTATAATCATATTATTGACAATCATAGTATCTATACGGATATCGCGGTCAAAGTCATCAAATATAATCTTTATAGTTTTTTCAACCACCTTCATCCAGTTATCACTTGTGACTTTTTCGCATGGTTCTTTTAAAAGCATCTTCATCTTTTTATTCCATACGGTGGAGAAGTATTATGACGACCTTTAATTTGAGCCCAAATTAGCTCAATGGCATTGTACGGGGGAATTCGGAGAACGCGATGACCGTACTCCAGAGCCAACTCATCTATTTCATATCGAACATTTGTCGGCTTATGGTCATTGACTAATTTCATCAGCTCTGCTTTTAACATTGATATATTTGCGTCAATGCCACTTTTTTGCAGCCAAGCCACCAATTCCTCTTTTCTATTAGCTTGGGTAGGTGCTTTTTTTTTGCACCGAATGATAAGAGGCGTTATCCATTAATATAACTGAAGGCTCTGGCAGGCCTGGTAGCAACACATCCTGGAACCACTCCTTAAATGAAGCCGCATTAGTTTCTTCGTGGAAGTCAGTAGTGGTTTTTGACTCAAATGCCAATAAACCGTTTTCCACGAAACCATACTTCGCACAACCAGCGTGGCATATTATAAGGCGTGCTCCTTATAACTCCCTCCTTTGCACTTTCGACGTTAACGCTTGAGTGTCATCTGTCCAAGAACGAGAAAGCGTGTGATTGGCGTTCAGCCATGTCTCGTCGATGAAAACGACATTGTCCCAATTATTGATTTTTGTCGCTTCTCTTAAAAAAGTAATTCTTTTTAAAATTACGAGTATGTCATTTCTTTCTACAAGAATTTTCCTTTTGTCTGTTTTTTTATATTGAAATCTAATATCTGTCAAAATTTTAGATAAAGCAGTTTTGCCTCCCCTAAATTAATCAGCTGCTTTCAAAGATGCTAGAAGCATCGACCTATTAAGGTACTCATTCCTGGAATAATAACCATATATATGATTTCTTATTGCATCAGCGTCAAAACTATCAATGTCTGTTATAGGTTTAGTTCTGCGTTTCTTCTTTGGTGTTCGTAAAATATTTTCTTCGATGCCAGATGAGCCGAACTTTTCTTTATTAATATTTGTTATCGTCCGTTTGCTCACTCCAAGTGCCTGAGAGATGCAATCTTGGACCTGGTCGACAGGAATTAAAGGCCCGCCATTTTGTCTTTCACGCTCAAAGTAATCTTGTAGCCTTATAATTAGTTCACGAGTTTCACTTTTCAATGTTTGACCGCGTTTTGGCATTGTTATTATGCACCAAAAGTCCAGATTAGCGCAGAGGTCAGTATATCAAGAAGAACAGTCAAAATAACAACAATAACAGTCACGATAAAATACACAACGAGAAACACTGGAGAACGTAGTCTATGCGTGCGAGACGACAAGAGACGACTGTTTGTAAATGTCACAAAATGGCGGTCCCCACAACGCTATTTTGGGTTGCCATTTTTTACCAGAAATATAATGTTACCTAAGTAATTTTATTTTCATTGTTTTTTTTAATTCATCTCTCTGATATTATGACACTAATTTTTTTAAGTTTTGTTTGGGCGTACCTTTATTATATTACTAGCTGCTGCCCGCGACGTCGTCTGTGTGAACGCTTGACTATAAGATCACTTTTTGTGAACGAAACCATAGCGCGATCTAATTCGACGCCAACGCCATCTAGTTAGCAAATATGAAACATTTTTATATGGTGAAAAATTATAACACATCTAAGTTATGATTTTACACGATTTTTTAACATAAAATAAATGGCTATGTGTTAGTAGAATAATTAATAATTAAGAAGCAAGTCCAATATGCGTCGTTAGATTACACGTTGTTTCAGAATGCGTTGAAGAAATAAAGGTTCACTGCTCGTTCCCCGTAGGTGATAGCGTGATAATATGTAGCCTATATGTTGGCCCGACTTATTAATAATTTTCGTGCCAAATTTGAAGTTAATCCATTAGGACTTTTTGAGTTTATCCCGAACATACATACAGACAAACAGACAAAAATTCTAAAAACTATATTTTTGGCTTCGGTATCGATTGTAGATCGCACCCCAAGTATTCTTTAAAAAAAATATTCAATGTACAGTTGTGACTTTCCTACCATTTTATTATATGTATAGATTAACTGTATTAAATACTAAGTACATTATATATTATAAAATAAAAACGTTTTTTTTATATTATACCGACAGATTATAATAAGATTACAAAAATATTCGATTACAATTGCCTCGTTATTTTGTCACATCACTACAAAAACAAACAGTTGACATAACATTGAAACAGCGCCGTTTGACGTGGTTTTTTATACGTCCATGTTTAAAAGCTATTGTTTTTATATTTGTTAATTAAGTAATTGTAATAATTTTAGCCCAAAATTAAAACATTTATTGTAAGTTGGCATATTTATTCGAATTTTAATGTTATCACTCGTTAATAAGGTAAATAAAAGATATTTAAAATTTTGCCGTAAATTGTACGCCAGTTCAAAGTTACATCGCCCAATCGATCACGATCTCTTAGGAACGCATTCTTAGAGAGGCCGGACTGTAGTTTCAGAGTGATGTATCTGTGGCTGTGTCCGTATGTTTGTGTTTGTGTGTGTGTGTGTGTGTTAGTACGTAAGCACTTTCGGGGCTGCATACACTTGAAAACTAAGAGCTCTGCCACACCGGGATGCCATGGCGACTTCGCCAGCTACGTATCCAAATAATTCATAGAAATGTATCGGCTCTCACTCACTTGGCGACGCTTTGGCAATGTCGCTAATTTGGAAGCGTATAGCCACGATTTACGGCTCCCTACGTGGCGACTGGATGCTCAGGCAGCCTGGCTACGTCGCCACTAAAATGTATGCGCATAAGCAGCACCTCACTCACTCAGTCGCCAACCGAACGCCATTTTGGACGCTCGCTCATATTTTAGTACATTTGTGTAACGTTGAAATATTGAGTTCCTATACCGAAAGATCTATCGTGGAAATTCAAAACCGTCCGTGCTCATGGGATAGTGCATCGAATGATTATTCCGACATTATCAGGATATTTTCTTAAATCTCTATATAGTTTTAAAAGAAAACCATTTCGGCTGCGATCCGATATAAAAGGATGAACCCATAGTTTGCTTTTTTTCTTCTTTTCTCTTTGTATTTTTCTTCGATGAATATGATAAATAAGTACGATCTCCTCTACGTCCATTCCTACGACGTCTTCAACTGACGGAAGAGTAGCTATGGCTACGCTGTTTGGCGACCTTTGGATGCCAGAGGTAGCCATGCTTGCGTCGCCGGCGACGTCGCCATGGCATCCCGGTGAGGCAGAGCTCTAATATAACGATTTGCTTCATCGATTTTTGTGGTACATTTTTGTAACAAATTTTTTTTTGATTTTGATAAAAATAAGTTCTTTTAGGGTTTTTTAAAGGTGGTGAATACAAACCTCTTATTATTTTCTTAGTACATGATGGTGGATCCAATATGGAGTCCATGTTTCGCGAACAAAGCCTGCCGGACAATTTATTTGTTTGTTATTACTGAATGGATGAATGGAGCATCGAATCGAGCTGATTTTTTAATTGAAAGACTGTGTTGGAGAGACGGACAAGGACGTTAAATTCTATCTTTCCTAAGCGAGAGGTCTCTCGAGAAAAGATTTCGACGGGTGATAGAATAGTGCACTAAACATTCCTATCAGTAAAAAAAGGTCAAAATATATCCACTTCATACATGGCATAAAGACACGAGAAATCCAAGAGAAAATAAAGCGTTTTTTCTGTTGAATGGCTATTCGAAATAATTACTTATAACATTTATGTGTTCCAGAGTATCTCCAGTAAATTCAGCAAAACGTACGACCATGGTACACCGTGATATCGAAAACAAGCTGGACTCAATTATTAGCGTCAATGGAATCACAACAGCTACGCAAACCACATTCGTAAGTTTATACTACATTATTACTTATATAATAAACAGAAGCTTATTCCACTATGCAACTTTTCACTCTTTTCAACTTATAAAGTGAAGTGGGACATTTCCTCGAAGCTCTGTGCAAAGTCTTAATACCGCAAATCCCACTCTTTAATCAGTTTTCTAAAGACTCAAAAATAATAGCCAGTTGTTAAGTTAACACTTTGTACTTATTTATTTTAATATTTATTTGTTTTAAAGAATTTGTTTGTTATAAAGAATGAAGAATGCAGAATTGCAGAGTAGTATCGTGGAATAAGCCAAAGAAACTCTACAGTAAATAATTATCAATGAATTTATGATCTCACAATCCTATGTTTGTTACTTCTTAATACCATAACAACTGAACTGATGAATAGAGGTAGCCCTGAAATATCATATAGACCGCTCTTTGTATAGACCATTTTATGTCGGAAAATTCAAAAGTTTTCGAAGGAATAATTATAACCAAATTTCTATATTCTATATCTATATATAACTAAAACTAGTATAAGTTGCTAATACCTACAATGGAGTGACTTGATTTTTGACATAGCTGAAGAGACATCGAATTGAAAAACAAAATCGTTCCGGTTGATTATGGAATTGCCTCAGGAATCCTTATAGCCGAAAACCGAATGTAGAGCGGGTGGAGTCGCAGGAAAGAAGTTTGGAATAAGAAATAACAAATAATAATCCAAGTTCAATTTCGTTCAAGTTATACACCTGGATTCAATCAGATAGATCCCGTACCTAGAAGTATTTTTATATAACAGCATTACGCGTCACTTGCTAACGGAAAGGTACCGTTAAGTCCAATTGCAGTACCTACTCCTAAAATTTTAAGATATCATCAGTTACCTATCTATACTTAAAATTTATACCTTTTAGGTTTTAGGTTTACCTTTTTTTTAAGAACCTTAGGGTGCGTGTACGACATGCATTTGGCCGAATTACTTATTGAAAAACTTAACTAACGATTCAGTAAGCGGTTTTCTTTCAGGTTCATAAAATTGAAAATGTTGTCCCCTACCCCTACTATAGCATTTTAACTGTGACTTAAAAAATCTGATATAAATCACATGAATAAATCCGAAAAAGTACGCACTTAGCAGGATTTTCATCGTAAATGAATACAATTGATTTTTTCAATAAAAAATAAATAGGTACTCAAAAACAAATTAATATTTTTTTGTAAAAAAAAAACTGAATGTTAATTAATATTTTCAGCCCAAAACAAGGCACCAAAGACCTTATGGCTGGGAAAAAGATGGCGATGCAAACGGTTTTCAGCTACAACAGCCACCGGTACCTCCGTACAGATTTGCGTCATTACAGCTGGGACCGCGCCCTGTCTTACCGGACGCTCCAGCTTGGCTGCCACCAAGACCCAACGGTTCTCAACCCAATCAAAAACGATCTCCCAGTCTCGAAAACCCACCAGTATTCCCTTTTATGGGTTTTTCCAGTGAATTTGCTGACAAACCGTACAACGAACACCCTGTCACGATATACCCTGGACCTAATGTACAGTTTAACAAACCAGCTCATTCGCCTACCTACAATTTACAAAGAATATCCCCTTCTAACACCAAGAGCTCTGAAAGGAAGCGAAACGTAAGACGTGACAGCAAACCTGATACGGAGATTCTGTCACCAAGAGGTCTACCTCCGCGGACTCTCGCTGGTTCTATGGAGAGGCATAGAGAAGTATGTAGAGGATCTTCGGAGGATTTAATGGGGAACTACATGTCTAGAGGCCCTAGTAAACATAATGATGATGAGCATTTTTCTGATGATTCGCTTGAAGAATCGTTCCCACCGCCGCCGCCTATAGTTACCACACCGTCGAAACGCAACTCCATAGCTTGGGAAGTATCACTGGATGGTGATGATCCTCTTTTGACCCCGGGGAGCACAAAGGTAAACATATACCATAGATACTTAATTTACTGATATTAATAGTTTAAATTTAATATCGCTGCATTCTGAGAAGAATCAAAGTACTTAGAGTATGACCGTAGTATAGTAAGATGTACCTTTACTTTCTTTTGAAATGTCATGTAATGTGGTTGACAGTGCCTAGTGTGATCTCGAGGAATCCTGTTTTAGGATATAGAGTCAGAACACATTCATGGTACAGATGCCTTAGGAAAAGTACCTTTTCAGCTTAGGTGTCTGTCCTATTAATATTTTACCACTAACATACTAATAGTTAAAAACAATAAAATTTGTGTTCTAGGTTATAGGCAGACGAAGGCGAAAATCAGGAGACCTGTCACATTCCAGCACAAGCTCTATACCACAACGTCTGGAAGATGACTGGGGAGAAGAATACTGGCCTCCACCGCCACCTATAGGCCACTGTGAACCTCTGGCCTCACCCACCTCCGATGCCGAGCCAGACAGACGTTCTCAAGATCTTGCGTCGGGCACATACGTGATACGCAAAGGGAAAAACCGAAAACAGTTACCAAACTTTAATAAAAACGCTAGCAATAAAACTAACACAAGTTTAATACAAAGCCATAGCTTAAATAGAAGTTCAGAAACCGATAAGTCAATTGATGGTTCAAGCATATCCATGAGTGGGTCTGGCTCCGTCGGATCCTACAGCTCTAGACCTAGCTCGGAAATAAGTTTGCCCCAGTCCCGTTACAGCGTCGATCTAGGTTCTCGGTTAAGCCGAGAACTAAACACTCCAAACTCTAGATACAGCATAGACTTATGCACTCCAAACTCTAGACTGAGTAAAGAAATGACGTCACCTAAATCAAGACTTAGTTTAGACCTTAATAATGGACAGGATAGATATATACCGCCGGAATACTTTGGACATAGTCCAAAAAGTAAGAAAATTTCGGAAAGGAGCGTTCATTTAACAAAGAGTAGCATAGTACAGAATAAGTTATCGCCACAAAACAGGTTTACAGATTTTAAGAAATACTCTTCAACATTTGACAACATTAAATCGTTAATAAAGGAAGGAAAAGTTGAAGACGCTCCCCAAATAGAATGTAACGAAACCGTCAATGAGCTGGCTACAGTACCTCCTAATATAGTAAGAGTGGTGTCGCTACCTAGCCTTGGAGCAGACAGTGAAACTAACACCTCGAATCGACAAGCACTTATCACGACAGTTGAAGAGGAGGAGGATCAAGAAAGCGGTGAACCAGAATCTAGTGGTGAAACTTCACCGCTTCGTAAAATAGAAAACAATATTAGTGCTATACTAAGCCATGGTCGGGACCAAAAACACTTTACCCCATACGTACCTAAAGACTGGAATATACATAAGGACGAATACTGTGATGAAATTTCTAAGGATATTTTAGAAAACAATTTCCGTTATAGTTCTAGGGAGAGGCAAAAAAGACATGATATCCAGAAATCATCAAGTCATAACGAAATACAAAATCAGAGATCTATAGATCGTAGAGACCGCTCATCAAGTAGAAGGTCAAATAGTATGCATAAGTCTACCAGTGCCAAAGATGTGCCAGTATCTTTAATGAGACAACCATCTTCATCAGATTCCGCTGTATCTAGTAGTGGTGATTTTCCATTAAATGTTCAAATAGTAGAACATTCATATAGACATCATCCCCTACCTCCCTCCCCGAGCATGGGACATGATATGGGCCCATTGCCTCAGACTCCTGAGTCCCCGAAGTTCCCTCCTTTACCACCTTCACCTGTTCAAGAAGTAGAAGACGAATATTCTGAAATATTACAACCAACAGAAAAAAGGAGTCAGAAAAAAGCAGACACGTTGCCAACGCCAACTTTGGATACTAAAAGAAGGTTAATATTTATTTAATCCTAATCTACAGGTAAATGTTTCATACTGCTAAATATTTTTATATGTTGATTTATAAGGAGACACAACATATTGTGGTTAATATGAAATAATCCATTGTTCAAAAAAGTCACGCAAACATAGGCACACAAATTACGTTCATAAGATTAAAATATTTTATCTTAGAAATTGTCCTAATAATAAGCTTAAATGTTAAAAGTAGTGCTATTACCTATACAGACCTACTTGGATAAAATTAAGAAACAAGTTTTAACTATTTTTTATTACCTACTAACATAGTATGAACGTAGCGTTTCAGAATTTAACTCAAAAAGTGAGTATAATTTAAACCAGTGATATATGTAAATAAAAAAGAATATACCGCATACTCTGAGTAATCCCGTCAAATTGAGCACAATCATCTCATCAGGGATTCGGTAATCTCAGCCAGACAGTAAAATCAAGGAAACTATTATTTAGGCTCAAATGAGAAAAACTAAGAGAAAGAATATAGTTTAATCTTTCTATTTTTTCCAATTGTGCATTTTGCCTTTTTCATATTTTGAGCCAACGTCATGGTATACATCTTGATTTTAAGTCAAAAAAATATGACAAATAAGAAAAAACTGGGTATATGTAGGTATCGCTTGGTCCATTTATTTTGACAATGTATACCTACCGTAATTTTTTCTTTTTATTTTATCAAGAATTTATCCACGAGATTTCAAAGCAAAATTGAATTTTGGAGCTTTGATGCTAGCCATTTACAATATTAGTTGTATTGTTTTGCGATACACAAAACTACTAACTACTAAGTAGGTATGTGATATATGAATCGTTATGTAACTTTTAATTGACTCCCTCGCAGCCTAGTAGGTCGTGTGGCCAGATGCTGTGCAGAGGGTGTGGGTTCAATTGCCGCACTGGACAAACATTTGTATCATATTATAAACATTTGTGTTTGTCTTGAGCCAAGGTGTATTTATGTATAATATATATGTATTTACAAAAAAAAGTTATATTTATGTATTTTTATCACTTGTCTGGTACCCAAAACACAAGCTTTGCTTACTTTGGGGCCAGACGGCGCTGTATGTAATGTTCATAAATATAATTATTATTATTAACTCATAACTTTCTCTTGGGGGATTGACGCCTTGTAGAAAAATTACTTCAGAATAATTGATTGTATATTCTTACAGAACTTCAGAACCACCGGCGGTGCCACCTCACCGTGATACCACAAACAGTTTGAAAACGCGTTCAATGGAAACCAGCTACAATAAGAATAGGAGAGGAAGTAATATCAAGAGCGGTTCAACGGATAGAAGAACTCTACCTACAGGTATGGTTTCGAGGAAAATTAGCTTCATTGATGACTGAATCAGACAGGGATACAGTAAGGTCTTCTATCATGAATCGCTTATATTGCCTTAATTACACATCCCGCATAGTGTCGTCTTCTTGAAATACAGAAATGTAGAGTCACATATGGCCAATAGGGCGGCGTGAGTACTATCGATTCGCTATTTGTTCTCGAACTCACGCAGTGTTGTATTTTCGTACACTTGTAAAAAAGTTCTTTTACTATCACATCCTTAACATTCATTTCATATACTATGGTACATTAGGGGCTCCGTCGCTTTGAAAATGCAAGATTTTTTTTGCAAAACTTGGCAAATACTACTTTGACAGAATAAGGAATAGTACTAGATGTAATTTAACCAATCAGCGCGTGGCACGGTGTTAGTGTCCAAATTATTGGCTGTAGTAATATGCTATAGCCAATCAGCACTGTCGCTCTTCGATACTTCGCCTACTGTGAAAACTGGCAGCAATCACTGCATGGTATGAATATTAACCACGAATTTGAAAGAAGTCGTCTGATAAAGTACACGGTCCGTCCCAAAGATAATATAATCACTACGCTTTAGTCCATCCAACGACTGCCTACATACAGAAAAAAATTTCAGCTACACTTTGAAATCGCTTTCAATGTCTAGCAGATTGCGAATTATGATATAAATGGCAGGCTGGTGAAAACTATCCAAATGGTTGGAGCATTGTTTCATAAAACTCGCCGCAAGAAAAGAACACTAAAACTCTCAATAAGACTCTTGATCTGATGAAGATGCGTCGCGTTATAAGATTGCGGCTTAATGGACTAATTTCGAGAGCCCTACGACGCTATAAATGCCACTTTAACACATCAAGTGTAGAAGATGCTGTAGAGCTAATCAGCGGCTCTAAACATTTTCCAGAGATTTGCCGTTGTCCAGTCAACGGCACTTCACAAAGCCAAAGACCGAAACTGACAATATCGTTTCATGTGTGAAACACTCAGAGCCAAATTAACTCTACACTATCCCGGGCGTCAACTGCCTGTATAAGATTAGAATGGATTTGAGAGAATAACATTCTGATAGCGGATGGAACACCGATACTTAAAGTCCTGGAAAGGATCTTTAATTATTTAATCCTCTAATACCTACATCGAAGTGCTGAAGTGTTTGCATAACAGAGCCGCCATGTTTGTCCGATTACAAGGTCGAACATGAAACCAATCCATTTTCAAAAAGGTGTTAAACTGGGGGACATATTTTCTCCAAAACTTTTCACACAGTGTTGGAGGATGCGTCTAAACTTCTGGAGTGGAAAGGATATGGCATGAACATAAATGAATTGTGCGTCACTCATCCTAGATTGTCGATAACTATGGTACGGCAGTATCGCTGGAAGGCACAATGCTAGGAGACCTCAGTAGAGTTTCCCAACAGGTGGGTCTTAAAATGAACATGGATAATACAGTAACGTTTTATATCCATGTCCCGAAAATACCGGTTGTTGACGCTATTCTCAAAGTTGTTGACGAAAAACGAATTGAGGAGTGCCGTTCCTTGTGTAAACGGCTTAAATAAATTTGTCTAAAAAAATTCTATCTAAAGGCTAGCAACCTCGTCTTATTAAAAAAAATGCCTAATCGACCATAAACAAGGCTCTTTATTACTGGTATATTTAAAAAACCGCCTTCAGGTACGAAGTTCGCGATGTGTAATAGTTCCCACTAAAAAATTATACAAAATCTAACTTCAAAAAATTCTGGATTTTGAACTGTATTCAAAAGTAACGCTATTTTACACTCACATAGGTGTGTGTACCTACAGTTTGTACCCAAGGGGGGTGGTTATGATGATAACCTTGCAATATGCCTACTCATGATATTGCGGGTGTGTAACCAGCCACTGGTTGCCCCCTTTTGGGGATAAAAATCGTGAAGATATATAAATATATTAAAGAGCTGTCAAAATATTTGTCGAGAATCTCATCTATTTTCTATAAATTGCGTGCACTTAAGAGCGTTTTCAGCACTTAGTGCGGATTTTGTGATTGTCGCTGACGCGCGCCTTCTAGCGTCAGTAAAGAACAAATGCACACCACAATTGCGCACTCCTTTGGTTGGGCTATTTCTATACAGTATGTAATAAGCTGACAATGTAGATTGCATAAAAAGACGCGCTATCCGCATTTAAGCAATTCTTATGTTTTTTAATACATCTTTTACAATTACAATTTATATAAGTATTAGTTTTCTAGTTTAAACCATAGTTTAAAGTTAGTTTAAGATTAATCTGTGCGATTTGTCGAGAAATATTTAATTATTATTTTTATTTTAAATCTAGAACCAGCGCTCATAACATCGTGAAAAATGACGGTGACCAAAAAGCAAGAGAGAGAGATCACAACAGTGTTGCTAAAACAAGTAGCTCTTGTTATATATTGAGTCATGATTTTTCCTTTACCTTCCCATCCAGGTCACTTTAATATAACCACTTTATAATTTTTTATAAAAAACTTCAATGGGTACGATTTCTTTTTTTGTCTAAAGCTTTGAATTTAGGTTTTTTTAATATAATAACCCTGGATACTCTCCCTAAGGGACAACTGAGTCGGTTAGTGAACCTCAAACTTCTTACAGATATGGGCACAAACGGTGCTCGACGGCGAACATTCCAGCGGCAAGGTCGGGATGGATCAGGCGTGGTGACGCGAGGCCCACTGCAGACGTCAGCCAGTCTCCCAGAGACGCCGGTATTCGCACGCGGCTGCGACCTGCCGCGCACCCCACCAAGGAGCACTGCAGCACCGCCCAGAAATAACACTGTCAATTCCATGCAGTCTATAGGTTAGATCATCCTAATGTTACATCAGCAAAGTGACCGCCACCGTGCCAAAAAAAAACCTGGCTATCTCTTTTCCCTCACATGACATACAATGTATAAGGTATAGGGTAAGTTTGTCGTAAACTTCTTACTAAATCTATGGGAGTAATTTCAACGAACTAAGTTTGAACGATTAATTTAGTTGTGTTCCAATCGAGAGTTTTGGGATTTTTTTTATACCACTAAGGTGGCAAACAACCTTGCAGTCCGCCTGCGTAAGCGGTCACCGCAGCCAATGGACGCTTGCAACACCTGCAACTCGCGCATTGCAGTCCCTTTAAAAATAAGTCTAATAACTTATTTCTTAAAAAACCCCATACTATGTAGTCCTTAGAAAAAAGCTTGGCAGGGAACTCATTCCACACCCTAAGTGTTCGCGGGAGGCAATTTCTTTGAAACCGCACTATACGCGACAATTTAGGTTCTAAGTTGTGAGGATGAATTCTCTGCCGATGGCGAGCGGTGCAATGGTAAAAAGTAGCAGTGGGCATCATTTTTATCAATTCCTCAGAAAAAATCCAATTATACAATTTTATAAGCGGAGAAACCACGAAGCACAGCTTAAGTTCTTAAATTAGTGCTTTGAAAGATGGATGTGCATAACAACGGGGTGTAACACACGAGTTTAAATTGACTTAGCAACACAATCCTGGGTCTATCTCATAATAAGGGTATTCGTAAGAACAAACAAAAAAACTTATATACAGTTACATTTAGCCATACTAAACCACGGACGCGGAGCAGGAAGAATTTCGTTCAATGACCGGTCACTATTTGTCTCTGTTGCACGCGCATAATTATTTGCCGTCGCGCACGCACAGATGCGATGACCGACCGCTGTCATCAGAATTCAATACTTTTTTGACAACTGACACAGGCTAAAATGTCAATGTACGAAATTCTTCCTGCTCCGCGTCCGTGCTATATCAACAAGAGGGTAGTTAGTACCAAATCATGAAAAGAATGGAGTACTCGATGGCTTAGGTAGGCTTCGAAGAGCGGTTTGTCACTATATCTGGATGCACATAGCAAAGGATCGTAATTAGTAGTAGTTAAAACAAGCTCGTATCTAGTAGTGAAACGGCTGATGTACTTATATTATGATGGACGCTATACCAAAAGATAAATAGTGGTCATTAACAGAAGAATTTTAATAGCTTTGTTTACTTTGAGTTCTGATAATCAATGTGACATACCTAGATTAGTATCAACTATAGCTTTGGCCCGCGGCTGCGCCAGCTCAGACTTCGGTCGCCGAGAAAGTCTTTATTAGAGGAGTATAAAAGATCATAGATTTAGATTACAATTTTTTTTGGCAAGAAATTATCGAATGTTATTTACATAACAACGCATTTTAAGTTTTTCCTATTTGAGAACGCGAGATAAAAATACACTGAACAATTACGAATATACGTTATAACCTAGATTAAAGACAATTGTTTTATAAACCTTTATTGTTAGAAACACCTAAAAGGCCACGACAACATCAAATGAAATTGGGTAGGACACCTAGAAGACTTAAGATGGAAAAAGAGGGTTCCGGAATGGATACTGAGAAAAGAAAAGAGGAACCAAGGAAGGCAAAGTAGGAGGTGCAGAAAAGGGGCTAGCTCGTGGGAGTAGCAAGAGATAGAAAGAGGTGGAAAGTATTAGAGGATGCCTAAGAGGCTATTACTGCTCACATTAAAAATACTAGACATTTGCAATTTATAAGAATCTGAATTATAATTCATTCAATAACTTCAGGATTGAAAAAGACAGTTCTAGGGGTTTAATGATATCAGAGCTGACAGCCTCCTAATAAAAATTTTAAATTTTAAATTATTTGCAAGACAAGGTAAAGCTGGCGTCCAAAAAACTAGGTGTACTCAACAGAGCGAGGCAGTACTTCACGTGGAGGCAGAGGTTCTTGCTTTACAAGTCGCAAGTATGGAGTACTGCTGCCATCTCTGGGCGGGTGCACCCGGATACCAGCTTGGCTCTTTTGACTCGGTTCAACGATGTGATGTGAGAATTGTCGACGATCCCAAACTAACTTGCCGTACCGACCCCTTAAGTCTGAGGATAGACTTTGCCTCCCTGTGTGTGTTCTGCTTGTACAATGCGGCTTCTTTCTACCATCGCACCGCTCGCCACCGGCAGGAAATTCATTCTCACACTTTAGAACCGAAATGGTTGTGTACAGTGCGGTTTCAGAGAAACTTCCTCCCGCGAACGCTTGGGTTGTGGAATAATCTCCAAGGAATAAATTATAGGGTTGTTCGAGAAAGAAATTATTGAATTTTTTAAGGGTCGGCAACGCGCGAGTGACACCTCTGGTGTAGCAAGCGTCCATACCGCTTACCATCAGGCAGCCCGAAACCTCGTTTGCCACCTTAGTGGCAAAAAAAAAAACACTGGTGATTGTGAACTTGGCGTAAAAGGTGCAAGGCTTCAACCGTTACCTACAATACTTTTGCTATAGTACGTTAGAGCCAAAACTGTGGTGTCGAAATTCCATATCAATTTCCGATTTATCTTCTGATAAAACTTGTATCCTTCAAGGGAAGTCCTCATTGCACTGTCCTTTTTTGCATCTGCATTGTTTCTCTCTTTTCTTGCGCATGTCATATCAACCGGCCCGCATTTGGAGATATAGATGATAAAAGAAGAAAGGCTAAGAAATTTTATTTCTTGCATATTTTTAGCGAATTCAGGACTTTTTTATCGCCACGGATATAGGATATAAGTTCGATTCCCGCACTGTTCTGTCATCTGCTTTAGGGTAGGTAGGGTTTTTTCACTTTTTGGTGGATTTTAAATAGCATTAATTTTTTTGTCAAAAACTTAGTTTATTAAAAGGTGACGAACAACACTTGATTCGGGTATTCTACACTCATGCAGTGATATCAATAATTTTTTTATATGACAGGAAGCAGCGTAACCCTTGGGGGCTACGGTCGGGGTTCAGTAATGGGCCCCGTTGTTGGCGTCAGTACAGGAGCCGATCTGTTGCGACTAGGTGGACCTCCACGAGGCTGGTATCCTCGACAAAGGCACCGGTAAGTAAACAATGTAATATTAGTAGACAAATGGTTCTGTTGGATCATAATTGCGTTTAGTCATAGGTGTATCCCGGATTTTTTTCCCTAAACAGATAATCCTTGCCTAAACCACCAAAGGTAGAGGCAAAGATAAAAGTAGTTAGCATTGTTCTTTGTCCAACTAATATAACGCTGTATTTTACCTTAAGGTCGCAAAACTGTAATATCGCAGGTTGTTGGTAATGAATTTCATTACTTAGAAGTATGAAGTTGTTTGCTTCATCATTCACCCGTAATTTTCATGCACTTTACTTTCTCAAAATTATGATTTTAAATATTTTGCTTTTTTTTTCAACTGTATCATCTACCAGTAGCACTAACACGGCTTTGCTTAACAGGCCGGCTTCAATCGAGCATCTGGACAGACTGACGGCGTCGTCGAAGACGTCCACAGAGAGTCCCAGCACGTGGGAGGGGTCAGGGGCCCGCAAGCCCCTAACTTTGCCCCCCAACCTAACGCCTAAATTCTTCCAGAAGTCACCAAGGGAAGCGCTTCGCAGAGTAACCAGCTTATTAATACGTAAAGGTAAGCAGAATTTCATTTATTTAAGAACATTGTCGAGCTATTCATGGGGGGGCAATTTGGGCGGGACACGCTGTTAACCTAACGCCAGCTGTCGTAGCTTATAAGTAAGTCAAAAAAAATTTACATCATTTTGGATAACTTAAAATTAAATATTTTATTAATTTAAATTGCTTGTTTTACGAAAAAAAAAAACTAAAATATATATTAGATTTTCCACTCACCTCTGAAATGGTGAAACTCAGAGCAAACCGCCCGACTGCACCCCCCTCTACGCCACTGTCTACCAATAACTCGCTGTAATGCTTATTGCACTTTTATGCCATGCTTAGGTTCTGGTTGCAAATGTAAAATATAATGAATTTAGCAAAAAGAAGGAACTTTAATTAGAGTTCCACCTGTAACTGTAATTAGAGTACATACCTAAAATAAAAATGGCTCGCGTTTCTAATCGAAATAAGTTTCTAACTATTACGTTCTTTTTTAACAATATTAAAGATTGTTTTTAAAAGCTTTTTTTATATTTGTTTATTCTAACATTTTTAGTATTATGTGAATTATATATCAATCTAAGACCAGAGAACTTGGCACAACTACTCAAACGAGCCAAAATTTCGATAGGGTTCCGTCGGTTCGTTACAGATTTCCTATGGCCACTTACATGGATTAGATCAGCTCCAGGGTTACTTTATCATTGCATTGACACCTAAGGTATATAAGTATACTAAATTCCAGCTCAATTAGACACCAGGCAAGGAACATTTGAGCACACACTAAACATACATGCATACATACAAATTTGAAGTTAAATAAAATCTTTTAAACGCCTAGATCCTAAATAATTTATTACGTTCCGCCACCGTTTATCGGAATTTATATATGATTATTTAAAAAATCGGCCAAGTGCGAGTCAGACTTTCGCACGAAGAGTTCCGTACCATTATTTATAAAAACGGCAAGAAATTACGTTTGTTGTACCTATAGGAGCTCCGTAAAATATTTCTGGTTTTTAGTATTTGTTGTTATAGCGGCAACAGAAATACATCTTGTGTGAAAATTTTAACTGTCTAACTATCACCGTTCATGAGATACAGCCTGGTGACAGACGGACAGACGGCCGCCAGACGGACGGACAGCGGAGTCTTAGTAATAGAGTCCCGTTTTTATACCAGCTTCATAGAAATGGTTTTTAATAGAACATTCTATAAAATATATGACAATTAAACTATAATTCCTTCTCCCAGATAGATAGGTACCTAGCAGGTAGGATAGGATAGGAGACCGCCCTCAAAATGTTGGCATGTCCGCGTGTCCCTTCACTGCACTTCATGAGACTGTGTATGTACTGTGTAGTCTAAATAAACAAACGTTTTGTATGTTTGTGTAATATTCGCAAAGTTTGTTGTTTCCAGACACATACTTAAAGACAGTTTTGCTTTGTACTTACTTACAAACACACTTGTATACATTTTTAGGACGCGTCTATATACTTTAGACGTACTACGCTTATTGCTAAATTACTCAATCACAAGCGAGATAATCGGCTCCATATCAAACCTAAGATTTAATTAGGTACATTGTTACCTAAGCATGAGATGCATACTTGGAAAAATTATGGATTTGCAATTGATATACAAATCAAAAGGATTTGCAGAATTATTAATATTGAATAATTAGTGACTGACTTTGCTGTGTAAAGAGAGATAAAGTTAACCTTCCTAGCTCCCCTCAGCTCTTTCTATGGTCATCATTCTCGGGTTAGTGACGGACGGGAGTCGTTGATACGATCGCAGTATCGTAAAGCTGTTTGATTTTTTTCCATTTTGTCTTAAAACAAGGAACCTGGCTTAATGATTTATTTAGTAGGGAAAGAACTACAAATCGAAAGTTACTACCCGAATTAATATAACAAATTGTAGAATACTCTTAAAGCTTCTGTATTTTTTAATTATAATAAAGAAGTCCTTTGAATAGGTGTAAGTAAGTGAAAAACTGTTTGCTCTCACGACGGTAGTTGTATTTTATGTATCTGTCTTCAACACTCGATTGACTTACAGCTACTAAAATCGTACCTTATCAAACCTAAGAGGTCAAGAGGTTTATGAGATCCACCAACGACGAAACCTACTTAGTATATAGCTTTTACTTCCGCTATGATATAACGATAATTCTGACATCATATGAATCGCGAAACAGTGTGTGCGTGAGCATTATGATAAGTGTTCCGAACTGATTTTGCTTCTGTTCATACCTATTCATAGTTATTAGCACGCAAACAGTTGTAAAGCTCGCCCACGCTTATTAGGTATATCTTTAAAGTTATTTACAGAGTGCACCGTAGAACGAATAAGTTGTTTTAAAAATAAGCAAGAAATTGAAATATAACCAAATTACCTAACAAGTATATACTATTAACACACAGGATAATTTTAAATAAGTACATATTCAAATACATACAGGATAATTTAAAAGTACCTAAATTGGTATTTAACAAAATATTGGTATTTAATAAACACAAGCGGCGCATCACTAGTCAATGCTTACATACACCTTAAGTATCTCTATTTCAAATTCATAGATGGCGCTAGTTGTATCATTTCAGGAACATCGCTGATTTGTCATGCAAGTCATTTGTTCATATCACCATGCACGATTTGATTAGTCATTTTTAACGATAACGTAATTTTATAAATGCTTTTTAATAAAGTCAATCGGCGATTTTTTTTGTTTATTTCATACATTTATTTAATTCAATAAAAACTTTTTTATTTATAAATCATTGACATTTTATATATAAATATACGTTTTGTAACTATGTTATAACCGTTTTATGATGAAATCACGTTTTGGGTTCCAAAAAGTCCATAGTTAAGGATATTAAGTATAAAAAAATATGATCGGATACATACACCCACAAATCAATTAATTACTATTAGTAATATCTAAATACAATACTAGTATCCTACTTTTATAAAATAAAGGTGTGAGTGTATTAATTCGGTATTTTTCTACTCCTAAACCGCTTGACCGATTTTAATGATATTTTTTTTGTACCCACTTATGGTACTTAGCAGGCGCTGGATGGTTTTTAGCTAAAGTTGAACCCAGTAGGTTCTTGACTATTGCTAGCGAGGTGTGTGGTAGTACAACGTCTGTGACGCTAGCATAATTATTATGTTGTTAGTATGTATCTACGTGCAGGAAAACCTAAGAAACTGCTTAACTGATTTTATTTATTTTTTCTTTTATGTTTTATTACTCCATATTTATATACCTACCTCTACCCGCCCTATCGACTGTAAATTTGATACACAACAACACATACAACGACACCTAGCTAATACGACAACCTTTATCTGATGCAGCAGCCAGGACTGTCTGCAGATCAAAAAACTTCAGCTATATACATATCGTGTTTGGGCTCGTGGTTTTGGTCGCGATATTCATGTATAGGGGGGCGGGCAAAAATTACATAAGACGTAAAGGGGGGGAAAAGTTCGAGCAGAATCTCACCAAATATCACGTTATTTTATTTTTCGCAAAAAACAGTGTAGAATTGTGAGAAAACTGTGCTAAATATCACCAAATCCTACACAATAATAATTATCTCCGCTATGCTAACACGACAGCGTGTCAAGTTCTGTTTTTTTTTTAAATATATCCAACGCAATCAAGCCCAAGCTAACATATTTACACTAACGATACGCATTTTAAAAAATCTCACGTTAGATTAGGGTAGAGGGGAAGGGTTCAAGCCAAATCTCACGACATCTCACGAAAAGGGGTAGGGAGGGTCGAAAAATCGCCAAAATCGCCTCACGTAATTTATGGACGCTCCCTAGTGTTACCAAAGAAATTTTGGCGAAAAGCATCATTTCATTTTTTTTTATTTAGGTACATATTACTTGTAAATGTCTTTGAAGAAAGGCTAACATCAATCAATCAAGAGTGGTCGCTAAACGTCGCGTCGGGCGATGCAATATATTCTTAATAGTTCCAAATCATTATTATCAGCTGATCTAAAATGCATTATCAATAAACAGTATCCTATTTATTTATTCTATTATTTCTTATTATTATTATTCTATTAACATTATACATATACCGACATTTATTTGATATAAGGAAAACTACCTTTTATTTCACTTTCCGTCTATTCAACCTTTAATATAGACAGACACCATATACTGACAAACCGGATCAATTCCAACTACAATAACGTCGGCCCTAACAATCGCTCATGTGGGCCCAAAAAAAGTAGATAGAGGTACACAACACAATAGCGAATAGCATACAATGGGTATTCTGAAGCGGCTGCTATGCTATCTATAGCTGCATACAGCATACAATGGGTATTCTGCAGTCAGTGTGCTATCAGTACGTGCATAGCGCTGCATCGCGGTGCAATGATTCATGGGTGACGCCCGCAGCCGCCGCCGCCGCCGCCGCCGCCGTCGCCGCTTTTGTGTCGCCTTGCGTGACTCACTCACTCGTTCGCACTTGCACTGAAATATAATAAACGCTGAACGCCATACAAACTTTTTAAAAATCTGTAGTTAGATTCCAGAACAAAAACTCGACAACTATTTAGGCAGAGAGTTGATCCCCACACCTTAGGTAGAATATATATGGTCAAGTGTACGGTTTCAGGAAATGCGCCAGTCGCATGTCAAGTTTGATTTTTACATCGAATTACATGTTACATTTTTTGAACCATCACCATACTAAATTAGGTAGTATTTATCGATACTCGAAAGTAGAAACAAGTGCCTAGATTAGATACTTACAAATTTTCATGTTTGTGTGGAGAAGGAACACTCAGAAGAAATATGAAAGTAGAGACAAACTGATGAGTCACGCTTATTTACTGCAAGCACTAAATTAATTTAATGTGGAGAATTAATTATGTTCCGCGCCCCACACTAACTATCTACTATCTTTGTTTGTTACTGACTAGAGTGATTTATCTGCGCTGCAAGCTGTAGATACCTACCAACTCTGGAGGTCTACCTACTACATCATTTTATTATAACAACTGTCAAGAAGGCATATCCCGCTGTTTTCCTCTGTACAAACATATACCTACCCCTGTTTCCTCCCTAGATTTATGCATTAGAACTAATGTTTTTGCATATATAATAGATAAACATAATCACTATGTCCGTATGTTTTGATTCTTTGATATGCTATTTCTTTAATTGGGGCCCTATAAAAGTCCTAAAAATTGCCTCTTTTTTATAATCTGATATGTTTGACGCGCAATTCTTGTATATATGTATATATTCTTCCATCGCACCGCTCGCCATCGGCAGGAAATTCATTCTCACACTTTAGAACAGATATATGGTCGCGTACAGTGCGGTTTCAAAGAAACTTCCTCCCGCGAACGCTTGGGTTGTGGAATGAGCTCCCTGCCAAGGTTTTCTTCAAGGACTACAGTATGGGGCTCTTCAAGAAAGAATTTATTGGATTTCTGAAGGCTTGGCAACGCGCGAGTGATAGCCCTGGTGTTGCAAGCGTCCATAGGCTACGGTTACCGCTTACCTTCAGGTGGACCGTAGACTTGTTCGCTACCTTATGTATAAAATATATTTACATATATAATCTGAATTTCGGAAAAGTCTCCAACGATTTTCATGAAATTTAGGATGTAAATATCCTTACTCGGGTCGTTACATGTAATTTCCTGTACGTTTCTTATTATTTTACCACACCATTGTTTATCTTCAAATAATGTTTCGGTCTGATGCTTGCTCGTCCATATATAGGGTTCCATATTGTCCTTAATAATACACAAACATTTTGTTTAACAATATTAACTTATTCGCTAATTTGAAACTACGAATATGCATTGTATCCCAGTATACCACAGAATATTATAAGACAATTAATACCACGTGGCATTAAATGAAAATTGGATAACGAGTGAACAAGTGCTCTTGTAGTTAGTTCCATTTTCGTCCTATAAACTACTTTCTCTTGTCTGATTGATTATAAACTTACTCATAAGATACCATTCAAAATTTTTTTTCCCAACGTAATTCCAAATTGGGTTTAAAGGCTTTTAAAGTTTGGTGGATTAGGTAACTCTGATGATGATGAATACTTACCCGCTGAGTGATGATATTGAACCCTACACATTCTACCTTACCAGCCTGTTAATCACGGCCTACCTTTGCCTTGGGCAGGAGCGATTTGGGTCATAGTCCTTCACGCGGGCTCAGTGCGGATTGTGGACTTCATAAATGTGTTTTTGAAGTATGCTGGTACCGAAAGTCTGAAGTCAGTAGTGTGCACAGTACAAACAATGTACTTAAGAAATTATGAAAAAGACACATTGGTACACACTGGGCTCAAACCTCTACCTTCCAGAACACGAAACAGATAGCGAAAATATTAGTTACAAGGCCACCATCGACCCAATTTCAGTTGAAATGTTGATTCTAACGACAATTTTATTGTAACAGTTACTACACGGCCCTCACAGAGATCGCATTAAGACACGATGGGTAAACAACAAGCGATTTAAAAATAACAGACAAAAACTTAACATTGAAATATGTAATTGAGTTCGATTAAATGCAAAATAGGAAAGTCAGTGTATCACAGTGCCTATTAGAACAGCAAAGTGTTAGACGTAGCGGCTGTGTTCGACGAAACCGGTCGCTGCCAAAGATGGTAACCGGTCAGGGCGAGATAGGAGGCCGGGGCGCCAGTCTCGGTCACTCTGCCTGAGCTTGCGCCCTACATTCCACCAACTGACTACTCACTACTTATTTAAATTCCATCATCGAAAGAGATCACAGTTTTCAGGGTACCTAGCCAAATAGCAAAAACTAAAGCCTTATTTTAGTTTCGCCGCCTTTGGATCGATTGAAATGAAGTTTTACAGGACTTATGTGAACCTCAGTGTGTTTGTACTAGAATCAAGGAAAGGCACTTACACCAATCTAAGGAATGATTTTTTTGGCTACCAAATTGAAAAAAAAGTGTTCCCCGCTGTTTCTTTTAAACCGCCTCTATTATTATTTTTTTTAAATGAAAAGCAATGTAATAGAGCTTAGTTTTAAACAAAATTTGTTTTGAATAAAATCGGTTCACTACTAAGTAATCTTTGGTTTACAAGTTTTTCAGAGATTTTCTCATTATACGGCAGGGGTTCCTAAATTTCTTATCACGCCCCCTGCTATATAAACTGCTAAAAATAAAATGCCCACGCCCCCCACTTTGAAAATCAATGCTCTACGGAAACCAGTCTACCTATGACAGTAAACCTATGACACGCACTTTGTTTTTTTTTTCTTTTCGCCTTATTTTATAGTATTTATAAGTTAGTAGCTTTTGCCAGCAGCGGCTCCACCCGCCCTAAATTCGGTTATCGGTGTAGGATTTTAACGGTAACTACTCAATTACAGAAAAAAAACTGACTCACACTTGACGGTTTCAAGCAGCCTATATCCTTCCCCGGGACGGGTATACTATCTCCATGCTAAATTTCATCTTAATCCGTACAGCGGTCTAAGCGTAAAGAGGTAACTGAGAGACGGACAAACAGAGTAACTTTCGCAATTATAATATATTAGTATGGATTAGGTATATATGTACCTACAGTGGAATTATATAGTACCTACCATCACTTATTCAGTGTCGCATCTGGTATATTCAGACGGAAAGGGTTTATAACATCTTAACGACTAGGCTACAAGATAAGTAGTCATTATTTAAAATGTCTGCGACAAATAGGCACACGTGTTTCAGAAGACGAGGTCATATCCGGAAGAAAGTAGGTCGATAAGCCGGTAAATAATAGGTACGGAGCATGCATACATTTAAAAACAGTAACATAAATTTGTAATTATTAAATGAATCATTTAAATTTTTTAGGAACTCACGAAATGTACTCTGACACCTTACTCTGAACAGGCTCGACTAATCTCGAGTACGCGAGTCTCGTCAATTCGGTAGAAAATTTCTGCATGTACTTTCACAAGTCTCGAGAAGTATGATCTAGTTGAATTTATTTTTCTTTAGAATTCGAGTCTGGAGTGCTCGTGACTGTTCACAATAAGCGTCCAGGTACGTACATTAAGATTTTGAAATCCCAAAACACCCCTCTGGATATCATCATATGTGTAAGGGTTACATTTTGTTTGCATTTTATGTTAAATTTAAATTTTCATTCTTTTTCCTACTTCAAAAACGTTTGGAATGTGCAAATAAAGGTTGCTGTAATCCGAAGTTTAGATATCCAACCCTATTACAGATAACTACTATATCCAAATACATATTACAAGTGTTTTTACTATATTTTCTTATTTTTTTCTAAGCAAGCAAGTTCATCTACACACATCTGTATACATCTGTAAAAAATTTCAAGCGGGTAGCGTTTATTTTTGCCGAGAAATACAGATGAATTTCTGAGCGACAATACTAACGAATTTATTCACATCTCTTTATGAGTAAAGCCGCGTTATTAGGTTAGTATTTAAAATAAAAATAAAACGTAGATACTATTAAATGCCTGCATCGTCATAAATACAACGTTGTTTGTAATAGTTACACACAAACCACATAGTTTGGACAAACGCCAGCTTTCTTCATTCAACCTAAAAACAACGTTTTAAATGCTAGCATTGAAACGACGGCGTTTTATTGGTATAAAAGTTCACATTCAATATTATTATTACTGTCACTCATGATCGCCACGCGTTCTAAGAGCTTGAAATATTAGATTAGTAAAGAAGGCTAAGGGAACTGTAGGCTCAGGGTGTGCGATAAATTTTGACCACACACTCGAGGATTCAAGAAAAATTATAGGTATGCAAGTAGGTCTTTTCGATATATTTTACTCCCGAATCCGTTCCCGATTTAGTCGTTCTCCAGACTTTTCGCAATGAGCTCCCAGAACTTTAATTAACCATATGTTGCTGAACTCCAGAACACTTTGGTATGGGGCCACGTCACGTAACAGTTACTGGATTTTGCTTCTGTTACAAGTTACCATGTCGACTATGGCTAATCGCTTAGTCTCACGAGCATCCGGCTCAAATTTGTTTTTTAAATCATAACACCGAGGGCCAACTCTGATTGATACGTCGATAATTTTTATGTAAGCTGTAGTTAGACGCAGGTCGCTTATCAAATCGTATTTAGTTTCAAGGGCATTTTTGGTACACCAAGAAATCAAAATAAATTCTACTATGACTTATTGCATCAAAGTACCTAATGCTTGTTTCTTCTTGTCTTGTATCCTTCCTACTAATATTATAAACTAGATTTTGCTAGCGGCTCCACTTGCCCTAAATTTGGTAATTGGCGTAGGATTCTAACGGCAACTCCTTGATTATACAAAAGATGTTTGCTATAGCTGCAGCTACGGTTTGTTCGTGGAATTCGGTTATAGTTACTCCCGTCTTCATACCAAAGTTCCTGATCCATCCAGCGGTTGAAGCTTGATTGAGTAACAAACAACCAATTATCCAAACTTTCGTGTTTAAAATATTAATGGGATAGCTGGTAATTAACGAATTTTGCTAGCAGCTAGACCCGCCGTAAATTTTGCTTAATTAACTCCTTAATTATACTTATGAAATATGCTATAGCAAGCTATAGATCGCTTAAGAACGGTTATAGTTATTCCCACGGGGACTTGAATTTTTCTGGATGGAAGTAGTCTACGTTTTAATCCAGGGTGTGAGCTACCTCCTTACCATCAAAATTGGTCCAGCCGTTTGAGCTATAAGAACTAATAACATACTTACAAACTTTCGCCTTTATGATATTAGTGTGAAGTGTGATTTGAAAGTTTGTTAAGATGTTTGTTACTCAACTACTGGACGAATTGGGATGAAACTTGGCACACATATAGGTTACTTCCTTGACACAGGTTACTTTTTATCCCGAAAAAGTTCAAAGTCAAACGGTCACACTTTACTAGTATTCCGCAGAAATTCCACGCGGATAACCGATTTAAGGTAGGCGGAACCGCTGCCAAAATCTAGTTATGTATATGGCACCAAATATTTGTAGAAAACGTATGTGTATAATGATGATCCAAAGGACCCTCGCCTTCAGTATCATGCCCGTCCAATATTGATAGTACTATCTGATGATATCACTATCCACCATGATAATGATTAATCAGCGAACTTTACATCTTGATCATCCTTATCTTAGTCGGCAATTTTGTTACGAAAATTGTGTAAATTTCTGGCCAGAAAAGAAAAATATGACTTTCGGAAGATTTCATACACTAGGTTATGTAATAAACAGAGTCAAAGATCTTTTTTTAGGTTTACATATTTCAAAAACCAGAAACAAAACCCTTATAGGGTTAAGTACTTCGTTAGATGTCTGTCTGTCTTTCGGTTACACTTTTAGAAAACGTTGTGGGGACTTGAACCAATGTCGTAATGAAGAGTTGGCCGTCATATTTTAAATTATTAGGTAGGCAGGAAAATTTTAAAAACTTATTTTTATGAGTCATGTTCGGTATCGTTTAGATCGATTATCGAAACAAATACTACAGAAAAATATGCTCATTAAAACCAATTAATCAACAATAAGTATAACAATTACTACCATAAGTGTTTACTATCACTATAATAACTTCTCTTTGATCTAGAAATTTAAATTAGGCACTAAGTAATTATAAGAATACCTCATCTGTGAGGTGACTAAGGAGTAAGCCATGTACAAACAAGTAGGGAATGCAAAACCGTTGCAAAATGAGATCTGGTTTGCATTTTCGGTTTTGGTCAATAAAACCGGTTTACCGGTTTTTTCATACACATTTTTGGTCACACAAAAGAAATAACCTGTACTTTAATTGAGTTAACTATTGCTAAAAAATCAAAGATAGGTTGTGTGAAAAATCATTATTTACAGCCTTTATAGAAGATAATAAATTGTAATAAATATCAGGAAAAATATTAATTTTAACACAGGGATTGTTATCTTAACATAAGGAGATCTAATATTTGGTTGTTAGGGTTCCGTGCTTACAACTGAATAAAACCGCGAAACCTTTATATGGGATCACTTGTGTGTCTGTCTTACTTTCTGTCACAGTCAATTTTCTCCGAATTTACTTGACTGATTAGGTTGAAACTTTTGGGTGGTAAATAATAAAATTAAAAAAAAAGTTTTGCAATCTGTACCTTGTGATATATAAAATAAAAGGACATGTTTGAAGATTATCAAACCATTTTTTTTTATAATATAAAGATACATATTTTAAAACTTATTTGAGAAAGCAGATGAAAATTAACCATTATCTCTGAAACTACTGAGCCTAAAATTTAAAAAAAACATATATAAAATAGTTAATTGCTTATAGATTACAGGGAAACCTATGAGAAGTCTATGGTCTTAAAATAACAAAGTCGGTCTATTCGTTGTAGCTCCCCATTCATTAAACCAAAAGATGAAAAAAATATTTATCGCACCATCATCGTTTTCTTGTTACACCCAGTGAACCTTTATTATCGTTCGCTGGTTACACTAGAGTTAATTTAAAAAAAAAAAAGTATTTAGAAAAAATAATCGGTAAGTGGTGGTAATAACATTTTACCGTCTCTGACAGATGTTTAAGAACACTGAGGCTCAAGAAACGTAAAAAACAACAGAATTTACTTACTATATTATTAGCTAATTCTTGTTACAAACATACTGTATGCTCTTTTTGATAAAATATAATAGTATGTTGTACGATATCTACTTATCATTAAAGTTATCTGCGTACTGCTACTATCTAAATTTTTGTATTATGTTCTTCGTACATTCTCGTATCAATAGTACGTAGCTAAGCTGACGATGACGCCCTGGCGTGCATTCTACGAACTCGATAAAAATAATAAAAACAGCTAAGTTACTTATCCCTTCTTAGGAATTTTGATTAAGGTAGATTATGTTATTCTTTATAAACTAATCACCAAGTGCATTTTTTTTATTGCCACCATTTTACAAGTCATCGATTAGCAATGCCTGGCATCTTCCTAAAAGATGTTCCATTTGTTGTAGTTCTTAGGAATCTTGACCTTATCTTATTGTATATAATTATTACATTTATTATTATTTATTATTATTTTTATATAAGACTATTTGTAATTAATCAATTGTATATAATTATATTAAATAATATCTGTCAACTTCTATCCATAGCTCTCTACATTTATTTTTATACTTGACGCCTTATTGCTCTAGGACCTCTAGGTTAAGGTTAAATTGGGTTTTTCTTATTGTGTACTATTTTACCTGATACGTGTTTTGTATATATAAGCTATTGTATGGACGAATTGTAAAACTGTCATGTCTATAAAAAATAAATAGTACATAATTATACAAGTAAACTAGGCTGCACATTAACATAAGCTGAAGGCGAGGGCAAAATTCAGCCGAGTGTGTATTCAGCAGAGCTTACGAGTGTCATACGACAGCACACCTGAAGGACAGTAAATACTCATATTAGTGTTAAAATGTTTTTTTTTTCCTATACCACTAAGGTGGCAAACAAGCCTACGGTCCGCCTGATGGTAAGCGGTCACCGTAGCCTATGGACGCTTGCAACACCAAGGGCATCACACGCGCGTTGCCGACCCGTCATAAATCTAAAAACTTCTTTTTTGAAGAACAGAATACCCAGAATACTGGGGTGTTTAACAACAGGTTTTCTAGAGACTTCAGTATGAGGTCTTCATAAAGAGAGTAATTCTATTTTTAAAAAGGCAACGCGCGAGTTATGCCGCTGGTGTTGCAGACGTCCATATAGGCTACGGCAAAACGGTGATCGCTTCTTACTTAACTTATACTTATTTACTATCTCGGTGATATAAACAAAAAAAAAATTTCAAGAGTTTTAATCTATTATAAAGGAAAGTTTTCAAGTGCATTCAATAATGAGTTACTGAATTCATTATTTCACATGTAGAATGAGAAGTAGCGCCAAAACAAGCGAGTAATCTAGCCCTGCGGCATAAAAGGCCCCTTCCTTGATAGTATATATCCCCTTCCCCTCCAATTTATCACAGCATACATTATTCCGTGCGGGTCCCATACATGTACGCTTGTCGCCAACGCACTGACGCGAATGCAAATGAGGGTACATCCGCCCCCCGCCGAATCAACATCCGGCGATGTCATTCTTGTCCATGTACAGCCTGATCAAACCAGTTCTCCTCGTATTATAGTGACTAGTGTGACTTGTGTTCTCCTTGGAAACCGTAATGAAACTGTGCTAGCAATAACAGGAACATTACCTAGTATCTAGTTAGAAAAGTATTAATACTGCGAAGCACAGTTTTACATGTTTGAAAGCTACTTATTTCCTTATTTCGGATATATTCGGATTTCATAGCCCGATCATCTTTAAGTTTACGTCGTAATCAAAGAGAACTATTTTAGCCACATGCGGTATTTCTCGTAAATATAGAAGTATTTAATAATAAGTTTTCTATACTAATAATTACAAGCAATCCATCCAAGTATGTCTGTCACCTCTTCACGCTTGAACCTCTGTACCGAATAAGATGAAATTTGGTGTGAAGATAGCTAGAATCCCGAGAAAAGACATAGGATACATAAAAACGTCAAGTGTGAGTCGTTTGTTTTTTCTTTAATGGAGGAGTTGCCGTTGAAATCTTTCACCGATAGCCAAATTTAGGTTGGTTGGAACCGCGGGCAAAAGCTAGTTAGTACATTATAAAATGTACCTACTGTAATAGATTTTCTGATCAGCTGTTAAAGCAGATATTACATTAAAATCGCAAACTAACTTATATTCGTAGATAGTAGGGTTGAGAAATTCGGTTTCATATCTCTCTCGCAGCCTAGTTGATAGTGTGGCCACCTACTGTGCAATGGGTATGGGTTCGAGTCCCGCACTAGACAAACATTTATGTCATAATATACATTTCTGTTTGTTTTGAGTCTGAGTGCATTTATTTATGATATGTATGTATTTACAAACAAAAAGTAATATTTATGGATATGTATCCGTTGTCTGGTACCCATAACACAAGCTTTGCTTACTTTGGGGCCAGACGGCGCTGTGTGCAAAGTCCACAAATACTTATTTATTTATTTATATCTGCGCTTTGTAGCATATAGCATTTTGGAAAGTACCTTATAGACATGGAATATTCAAATTGAATTCCCTAGAGAGTATGTTGTTTTTCAAAAGGGTAGTGATTAGATTTTTAAAAGACCGGCAACACGCGAATTCCACCGACTTAAAAAACGGCCGCACTCTTATAGGATCACTAATGTGTCTGTGTGTCCGTCTGTCACAGCAAATTTGTTTCGAATGTACTGGACCAATGAAGTTGAAATTTAGTAAGTAGACATATTTCTGGATTTCTGTAAATAAAGCACGGACGCTTAACGTGAATAAAAGAAATTTTGAATATGAGGGTAAATAGGAAAATTTGAAAAAAAGTAAAAAATTGCCGTGTACCTGGCATATTAAACAAATGAAAGAGATTGTTGTGAGGATCTCAAATATAGTTTTTTAGTAATTTTAAAATAAGTTTTAAAGCTATGTAAATAAATAGATCAAAATTGACCATTGACTTTCACCCCCATATTATTATGTCTGAAACTACTGAGCGACAGTCTCAGGCTCATTTTGAAAAATGGACAGAAAATGGTTTCATTTGGGCGTGTGCCGTGGGTTTGGGTACAAACTTACAAAATGAACAGTTTTTGGGCATTTCAAAAACCTTTTGAATCCGATTACTTACAGACCCTCGGTAGGCGAGTCCAAAATAACACTACCACAACTTTTCAATAATAGGTGCATACAACTTACGTACTTATGTAATGTACATATATACTTACTAACTATAAAACCTCTAAGGATTTATAAAAATGACCGTAATTTTCTCAACAGACGACCTTTAAGAGGCAAACGACCTAAAGGCTCCATAAAACTTTTTATGGATGACTTCGTCGACAACCGTCAGTGCCATATGGTGGCAGTCACTGTACAGTCATGTTCAAAAGGAATTATTATGTGGTTGATTTTTGAAGACGAACTAATGCAAATATTTTTATTAAGTACTTACTTCTCATTGGACATCAAGACTATCAAGAGCATTTTGTTTTAAAAATTAAATATTTTACACATTTAAAACACGTCGTCAATGTTTAAGTATAATTTTTATTTTGAGTACCTATATATTATTTTGTTTTTCTTAAATTAAGCTTTTACATTTAGCTAGTTATTCATTTTATACTAATACATTTTTGTGCATGATGTTACCATCCAAGCTTAACCTTACAGGGTATCCTTTCGAATCACACGGTCGAGTACGGCCTCGTAAGAACTAATATGGTGGAGGCGCCAGGCATGATTGCTCTTTTGTGACAATTCTGTACTACGTACAGTGTATGTTAACAAAATAATACTAATATACTATTGCTACGTAATCGTTGGACAAATCATCAACTATTATACCGAACTAATAAAACACATTTATGAGTCATGCACATTTTTGTCAATGTCGTCACTTCTCAAAAGTATTAACGTAAGAATGATGATTATATATGAATTTGAATCCGTATCCACCTAATAGAAGTGGGCTCAGAATGATTAGATTAAACACAAGTTTTTTCTCTTTTCTTTATTTTAAAGTGGGCTACGTGGTAATCCAAAATTATAGGCACTTGCAATACTTTTTACAATCTTTTAATCGTTACCTTTTAATCTATATAGTTTTAGTTATTGTATATGTAATATGTTATGAGTGGACATGCTTTTTAACATATTATATTACATTAAGAGACTTAACCAAGTCTTCTTAGGTACTTAAAAGACGGGTTCTCATTGAAATAAATAAAGGAACTTCTGATTTTTAACACGCTTTTTATGTGGTGAAACGCAGAATTTTACGTGTACAAGTACCTATGTACATGGATGTTCGAAATTGATTAGTTTCCGGTATCTATTATACAAGATATACAATATTCATACATGAAAGTTCAAATTCGTTTTCGAGCAAGGTATTCGTTTGTAATTTTTACGAATTCGTTAACAAATAAAATACGTTTGATCGCGGATCGGGAAGTTGTTATTGCGTGCCTAGCGTGCAAAACTAAAAAGGCAGCGAAATCTTAGTCACAGAATAAGGAATCAGTTACCAATGCGATACGTACTTTCAACTAGGGAATGCATAACTAATTCACGTAACCGGGCTTTTTGGTACTGGCTTCTACTGTAACAGAAATTCCCGGTATTTTAGGAAATTTCGGGACCCTAGGAAAGAAAAAAAAACAAAAGAAATCCGGTTAAAAAAGGTAATTTTTATGAGGTAGAGATTGTTGAATAATTATTTTTATTTTGACATAATAAAAATCAATAGCACATAATCTTAAGTCACTTGTGTCTGTTGTTTTTTTACAGATTATAGTTAAGTACCAAAAAAATATGAAAAATTAAAAAATTTACACATTTGTCATACATCGAAGAGCGTAAGTTCAATATACAATAACAATTGTTTCTAAAACAATAACGCCTAGTTAACAATAACGCCTAATTAAACTAGTGCTACAGTAAGCTAGCAGAAGAAAATATTCTCTGCGGCTTGGAGGTGAAATCGACAAAATATAATCAAACGCCTGTGAAAAATGGCGTGCACGATAATATCCATTCTCAAAAAGACTCATTTCAATCTTTACTTTAGCATCTAAGTAAGAAACTTTATTAGTCCAAGATTTTCATTTCAAAAATTCGTCATATAAATAAAAACATACTAGACTTTTCCAGCAGCTCCGCTCGCCTTAAATTCGGTTATCGGCATGAAACTCCTTAATTAACTCCAATTGATTAGTTATACCAATGAATTGCTATAGCATGCTATAGGTGCAGCAATAGTTCGTTTAACTCTGTTATAGTTATTTCTGCAGAAACTTTTAAAAAGTAGCCTATATGCTATTCCAGGACCTAACCTTTATGTATGCCAAGTTTTATCCCGATCCGTCCAGTGGTTGAAGCGTGATTGAGTAACAAATATCCTTCCAGACATATAAACTATATATAGTAGGAAAACACGTAGAGAGCTGGGCAAGGGAGCATTCGTCTTAGGATAAAAAGTTTAGTTTACAAAGGTTTTAAATCTAAGTACTGGGATTCAGTTGTTGGTTCCAGTTCTGAAGTTTTCTTATAGAACCGGAATTTACTGGCACCTTCGGTTCCAGTTTTTCCAGGCACTTTCGGTTCCGGTATTTCCCGGGAGCAAACCCTACTATATAGCAACTACTAATAACTTTTAACCTTCTAGTCAGAATGGAGATATATGTGGCCATTCATGTGAGTCGCAGACGTTATCCGAAATGGTATTTTAGAGGTTTTTAACCATCCATATGTATAAACTTTTTCTCAAAACGTACTTACATATTTGGTTTATTTTTAAACAACATTAGTTATGGAAAAATATAATTGAATGGAAACATATGGAACAAAATAAAATTACCTCCAATTACCAACAGTTATGAATTCCAAAAGGACATCATGTAAAATGGAAATTAACCGTCCTTTGGTGTTTTAATGTCACACGAAACTTTGATACTACACAATATAGTAATTAATAGGCTTAAAATTCTTGGTCTTCGAAATTGGACGAGATGCACTGTTGAAATTAGACGACTTATGTAATGTAACTAGACCTCCGAATACCTTTGCAGTTTTTCTACTTTCATAATTACATTAAAACGTAGGTGTACCTACGATTAACTAATAGTTATTGTAACGCCACGCTTTTTTTGGTTTAATTCTTCTAGTTTTAACTTGCCGTTTATTTTTCGTACGCTTTGATTTTATTTGCTTGCTTGCTTTTTCAAAATTCGTATGGATTGTTCAAGCATCATCGATCGGTATCAAATAAGTTGAGAAATCGAAAACACGCGTAGAATAATTAATGAACTTAGTGGTACAATGTAACCTAACCGATCACCAATACTTACCGGAAAACAGTGATTCGATTGCGTCATTTTCAATTATAGCTTATGCGATTGTATGACCATTAAACAATTCTGTTTATTTATGTATGTGGTGAGGTTTTCATCAGGAGAAAAGATAAATATATTGTGTAGTATAGTAAACAGGAAATATATATTTCTATATAAGGTATGTAGGTACTCATTAAGAGTTATTGTTTTTCCTGTTGAATGATCATGGCTGGCCAGTATCAACTCGGAAACCTTTGTAGGTACGATTGTAACAACCTTGTTAAACGTTTATATGTGTTTAATTTTATATAATGATGTCAGGGTATCGCCATAAGAATAGAAAATAAGTCGCGAATGGGTGGTGTGCGCCTTGACAAACTTGTTGGCTTCAGTTTATCCAAGGTAAATTAATTAACAATTATAATTAAGAACTTATCACCACAAACCTTCAGAACATTAAGCAGGTTCTTGCTTAAAAATGTGTTCTTTTGGGTCTTGTAGAAAAAAAACATAGGTCTAGAAACAGGCTTCTCCTCACAATGAACCATAATAGGCGACTATGTGCAGGGCATGTTTGTGATCGGCCATGATAGCCTGAAGTTCTCGATAATTTGAGAGCTGTTAGCCCAACATGGCCGATTGTGGAGACTGGAGAATAGTCCCAAAGTAAAGAAGTTACAACATAAAAATATTACCATATTTTTACATACCTTTCTACTGTATCTAGAATCTAATAAATAAAAACTAACCAAATGCGTGTCGAACATCCAAGAAATTACCGTAGAATTCCGAATTTATTGTGGATTATATTGTTGCTATCTGAAAAAGGGAATTTTAACCTCTGATATTTTTGTCACATGTAATAAGTAAATACGATTCAAGGCGCCTCGCAACGTGATTCATACAAACGAATTACTTACTTATTTTTGACGTGACAACGTCTTATAAATTGGTTTGCCGGGTGACACTTCAAGAAACTGCGTTACGCTCCGCTCACGTTATGCGCTCACAATGAGAGCGAGTGAGAGGCACGCGGCATGGTTAGCCCGCCTAAGAGCGAGAGAGACAGACATAAAAAGTGAAAGGCACAAGTTGTCACGTAAAACTTTCGCCCGTATACCGACTTTACAGGCAACCAGTTTTTTTTTTTTTTATAACGTATTAATCAAACACCACGAAATATTGAAGACACATGTTTGGAAATAAATACCTAGGTCAACATGCAGTTTAAAAGTTATAGAGGATTTTAGTTATTCATACTAATATGGTTTGCATAAAGCCGCCGCGAATCGTATTTACTTAATTTTTTTTTTTTGTCAAAAATATCAGAGGTTAAGAATCAGTTGTTTAGATAGCCACAATTATCCACAATTAATTTGGAATTCTAGGGTAATATCTATTTTTATTTTATGATTTTACCTATTAGGTACTTATTTAAAAATTAAAACGTTAACATTATTATTAGGTCAAAAATAACAAATTAATTAGGTATAGGTACGATACAAATAGTATATTTTCTTAAGTTAAAATTATTGTAGATGAATTCTAGTACCTACCTAGAATCAGAATGATGAATGCATCTTTGCTTAGAAAATATTTATTTACACTGACGATGTAGCCATAGATATAGCATGTATGATGTATTTTCTTTAAAGCCTCTAGGGAATCAAAAACGAAGAAAGATTATTTCTATGTATATAATTATATATTTATACTAGCTTTGGCCAGAGGTTCCCCTCGCCCTATATTCCGTTATCGGTGTAGAATTTCAATGACAACTTCTAAATTATAAAAAAAATAACGTCCCACACTTGACGTTTTCAAGTAGCCTATGTTCTTTCTCGAGACTCAAACTATCTCCATGCTAAATTTTATCTTAAGAGGCTGTACCTCTTAAAGCGTGAAGAGGTAACAGGCAGACAGACAGACAGACAGACAGAGTTACTTGCGATTTTATGATATTAATAAGGATTTAATTCTATGATATTTGTGTATTAGGCAATAGGAGTTGTTTGTTTCCTTCCAAGAAGAGATAAATAATTCTAACGATGGCAAAATTGACATAGCATGGTAGGATGACGTTGCAAAACGCCTCAGTAAAGGCGCAAAGGCGCGAATCGCCAGCCATTTTAAGGCCGCCAAGTCAATGCCATTGCCAAGGTCACCTTCTCATCCGCCTCCACATCACAGAATCGCCAGCTGCATACTAGTTCATCTACTAAGGACCTAACACGCACCATACTTACAAAAATTTATTACACAAATTATGACGCCATAAGAACAAGTTACATGATAAACAGAATTATCAACTTTAAAGGCTGTCGTCCTGATAATGACGATTTGCGTGGGTCACTCGGAAACCTGATAAGAACTTGGTTGTACAATATTTGCAGCGATAAACCTCGGCCTGCAACAATGTAATGAGAGGAGAAAAAATTGTGCGGGCGTAAATCTGCGATCTTTGGACGGGTGAACGATCGCTATACGAACCGGTTCGCCAGCAGGTATGGGGAGATGCGGTGAAAAAGATCCACTCGGAAATGTGCCTCGGACAGACGAAACGCGATACGATAGTAACAGGCAGGACACAACCACAGATAGTTAGTACATTATACCTACACCTACTCATCTCTCCTCTTCCAGCTGCGATTTTTCTGTATGTAAACTAGATTGGATTGAATGACTGTAACTATAGAAAACTATAGTTTTTTGTAACTTACTGTTTTCTTTATCAGTCTTTGTTACGACGCTGACGTGTACCTTTAACCATTAGTATAAGCAAACATATGCTGACCTTCGTCTGTACTTTAACCATGTCGAAATAAAGTTATGTCCGCATCAAAGATCCGATTCGTAATGATAAAATGAGGGTGGACAGTGTCGGAGCTATGACCGCTTAACTTTAGACCCACGTCTGCAGTTAAAAGACGATTCATTAAATTCACGTCAAAAACGTTAATAAAAAGAAGAACTGAAAGATTTCCTGTTTTTTTTAAGAATAAGGCTTTCCTCAAACAATATAAAGAAACAAATTCACCAATAAAGATATTTATAACATTCTGCTTGATCGTTTGACGCATGCTAATGAATTTCTAGGTGTAGTTGCAATATCACAGATTTTTTACTTAACTTCCTAGTTATCCTAAACTATCAACGAACAAAGTCATTAATATTAAACAACAGGTAGATATCGATATCATGTACCACAAAAAAGAAACTAAAATAAAATTAATAGTTTCCTTAAAGTGGACAGAATCATTGAGATAAAATAACATAATTGTCAGAAATTATTTCCGTCACATTAAGGGCCCTCTTACAGCCCACTAGCGCCGCCATTAAAATATCCTCAATTTTCTCTTCGTAGAAAACGAATTTCGTAAATCCAAATGTTGCAAATATAAAACTAGTCATAAGCTATTTTTTGAATGTTTTCTAACTATTTTCTTTTTCTTGATAAAAGTGGCCGTTTTTGACAGAAATGCCAACTACAACTCACAGATATTATTTAGAAACTATATAAAACCTTCTTAAAATAGCTTATGACTAGTTTTATGTCTCAAACATTTAAATTACAGAAATTTGTTTTCTAGTTAGCTGCTATATGGCCCTTTATACCGGATTTATTTAAACTAGTTTCTATCATTCTACCATGTTCTGTTAAAGGTCAACCTAAAGTTTCGCTAGCAAAAACCCTTGTCATATATGTCTCGAAGAATAAGTAACAGTTTTCTAACCAACTTTACCGTAAGAACAAACCTAGAACAAAAATGCTTAAATAAGATGGCGCGCTTTTACCTACAGTCGTATTTTTCTGATAACACGAGGGGTCTATTAAACGATGCAACTCTGGAAATCAGCACATGACATTCTTCATAATACGCAAGTGCAAAGAGAAGTGTTGACAACTTTTTCTTATGATTTGAGTCTTCAGAATATTGTTGGAAAAGAAAACTGATTGATAAGTAGGATTGCAGCGTGAGGAGGTTGTAGAGAGCTTCGTGGAAGAGGCCCCAGACATAAATACACAAGAGAGATTGTTGTCACATACGCGATATTCTTAAAAAAGCTAATCTCTCCTTGTCTGTCCATGGTTTTTTTTAAACCAATATCAATGTATGTGATTTGTTAAATCTCATGTTCGTACAAAATATTTACCATTTATTATTTATTTTTTTGTCACAGGGAACAATGGAAAGGAGAAAGAAAACTCTCGAAGCAAGGAAGCAACGTCGCCAGCAGCTCGTTCCGCAAACGGTAAGTAAACTCTAATTAAAAAAATAATAATACTGAAATGCAGAGTAACAGTGATGCAGTCTGCCTAGCATGTCTAAACTTCCTCCTGGCTTCACTGGTTCAATTTCTGGTTCGGACAACTAAAAGCTAATCATGTGTGAATTGTGAAAAGTAGCCACATCTGGTTTGTACACGAAATACTAAATGTTGATAATACAAAATTTCGGATTAGCTGTTTAAAAGTCTTCATTCATCGAACACATTTCGAACGAAATTCGTTGCTATAACAACAATCGGGGTGAGGAGTTTGAATGAAAGATCATTTGAAACTCCGAGGGGGATGCAGAGGGTGAGACTGGGTCGGCACGCACATGGCGGGACTTGCGTCCCCAGGGGTCGAACTGCGATGCGACGACGTCCAGTACGCAGTCGCAATCCCTATCCTCACACCCTTAACACAGAGGGGTGTACCCTCAGAGAACAACGCTGCTACACCCTACAGACCTATTTTTTGTAAAAATTTGAATCATATATTTTTTGCCTTGTAAACATTAAAACTCTTGTAATTTGCAGCAGTTTCGTATAAATCTATCGTATCTTAAAATTGTTATTAATTTGGCTGGCTTTATTTATTGCTGGTATTGTTTGGTTAACGATTAGACGTCAGTCTGTATTTCAATATTAACAATACACACAGAGATATATAACCAAAACAATGGCAGACGGGTAAAGTTTACACTACCGATCTGCAGTTGAGTTGAAGTACTCGAAGCTTCTCGTGTACTGGAGGTTTTTTGATTTTCATTTGATTTATTTAGATTACCAAAAACCCCAACTTAAGGTGAATCGTACCTAATTTTTTTAATACAAAAAGCTTAACATTAAATTTTGCCATCTTAAATGCGTTATCATTCATACAATTTTAATTCATACAATTCTAATTCATACAATTCTAATGATTATTAAACACCTACAGTATTTGTTGAATTCATATATTTAATAAATTTAATGTAAACTCTGGTTGTTATTCAGCTTCGTAAATACCAGCCTAGTGCGCGTCGTAGGGTTCCGATATAAAGCCTATATTCTGTTTTTTTTTTCACAATTTTAAAACACGCATTTAAAAGTCAGTGGGGGGCACATTTTTCAACTTTTGAAGCTAACTCACAAAATATAAATTTTAGAGAAAAACCTCAAATGCAGTGTTAAAGCCCTATCCAATGGTACCTCACATGATGAAGTGCGCAAAAGAGTTTTATTTATCCCTCGGTTCTATTTATAGAGACCTAGCCCTAAAAAAAACATTTTTTTCAAATTTCATAACATGCCTGTACACAAAACATGTTCACAAAAAACACATCTTTGGGAAATTTCATTGAAATCTACAAAAAAGAGGTATTATAGGACGTACGGACGTACATGACGATTTTATGCCAAGCGGTTTTTGCCATTTGGCTACGGAATCCTAAAAACTCTACTTCTAAAGCAAAATAAACGAGTCATAAGCTATTCTAGAACGTTTTGTGTTATTTCTAAAATTAATTGTAAATAGCACTTGCTAAAGTGGCCCACTTAGTAGAAAAATAAATTTTAGCCACAAAAATAATAATAACCAATAATCATTAAAGATTATATTTTTTCCTAATCGTTTACGAAGGCAAAGATGACTCATTGTTGGAATGTTTGTCGAGACGCATGTTTATTTATCAAACAGTCGATCAGGGTTCGTATGAAAGTCAGACATGTTTTTATAAATTCTAGTCCAAAATCTAAATAAATAACATTGTAAAGATGTCTGCTTATAATAACTCTCCGCTTTGGCAATAGCAACATCTTCCTTTATCTTCCTTTGTCTTTTTTCTCTCTCCGGCCTTTTCCCATTTTATTTGGGGTCGGCTCTGCTAATGACTCGTCTGACTAGGTCTATTTACAGGTCAAGACATCTAATTCATGTTAGTCGAAGTCTTTCACGCTTCGGCCCAATCTTACTGTTGAGTGCTTTTCTAGTCATATGGTCTTCGTTAGCTTCTTCAGTCTTTGAAGAAACAATATATAGGATCATAAAATACCTACTTTATTTTTGCCTGTATTGCATTTTTTCTTTTATCTAGCACCATGGTTTGATCTCTGCACATAGTTGCAATTATTATAATATTAGAAATAACACCAAAGTACCAGCAGACCAACTGATATGATAACAAAGTGACATGAAGAGAACAAACGTAGGCGTATAGATAACACGCATCCGTCCGTTTCTCGCTCGTTCGATGTTGGTTTTCGGAAAGATTTCATAATAATAACATACAGCATAATGTATATATTATATAATCGTAAATATTTAACTTAAAGGTATATAGCAGCTACGTAACGTTTCTCTTCGAAGAATGTGAATTACAAAAATCTAAATGTTGAAAATATAAAATAAAATATAAAACTAGTTTTGTACGTTTTGTTTTGTTTGCAGGATACATCTGTGAATTGTAGTAGGCATTTATGCTAAAAACTTTTAGCAAAAATGTCTTCTAAAACTATCAGATATTTTATCGTTCTAAAAATAGCTTATGACTATTTATATTTGGCTATAGTTTAACATTTGGATTCTCGAAATTAGTTACCTTTAAAGCTATCTTAATTCGTATTATATTATATTTTAAGTTTTAACAAAAAAACAATGAAAATTAGTTTAGTTTTCTTATTTTCCTGATCCAATTCTAAATTTTATACAAAATATTACTTTTTAAACGCATCACAAATTGTAAAATAAGCACAGAACATGCTTTCTCGTAAGTTTAAATAAATTTATTCGATTGTAAGTGCGCTGAGTTTTAAGAATAGCTTGATTCAAAAATATGTCAGTGGTGGGATAGGGGTTTCGGTATCTGCCTCATGTTCTGAGGAGCGGAATTTTAAGCCCGGCGTGTATCAATGAGTATTTTTTTTCATTTCTTTGGTACATTGAATATTCACACCACTGGCTTTCGGTGAAGGAAAACACTGGAGGAAACCTGCATACATCAAAAAAGTCGGTCGTAGGTACGCGTGTGTCCACGCAAGACGAAAGAATCTTAAATATAATCGGCAATATTTTAGACTTTTACATTGTCGCAACCACGATTTGGAGCAGACTTTTCGTCGTAAGTTAAAGTCGTATTTTTTTTTAATATAATCCGACCACCACGTGTAGATGTTGGTGCTAACTTGTAAGACGTAGGGGGCAATCCTCCCACAGAGGCAAAAAAATCTTCAGTCGATCCATTGCCAGATGTGATCTAAACTGAAGTGTAAACGACCTTCCAGATATAGCGTAGGAAGATATGTATTAAATTTATCATACTAATTTACATTGTTCAATTGTAACGTTAACCAGCGCTACTCGTACTTAGGCTGGGTTACACTAACTAACTTTGACGTTAAGCAGCCGTCAAAAATGGGAGATTGTATTAAAATTTGCATAGTCAGCTATTTTTAAACTTAACCATCAAAGTGCAGCAAACCACTAGGTTAACTTTAGAAAATAGCTGACGATATTTTTAGTAACTCTCTTCGATGGATGAAATGCATAGTATATTTTACACTAAAAAAACGATTACTGTCGTACGTTGTAATATGTAGTAGCGAAATGAAATGGTACATTTCATTTCTAGTGCGGGAAATCGGTTATTACGACAAGTTCCGATTGATGTCGGCTGGAACCCAAATATAGTACCACTGTTTTTTAATAATTTAAAATAGTAAAACGGGATTAAACGCGTTGTTTACACCAGCCTTGGTCACGGGTAGACTGGCAGTGCGCGGTGTCGTCGGCTTCGAGTGGAGGCGTCCTGTTGAATTTTTTAATAGTTCCAAAAAATAAATATTGATTTTTTTATTTGGTAAATAAGCTATAGTGCGTATACGTCAATTTCCCGAACGCAATTGATCTAATACGTAAACTATTTATAATAAAAAAATATTTTATAAAACATTTAAAAACCATGGGCACGTTTTCATTATTACACAAGTGCCCACGCTTTTTTGCTCCGTTGTGAACAAATGCTTATTTTCTATGTTTTAGTTCATAATAGTCATTTACAAGCGTGTTTTTTTTTATAATTTTTTTTTTTACACTTTTTGGTCTTTGTCAGAACTACGATTTTTTGAACTAAATTTCCCTACAAAATAAAAAATTTGAAAATGGCGGTAAATTTAAATGTTCGCAATTTTATTTTTTTATGGTTACCGAGTTCTAAGCTTCCTTGAGTCTTCTAGCTAGTCGGGAAGTGATCGAAATTACTATGGCAAGATTTGACCCAAACAGGTGAAATAAAACATTAGCGTTATAAAAAGCTTATTCATATCGCCAATGCAAGCTCAAGTAACCTTTAGATTGTTTTTCATACAAAATGAATTTGCCATAATCTTCAAAATTCCGTGAATTTCACATTGTATTTTATTTAAAAAAAAAAAAAACACAAGAAAACATAAGTGCTCCGGATTTTTGGTTCCATTAGATTGATTGATTCTGCGTTTACCCTTAAGGTGCAAAATTATCATTTCTCTATACCTAGGTACTTGTGAAATTCATAACGCTATATCGTTTAACATAAAAGTCAATTTCATAAACGCCTTAATTTGATATTAAAATGAATGCTTGATAATTTCAACTCATGGCTGGTAAAGAAGCTAGGACAGCACATGCATAAAGTGCCTGTTTTAGGTATCGGACTAACGAAAGGTTTTTTTTTTTTTTTATACCACTAAGGTGGCAAACAAGCTTACGGTCCGCCTGATGGTAAGCGGTCACCGTAGCCTATGGACGCTTGCAACACCAGGGGTATTACTTGCGCGTTGCCGACCCTTCAGAAGTTTGGAATCGTCGACAATTCTCACAGCCCGTCGTTGAACCGAGTCAATAGGGCCAAGCTGGTATCCGGGTGCACCTGCCCAGAGATGGCAGCAGTACTCCATATGGGGCCGAACTTGCGACTTGTAAAGTAACAACCTTTGCCCTGACGTGAAGTACTGCTTCGCTCTGTTGAGTACACCTAGTTTTTTGGACGCCAGCTTCACCTTATCTTGTAAATGATCTCGGAACTGAACATCGCTGGAGATGTCGACACCAAGGATCCCAATGCTCTTGGAGATGGAGAGGGGAGTGTTCTGGAATTGTGGGACTACAGTGAATGGAGTTTTCTTAGCGGTGAACGCGCACACTTGTGTCTTTGTAGGGTTAAATCGGACCAAGTTTACCCGTCCCCATTTCGTTCAGTCGATAACCTTGGGCATTGAAAGATTTGCATATAGCAGGCTTTGATTAGTAAATTCTATGGACTATCTGATATCGATATTTGACTTTAATATAATACAAAGACATGCAGGTTGACGTTGATTAGAAGATTAAAATTTCATAAAAGTACCTATTACTGCGATATTCTGGCACTGTCCTCTTGTTGCCTATTTGAAAAAGGAATTTCTGGTCTTGTTGCGTGGCTAAAGAGGTTATAGAATTTTGTCAGTAGCCTTCAATCATTAAAGGTGGTTACAAAGAGAATATAATATACGTACGTAAGGTGTTTAGTCATATGTAGGTGAGGTCATTCGATAATTTTATCATTTCAGTAGTTAAGATAACACTGCACAGTGTTAAGACACCACCATCACACAAGCTCCGCCGGGCTGCGTTCGAAATCTTCGTGTTACAACAAGGTGTAGCTACAGTCAGCGTTGCCAGACGTTCCTATTTAAGCGAGACGTCTCGATTTTTAAGCTTCGGGTTTCGTGTCCTGCGCGAGACAGCCTTTGTCCCGCTTTTTTTGGATCTCATATCAAACTATTATCGAGATACACAAATAATTAACTTAATAATTAACACAAATATTAAGTATTGTTTACATCCTCATCTGCTGATCATGGTAAGAACCCCGTATAACAATATGTTTAATATATATTACGCCTACCCGGGGCATAATTGGTAGGTACTTACTCTCAGGGTCATTGTTACCAGGGCATTTGTAAACAATACAATGAAACTGAAAAAATATTATAATTTATTTTGGTTTATAATGATATTCAATTCAAAGTGAATGTTGTAAACTAATTGCTTATTTTTAGTAATGACTACTTACACACTTAATACGTCCCAATTTTTTTACTCTCAAGTGCTAACAGCCTCGCTTAATTTGGAAACAAATCTGGCAACGCTGAGCTACACTGTTATTTTATCACGCAAACGTCACTTTAATATTTCATCAAACATCAAACAGTATAAACCCTGCCTGATCGAGGTTGGTGTCACAGTGTTTACACGAGTGTCGCAACACTAAAGTTTCCGAACGGCTCGTTGTCGCCTGGAGTTTATTCCGAACGGGATAGTATCGTAACGAACACTAACTCAGGTGTTGAATTCCGAACGCTCCCCTTAGACGAGTAAACTCTTAATTGGTAAGACCGTTAACGACCACTGCCAGACGCACTAATCGAAGTGGTCGCCTCAAACTCGCCATAAGTGCCAAGTGTTGTGGCATTCGTTAATTTAAGGCCCCGACTCGTTTTTATTATCAGTCTCGGAGATAAGTAACAATGAAGAAAAACGAATATTTAACTGCTTAGTGTGTGTGTGTGTGTGTGTGTGTGATACTTACACTGGAGTTGGTCAGAAATAAGTGGCAAATATCATTGTTTTAATAAAACTCACGCAATACCCGTTTTACCGTCAAGATCAGCGGCTCGATTCCGTAAAATGACAGCTAACAATTCTCGTTTGAAATCCACAGAAATAAGTTATACATTACGCATTTGAAATGACGTATGAAATTCATCGATTGTCGCGAAACCGCAATGTATATCTTATTTCTTTTAAAAAAGGTTAGCTACCTTTTACGGAATCGACCCGCAGGTGTCAAACTTTTATTTCCGAACGTCAGACTATCCCAGAATACCCTTTCCAATCATGACTTACCCCTACATGCCCGTATCTGCAACTAAACCCTTGATTTTTTTTGTCACATGGTAGGCACTGACTTTAACTTCCGACCAGACTGTCCCACTTCGGTCGTCAAATGAAATTATCCTAAATACAGAAAGAAAGCAAAAAATTGGCGCACCTTCCGTCTATTCACAAAAAAGAACATGAATAGGTGTTTAAGGTAACTCTCGCCTTTATAGATACTGCTACAGACGCTACGTAGCCAATATTCAAGGTTTCAATAAGCAGACAGCGGATTAGTTACATAGTCCCCCATAGAGATGTCTATCCATCACACTATATCACTTATGATGACTGGCAGGTTTGAACACTCGACCTTACATACTTCAACACTCACATACCTATAACTCAGTAACTCAGGCCACTGCATGTGACACTGGCCGCCTTGCCAAGTAGGTCGACGCGTAAAATAAATACTTTCCAATAGTCATAAACAAAATGACAAACGTTCAGTCAGTAAACCCACCAAATACCTACAAGAACTAATAAATAAAAAATATAAATAAATGAATAAAAAATAGTTTCACTTAGTTTTAATCTTGGTAGATTCTTGTAAGTATCATAAAACTGGCATAGTGTTAATACATCGTGTAACAAAATAGGGGTATTATGTAAATGCAGCATCACACACATGAACCCATAGCGCTAGTTGTTGCTTCCATTGTTTTTTAAAAAAAAAAAATTGGAGAGCTTTTTTGAATGCTTACATGCTTTTGACACATAGTAATAGTAGATTGCTCACTAAGGGACTAAAACGACTATCATTCATACGAGATGTTTAGCGAACAGAGCTAGAGCGAGGGATGCTATAGAATCGAGAGTAATTGGCTTTAGTCCCGAGGTAAACACTGTTCTTTTCACTTAAAAAAATAAAATGAATAGGTAAAAATCTAAAAAAATGGTATATCTTACGCAAAATTGTAAGTAAGAATATACTAACATATATTTTTTTATGTTTTTATACTACATGAAGAATACTAAAATTGACAAGTAATATATCAAAACCTTGGCTGTATAGCTCAGTCCTTGGCCTTTTCGCAAGCAGGACATATCAAAAAAAAAACATAAGTTTAGTTCGCTTAGGCTGTGCTATAGAAACACACTCGGACTTTTTGAGTATAAGAAGTGAAAAGAACACTGTTGAGGATTTCTGATAATGATATCATTTAGTGGCCCGATTCTGTTACACGTTGTATAAAGTTTTGCCACAGCCTAAACATAATTTTTATTTGAACAGTCGTCAACGTTTGATAAATCCAATTACGTCGAAACAATCATGGCACCGTGACATAATGTAAATATGTGACGACATACGAGCAGGATAGTTCGGTGTGCCCGTGTGCCCAACCTCCGTCTCGCCGCACACCTTACGATTGCTCTGTCTAGATGCTTTCGATGTCCGTCTGAATGAAATGATTGTTTAAGTTTAAAAAACATAAGTAGGTACATACTTATTGTTTATTTATTTTTTCCATTTCTAACACACTGTCCCGTTTCATAATTAATTACGTGGTTCCCCTGCCAGCTGTTGGTGAATATTCTCGTCACTTTTAACAATTGGAACAGTTCCAGGGCTAAATATCTTCGCGTTCAAAATATAATATCAAATATCTCGTGCACGAAACGTCAGGATTTTGTGTCGCTTGTCAGGATTTCGGCCGGACTTTGAAAATTTCAGGATTTTTATAAATTGATCATTTGGAACAATAAAAACTTTTTAACAAGAAAAACATCCGGCTTCAAAACGATCAACTTTTTTAACCTTTTTAGTGCATCTTTTTGAAGCCGGTTGTTTTTTTTTGTTAAAAAGTTTTTATTATTTTTCTTTTCAGTGACGAATTGCTTTTTTTTCTTGAACACTAAAAACATTCATACTCGTAACAAAGTTTTATACACTCATCAACATAAAAGGCGTTTCACCAGTTCCAAATTAACATTAATAATTTTTTTTCTCCAAAAGTTTTAGTTTTAAATTCACTTTAATAATATGGGACCACCTGGAAAATATAACCTTTTAAATAAAAAAAAAAATTTCTCGGTCCAGGAGGCCTACAACTGATATCGGTTTCAATCGTAAAATCCTACGGCGATCGAGAAATCTACTAAATTGGTACTCTTGAACATTGTTGTAGCGCTCAATCGAGAACGGAATTTGGTGGCCAATTTCGGAACTAAAATCCTATACAAATAGTAAGAATCGTTCTCTTTGAGCCATCGGATCGAGAGTGAAATTAGATAAGATGATCTGTAAAAAGAAATGTCAAAATTCTAAATAAACAAAACAAGACTATCGCTACGAAGATTTAACTTTCAATTTAATTTTTATTAGTTTCAGTATTGTTTTTTTATTTTGTGATTTGTGACTTCGAAATGTGTGCAATCGCAATTTGGTTTAGGAGTACCGATGGAGATCGAGTTAAAGCTTGCCACGAAATTGGATTGAAATTGGATTGGGATTGAAACTGATATCAGTTGTAGGCCTCCAGGCGTCTTCGAGAAATCGGGTAACAATCAGAAAAAAAAAAGATTCCGACGAATTGAGAACCTCCTCCTTTTTTTGAAGTCGGTTAAAAAGGAGGATTATACTTATATGTTTTAAAGAACCCTTGCTATCTTTAGAAACTAATTTCTTTGATGAATAATTCTCAAAAAAAAAATTTTCTTAACTCATATTACTATCGACGACTTCAAGTTCCCTATAAAAATTACGACTGCGACGCGATTTTATATTACGATAGTATTTTCAATGTTTTGATTGACTACTTACTTGGATCATTTTCTATAATTTTATTTAATGATTATTAAATAAAATGATCTCATTATTTCCATAGAAATTGATTTAAAAAAAAAATGAAATTCCTTTGTAGTTATTCTACAGTTAGGGGGATGGAACATCGTCTTGTATTTACAATCTTTCTATGAGCATTTCTTTCGCGGTTTCGTATTTTCCTACTATCATCTTTTTGTGTAAACACTTCAATATTGCGATAGTCAGGTGTGGCATCGCAAAAAGAAGTGAAACAACGCCAAATTGTCAATGAAAGGATAAAGTTTTTTTAAACTTCTTTAGGACCCTAGGAACTGGCTTAATCAAACTGGGCTTCAAAAATTTTCGAAAAAAAAATCACATTCTCTGATTGTTCATACCGGACAGTGCAAATAATTACGATAAGCCATGGTCCTTCTTTAAAAAAAAACTATTTAGCCTGCCTTAGGGATGAAAATTTTGAACATTTGAAGTAAACAAACCCGGAAGAAAAACGCAAATAAAAAAACTGGTTTCAATATCAAGCGGTTATCCTTGACAGCGTGGTAGATCTTTGATACAGCAGCGCTCGTATAATACCTAGCGGAGGTCAATGAACGGCAGTTTGTCTATAAATTAATAATTCATGCTGTAATGGCGGTTGCGAATCATGAACACATTTGATGAGAAGTTTTTTTTTTAATTTCTGCTTTTGCACTTGCGGACGACCCTTATCGACACTTCCAGTTCCAATCGTACGGAATTATCAACAAAAGGCAACACTTTTAATATTTACATTCCAATATACCTACATATAGTATTTTTAGATTAAGTGGTAACAAAGACGTTGTAGTAAGTGATTTTTTGATGCTTTAATTCCAGCGATTGTTACTAATGTGAAGTTAATCGTCGAGAGTTACCCTACAGATATCCTCATTGGTTGTGTTACTTGTTTATAATAATTCGCTGCCTGCGGTATCGATAAACCGATCGATGACTTTCCGAATTGGTCGTTCGCCTACCATATTAGATTTCCAGGCGGAAATTAAAGGCGGAAAACGAATGGTGTATGCGCAGTTTGTCTGCAAATAATGGTTTATGTGAACATAAACAAATGTGCATGGCCACAAAACGGAAAAATATATTTTTCGTATTTTCGAAAAACGAATGCTTGTAGTCCGGGCCTATAGCTGGTAGGTATTTCATTTGTGTCAGCAACGGCTTCTGGGCGATATCTCGGTGCCGGCGGCGAACGCTCTGCCCGTTAGACGACATTCGAACTCGTCTGTCAGCCCACACCATTCTCCTTGTCGCTTGGCACCAGCACACATCTTGCAATATTTACACCATAGTATGTGATAAATGGACTTAAGTGCGTAATGAAATCATCCTTATTAATATAGAAAAGTGTAATAATATATAAATTGGTATTACTGAATTTCAGCAGCTTTTAATGTGTAGCTTTATTAAAATAGATAGGTTGACTTCAGATTATTGCTTTAATTTATTTATAAAATTATGTCGTAATTATATATTTTAAAACATAATGAAATTACTGTGAAATAATATCAATTATGTACTTATATTTATAATGTTACACTTACCAGCATGCGAAACTAAAATTGTTTGCAACAAAAAAAAAGGAAATAACATTTGGGTTTTGACAAATAATGTGGGGCACATACATATACCTATGTAACAAAACGCCAACTCAGGACCGGACACCCCCCCCCCCCAAAATTGATGCTGTAACACACAAAGCAGAAAAATACTGCCGACTGGACTAGTGTAGGTATTCACAGATAGACAGTAGGTAAACAACGCGTATATTAGGTATATATTATATTGATAAGAGGTCGTGACCGACAAGGTCTTGACGTTCAATGACCGCCGATGTTATTGACAATACAAAACATACAGAAGCAATGACCTAAGTCGTACATCTCTGCCTTTATAAATCTGTCACTATGCAATAATGAATGCTTTTACTATAAGATAATTACTCTTTTATCTTTTATATTAATCTATATACCTACTAGTAAATAAAGCACATTATATGTATGGAAACATTTACGTATTTCACAAACGCAAACAAAAACAAGAAGTGTGCCGCTAAGCGGTCACCCATCCTATGACTGATAAAGCCCGACGTTACTTAACTATGAATATCGTATTACAATAAACAAATGTGTAACTGTTTCTCTTAACAATCTAAACTATTTTCACTAGATGGAAGGATACAGTAATTCAAGATGGTGATGACGCGAGCCAGTCTCACACTTGGCGTGGTTTTTTAGGATTCCGTACCCAAAGGGTAAAAACGGGACCCTATTACTTAGACTCCGCTGTCCGTCCGTCCGTCTTTCACCAGGATGAATCTCATGAACCGTGATAGTGAGACAGTTAAAATTTTCACATATGATGTATTTCTGTTGCCGCTTTAACAATAAATAAATACTAAAAAACAGAATAAAATAAATATTTAAGGGGGCTGTCATACAACAAACGCTATTTTTTTGCTTGAATTGATCGATATTGATTACGGCAATAGGTAGACGCTTGAAATATTCACAGAACAAAATAAATAATTAAATTAAAATAAAACAGATCTTTAAGGTGGGTTCCCATACAACAAATAATGGTACGGAACCCTTCGTGCGCGAGAGATTATTTGTCAGATAATGCGACCTAAAAACTATATTCTGTGAAAATTTCAGTTTTATATACGTCCTGTTACGATTTTAGGATAGATCCTTTTTAATTGTCGGACGAACAGACACACAGCGTAGGATTAGTTATTACTAATCCGCTGCCACCCTTTGGGTACGGAATATGTGTTATAATCCCCCAATTACCTAACCAATAATAAAAAGTCTAAGAAGTAAAAATTTAAGGAGGGTACTACTATGGGGTACCCCATACAAGAACCAGGTTTTGCTCTATCGTAAAAACAGTAATCCATACAAGCTTAACTTGCAGTGATGATAGTAATAGTGTGATCTCTAAAGTATAACAACAAATAATAAAAATAACGGCCAAGTGTGAGAGTGGCTCGAGCCATAACCATAAATATGAACGCCTTCTAGCGATAAAAGAATTTCACTCAAAGTTAGGTGATCATGCGTCTTTTCTAAATAGCTTGGCGGTTTTTTTTTTTAATAAAATACGGAAAATTTTGGTAAATTTGTTTTGCATATGACTAAAAATGGTATGCCAACATGAAAGACCTGCGTTTTTCGCATTCGGCGGGAACACCTAGTAGTAATAGCACAATATTAATATTTGTGGTAATAGCATGCACACCATTGCTGCATACCTATAATTCTATTAGATCTGTGCATTCAAATGGTATCAGGTAACGGATACTAGAGCCGCGGCGCCTGGCTCGTGCACGGCGACGCGCGCTACCGCGGTCGGTGGGGCCACAGACTAGCATCTAACTTACATTATTAACATCCATTGTCTGCGTATAGAGAGAATGCATTGAAGGTGACGTTATCAAAGAACCGAAAATTGTTACCGTAGTCGTACTGTAAATCATATATTAATCCAATTAGGTAAGTTATTTTCTATTGTATTCTCTTAATTAAGACCTCTTACCATTGTAAGTTAAGAATGAATGCAAAAAAGCAGATGGTACTTAGGTAGTAGGATTGCCGATTGGAATAAGAGAAAATGTACGCAGAACGACTGCGGAAGTCTCGGAGGCTGCGATCAATACATGCCGCGCTGCGTCGCACCGCCGCCGCTGCCGCCACCGCTACGCGTCGCCGCGACGAAAACACAAAATAAATAGGTACAGAAAGACCAACTAAGCAGTCCTCCACAACTCAAGGAGCTTTAAAAGAATTTACTGCAGTAACTGGACCCAGTGAACGATTTTCCGTACACTCAATATGTACCTGTAATATATAATGGCTACGACTACAGTATTTAGTTAGACATTTTTTTGTATCGAATATCGTGTTATTTGATCTAGACTGACAGCGTGTAAACCTGAAATAATGAGTGGCCAGTAATTGGTCTTAATAACACGATTTGCAGTATTATTTTAAAAAAATATGTAGCTGGATATTTGAAGTCAATATCTTTAGTTATTGAGTAAGATACATATATAGGTATATAATATATATGTCGCAGCCATCTAGTTAAATCAGCCAGTTAATTGGAGGCCTAGGTAGTCAAGTATGGGAAGAAAGGAACAGAAATCGCACTCTATAAGTCATGTATGTAAAAGTAGATGCAGAGCGAGCAAAGCGAGCGGAGCGGTCCAGCCTAGTGTCATTTAATAATCTGTTCAGTTATATGATAATTTCTTTTCCATACTTAACGATCTGCCTAGGCGCCCAATTAACTGACTATTTTAACCAGATGGCTGCGACATATATATATATATATATATATATCTCACCCAGTAACATGCCAACATATATTAGTAGATTATCTTAAAAAGTCTTGTTAGGTACTGGACCCTCTTACTAGAATTGTGTATGGCGCAGACAAATCGTATAATCCGCCGTTTCATAATATGCCTAGGCAGATCGTAAAGTATGAAAAGGAAAGGAACATAAATTGCACAGTATAAGTGATGTATGTTAGGTTCGGACCTTCTGTACCTATGTATTTTCTGACGAAAGTGAACGCTCGGTGCCGCTGCCCTTCACCGAAGAGTCGACGACCCCTGAATCCTTCTCCCTCTTCCTTCTTCACCCTCCGCCTATCATCAGAAGCCTCCCAATCCCGACACACTTAGTGACCCGATTAGTCAAATATTCTACTGATAGCCTATAAATAAATGATTCGATGTTGATGTGAATCACTTTCATGTGAATCAGTTTTATTAAAACTAAAAACATGGAAGTTGTGATTAGGTCGATTCTTTTTAAAAACCATTACACATTCAGATTAGGCGTCATTCTCGCAGGAAGTCATAATTATTTCATGCTTTTATCCTTAACGACAACTACCTATTGTATTGGCCGGAACTAAATTATCAACTAAACTGTGTAACGCAGACGTGATATGACTGAATTTGCTACCTATTTAAAAACCATAACAATTATTTATTCAAAACCAGCATTAACCCGCGGCTCCACCTGCGCTTAGTTTGGTTATCGGCGTGGAATTCTCTCTCTCTCTCTTTGATTATAGTAAGAAAGTTTCCAATAGGATAGCTATAGTTCGTCCACGTGGAATTTGTTTAAGGGTATTTATGCGGAATTTGTTTGGTTTTCCGGTACAAAAAGTTTCAGCATCGTTGCGACCTAATGGAACAAAAATTCACTAACGCATTATAATATTAGTATGGAATTTAGATGAGCTTAAAGCAGCTCCCACCACAATGCCAACGAATCAAATATTAATAAAAAATAAAATAAAATTTTCTAGAAAAATATTGATAGCACGTAATGTAGCATACAGGAATGTCACGTATTTGCACCAATTAAAGAACCTTCTGTTACAAGTTTTGCTTCTTATCGGCAGGTGAATTCTTCTATGACCTACTGGCGTACATTAGTCACTCAGCTAGTCAGCAGATACGCCACGTAGGAGGAGTTTGTGCAACTGACCAGAGCGTTCGTTTGTTCGTTCGTTGCGTGGACGCTCAACTGTCCTGGAAATTTGAGAATAGATATAACTCCAAATAAGTTTTAAACTGCAAGTTATCTCCCTGCTGATGCTGCTACTTTCTGTGGAAAGTACTCAGACAGACAGAACTTTGCATTATTATAATCATGGTTGTAACTACCTACCGACCCATGATATACAGACATACATATTAATTCGACCCGTGTGTACGTAGGTAATATATTCGGGATTTATATTATATGGACAATATTCGTATGTGTTAGTCTATGTGGGTTTATAAAACAGGTGTGCCAAATTTCCTAAGTGTATATGTATGGAGTGTCTTCATATGTATGTTTGTCCACGTGTTTCTTAGGAACTAGAAGTCGGAATTTAAAAATTTTCTTTTATTACATAAAGTATCGTTCAACTTAGGAAACAGTGAAAATTTCATGTCAAGTGCGTACCAATCGCTAGAGAGATCCACGTCACTCAGCGATTTTAGGCTTCCTATGCATCTATTATTCTATCATCTATGAAAACTCCGAGATATGCTCTTTGCGCGCCCTTGAGCTTTATTATGAAGTCATCAAGCACTGGGTTATTAAGGACGAGAAAACAGAACGCTATTTCCCGAATGCTGTCCAACCTCTTTCTCAACGTTGCTCATACCAACCGAACAGTTTTTCCTAGGTATTCGAGTGGGTACATGATCATGTGGCCATTTCATGATCATGCTGAGGCCCACACGTTGAGAGGATTAACTGAGGCTTTTGCGATTACTCCAGCCATTTTGCCATGCCCATAATATCGTCGTCAACCCGAATTGGTGATGTGTTTGCAATTTACGTTGAAGCAAGATCATCCCAATCCAGAATCTTTAAGTTATCAGTTAAAGAGATATGACATCTCCCTGTCTACACCTCTTCATTCAGATGATTCTGGGGAACAACTGACATAGTGTCATTTTCATAGAAACATATTGCCACTTTGATATCTATCTCTGCCTGACTTGAAGTTAACTGCGCATAGACGCTATCGAAGATCTTAATTTGGCTTTAAAAAGTTCTATTACATACTTAAAATTAGTTTCGAAGGTCGAACTATTTGGACCCCGGTGCGAAATGACTTACAGGGCAGTACGAAATATTATTTGTTGAAATTTTCATTTCGTACTCGATCTGCCCTGTACTATACTCAAATATTCTCGAAATTTGAAATGAAGAAGAAGACGAAATTGAATGGCACATTTAACATCCATAAACATCATACTGAATGTTAAATGTGCCCATAGGTACGAACAGATTCATGACTGTTCAATGTGCAGCATTTACAGTCTATTCGAAACTGGACCCAAATACGGTGACTATCATGCAGAAACTTATTCAAATGATTGTTTAGTGAGTTACCTCGTCGAACAAACTTACTTACTATGGTATTTATCGTTGTAATAATATTATCAAGAGTTGTTGTACTGCCAAGTGGTGCTTCTGAACTTGAATCAGTTTCAGTCGCCCTCCTCAGGAGCACACGGCGGCGGTTATAAATAGCCGTCACTTCAGTTCACACACGAACAGTTGTCGATCTTTACTATCTCGCAGTATCATCTACACGTTTTTTATTTCGATAAAGTGCGATCGAGTGCAATGCGCCCCTCGCTCAGTAGACTCAGTAGGTGGACGCGAGCATCGGACTGAAAATAGAACGAAATTCCGTTTGAGCTGTTTCCTAATCTAACTGTTAAAACAGAATTTCTATTTGGTTAGCTGATTAAAATTAAGAACGTTAATTAAAAAATGTAGCAAATTGAAATGCATGTAAAAAAATAAACACTCAGGATGATTTTAGTGGTTGGACTTAAGTCGGAAGTTTGAATAAATTTAATTTTCAGAAGTTAAATTACAAAATACTACGCACCATGCTATCTTAAATGGAATAGATAAAGTAAATGCACTATCCAAACAAAAAAATATTGAAATGGGCCCAATGACTAGTACTGAAAGGGATTTTAATAAAATCGTCCTTATTTCTCTAATATTTTCGTAGTGTTTTAATAGTATAAATCTATAGTAAAAGTATAGATTATATACGGAATTATTTGAAAAAAGACGCCAGAATTTTTTGAGAACAATTTAAACAGGCACATTTATTTTTATGGACCATTTAGATTGTTTTATATGCGAAATCCCAAAATTTAATACGAATCACTGACTCAGTTTCTTCAAGGGATTAAAGCTCATTCCGTAGAATGGAGTCGAATGTCGGCAGCGACTCTACAAGAAGACGGTCTATTTTTGGTCAGAGCGCTCGGCATGTGGGCCGTGCGCTGGAAAACACCTACCTACTAACGGTCTATTTCGGGATGCCCTACTGACGATGGTTTTAGCTCTTATTGATGAAATATGTGTTTTAACTACACGCTTCATTATACATTTTAAATATATTTTTAAAATTCGTTATGATGTGTAATATCATATGTTCTTATTCACAGTAAACTACACTAGTTGATGGTGCTTAGACTTCTGTACCCTAAAGGGGCACACAGGATTCGGACGAGTTAGTAATGTACTAAGCCTACGGCCTATGTCTTTATAGCTATTAGATAATAGGTAGCCAGGGTTCCGTAGGTACTCAGGACAAAAGCTGTTTATCTGTTAGTTGGTCAGGCTTGTAAACGGAATGAGTAAAAGACCCGAAATTCGGAATTTTTTTGTAAAATATTGACCCCTAATTACTTATTGAGTTAGGACTTCAGTTAAATTGTTTTTCAGTAGAGGTCCCATACATGCAAAAAGATCTTCGTTTAGTCTAGCTTATTGTGTATTTGCTTATACTGTGTTTAAACAACAAATACTGAAAATCATAATTTAGTTTGTAAACTGTGATCCAAGCTTTTAAAATTCCTATTAGGTAATAGTACGGACACTAAATTTCGAGAGGCTCCTATACAAGTAACCATTTTTTGTTGCAATTTTAAACTTATTTAACATACACATTCAGAAAATAACTGTTATTTTTATTAAAACTTTTTTTCAAAATTTCGACACTTGTTTTATTAAGAGGTGGTCAGAGATGTTACGAACATATGGCCATAACATCTATGTTTCACTAACGGTACTTAATTCCGTCCCCCAAACATAGGTAGTAAACACAAACCGCAGAGTTAATACAATTTTTCAATTTACAAATTGTAACAATATTACGCCCCTCTGTCCTCGGTACATGTATGTAAGAAAATTAACCAAAACACAAGTGTTACTAAGTAGCTTCAGTCTAGTCGTTACTAGCAACCACTTAAAAATTACTTATTTCACTGAAATTAGTAGAAACTTTAACGGTTTTAACGGTTCCTTACCAGTATCAACGAAACGAAAGCACGATTTCACAAATTTTAGACATCACTATTATTATCAAACAGGGTGCGCTCTAAGTTGCTTTTCTCAGCCATTATAAGCCCATTGCATTGGCACTGGAAAGGCACAGGCCTGTCCTAGATGAAAGAGGCTTAGACCATGGTCCACCGCGCTAGCCAGGTGCGAATTGGCAGACGTTTTTGGAGCTAGTTTGGTACTGTAGACAAAAATGGGTTCTTCCACTTTGGGCGCCGGCGCCGGTTGCGGTTTTTGATAATTCTAGGGGTTCTAAAACCTTACATTTCCCAAGGTTTCGAAGGGTTGAAAAAAATTAACGCAGCTTTTAAGCCGCCCTTTACTTTCAGAATGTAGACATGGCGCTGTAGGTAGGTACTTTATAACAATTAAAGCCATATATCGTTTTTCCTAAATGAAACAGCATTAATTACCAATTTTCACTTCTTTTTATTTCTCTTTCTCTTTATTTTTAAACTTAAAAATAGGAAAGTAAAAAGTAACTATGATACAATGTTATTACCTTAAAATCCGCTAAAAACAATTCAGTAGCACTCACGTACAGAAGTAAACCATCCACATGTGAAGGAGTGCACTTCCCTCCTTACGTGGACGATGCCAACTTCACTATAACATTTCACCACTAAATTGCTAACAAAACTCGACACGTGTTTCGCATCAACACGAGGCATCTTCAGGATTTTTTTTTTTTTAAATTTTGGTGAAAGTATAGCGCACTAACAACTTGCGTCTTATGAAGGAAATACCGGTTGACACCGCTGAACCGATGTTGATAAAATTTGACAAGGTAATAGAATGAGAATATAGGACAAACTTTAAAGGGAAATTATTTCAGAAATATCTTCAAATAGGTACATGTACTATCAGCCAGAAATCTGAGAAATTTTGGTGAAGGTATAGCGCACTAATAACTTGCGTCTTCTGAAGGAGATACCGGTTGACACCGCTGAACCGATGTTGAAAATTTGACAAGGTAATAAAATGAGGATATAGGACAAACTTTGAAGGGAAATTATTTCAGAAATATCTTCAATAGGTACATGTACTATCAGCCAGAAATCTGAGTATCCACCTTAAACACGACTTTGGCTTGCAGTGACCGATGTCCTTATTAGCTTGGTGCCGTTTTCTTCTTGTTTTGGACAACTCATTTTATTATATTATTAATATTTATTACGGGACTTTACAAAAAAATCAAAACTTGCCTCCAATTGCTTGCAAACGAAAAATGTCTAAAAGTGGATACCCAAGGCTGATAGTACATATAGGATGCGGGTAAAACTACTAAGTAATCAATAAGACAATAGGTATTAATTTTTCAATGAAATACCACATTTACACACCTATAAGTACTCTAGAGCCGCTCGCTGTGCCCTAAATTACTTTCATGTTAGTAAGTCATTGGGTAGCACATTCGAATGCTTATGAAATAATTTTGCAATAGCAGAGTGCCGGCTGTATCGTGCAAAGAGCGCGTGGGTTGAGGGTTTGAGGGTGGGGTATGAGGTAATGGACGACGAGGTATCGACCGGCCAGCCCTCCTGCGGCCAAACCGTACACTTGACATTCGCTTACCACTCAACCCTCGTCGACCCCCAGACGACGCGATTGTATCGTGTGATAATTTCTAAAAGCTAATTAATTTAGTAACTTATATACTTACAAAATAGCAAAATGTTATAACGATAGTTTGTAAGTAGTACTGATGACACACACACACACACACACACCCTTACTAGACCTACTGATGTCGTGACCCTGCGGCGCAGCTGCGCGGTATAACGAATATTTTGGCAGTTACATGTTATAGCACACATGAATATGTAAAATAAAAAACCAGACAAGCGCGAATCTGACTTGCATGCCGAGGGTTCCATTGAAACTTGTATGTAGGTAAAAGTACGTTCGTATATTACGGCAATCGGGTCTCAAAGACTTTTCGCAGTATTTTTCAAATATCTATTAAGTTTACCCCCAAAATCGATAAATTCTATATCACATAAAAATATATTTAATGTGATATAGCTACAAAGCTGAGTGGCATTCGTTTGTATGAAAAGCAACGTACGTTGGCCGTGGTCAGTACCCGGATAAGTGACCGCCTATTTTTCTGAACTCCTCCATGTTTTGAAGGGGAGCGTTAAACCGTCGAACTTGGCTGTTATCAGAGGCCTTATGGATGGCTTGAAAACTCTGACTGTCGAGTGGCTACTAGCTGGGCAAATAGAACAGGCACGTTTTGAATTGCGGAAAAGCAACTTTTCACGATACATACATACGAAATTTCACCAAAAGTACTTTGATGAAGTATTTTGATTTTAAGTTGATGTCTTCGATCATTCCTGAGAAATTTCGTAACAGACTGGAAGATATTTTTTATGTGATTTAACTGCAAATTCTTTACTTTTGCTGTGCGATCTTACTTCTTGCCAAATTTCATGACTCTAGGTCAACGGAAAGTTCCTGTAGGTTTTAATTTATGCAAATGGCCGTATTTTTGGATTGCGTGGACGTGAACTGCGTGGAATTTTGAAGCTTGTCTTTGTTACCATTTTTTTACAACGGATCGTAGATCGTATTTGGCATTAACTTTAACTTGATATTTCCTTGATACGTGTTTCTAAGAAAAAGAGACTTAAGTGACAGAGACAGTATATATTGACACTTTTTTTTCCTTCACCTTGCTACTGATTTTATAATTCTAGGTCATCAGAGCTACCTATAGGTTTTGGTTTATTTGCAAGTGGCCAAATATGCGGCATAAATTGCCGTTTTTTTATTGCATTGCTTTAGTAGCTTGGTTTTATACAGCTTCAGGGGACCGTAAACTTATTTTTATGTATTAAAAATAAAATTTAACTGGATAACTTTATGCATTTCTTGGAAAATGGTATTGACAGACGGACAACGAAGTGACTCTATAAGGGTTCCGTTTTTTCTTTTGAGACACGGAACCCTAAAAATATCTTTATTTTAAATTCTTGTTTACATATGGGAGGAAAATGTACCTATGTAGACGTATATAATATGTGTTTGACGTTTTGTGATGGGAAGTGATATTCTACGGACGGATCGTAGACTTTCGACACCTTGATCCTCTAGACACAATATGAATCCAAACGTGCCAGTCATTTAAATCGCTCTATCTAGAAAATGGCAATTTATATGAAACTAAAATAAGTCTTTTCAGGGTTACGCATAATATATTGATCCATGTGTAGTAACTTTCGCAGCATGTACATTAATTTCACTGTAAGTTAACAGAACAATAACAATCTTATTGATTCGACTTTATTGAATCTTACAGACACATAATCACCCTATTGTTGGCGACACTAGGTTAGCATCATTTTTACTCATCATTTCATTTAAATTTATTGTGTTAACCTCGTATATAACGCGCCGTACAAGCTATACCTACGTGATATTTATTCAACATATGTCGTAAAATATATAGGTACTTACTGGAAAATGTTTTGCGAACTGCAAGTTTCAAATAATCGAGATATCACCTTAAAACAGTGATTAGATAGGGTTATCGAGCCCTCCGATATCATAGTGAAGTCTTCACTCCACCTCGCGTTTACTAACATTTTAATGCGTTTCAAGGATTTTAATGCTGATATGATAGAGGTTAAGGATTTTGTTTCTATGTGCAAATATTCACATTTCCGTTTCAATATGAACAATAGTTTAGTTTTCGTAAAATTAAACAGGATATAAAACCAACCGTAGAAGCTGGTCCTGAAGATTCAAAACTAATTAAATAAAATTACATTGTCATCAGGTGAGGATCATCCAGGCCAAAAGCAGCGTAAAGGATTTTTCAGAAGCCTTTGGAAAAAATCACGCCATTATTCATTGGAGCACCCGTGAAGCAGCAACGATCTTGATTCATCTAAATTCTGACGTACCATAATAATAAGGCACATTTCGCTACAAATAACGATTTAAGTATTACTAGTGTACCTAACAACTAAGATCTGTACATACCCTAGTGTTATTGTTAACAAGGTAATAAACACTACCTTGATAAAGGGTAGATTCAATCTTGCACTAGGTTAACAATTTTGTATATTTGCTTGTTGGTATGTAATCGAAAAGTAAAATAGCACTGAATTAAAAAAACAAACACATTCACATTTTTCGCAAAATTTTCGATTCATCCATTTACCCTATTTAAGTTGTTAGCTTTCTATAACTATCACTCAGTGTTGAAATTTGGTTGCTAACTATAATTTAATAGTTATCTAATAAATTTCACCTGCATTGTATTATGGTCGACTACTTATTTGACAAATGATTGTATCATCCGATAAGAAAAAGATGGGTATTTATAAAGTAGGTATGTAATTGTGAGTAATATTTCAATAAGTTGCACAATTGACAAATGAGCGTGAATTTAAAAAAAAACTGTAGTGAATATTTTACACAAGTTGGCAAGGGATATTAGGATGATATTTGCCAAAGGATTTAAAATTACAACAAAAACTTAATGCTATTTCAAAATTATTTACTTAGCTTCTATAGCTTTTTCAATATCTACGTGAAAACTTTGATAATGGCGAAAGATACTGCAAGTGTTCACAAGAATTATTTTGGAATAGAATATTAGAAGCTTGCTAATCGTATTTTTCGAAAAGCTGAGTACTGACTAAAGTTCGTTAATTCAGTTTGCTTGTCATGTGTATAACATATAAGATTTGTATGTATAAATTTATTTATTATCTATTATTGTTTTATTAAAGCATAATTTATTTGTAAGGTGATAATATATGTTTATTGAGTCTACTAAACCTTGGACTTTAGTTTAAAATCTTAATGTAGAAATGTAGATAACCCATTTAGTATGTAGGTAATCAAACATAGATTGTATTCTTTCATTGTTTTTGTTATTTGGCTCCATTAGGATAACATTTAAGGTTCCTTTCTTTGTTATAGACATTCTACTCCAATTTGTAAATGACTTATAGTTTTAGAAATATGTAACTGTTACTAATTGGAATTACATTTAGGTGGAGCGTTCAGTAATCTATTCCATACAAAATATTCTTTGACCAAAAAAAAAAATTTTTTTTACATTCTTAGCAACCCTATATTATCAACTGTGCTTACATTTAAGACCATGTAAAGTGTAAGCAATTTATACACATATATTTTTTGCGTTTGAATTTTTAAACGGATATGAAGTTTGTTAAACATGGCTTTTTAGTCACCTTTTTAGACATAAAAAAAAATCCATGTGACGTTCCGCCTAGATTTTGTTACAATACTTTTTAAAGGTTATGACGATGCTGGTTTATAAATTCAGTAATGTAACACTTACTAAAAATATTGTTGATCATCTGTTTGTAGTGGACTAGAATCATCACATAAAAAATGATAACTTCCAGTGAGGATTTTCTTTTATTATTCTGATTGAAGTCCGAATTCGAGACAAGTAATCAAAAATTAGGATTTAGAAACTATAAATATAGCTCCTTGTATTGTAATTTAAAAGAACCAAACTCTTAATAGAGCTATTGCTACAAGTTTAACATTTTATACCAATCCTTGTATTCGAGTGTACTTAACTGTAGATTTTGTCAAAAGGAAATAAATTATGTTCATTAGCAAAACTCGTTTTTTATTCTTACTGCCATTGTTGCCAACCCTAAATTTAGGAAATAAGGAACCTTATTGGGAACAGTCTCAAGCTATTCGGACTCTGGAATTCGAGACTAAAATGTATGGAAGTCTGACTTGCCTCTCGTGACCCGTGAATGTACTTGCATACATTTTTCACTCGAATTCCATAGTAAGAATAGCTCGATACTGTTCCCATTAAGGTCCAAGTACAAATGTCAAAAATTGGTAGAAATCGTTAAATCTAACTACCTACATTTAACTAAGGCCAGCACATGTACCTACTAAACGTTTTCCTACTCCTTTCATAAAGTCCGCCATCGAGGGAGTCTAGAATCGTGAGGTAAAGGTTAAGGTGCGCGGCGAAACGAGGGGCGTTCGCACCCGACTACCATAATATTGCATATTGCTAGTCAGTTACTATCCAGCCAGCCATACATTTTGTCGCGGTACCATGACTGTCCCGACATCGATGTGACGTAATGACAGACTTTATGAATGAAATAAATGCTTTAGTTGTGGTATTAGATTCCAAATAGTTTTCTCATCCCAACTACAAAAAAAATAAAAAACAGTCCGCTGTCTGTCACGGGTTACGTACAAAAGCTGGACCATGTAAAAGTTTCATTGGGTAATTTTTTTTCTTTTTTAGTACCGTTTCGTAAGCGTGTGGCTCAACCTAAATGTTACAAAACTTGAGTAAGTTGTTACAAAAAACCAGACATTAAAATACTTTATAGTACAATCGTAATTTTTTTTTTTTTATTATAAGTAAAAATTATAAAAACCGGCTAAGTGCGTGGCGAACTTCGTACATTAAGGGTTCTGCACTAAAATGTAGAATAAAAGCTGTCCGAATGGCAGAATTATTCATAGGCAGTAGATAAGTGAATTCCTTGTGTGCTACGGCATTTGACCGCAAAATCAAGTTGGTTGCAATATGGAAAATGAGGAAATTGCAATAAAAAAACCTGATTTATCAATATACATATAGCTATTTGTTTAGTGAAAACATTTTCACTAAATTTCAAATTCATAGGTCAATAGGAAGTTAAAAAATTATTCGGAACAAATTTTATAAAAAAAAAACCGGCTAATAGTTGGACCAACGGGAAATACCCACTTTGGTGGCTGTTCATTCCTTTGTTTTCCAATATATTTTAAAACAAAGAACACGGCATTTATCTAAATGAGCTTCTAACCAACGATATTTCTCCCGCCCCCCTTTAGCTGTATGGAAGTCCCCATTTAAAAATATTATTTTGACAATTTGTATGGCTTTGACGCAAGGGGACGCTTTGGGTCAACAAAATGCTAATACAATGAAAATTTGAAAACTGTAGCTCCATCCTTCTGGCTGTGTAATAGCCGACGGACAGACGGACATGTAAGTGGCAACAATAAGGCTGTGTGTATCCTTCGGGTACGGAACCCTAAAAATAATTTTCAATATGGTGTTGAAATATACCTATATTTAGGTAGGTAGTAGACAACCTGTGTACACAATACAAATGAAAAAGGCGCTTCTTTCCCACTGCTCAACTGTAAGTAAAGCAGTTGAGCAGTAGGACAAAGTTTGTATTACCGAACATATAGTTATCTGTAGCTTAACTATTTTTTTGCTCAACTTAGGTGTCATCATGTTATAAAATCGATCATATAACCTATTGCTCAACTTCTCTTGAGGCACTGACCACCAATAATCTATTGATAAGACCTCTTTTATACTTTCTTTTATAATTGACAGTGTTAATGTATCAAATTAATATATTACTTAAATATAAATTTAAGTAAAAAATTATACATTTATACATGATTATTAGGAAAGAGTGTCGCAATAATTATCAAAACTATTAACTAGAATTTCACGTGGCATTGCATTTTATTGTGCAAAATTATCGTTGGAAATCAGCGTCGATATAATAAATTTCATCTTTTTTTTTTGTGTTTTTTTTAAGATATCTATACTGTGCGCTCGCCGAGTTAATTATGATATTTGGAGATTTTATTTCTATGTATAAATAAGGTTATGCAGTTTTAGTTGATCAGAGGGTTTTAGGCACTGCCCAACTTAATGCAGTTGAACAATTTAGTTGAGCAGGCGGGAAAAAAACGGAAAAAGGGTAAAGAAATGAAATGAGTTTTTATATAATACAAATCATTTTATTATTAGATAGACACAGTTCCCATCGCTCATCAGAAACAATGTACAAAGCTATAGTAGTAATATCAAATACTAAACAATACCATATGCACCTTCATTTACTGCAAGCCTTTTTGAGGGTACAAAGTAATTGAGCGCTTCTAGTTACTGCAGATAAGTGATAAAAAGGAACATAATGCGACTGCTATATACTCTACACAATATTATAAAAACTGGAAAAGGAAGCGTAGCAAAAATGTAAGTCCAACCCCCCTTCTCACTACATTGAATATTACATGTTACTGACACACTGTATCTTTAATGTATATTTTATTAACCCATACAAATAATTATCTGAAAGATTATTCACATGATAAAATCTGTAATGGATAACTGCTCGTACGATGGTACCAGTGGGACTAGAGATTTTCAATTAAATCTTAATACTTTACTTGGGTTACAGTGTCCTTCATTTGTAATAAGCCTTTTACACAAATGCATATTTGTAATTATATATAATATATTTTGTATATTGTTACAGTAATTTCATTACATGCTAGTATAATTTCTAATCAAGCATCTTTGCGCGGACATTTTTTTTATTTTTTTTTGCATATAGACTCCAGCAATAAATAGGTTATTTAATAATGGATTTGGATGCTTGAGAAGAAACTAACAAAAAAAAACATCTCTATACATCACGCTTTGAGACCCGCTTGCAAAGCTGAAAATGCTTTGCGATAGTGGTCAATAAAAGCAAATTTTTAAAATACATTTTAAATAAACTTACAGTAACAATCACTCTATGGAAGCGGTGAGCGTATAAAAAAGGGTCCAGAATCCGCAAAGTAATTGTATCTGTACACAGTTACTAAACGCATCAGACACTGATGTCGCCATAATTTATCAAATATCAAAACAAATGAACGGTCCTTATCACTTTATAGAATATACAAAATGCAGTTACTTATTTCCCTGTGGAAAAATATTCTTATTCGTAGATCACGGCGCGCTTCCATCTGCAACAAAAATTTAATTGTTTTTTCGATTTTTCTGTAAATATTAGGTAGATACATTTCATTCTATAGGGGTATATCCGCTTTATGATTTTTTCAAACATTTCATTCTATAGGGGTATATCCGCTTTATGATTTTTTCAAATCTATTCCAAAATATTTTTCCTGGAATTGAGTTATGTCTAAAAGGAATATGGAATGTAACGGGCCATATGGACGTTTGGTGATGATAACAAAGCAGCAAATTATTTTTCTAGGCCATAGAAACTTGGAGTGCAATGATAAAGATGCCGTTCCCGATATAATCTGTATCACCGATAATTATCGGCCAATAAATTACTTTAAAACACGCTTTTTTTTAGTGGTGTGATAACTAGTTCAAAACGACCACAGTTTAATTTGAGCGTCTCACACACATCCATTATACAATCCATACGTTCTTTTAACAGTCCTTTTATTAGCTGGAAGATTAATAGAAAATATTTTGTTATAATTTTATTATATTATACAATTATCTTATACCATTGTAATTAATGGGAGTACAAAATAGCTCACAATGTAAAATAATTTTTATAACAATCAAGAAACTTACCTCTAATAACCACAGGTAATTAAATAATCTCCTAACTTCTCTACTACAGACGCAGCTTGTTGCGGTTGGATGGGTTCTTCATATAGAGAAATAACAACAGCTGAAACAAAAAAAATATCTGTAATCAACTTTCATAGTTGTCTAAACAAAAAGCGTAAATTAATAAAGAAATCTAAGGAATTATGAACATGTTTCATCACTAATTTAAAGTGACAAGACACCTTCACTAATAATAATAATATTTATACAAATTATATTTTTATATTAGTTCAAGTTTTATTATTACAAGCTTAGGCTATGGATAGGCTGAATGTTTGGTGCCCTAGATATTTGTTAAAAGTTTGGTTAGAAGCAACAAAACCAATTACCAAAATATTCAAATATTTTTTTTGTATGCTTTTCCTAGAACCTTTACCTCAACTTGCAAAGTTTTTAATTGAAATACAAGAAATAAATTAATAGTTTATTTTACATATCATTGTTATCAGAATTGCTTATTTTAAGGGTTAAAAAATGCTTTTTGTAGCACTATCACGGCTATGCATTAGCAAGGTTATAAACTAATAGCATTTCAAACCTTGAAGATTTCTTTTTCAAAATATTTAAAAAAAAACAGTGATACCTTAGGGGTAGTTTAGAATATTTTTTTAATCAAACAGAAGTTAATTAATCATGGTTTTTACGTTTGTCAGTCAGCGTTTGAAAGGTATTCCAAAGAACACAAGTCATTATTATATTTTAGTCACATCTTAGCGTATACGAAAATATTATTGCCAAAAAAATTGTAATTTAGGTAGTATAGCCTCATAATATGACGTCACATAGCCTATGTCACCTAGACCATAATGACGAATTGATTGACCAAAATCAGCTTAGTATTCAAGGCACTGTGGTGAAAGGTTTGTTACATACATATTTTTAAATTCTAATATAATCCATACTAATATTATAAATGCGAAAGTAAGTTTGTTTGATTGACCTGCCTTTACCTTACAACAGAGCATCCAATAGGGCTGAAATATAGCACAGAGCTGTTAAAGAAACAGAGAAGAACATAGGCTTATACAAAGATTTTCACCTGGACAAACCATAGCTACGGCTAAAGCTTGCCATAACTTTCTAACTATATTTGTTATGATGTGCTATCAAGGAATTATTGTATTAAATTCCACGCCGATATAACTGAATCAGGCGCGGGCGAAGCAGATGCTTATATAAGCTAAACATGTGCCTTTTTATATTCACAACACTAAAATTCGTGCCTGATAGAATCCTAGGGTTTTATTTGCGGCATCAGGATCAATAAAAAGAAGAGGTATAGTGGGGTTAATCTACAATGGAACACTCTTAGATGTACGGGAAGGCCCCTTAAAAAAGAACTTGTTTGGTTAGGGCCAACCTTCGATTAATTTTAGAATCAATATATAATTTGTATTATATTATCAATTCTCACCTTGTTGTGTCTTCATGCAGTGTACGCCGACCTTGCCGAGCTTTGCACGTATGATGCGGTCTGTGCCACTGAGGTAGATGTATCGCGTGCCCGCTATCGTCACGCCACCACTCGTTAAAAGTGATTCATTCTCAAATCCAGCTACTATTTTCACAACTTCATCTTTTGATATCTGTTAACAAAACAAAAGGAAAACGTTTAAAAGTGTGTTAAATGACAAACATAAATATGTTATTGTACTTAAACCAATTTTTTTTACCAAATTAGAGATACTGTTGACTACTACTATTGAAAGCCTTGCAGAAAATACAGTCAGCTGTTCAAACTTTAGCATGTCTAAAGAGAAATAAAAAAAAAGTTTAATGTATGTCATCATAACGCAGTTATGTATAGAGTAACGCTAAATCACATGGGCGACCCGCTGCACTGAATGATTCTTTTTTCTAATATCTTTTGCTACCACTACTTTGTGCGGGTGGCACGCATCGTTAAGTACAGTACAGTTGAAGAAAAGACAATTAACTGCAGGCCCATGCACGATTCAGCGCAGGCCCTAAGAATCTACACGGACGAAAATCTGTAATAATCTTCAAACTTCAATAATGTCCTCAAACAAGGTCAAGGATGATTACGAAAACCAACAAAAGCAAGTACAACCGTGTCTTTACTAACTAAATTTAATTTTTTTTTTAGAAAATGTTTTTCCGGATTCGCCAAGCAGATCCGACTAAAATTTAATGAGTGTGTTCTTGGGGATATAATTCAGACCCTAAAAAACGTGAAAACACGATTAATGAACTTTTGTTCGATAGAAATAAAACCTAATGTAACCCCTTTTCACTGTTTTTTTTTTAAGTTTTGGCAATGAAATCTTCAAAGTTCTAAGTGATATTAGTTTACAATTTGATAAAGCATACCCGTGATAGTGCTTCAGACCCTAAGAAAAAGCATTTTTGATATAAATGATGAATAAATAAATCGTTAATTTATTTCATGTATTTCAATGAAAATCTTAGTGACTTGACATGGAGCTGCACTGCTCACGCACGTTTAGTTACATATCGCGTCATCCTTGTTTTTGCTCAATTTTTGTGTCACATAGTACTGCCTCCGAAAGGGTTTGCACTACTTCCCGAAGTCCACTTAGTATAGTTATGTCATTTTTGGTTTGAACACAATGGAATCTCTCCATGTTAAAGGGCTTTGTCCGTATTTGAATAATAATGAGAAAATGATGGGCCTTTCGTTCAGAAATATTATACTTATTCATTCACTACGCATCTAACAGATGTCTGTCCATGTTTTTGAATGTTTAATTTACCTTCAAGAGGACACTCTTACTTACCGTGTTTTGTTTTATTTTTAGAGACCGAGGTTAAATATCAATGTTCGGGAAATTATGCAACATCTTTTTGGGCAACAGCGTGTGTTGCCTTCTAGTAATGGCTTATGGTACTGAAACGTGGACTTCAACTGTTGGCCTTCTAAATAACCTCACGAGTCGCTCAGCAAGCTATAGAAAGAATTATGGTGGGTTTCTTTGTGTCATGAAATTTAAAATTAGGAAATTCGCTGAAAGAACCAAAGTTACCGACATAGCTCAAAGGGTTCCAATTAAATAAGCAATAGGCAGCAGGCGACATCGCTCGTCGAACAGATAACCGATATAGAAGAAAGGTTCTCTAGTAGCTGCTCAGGACCGGCTGTTGTGGAGACATATTGAGGAGACGTACTTTCAGCAGTGGACGTTTTCCAGACTGAGATGACGACGAACGAGGTATTAACTTGTTTCGAGATAAATATAGCGTTACTATCGAATCAATACTATGTATGTGTATAAATCTTAGTTTGGAGAAGTAAATCTGGATAAAAAAACCACATATGCCCCGACTGATGTTGACCAGAAGATTAATATTAAGATCGAAATATAATGTAAAACATATTTTAAAAAAAACTATTTAAAACAATTTTATTTTATACCTCATAAGGTATCATAACATGTTTAAGCATTCACACCACATTTGGTACAAATTTATTTGAATGAAACAATTTAATTAGATTGTTAGCATAATACTGCCCCACAGCCTGCTTCATACAAACGTTATTTGTGACTACACTGATCGAATCTCAAACCGAATATATATGACTGCTAAGTCAGTTTAGTCTAAAGTACCTGGAGGACTGAGCGTCGCTCGTTTTTAGCAACGCCATCTATTGTCTGGTAGCTTTATCGTTGCTGTTTCGGTAAAAGTAATAGTATTAATACTCGCCTATAGATGTCAGAATGAGTAATTTTTTTCAGTTTATCATTGCCTAAAAACACGGATAAAACAACGTTTTCTGAAAATGAAACCTATCTAGATCTATTAATTGCCCCCGAAGCCCCACAGATACTATATTTCATGAAAATCGTTGGAGCCGTTTCCGAGATTCAGATTATGTATACAAGAATTGCTTGTTTAAAGGTATTAGATAAACAGCAGCGCATACTTCACTGATGCTGCCAAAGCACAATGACCCTAGATATAATTTTGCAAGGCTCGTGAAATATATAAACAAACAACTATTGTAAATGCGCAGATATCGAAGACATGATTCATGGATAGAAGATGACAGAGGAATATTAGTTATAAATATAAAAATCCCATTTCTAAAGGCTAAAGCACACTAGCGACTCACAATTTCCAAATCGCGTAATTTGGAGAGTGTGTAGCACGACTGTACAGCATGAATAATACAGTTTTTTTAAATCGCGTAATTGAAAGCCGGTACTCGCACCGCACTAGCGTATATGGTGGCCGTAAACACAACGTCTATGACGACAGTCAGCCTTTACTAGCACCACACTAGCGTGTGAGATAAACTGCGATGGCCGTAAACGCGACGTCTATATGACGCAGTGGCAATACCTTTAAACAAGCCCAAAATAAAATGGTTTGTTAAGAATATCAACTACATAAGTCTTTTAGTCTAATTGCGTCTATTAAATATTACTTATTTTAAGGTTCGCGCCTCATTTTTAATCTCTTTATAGCGCAGTACCGCACTATCTAGATATAAAAGGCGTAAAATCTTTATTTCGTAGCAGAATTGTTTGTTTTATTAGCTTTTGGTAGCAAAATTCCATTTTGACTTTTAGCGTTTTGTCAAAGCGGTTTTGCTACGAAATATTGCTACCAAAAACCCATATTTGGAGGTGGTTATTTTGCGCTACTTTTTGACCGTCAAACTCATTTCATTAAAACAATAATATCGCCGCTTAAAATTATCAGCTGTCCTGTGTGTGTGTTAGACGAAACTGGTATAGATAACGACAAAATCAAAAGTGTATGAGAGTATTATTATTAACAATTTACTTAATCAATAATGACATTCTTACAAAACCTTGCGATAACGAATCGAAAGTGTATGTTAAAACTTAAGTTAAATAATAACAATCAATCGTCTAATCATCACCATCCAAACGATGTTTTATACCACTTCATGTCAAAAGATATTCTGCAGCAGTAAACTGAAAAATGTTTACAACTAAAGAAAATTGGAGCTAACTTAACATAGTGATGTAAAACTACTGTGTACATTATATGTTTATAATATGATATAATACAAATAGAATTCAGAATTATACCAATCCTTAGGTAGGATTTCTGTTTAAAAAAACATGTTGCAATATTATCACACATAAAATTTTCTGAAACTTAAGTAGGGAAAGTACAAAAAAAATGGTATATATAAGGGTAAAACGGCATGCTGACTGTATTTTAAATCTGGCTGGTTTTATCTTTTTGTTAGCATTCTAAGCACGCGCATCAATAAAATATTTTTGGACTTTTAGATATTTAAAAGCCTGTATGGACGAAATGTTTTACTCCAAACAGGAAATAAAAAATAAGTCTGCTTGATAAAAATACACCAAATAACAGATGACGACAGATCATAAAGATGCAATTGGCATAGTGACAGAGAACCTTTTGTGATACAGATTGTGCATGCATTTATTCTCGACAATCTGTTTTTGCACTCAAAACCTGGAGAAGGCTGTATATGTTGCATGAATTGTTCTCTTTGGGCTTCTTCTGAATATGCATTTTTGCCCAAAAGAACAAAAAAAGGTTCATATGTGCAATATGCATTTAATTATGGTGTATACCATTTTGTCATATGAGACTACTCTTTGGTTTTTTATTATTCTCTGTTTAAGACTTATTATGTTTTAATTACCTGTTATAATTGTTGAATAAATGATTAACTTTTAGGTTTGAAGAATATTTCAGTTCTAGATATAAATATAAAGAAAAAGAAAACAGTACATCGTTTTGTACATACTTCCCTTATTTATTGTAGTATATAACATACTTGCATGTTGCTGATCACCTGATATACATAAAGTATATTTGATATGTTGTGTTTTTAATATTATTCAATATGCAGTTATAATTGCTACACACGGAGTTATGAACAATAAAATTATTTACTTAACAATACTGTATATAGTATACTACCATATTATACCGGTACAATGGTATATCCTACCATATTGTAACACATGCTTTACATCTCAACATAACTACCATCACCATATAGATAATAGTAACACTGCAACGTCAAGATCATGTCACTGACCCATTTATTATGGACACTAAAGAAATAGACCAATTATATTTTAATAAAACCATTAGAATTAAAAATTGTTTAGGTTGTCACTAGAGACTGGAATAAATGCAAATGTAATGCATATTTAGCCCCTTTACAGTGGCAACATCCAATCACTAAGTCAGTTGCCCAGTCAACTCAGTAGAACAGTTCTTTTCTGCTTACAAAAATGTACTAAGTAACCATAGACACAATTTGTCTACGAAATGTTTAGAACAGTACTTAGTTGTATACATTTTAAAGGAAAATTGTAAATTTAATTGTTCTATATACATTTACTAGTGGTCCCGGCAAACGTTGTTCCGCTGCCGTCCCTCAGTAACCCGGCGAAAGTTGGTTTTTACCTAAAGTGCCAAGTGTAATCACATCAATTACCTACACAGTTGGTTTCTGTAGAATGAAAATTTTTAGAAACATTCAGTTTATGTTTATATATATAGTTTACTACATACAGTAGCTGGTTGATTGTTGCTGATCCATGATCCCCATTTATAACACCATTAATAATTATCACTGATTTTACAACCATTACTATGCACTTGATTCGGCACTGTTAGGCTAAATAATAATGTTATAATATGAATGTTTTTTGTAAAAATGTTATATGTAGTAAGGTGTTGCTAAAGACAAATTAGTTTTTGACTGACTGACTGTCTTTTCAAATTAGATAGATTAACATCATAAAATGATTCAATGATAAAAAGGAATTTTAGGAGTTTTTCTAAAAAATTGGTTATAATTTTAACATGTGAACTCATGCAAGCCTGTGCGGGCTAAGTAGAAATCATCATTACCATAATTTATTTACCTTGTTAAAATCAACAGGAAACAATAAGAAATGTCTAAATTTGTACATTTAATTTAAACAATTTTTTACTATATTTTCTTAAAACCATGGTCAGTGAAGTTAAATCCGTTCATTTTAAAGAAAGCTGGTAACAAACAAACATTGCTGTCGACGGCTGGTGGCACACTCTTCTTTAAGACGTGTGTGAAAGGCTATTGCTATTTTTTTTTTTATACATATTAAAATAGCATTAGAATGATGAGTAGAGATACTTTTTGTAATCTATCTATAGATATTGACATCTATGATATAAAGTATCAATACTTTTTAACTCTCAGTTTAGCGAACTAAAAAATTCATTGTCTTTTTGCCATCAGATCACTGGTTTACTTATCGTTAGTTTGGGGAGTCTTCAATTTAACATTGGAAACACTGATTATCATGTATATCAGGTGATCAGCAACATGCAAGTATGTTATATACTACAATAAATAAGGGAAGTATGTACAAAACGATGTACCGTTTTCTTTTTCTTTATTTTTATATCTAGAACTGAAATATTCTTCAAACCTAAAAGTTAATCATTTATTTAACTATAGAATAAATATTCAAACTCAACAATTACAACAGGTAATTAAAACATAATAAGTCTCAAACAGAGAACAATAAAAAACCAAAGAGTAGTCTCATATGACAAAATGGTATACACCATAATTTAATGCATTAGGCACATATAAACTTTTTTGTTCTTTTGGGCAAATCTGCATATTCAGAAGCCCAAAGAGAACAATTCATGCAACATATACAGCCTTCTCCAGGTTTTGAGCGCAATAACAGATTGTCGAGAATAAATGCATGCACAATCTGTATCACAAAATGTTCTATGTCGCTATGCCAATTGCATCTTTATGATCTGTCTTTATCTGTTATTTGGTGTATTTTTATCAAGCAGACTAATTTTTTTTCCTGTTTGGAGTAAAACTGTGTGCCACTTTGTCCATAGTATTTCTATAGTAGTGTGTGTACGTCAACCGTTCGTTTTGCAAAGTTTTGTAACCAAAAATTTTGTTAGTAACGTTTCAAAGCTAAACGAACGGTAGGTGTCGGTAGCAAAACTGGCGTTATCATAAGTTTGAAAAGTATCATTCGTGGGAACTCTTAATCCCAGAACGAACGCGCCCCACGTTGGAACAAAACTAGAATACTCTCTACACTAAACTTAAGCTAAGACCACGGTCATTCGTGAAACCCCGTCAATAACTACCTCAACCCAACAATTTTTTCAATCTAATAATTTCAAATAACCTACACAATTCAAATAAGAGTTGTTTACATAGAAAACAGCATAAAAGCAGTTTCCACTTTGGACTAATTTACAAGTCCCAGAAACGTTTAATCAATTCCTACATAGCGGTTGAAGAAATAGGTGCTAAGTACTTTAAACATTAGTACACATTTACAATTTTAAATGCTTGTGCAACGACTTACAGAAAATAATTTAGGAACTAAATACTTATGAATACTTAACACCGGCACCGGCTTTGAACCACATGTCGCCATCTTGTCAAACTAACCGAATAAATAAATTTTACATCATAAATATAACTATTCTATCTAGAATAACAGCTGTTAATAAGCTTATTGGAATACATATTGATGAAAAGGCATAAACTGTGTCGTAACAGCAAAAACTTACTTCGAAACCTTCTGATTTTGCCCACACATTTCCATCGTGACCAGCAATTGCAGCTTTTGTAACACATCTGGATGCCATTAACTGTTTATCGACGTAATCTTGCCAGCTCATTTTGATTAAGTTCAATTACTAAAACTACACTTAATATATTCACTAAATTCCGCCAATTCAAGCTTAGCTTCACAAATTCACTTCACTCCACACGAACAAAAGCACTGTCGTTTCAAAATGGCAGCGAGTAACCGGAAACTAAAATTGCCAACGTCAACGATGATAATCAGTGTTTCCAACGTTAAATTGAAGACTCCCTAAACTAACGATAAGTAAACCAGTGATCTGATGGCAAAAAGGAAATGAAATTTTTAGTTCGCTACACTGAGAGTTAAAAAGTACTGATACTATTTATCATAGATGTCAATATCTATAGATAGATTACAAAAAGTAACTCTACTCATCATTCTAATGCTATTTTAATATGTATAAAAAAAAATAGCAATAGCCTTTCACACACGTCTTAAGGAAGAGCGTGCCACCAGCCGTCGACAGCCATGTTTGTTTGTTACCAGCTGGTTTTTAGATGTATTTTTATTTTTAAGATATTTTGTTGTTTTCTTTAAAATGAACGGATTTAACTTAATGAATGATTTATTAATCACTGACCATGGTTTTAAGAAATATAGTAAAAAATTGTTTAAATGAAATGTACAAATTTAGACATTTCTTATTGTTTCCTGTTGATTTTAACAAGATAAATAAATTATGGTAATGATGATTTCTACTTAGCCTTCAGCACGGGCTTGCTTGAATGGCCTACCGGTGGGCCGCGTGGTGTTCAACGAGTTAAAATTATAACCACTTTTTTTTTAAAAAACTCCTAAAATTCCTTTTAACATTGTATCATTTTATGATGTTAATCTTTTTAATTTAGAAAGACAGTCAGCTCATAAAAAAACTAATTTATTTTTAACTATACCTCACTACATATAACATTTTTACAAAAAACATTCATATCATAACATTATTATTCAGCGTAACAGTAAAGAATAAAGTGAGGAATCAAAGTAGTGGTTGCAAAGTCTGAAGATGGGCGTTGAAAGTTATTAATAAAAAATCAATGAATTATTAATGGTGTAATAAATGGGGATCATGGATCAGCAACATATCAACTAGCTGCTGTATGTAGTAAACTTTATATATAAACATAAGCTGAATCTTTCTAAAAAATCTCATTCTACAGAAACTAACTGCGTAGGTATGTGATATTACTACCGGATTTCACTATGGCAATTGTTGTCATTTTGATTTTGGGTAAATAATTTTTAGTCTCATCTTTGATAAAAGGAGTCATTCCTTCATATGGGCTCTACTAGCTCATCAATGGCGAGACCACCAAGGGTTCTTTACCGTAGGGACGCCTACCTATTAGGTAAATTAGGTATCAAGACAAACATTTAATTTTATATACAATTTTAGCGGGTAGCCGTTAAAGAAAACGAAATAATTAAGTAAACGACAACTTGAAAAAGACGTTTAAATAACCGGCAAAGTAGATACTCGTACCTTATAAATTAATTAGGTATCAAGACTTACCCATAATTTTATCTAAAACTAAACATAAAAGAAAAATCGGCCAAGTGCGAGTCGCACTCGCACACGAAGGGCTTCGTACCATTATCTATAAAAACGGCAAAAAATCACGTTTGTTGTATGGGAATATTTGTTTTATTTTTATTTAATTACTTATTTTTAAAGTGACTATAGAACTAAATATTCTGTGAATATTTTAAACGTCTACCTGTTGCCGTCATCAATATTGAGCAAAAAAATCATGTTATGGGGTGCGGAGTCTTAGTTATAGGGTTCCGCTTTGGGTACGGAACCCTAAAAATTAAAAGTTTCAATTACAAATGAAATATAAAAAATAAGAAATTACTTTTTAATTTAAATAAATTAAGCCCAGCGCTGGCGCCACCTGGGATAGAGCGAGAGGACCGCCAAAAAGCTAAATACAAAAAAATAAAAGGAAATAATAGAAATAAAAATACGGCCAGCATAACTCGCTATATAACATTTATATATGCGCTGTTGCTGATGTTCCTAAAAAAGTATTGACGTCTGCACCAAAAGTTGATGGTTGGAATATATTATTTATTTAAGACTGCGGTTCAGGCTAGACCGCGTAAATACGCCGTTTTTGTGCAATTTTTCTGGCTGAACTATAGCACCTAAAGGATTGAAAAAGGTATGTTTTAAAACTTGCTTTTTCTAGTGCATTGCCTAAATAAGTGATTTTCAATTATTGAATTTAACGCAATAAGTGACCATTAAAATTTGCAAAAGTGTGGAAACAATGGACACTAGAAGTGACCATTGTTTCAACACTTGTGCAAATTTTTAAAGCGTGTGTTGCATTTTATTGTAATGAAAGTTGATTAAATAATTACAATAGCTTGTTATCTAGTGCATCAACTCTAAGTTGTAGCAAAAACTAAAAAAAATGTGACCACAAACCGGTAAAAACGTTAAATCCCATACAAAAAAAAAAAATTTTCAAGGCTTCATTATGGAATAATTTACTAAGGAAGTATATAACAAATATATCTAATAGTAATGTATATGACATTGTATAATAATTTAAGTACATTTACCTACAAACACAACGTTAGTATTACAAAAATTAGGCCAGAAACCTATATCGCACTGTTTACATAAAACCGAATTACAATTTACGTAACGTAAAAACGTTGACCAAAGGGCGCTGAAAAATATTCTCGCTCTCTACCTTGTTCAAGGGCTAGGGCCGGCGCTGATAACTTTGAATTATTTAATTAATAACAAAAAAAAGGGAGCAATAAAAGTTTTGTCTTGTAAAAAATTCGGGTTGCGCTCTTGCTGACATCGACTTCGGGCGTGTTTGTCGCTTATGGCTTTCTGTTTTTATTCATTAATTAGATAATTTACAGTTTTGAGAAATTTGAAAGTTGGTTTGATCTACGACGACGAACATCTAGCGTCAAGAGGTTCTTGTATCTACAACTGCAACTCCAGTAGTTGTACTTGAGCACATAGGTAAGTGACGCTGTCTCTTATATGTATTACGAAGGTTTACATCCCTATCGAAACTGAAGTATCCTACTAACCTTTTCCCTACCCAACTTTCGTAGAATCCTTTGCAAATTTTAAGTCATCCTATTTAACCTATTTTTGTCTTTACGCTAATCCAAAGTATGAGGTGCTTATGTAAATGAATATGAATGTGTGATTCTCAGACTGCTCTGCAGTAGACTTTAAATTAGACTAATTCAAATCTTCGTATTAGGGGTGTATGCTCCGGCAGATAAGGATTCGAGTAGTTCCGAAACAGCTCAAACTAAAAGGGAGGAGGAGAGGAGGACAATATTAGGAATATACTTTGTAAATGCAAAGTTAACGAAAGGATAGTAAGTACGGATATTTTAATGGATGTGTTAAAGTAAAACGTGATGCATACGAAAAGGTTCTCGGTATTTTTGGTGATGATAGAATAAATGGTAATGGAAGTAGTTTGCTAGACGTATGTTTAGAATAGCACTTTTCATAACAAGCACAATTTTTCACAACACACAAAACGTCCATACGTTTACTCGGGAAGAAGGTAATGAAAGGATTATGATAGATTTTACAACACACAAAACGTCCATACGTTTACTCGGGAAGAAGGTAATGAAAGGATTATGATAGATTTTACATTAGTGGATGAAAGATTAAGACACAATGTATAAGAGTTAGTAGTTTGTTCAAGTAAACTGAAAGAAAGGTTTAAGGATTAAAATTGGATAAATGAAATGAAGTAATTTGAAATTGTAGAAATGTGAAGTGGATTTAAGAATGGGATTAGAACACTGACTGCTAGTAGTATAAGAGGTCAGTGGATTAGAAGAAGAAATGTGAAAAGGGTTAAGAATGTGCGATAGAATAATGAAGTGAAAATATGTATTATATATTCTTTATTCTATGAAGATTTGTGTACTGTTAAATTTATGTACTAGGACTTTATAAGTAACATATTATTTGTGACATTCGTAACGAGTGTATTTTCATGGCAAAGATGTTTGTGAGATTTTCATAGACTTATGCCTCGATAGCTCAAATTGATCGAGCACTTACATGAACTGTAAGGACGGTTGCAGGTTCAAGTCTTGGCTCAAGGTTAATATTTTGACTGCATCTTTGCTAAGAAATTATTTTTTTAACATTGATGAAGCGCAGACAGTATGTGCAAAGAAACAAGCATGAATAAAGTGGTTACCTACAAAAGCTAACGAAAGGATGCAATAATCCATAATCGTACCGCTGTATAAGGGATAGGGGTCGCAGCAAGATTGCAATAACTACCATGGGATAAGTCTTCTTAGTATCATTTGCAGAATATTTGTAAAAGTATTAATTTTAAGAGTGAGTGAATAAACGTGTGAAAACATATGGCATGTGCAAGCAGGATTTAGAAAAGTAAAGAAATGCATAGATCAGGTATTGTTCTTGCACAACGTAGTAAAAAAATGTTTGACAAAAATTCTACTATGCTTTCGTGGATCTGGAAAAAACCTATGACATAGTGGCGAGGACTCAGTTGTGCAACAGAAATCTCTGTATCGGGATTCCAGTGCTTGTGTCATGATAATGGAGCACACACAGATTAGTCATACATCGAAAAAGGTGTAAGACAAAAATGTGTAGCGTCACCTAGGTTTTACAATGTAGTCATGGTCAATTTTTCTAGACATTTGAAAAGTTTTACTATAAATTTTAGGACTCATTGCGTACATGGTCTTACTCTTTTTTAATAGTTTACATTTTGTAGTCCTTAGATTTTTACTCTGTCTAATACAAATATTAGAATATTAGAAGAAATATATATGTTTAAATAAACCATTTGTGTTATTAAAATAAAACTAAATCATTTCCAATACCATATTTAAATATTCGGATATGGAGTACTGCTGCCATCCCTGGTGGACCCGGATACCAGTTTGGCCCTTTTGACTCGGTTCAACGACGGGCTGTGAGAATTGTCGACAATTCCAAATTCACTTGAAATATTGCTCCCTTAAGGCTGAGGAAAGACTTTTCCTTCTTGTATGTGTTCTACCGCTTTTACAATGGGATGTGTTCTGAGAAATTGTTTAAAATGTTGCCCACGGCTACTTCCTACCATTGCACCCTTGCCATCAGCAGGAAATTTATCCTCACATTTTAGAACTAAAATGGTTACGTATAGTGCGGTTTCAGAGAAACTTCTTCCTGCGAACGCTTGGGTTGTGAAATGAGCTCCCTGCCAAGGTTTTCGCTAAGAACAACAGTATGGGGTTCTTCAAGAAATAAGTTACTAAATTTTTGAAGGGTCGGCAACGCGCGAGTGAGCGCACGAGAGTGATATGATACCCCTGGTGTTGCAAGCGTCCGTAGTAATTTATATAGATTTGGTTATAAAATTTTATATTATATTATATTATTTTAATATTATTTTATGTTATAAAAATCATCCCTTTTAAAAGCTTAGTTGATACATCTGCAGCTTTCTTGTCAGTTAGAATGTATTTTAATTTTGTTTCATTTTCAGCAACCTCTCTTTTATAACATGGTGCCTAACACGAATATGTTTAGTTCTTCCATGGTGAACCGGATTTCACCCGCCCTAAATTTGGTTATCGGCGAGGGATGCTTCCGGCAACTCCTTGATTATACTTAAAAAGTTTGTTGTAGCAAGCTATAGTTGCAGCAATGGTTAGTTCCCACGGGAACTTTTAAATTTTCCGGAATAAAAAGTAGACTATGTCTTTTCTAGACTCAAACTATCTCCATACCAATTTTCATCTAAATTGGTTCAGCTGATCCCGATCCATCCAGTGGGTGAAGCATGATTGAGTAACAAACTACCTACTTTCGCATTTATAATATTAATTGGATAACTGGTAATTAATGAATTTTGCCCCGCCCGCCCTGAATTCGGTTATCGGCGTGGAACTCCTTAATTACCTCCTTATACTACTGAAGTTTGCTATAGCAAGCTATAGCTACATCTATTGTTCTTTAAACTCTGTTATAGTCATTCCCGCGGTAATTTTGAATTTTTCGAGATAAATAGCTTATATGCTATTCCAGAACCTAACCTATATGTATGCCAAGTTTTATTCCGATCCGTCCAGTGGTTGAAGCCTGACTGAGTAACAAACATCCATACAAACTTTCACATTTATAATATTAGTAGGATTACACTTTTTTGTATAAACCCATGCATCTGTTAAAAGTGCTCTAAAGCCAATAGTTATTAAAAGTATTATTTAACTTTTTGTATCATGATCTAGAATCTAGAGTCTAGATGATTGTTTTAGGTCATAAATGGGTATAATCATAATCCATATGACAAATTTGCAGATCCATTTCAACAGCTAAGACCATCAATGCACGTAAAGTAGCATTTCAGACCACAGGTTCAAAAGTTTTAAAGTAATCAACTGCTGGCACTTGAGTAAAACCTTTAGCAAAAAGCCATGCCTTATATTTAACTAAATTTTCTCGGGCAGTCCTATTTAGTTTATACACCCGTTTTCAAGGTATAATTTTCGTTTCTGGTTTATGAACTAAAACCCAGATTTTTCTATCGTTTATAATGACTGAAAGGCGTCTTACATAGCGAGACACCACGCATCTCTATTTTTAGATGTAATTGCTTTTGCTTAAGTTTTGGGTTCCACAATGACAGTACTATAGAAAGCTTTTTAACTTTTAAAATCAAAACCAAAATCTATTGGTTTTCGTACCCTTCACGGATATCTACGCTCAATCTCTAAAGTTCAACATTGTCAATAACATTGTCGGAGTGTCCTACAATGATCTGTTCAGCAGATTTATTTCGTAATTTGTTATTAGGTTGACCAGCAGTAATAGTAATACTTTCTACTTTTTCGCTTCAACCACTGGACGGATCGGGATGAAACTTGGCATACATATAGGTTAGGTCCTGGAATAGCAAATAGGATACTTTTTATCCCGAAATTCCCGCGGGAATAACGATAACCGAGCTTAAACGAACTGTAGCTATAGCTACAGCTTGATATAGTAAACTTCATTGGTGTAATTTAGGAGTAAATCACAGTCGCCAATAACCGAATTTAAGGCGGGCGGAGCCGCTGGCGAAGTCTAGTCGTCTATAAATCTGTTGCTAGTTCCTGCACTAGTTGCACTTACGTCGTACATTGCACTTTAATTTTCGGTAGACATAACAACAGGTAAACTTTAAATTCCTTTTTGTTTTAAATCAGTGAAAGTAGATTTAAAGAAAGTAATTTTAGCTTTAATTAACTTTCTAGGATAGCGAGCATCATGAAAATAATAAATCTGAGGATCTTCTGAGTATCCTACAAAAATAAATTATGAAGCTTTGGAATCAATTTTTTTTCTACAGACAGACGGAATATGAAACATGTTTCTATAGCCAAATATTCTAAGGTTATTCTAAGGTTAATCCACATAGGTCATTAGCCATGGGCTTAGTAACTCCGGAGAAAGATTGGATATGTCACTTATCATTTCGATTATAGATATATATCCGCTGCGCATATCCATATCCGCTAAATATATCCGCGGAAATATACAATTTACTAGCGCACCACGGTCAAACGAATCCTCGGATCGATTTCGTACCTTTCAATCACGAGTGCACAAATCGTTAGTGTATCCCTCGTTTGTTCGGAACGAAAACATTTTTGGTGATGAGTTGTGATAGGTTTGAACCGGGCTTTGTTTGACTAGTCATTGCTTAGGTTAAAATATAATTTCAGACTATGACTGTAACATTTTTAAACTATTTTTTTATATCAAATCCTACTAGGAAAGTAAACGACTATAATTATTTATAAACAAACACTCATCAAATACACTAGTAGTCATTGACACTTATATTTTTCTAACTGATATTCACGCCCACGTCACAAAGCAGAGGTGATACTAAAAACTATTGTAGTAACTACTAATCAATAGTACGTACATACTTACGTAAACTAACAATTAAATTAAAGACAAAAATGTCCACTTAATTGATAAGCGGTTTAAATGCTTTAAAGCGTATTGCACGGAAATTAATATCCCAATGCATATACATTGGGTCTAGCAGGAGTGATTTTAAAAAGCGCTGAGATCGATTATATGTAAGCAAACACGACAACGCTACTATTTCGCTTTCAACGTTAGCTCTCTCTCTCACTTTCAGAGATATCCATGCATCGCTATTCGGCCGCTCCGCGCCACCGACACGGATTATTTTGGATTAGTTCGTTCACTCCCTGGATATAGGACATGTATATTTCACGCGAAGTGAAGGAGTTGTAACATATCCGGCCTCGGATATATATCCAAAGATATAGTTATGTCCGGAGTTACCCATGGCTATAGGGCATAATTTTTTAGCTTTTGCATGTGCATTTGCTTTCGTGCTGTTCCTGTTTAGTTGAAAAGTGTTATTGCTATCCTGCTGTCAGTGTGCCCCGATTGCCAAATTTGTTAAATTTGCGAGAAATCGCAAGCTAAGAAAACAGGCCGATAGAAGTGGCAATTTCCATTGATAAATAAGAAAAGAAGATAGAGGTAATCTGTAACTACGACATCACCAAATACGTACTTCCGGTTATAAATTCATTTCTATTAATTTGTATTATTCATCTTTTAATGATCTAACATTTCTTAATCTTTTATTGTGTTTCTATTTTTTTTATAATAATTAAGGATTTATTAATACTTTAAATCTGGTAAATATTAGATTTTTGTATTAAATTATTATAAAAAAGTTTCTATTGAAAATCTTGACCTTGCTAATTCTTTTCCGTTCAGCTGCCGCGATTGGAACATGTCCTATTCACCTGAAAGAAGGTATGTGTGATTTCTCTGTTATATTGTCAATGTTTCAATTTATAATTAACATTCAAATGCTCAATACCATGAAGGGTTATTAGCAACTTTAAGTAAAACCTATTATTCTGCTGTATGGTCAAACAAAATCTTCTCATTTGTCGGCAATGACTGCCAACATGGCGCTGGCAGTGGCTCTTAAATTTCGACTGTTTGCACGTGTTTTGACACTGAGGCCATTTCATAGTCGTTATTTTAACTGTCAAGTTACTAAACGTATCAGATTTAACTCTTAATAAAATTATAAGTGAGAAAATTGTTTAGAAATCAATTGTCACTGCACCTTTTGCAAACGAATTTTAGTACTATATAACTATTGTTAAGTTTCTCTACAGATCAGACGATTGGCCGGAGGATTCCAAAAATGGGCCATCAAAGGAACTACCAAGCTACGATGGACCTCCAGGCATGGAGCCTGAAGGAGCATTGGATTCAAATTGGCATGAAATCATGGAAAGCTTTGATGACATGAACTTGAAGGAAGAATTACTTAGAGGGATATATGCCTATGGTTTTGAAAAGCCGTCTGCAATTCAGCAGCGTGCTATAATGCCTTGCATTCAGGGGCGTGATGTTATAGCCCAAGCCCAATCTGGAACAGGAAAAACTGCTACTTTTTCTATTTCAATTCTGCAACAAATTGATACAAGCATCCGGGAATGCCAAGCACTCATCTTGGCTCCAACTAGAGAGCTGGCCCAACAAATTCAAAAGGTAAGTAGAAACACCATTTTAACTAAAGTTATTTGTTCAATTTTTTTTTTTCTCACTGCCTTAAGATTCTTAATATAGTAATAGTTTTTATAACAAGTTAACAGAAATACTCTGCATAAATTAGCAATTCAATGTCATCAATTCTTCTTGATCCTGTTTACAAAAAAAATTATGATTCTTTTTATTATATATAAGGAATTAGTACTGTTCTCAATTTGGTGAAAATGACTGCTGGTAAATTAATAGTTTTTTTTCTTATCATTAATCCTAAAAAACTGATGTGTTTTTACAAATACTAACACTGATGTATGTCCCCCAGACATATCCAAGCACTTAAGTTATTAATCTTAATGTGATTTATTATTTCTGCTTTCTTAATGGTCTTATTTTTATTAAATTGAAATTGAAAATTATTATTTTAAAAACATTTTATGTACTTGGGCTATGTTCCAAATCATGCAGAGTAATTATCGCACGGTAAAGTTGCAAAATCAACCCATTCTGGAACAAGTGTTTGACAGTTAATTTTTACACTGACAGGAGTAAATTTCAACCTTTTCTATGGCAGTGTAATGAATTCAACTTGACAGTTGAAAAATTACTCTACCCCGGACGTCCCAAAACCACTTTATTAACTTCCTCGTTGCGATTTGGAATGCACCCTTGAAGAGTAGAAAGTATGAAAAAAAATTTAACTTGGGAACAATACTCTTTTAAAACATTGTTATTAACTTTGTACTAAATTAAACATTTGTATTTAAAAATATGCAAATTTAACAAAAACAATCATTTTTTAATGGCACTGCACATATACTGTTGAACACTATAAACAGATAGGTATTTATACGGCGATGGCACACGTAGGCAGTTTTTCTGTTTTGATTTTAAACAAAGGTAAATAATTCTTGCCTACTTGAAGGCAATCAGTTTCAGCATCTTCTGCTGCAACAGTTATAGCAGACCAACCTATAATTCTGGTTATCAACTCTGGTACTAAGAAAAATTGAGGAACAGCCAAAGGTTCTTTATTGTTTAAATATTAGGTGAATATATTTCTTCTTCCTAAAATGGTGGTGCTATCAGTACAATTAAAGTTTAGAAAGAAGTTGTTTTCATCTGCAGAAGAGTCTGAATTAAGAATTTCCAAGATAAAGTTTTCTAAATTCGATATGTAAGTTTTTAGCAGTTATGGATGACCTAGAAGGGGAAATAATTTGAGAGCTAAAATAAAACAAAAAACAAGTCAAGAATTGTAACAAAGAAATTATATCAACTCTGATGTTACATCCATCAGATGTCGCATAGACTATACACTAACTCTGAGGCTATGTCTGATAGATGTGCTGATGCAAATATTTACCACTTAGAAATGCACAACACTTCTAGCCTCCATCGCTGCATACAAGTCACTAAGGTATAGAAAGGTCCTGGAGGGATAACTATGCTTATTCAAAATACATCAAGTTATTTGACTGTAAAGCATGCACTTACGTCTCACAGATGTATGTCAGTGGTTAAAGGTTAATAGAATCTGAACAGTTTGTTAAAGATTACAATCAAATTTTGATATTTTTGATGGTTGTAGTATCTCTGAGTCCCTATGTGGAGTGCCTTATGTTCTTGTACTGTACATTCTAGAACTTAATAAAAATCAATATGACAAGTTAATGAAAATACTCTATAAAATGTATTTTCCCAAACTTTAGTTGATATGGTTTTGCATCAAACAAGAAACCTAATTGAATCAATAATGTTTGTATCTGTAACAGTGTTGCCAAACACTGGATGATTTAAAACTGTCACATTTTTAATTCTATGCATAGTTTAGGTACTTAAATATAAACTGTGTTGACCCCATTATGGCACCTAATTATGGGTTAAGAATGTGAAAAGTGTAGTCAAACATGGATTTTTTTTTTTATGTATTTTAAAATGATATATTTGTATAATATGTGTATAATGATATATTGGTAAAAATAATAGCATGCAAATTTCAGCAATATCGTAATACATACTTGTATGCCACCATGTTACTGCAAATAGGGATTTTTTTCTCATATTATTATATAATTCATGGATAGCCTACATCTATCCAAGTTTTCTTTTTAGAAAAGTATATTCACATATGGACTTTTATTATTAAGAATACAAATAATTCTTATTCTGAAATTTGCATCCTGTTTTTTTTTACTTTACCACATGAAATATTTGAAGAACAAAACTTATGTGGACTGTCCTAATTTGAGTTACATGTTAAATAACATCCATGTTATCAATTTTAAACTGTCATGAGAAATACTAATTATAAAGTTGATAAGACTTAAAAATAATATTATTTTGAAACCAATGTACGGTGCAGAAAAAAAATCAATAGCTGTATTCTGTCAATTATGAAAACTTTGATAATTAAAAAAACCTTGTGTTTATAAATTTGTACTTGCCTGATTTTTGGCAATGGCATTGAAATTTTAACAAGTATCCAAGATAGTTGGTTTCTTATTGTTTATATATTAAGTGTGACATTTTATAAGGGGAATTATAAGTCAAGCAATATTTTTTTTTTTATTTGGCCACAAAAACCAACCTGATTTTCTAGCTAAGCCAAGGGTAAATGAGAAAGCATCTTATAAACAAATTTGTCTTTTTTTTTTTCAACGTAAAGAATCCAAAGAAACCATCAACTAACGATCAACAATTATTTTTACTTGTCCAACTAATTTATACATCACCACCTAATTTACTAACTCAACCACGGATTTCATTGTTTGTTTTAAAGCTTCATCATTATGTACTTCAAAAAAAATATAGTTCAAACCTTCAACTAGAAAACATCTTCTATATAATAAAAGAGTAAACTGAGACTGACTGACTGATATATCAACTCACAGGCTTAACTACTAAGTCTAGAGACTTGAAATTTTGCACGAAGGTTTTTGTTATTACTAAGAAATTATTTTGCGAATATTATCCCCTCAAGAGGTAAAATAAGGGTTTGAAGTTTGCATGGACGTCTCAGTTTTGAAGCTAAATGCATGAAATATGATATTTGCCTTTAAAGTTGAAAATTAAGATTCATATGTGTCACCATCTTTGGAAAATCATCCCCTATGGGCCACAATAGGGGATAAAAATTTGTATGAGAATTTTAATATTTTTGTGTTTAGAGACTTTAAATTTAGTACAGATGTTCCTGTTATGACGTAGGTGAGCACTTAGCACAGACTCAACCAATAGTAATAAAAAGTAAGCCTAGAAAGCCAACTAAAGCGCGAGCTGCATTAATTATCCAATAATGTGTAATCTTTTAATTACTATAAATAATAGTAGGCCACAATACAAACATGATTTTTTTAAAGTGTTTCTAAAATTTAGTTGTCATAATTAACTACTAGATGATAATTTTAGATACATGTTGATAATCATTAAATATATTTGATGATAACTTTGGGTACATTTTGATGATCAAACAATATATTATGATAATTTATGAATTATTCATTATTCACTACATTTTAAACATACTAAATTATAAATCTAGATGTCGATACAATTACTCCATTGGTGTTGTACATAAAAATTTAGAAGTTTACTGCTTGAATATATGTTACAAATGTAGATGTAGCAATGTATGTAGTAGCTTACATCAAAGATATATTGTGGCTAGGATAGTATTTTTTAGATGTGCATGACTTACTAATTTAGAGGACAATGTAGATTCCTAGAAGAGAATAATGCTATTAAAAAGAAGTCTGTTTAATTAGCACCCATTTTATAACTATAACACATATGTTGATTTATTCTTTGGTTACATTTGGTTTGGTTTCATAACAAGAAGGAGATTCAAATTTATTTGCGTTTGTGAACAAATGTTGATGATTTTTATATAGGAAGGTTCATATACCTGATGATCTTATTATGAAAAAAAAAAAAATATTTTTGGCATCTGAATTACATTTTTTGCAATTTGTTTCATTTTTATTAGTGTACCTTGTGGTACTTACAAATTTGTGACATATTTTCATTCACCACCATTGCATAATGTTATGCAAACTATTGCTTTAGGAGTTTGATGTAAAAAAAGATTTACTGTTATCAGGCTTTAACAAGTTTCAAGATAAATATTATTTGATTATTTCAATCTTGTTCTAGGTTGTAATAGCCCTTGGGGACCATCTGAATGCTAAGTGCCATGCTTGCATTGGTGGCACTAATGTCCGTGAAGACATCCGTCAGCTGGAGAGTGGGGTTAATGTGGTGGTGGGTACTCCCGGGCGGGTCATCGACATGATCAATCGGCGTGCTCTGCGCGCCAATACCATTAAGCTGTTTGTGCTTGATGAGGCAGATGAGATGTTATCCAGAGGGTTAGTTAAAACTTACTAAAGAATTATAAACTCATTTCTTAAACCTATGGGCTACAACATTTTAATGAAATTAATGCCCACTAATTTACCCACACAAAACACTGTCTGAAAACCACTGTATTACTTTAAAAAATAAAAGTTTTATTCTTATGTATTTTTAGATTAGGGTCTTGTTACACTTTCATTCATTGTATGCATTTCAATAATCAAATATCTTAAATATTTTTCAGATTCAAGGATCAAATTCATGATGTATTCAAAATGCTGTCTGCGGATGTTCAGGTTATTTTGCTCTCTGCTACTATGCCTGATGATGTATTAGAAGTTTCTCGCTGCTTTATGAGAGACCCAATCCGCATTCTTGTGCAAAAAGAGGAGGTAAATACTGTTTTCATAATTGTTAATAATGTCTAGTTTAAATAAGTTATTAAGTAGTTAAGTTATTTAGGATAAATACATATTACCTGTTTATGGGATATACAGAAAAACATGGAAATTTTAAGGTTCCATAGCCAAAAAACAAAAACTAAATCATTATAGTTTAGTATAGTTTTTATGATATTAGAGAAAAAGGTTTTTTAGTGGTAGCTCTCCGTACCATAGGTAGGTCTTCGTTAGTTTTTTAAAAATGAAACGGGTCTCTGAAAAAATTATCTGTATATTTTGTGAATTATTGGCTTTGACAGTTAAAAAATTTGGGAATCCCCTCTAACTTCACTCACATAGGGTTTGTAAATACTTCCAATGAAAATTAGTTTCAAATAAAATCAGTACTTGTAGATTTTTCAGATATTAGCAATAATTCTCATATTAGTGCATATTAATTTATGGTCAACAGAACCATTGAATATGTGCATAGAGAGTATAGACCGCATCCATTGCATATAATGTTGGCTTGTTACCAATTCTCAAATTTGTAACAAAATGTAAGCAAGTGGTGAGCTCATCGCGGCAACACTTTTATTTTTATACAATGAATCGGGACTATGGTGGCTTTATAGATGTTCCCAAAGTCTCATTATTATTTTCCATATGGCTTCTAATAGTGGACTAAGCCACATTAATTTTGCCAGTGTCAGTGATGAGGGGGACACGTATCAAACATATATGATCGGTATTAAGGCAAGGTTCTATGACTCTGAATATTTATTTCCTCTGATAATAAATAAAGAGAGGATGGTTTATAATTTGATATTGAAAATTTTAATATATTTAGCTAAATAATTGATTACAGAATTTGCTAAAGCTAAAAGGGATTGTATATTAACTGGGTGGGGAACTTCTGGAGGAAGGACGTCATATAAAGAGAAAGGAAATAATACACTTAATATCTGTTATGAAGCAAATATGTATCCACATCATTATGAAAGCTACATGAATAAAAATAACTTAAGCAAGGTTATATTAGTGTATGCATAAGCAGTATATGGTAATTTACATTGTAAAATGAGATGACCTTAGATTATGCATTATTTTTTTCTCCAAACATACCAATGACCTTATGTATTATAGATTTTTTTCCAAACATACCAATAACCGTAAAAAAATTTAAATGTAGTTTACATTTTTTTTTCCACACATCAATAACTATATTCTATATTGTTATAGCTAACACTGGAGGGTATTAAACAATTCTTTATCGCAATTGAGTTGGAAGAATGGAAATTGGAGACGCTTTGTGACTTGTATGATACTCTCTCTATTGCCCAGGCTGTGATTTTCTGCAACACCCGACGCAAGGTGAAGTGAAAATATTTATTTGATCGTGTTTTTATAGTATACTGAAAGTATCAGAAAATGTAGTTGTAGGGAAATGAAAATCTTCTAATCACTTTGCCTCTTGGTTTTTTGGAATTTTTTTTTTTTATTTGCAATTCTTATCAACCTAAGAAATTTTTCAAGTGATTTTTATGTAAAGCCTTTTTTTTCCTTTTGCTGTTTTGGCATGGCAAAACAATAATTTATTGTTTTTGCATTGTTCTTAAACTAAGTAGAGATAAAGCTAAATTTATAGTATTTATTATACAACAAATTTAATAGAATTGCCTATCAGTCATGCATCTCACAATAAATCGAAGTTATTATTTTGGAAATGCAACAATTATTACCTGTAAAGTTAAGTAGTGATGCATGATTATTGTAGCTAACTGTTCTGCTCTGTTTAATCTTAGATGGCCTGAATTGAGGTTCCTGACCTGTCTGCTAAAAGATTTATTTTTCTTTCTTAATAGAGAACTCTTGAATTACATCAATATTTAAACATTAAAATATCTAATTTATACTTTGCGTATGAATTTGTACTCAATAAAGCTTTATAAAAACTTCTCTTTAACGCGAGATCGTAGTCAATTTCACTTTTAAATTGGCAATAATAAAATTCAAATTTGCAATTGTAGTGGAGGAACAGATAATAAAAAAAGTTTTATAAACTTTATATTATGTATAGTAATTAATATATATGTAGATGGAACACTAAAAATTAATTAATTTTAATTTTATTTTCCAGGTGGACTGGCTTACAGAATCAATGCACGAGCGTGACTTCACGGTTTCCGCCATGCACGGAGAAATGGACCAGCGTGAACGTGAGGTGATTATGAGGCAGTTCCGGACAGGCTCGTCCCGTGTCCTAATCACCACAGATCTGCTTGCTCGCGGTATTGATGTACAACAGGTCTCCTGCGTTATTAACTATGATCTGCCCACAAATCGTGAAAACTACATTCATCGGTAAGTTTATTAAATATGTACCAACTAATAAGTAGCAACAAGTAAAATCACGAAATTTCAAACAGTAATTTGTTGAAGTCACGCTTTTTACATTTTACACCTATTTTGACTTATAAACGGAAATGAAAATGAGTGGTCAAATATCTGAGATAAACATTGGACTAATTCTAGTGTTAGTGGCTTTTCTTGCTTTATGCATATAAGACCAGTATAGGTGATAATGGTGAAAAATGCAGTGTGGTCACTGTCCGCCACTATATATACTGTCGACCTCAGCTACCCACTATTACGATCCTGTTACACACTGCTCGTATTCACACGTTATTTCCATTTTGTAGTGTTAGTAGCCACGAATAACGCAATTTTTCATAAAGGGTCCAAGTTGTAGTATAATAAATCGAGAAAAAGACGGCTGGAGCTACAGCTTTTGTGGAATAAGTCATTGTAATAAACATAGGTGTTAATTATTAGTAATTCTAGTATGATGTCACAGCCTAACAAAATCCGGGTAAGCCGGACACCGTCTAATTTGGCCGCACACACAACCGAAAAGCCTGACTATATCCGGCTTTATTCGGACGCCTGGCAAGCCTTGTTATATCTTAGTTAGGGTTCGATAGTCAGAAGGCAGGAAAATAATCCTTAGTTTTAATATATTCTAAATATTAAAAGTAAAATTATTTTTGTCTTTTTTGATGAGTACTGGACCAATTTAAATTCCACAAAAGAAGGCTATATTTAACGAAAGAGTTTGGGCTAAATTTGATGCTAATAGGGTGAGATTTCAGAGCCCATACCAATGTCATGTTAGCAGAGGTAATATTTTCACAATAACTAGATAAAATGTAGGTTATAAACATATGCATACTTGCTAGCTGGCAAGAGCCCTTTTACAAATAACAGGTACGAAAGGTACAAAAAAATTGTATTCTTTTACTTAAGTAAGCTGGTTTTTATATCACGTTTTCAAAAATGTGCATGATAGTGCGATGACTTAGCTAGAAGTGAGGAATCCAAAATGGCGTCCAAACACTCGTTTGTACTTGACTAATATTTTTGCTGAGGACTTCAAAGTATTTGTTTTTTTTATGTATGTTTTATTGTATGCACATTTGCTTTCCTTTAGGCAGGACAATATTCTTTCGGCACCTACGTGGCTTTTCTTTGCACCGGCCTACATAATGTGAAGTGAAATCGGGCGAATTCGTTTGAAATTAGAATTATCTCCATTGTTGCCCTTGTTCCACTCTGTCCCTAATCAAAATAATCACCTTTGCTTTTGATGCATCTTTCCCAGCAAAGTGGCAATTTATCCAGCAATTCTCTTCTTTTTCAAGGAGCAATTTTGCACTGGCTCTCGGCTATTGAAATTTTTGTCTGGCAGGACAAAAAAGTTGTCCAGATTCTGCAAAAAGTAAAAGTCTGTGGGAGCAAGGTCTGGTGAGTAAGATGAATGGTGGAGAGCTTCCAACCCTAGCTGTTGTAGCTTGGAGAATGCATTGTTCAGTGTGGGATCGTGCGTTGTCCTGCGGGAGACACAGGGACGAGCGATTGACCAAAGCTAGCTGGAGATTCTTCATCACTGTGTCCAGCGTGCCGAGTGAGTTTTTGCGTATTTAAAACGCTTCTATCGCGTTCGCGTATTCATTAAAAGTCCTATGAGACAAATCCGTAGCGGTACCTACTCGAATTTTTATAATTACTTGTCTTTTTAAAATGTCCATTGTAAAGGTACGTAAAATAATTAGTAAAGTAAAATCATAAAAAAGTAATATGACAAAATATTGATAACAAATCAAGACAAGATCAAAGTGACACCGTATGTGAAATTAATGAAAGGAATTAATTAAACCTCTTTTACTATCAATGCTGACTAAAAATATTCTTTTACTTTTTATACACAACCGCAATTTTATAGGTGATAATCTAATATGTTTTTTATTATAAATGCAGGCTTGTTCCTATGACATAGGTTCCGTAACATTTTTACGAGCTTTAAACCGTCTGGCAGAAGTTCCGGCCGACGAAAAGCGTTTAGCAGTAATGAGCTATGACTTCTTATAATATTGTGTAAAACATATACGAAAACCGACTATGCCATTTTAACGTAAAAGAGTACGATTTTTTGTACCTTTCGTACCTGTTACATGCCAAAGGGCCCCGCTTTTAAGCTACCAAGTACGCATACTTTTATTACCTACAAATTATCTAAGTATGTGAAATTTAATGATTGAGATCTGGCGGCTCTGGGATCTTAGACCACGTGATAGGTCACTAGTTGGCTTAACACTGTTAGGCTTAAGGCTGGAGTTTCGCTATATTCGACATTAAATTTAAGCCGTAATAGCTGATTTTATCATTTATTACGACTAAAATTGAATGTGGAACATAGCGAGACTGCATCCTTAATACAAAAAAAATGTTTTTTAAATTTCAGAATCGGCCGCGGTGGTCGTTTCGGCCGTAAAGGAATTGCTATCAACTTCGTGACTGAAGCCGACAAGAGAGCACTTAAGGATATTGAAGATTTCTACCACACAACTATTACGGAAATGCCCAACGATGTGGCAAACCTCATCTAAGAGCCGACGTTATTCCGTTTCATACTTTGTGTCCTGCGTTCTATTGCGATATTTATAAGGTGTGAGTATTAGGAGTTACCTCCTAATTACCGCTGTGCCGAATTTTTTTATTGGAACTCATTTAATTTGGACAGATATTTTCATTTTAGTTTAATTAATGATTACATTATATTATAGACGTATTGATATAAGTTTAATATACATAGTTAGGAGTAAGACCGGCTTGGCCGGATGGCCCTCGTTCCGCGCAGACCTCTGTGCCACCTGCACAGAGGTCTCATCGGGTACTGGAGAGGCTATTTCAATCACAAAAGCGCTAGAAGGAAAAACAATGTATTGTATCTTTTCATTTGTAAATAATAATAACTTTGTAATACGGTAAATAAATATATAAAATATCATTATTTGTATTTGTTATTCATATTGAAATCGTAGCACTCCATTCCCGATCGGAACCTTAATATCTGTCGAATATTGTATACTCAAATAAATACATTTTGTTTGCAGAAAATCAACACCCTGAGCTGTTGAAACGCACTTTGGACACAACTATGTGGAAATAAATCAAAATTTCCTAAATTTACATTCATTTTCTTTTGACAGGTCCTATCTGTTAATAATCCTGTATTTTCCATTGCTTTTGCATTTTATTTTATTTTATTTCTTGGAATTGTTTTTCTACATGGTTTTATAATTTCGATTTCTATTTATATTTTTGGAATAAATTTTGTTCAATACCATTTCAATGACTTTTGTCAAAGTTGATAATTAAGGTTCCTATTACTAATATACACTATACTGGGTAAAATAATATACACTTCACTAGATTTACTTATTTCATTCATTATAATACACCTATTACGCTTTAACATTGTAGTTATTTTTTAGTTTACGCTATATGCTGATGAAAACAGATCTGTTGTTCATATATTTCATAATAAACATTAAAATCCATAAAAACATAGGAAATCAATTTTTATTATAATATTTTATACTTCCACCTTATAAGAATACAACGGATATCTCATCTCTTAATTATGAATCATTGTTATATTGAAATTTTGCAGTTGCAAAGGGCCTTACTCGTCCTAACTAGCGCCTCGAATCGATAATTTTAATTGCGTTTTTGTACGAAGCTAATTTTAAAAAAGTGCTACAGAAATTTAAAACGTCGTCATATAAGCTATTTATCAACTAGTATCAATTATTTTTAAAAGTCAGCTGGAAGATTTCTGCTAAACATAAAATGGTAAAATTCATTTATCCATTGGCAACGATATTAGACGTCAGGAAGCCCCTTCAGAGGACCAACCGTGCTACTTAGTAGTCTACTTTTGTAGTTTAGTTTGTCTATTCGCGTCCCATGGCGTAGCCGTTTGGGCATTTTAGCACTCGTAGGCTGTAACCATACACAGGGAGATGCCATCAACCACAGCCCTAAACATTCATTTCATTCGAACAGTCTATTTGTTGTCGAAGAAAAATTCGACAACAACGTCTAGAAAGTTTTGGCGCCGCTACAAACACCGAATGTGAAAAGAGACAGTTAACTTTTGCTATCGTATGTATTAACTTACAAAATTTACAACTCCAACCGAAAACCTGAAGAAACCTGTGCCTTCGCTGGACATATTCACTAGCTTTTGCCCGCGGCTCCGCCTGTCGTAAATTTGGTTATTCGCGTTGGATTCTAACTGCAACTCCTTGATTATACTAAAAAAGTTTGCTACAGCAAGCTGTAGCTGCAGCTACGGTTCGTTCATGGAATTCGGTTATAGTTACTCCCGCGGGAACTTTTGAAGTAGCCTTTGTCCTTCTCCGTATCTTTAACCATCTCTGTGCAAATTTCAGCTCAATTGGATGCTCCGTTGAGGCAGGATTGAGTAACAAACGTCATAGTTATTCCTGCAGTAACTTTGAATTTTCCGAAATTAAAAATAGCCTATGTCCTATTCCAGGATCTAATTTATATGTGTAAAGTTTCATCCCGATCCATCCGATCCAGTGGTTGAGGCGTGATTGAATAACAAACATCCAAACTTTCGCATTTATAATAGTAGTAATTTTTATAGTAGAAAATTAATAAATTTTGCCCGTGGCTCCACCTGCCCCAAATTTGCTTATCGGCGTGGGATTCTTACGTCAACTCCTAAATAATACTAATAAAGTTTGGTATAGCAAGCTATAGTTTGTTTTATCTCGGTTATAGTTATTCCCGCGGGAATTGATTTTTTTCGAAATTAAAACTATCCTATGTCCTGCCTTGTGAAGTGACTTATGAAGTAACAGACAGACTGATAGAAAAACAAATTTTCGCCCGCCCTTAATTCGGTTATCGGTGTAGGATTTAAACGGCAACTCCTTCAACTTCACTGCTCCTTCCGCCCAATGTATGACGGAGCATCACTTAAAAACGACAACCGATTTGGCTTATTACCTTTTGTAAGGGTTCAGGAGTATGCCCGTAGCTCAGCTCGGAGACTTAGTACTAGAAAGCGGTGTTTTCTCGTGGAACCACTAATTTGGCACTGGTATACATATTCACCCTGCAGTAGTAAAAGAAATTCTAGAAAAAAATTCAGGGTACACGTAAAGTAGGGATGAATACTTTTTTTCTTTTGTATTCCATAGTGTAGGCACGTGTAGGTAGGATGTGGTTGGATAAGTCGTTCAAAAATATGATAAGGTTGCCAAGTATTCTATACTAATATTATAAAGAGAAAACTACTGGACCGATTTGAAAAATTCTTTTTCCATTAGAAGCCGACATTATCCCTGATAAACAAAGCCTACTTTTACCGCGGGAAAATGCTTCATACCTACTGGAAAACGGGTAGTAAGAATTTTCCTTTCGTACTTATCTTTTTCACATAACTTCTAAACGGCTGAACCGATTGGATTGAAATTTTATATGGGTATTTCGATGGTTTCCTGGATAATTTAAAAACACAATTGGACCCGGTAGGTGGCGCTGCTGTCGGTATGTCAACTACTAAACGGCTTGACCGATTGGGTTGATATTTTGTATGTGTATTTCCATGGTTTCACAGACACGAATGTATTGTGCCATTAAGGAGGAAAGATTTGGTTGTTTGTTTTCTATAAGTGAGAAGTTGCCGTAAGAACCTACGCCGAAATTTAGCGCGGGCGAAGCCGCTGGCAGAAGCTAGTAAAAGTGCTAATTTTTGTCAAGTGTCCCCCTCACCACCGGCCAGTTAAAAAGTTTGTTCTGTGCGGAGATCAAACCCACGGCCTATGTTCAGCAGGCAAGATTACTACCAACTGACTCAAGGCACGCACGCAATATTTTGAATCCCAAACAAATACCAAACATTGCTTGGTTACTAATATAGTATCCAAGTAAAAGTTTGGCAAATCTTTCCGCGACCATGACGTGAAAATGAAAAATTTACCTTTTGATTCTACTTAGCACAATTACCTAGATAAAGTTTGGATTGCACGTAACACAATAAGTTTAAATGTTCCGAACGCGGTTAAGAGATTTTTTAGTTTAGTTTCGTTTGTGACACTCAGAACATGATTTTCTACCGCGCGGATAAACTAACCTAATCTGAATCACCCGATGTTTAAATCTTGTAAAGTTATTTAGGTATACTAAAGGAAAAATGCTTAGAAATATCTCTGTTAAACTTAATCTCAAACTTATGAGGCGGTAGCTGAAACAAAATAACCCGTAAGTACCTACCTGGCCTGGACTCCAATCTGGTGAATGAACTCCTATGGTAAAGTTTCTACAAGTACGAAAAAACGATCATGTCACCAACGGCGCCGTTCATGTGTCAAAAAAATAGTGAAAACTTAGTATTTAAGTAATTGTAATAAACAGTTTTTAATAGCCTCCAGTTTTGGTAGATATATAAGTACCTACAATAGTAAAAGTCAAAACTTGGTAAATATCACCAAAATATGTCTTCGTAGGCACTGACCGTTTTCCTCTTACGACGAAACTCACAGATTATTTACTGACTAACTGAACCAGTCGAATGAAATACAAATCGCACATTTTACTCGAAAGCAGATTACAGAAATCGCGCTAAACTAATGAATTATGTATTAATTGCTCAATGTAAGATGTACCTAATGTCAAATCTGGTTTGTTTGTGATATACATCTCTATAAATTACTAACACGAATTGGCCACTTATAAGGGCCGCGCGTCCGAGTCGCACTTGGCCGATTTTATTTTACCTGAGATGGTGACGTCAGTTTAATCATTATCCACGTCAAATGACGTTCAAACAATGTTTTGTTTGTTTGTTGCCGCTGATGTGGACTTGACTGGACTAAGTCAAGTAGCCACATTTAATTGCCGTAAATCTGAAAATATTTAGGTCATTGTCTTTGTGAGGTAATCGTAACTTAAAATATTAAAAATATAAAAAAAATACCTACTTATGTTTAAACATTACTTTTCTTAGAGCAACTGAAATTTGGACAATTATAGTCGGCCGCAATGTTTTACTAATAATTTGAGATTTAGTCCAGATTTAGTGAGAAGGAAGCAAAATAATAAAACTGTTGCCATTACGCTTTACCTTTTACTGGGAAAGGAAATCAAAGTCAATTCTAAATTTATGTCTGTTTTTGCTGTAGGTATTCTGCCATAAGAGGATTTAAAAAAAAATATATTAATATTTTTTTATTATATTAATAACTTAAGTACTCAACTGATTTGAAAAATGGTTTCAATAATAGAAAGCTACATTATTCGTTGGTAACAATAAATCAATGACCTTCTAAGTAGATACACAGGAAAGGGGCCGTCTATCCAATCGCGTGATGTTTTTTTAGCATTTTTTAACCCCTCCTCCCCCTTGGTGAAACGTGATGAGGTGTAAGACTACCCCCCTTCCCCACCCAAAATCACGTGTATCACGTTATCTTTTAATACAGGTATAAAGTACCTATAATATAATTTTATTCTCGAAAAATAAGGACCATGATCAAAATGTCTAGACAGAAAGGTTGCAGGTTGTTTTTGACTAACATAAAAACAATATTAAAGGAATAGTTTTATCATGCGAAAAACATATATTGTACTAGTACATGAACATATTTAGTGTCCTCGGACCACGGATTAGCAAGATTTTCTTCGACACTAACAACAGGATTGTGTAATTCAGTTTTTGGGACTGTGCTTTGTTGAAGAACAACGTCGGTTTCATCAAGCCACTCAGCATCATCATTTTCACGCTCTACGAAGAGAATCCCTCAAGATCTGCCGATCGATCGTCGCGTGAGGATGCGTGAAGGACGAACATTGCGCATTTCTAGACAATTATTGCTCGGATTAGATTGCTTGCGACATGAATATTCATGTTCCTTAACTTTCTTTTTTGTACAGAAGTACAATCCACACCGCTGGCACGTCCTTTCCACAAGTTGCTGACGATCCTTCTGCAGACTAGGGCAATACAGGTCATAAAGCCATTTTTAAAGCCCTTATGCGTTGGGGTAATTCCAAGAGACCGACGTCGCGGCGCGCGGGGACTTCGTTCGCTGCCTGGCAAGTTGACAACACACGCCACATTTCGGTTTAGAAATCGCGCGTTTGACGAAAAAATAAATCAACGTGATATCTTACTACTTGTGATATTTCGTGATTTTTCGCTCGCTTTCTCCGAGCCCTCCACCTCGTACGCTAGGACTAGGCCACCACAGGTGCAGTTGCCTAAACCTCAAGGAGGTGGGCGGGTTTTTTTCTGCTGCAGAGGCTACTGGGCCGCGGACGTGCATTTATTGTCGCGGTAGGGTCCACGTTAGGTAGGTGCCTCTCGCCGTCATCAGAACAGGCCACGAACGGACCGGTAAGGTTGTCCCCCTCCCCCCTGGTGATAGGGAAGTTTTTGAAGGGAACCTTCCTGGATTGAAGCTCAGACGCGATCCCCACGGACTTCGCCCCCATTTAGGGCACAGGCCGGGGGAGCTTCTCCCCCCCTTGGATTACCAAAAGGGTAACATTCGGAGAAACGGTGAGAGGGGGAGTTGTTTAGGGAAACCCCCCTTGATTGGCAGTTCCGGTGCGATCCCCACGGGCTTCGCCACCATGCAGGGTACGGGCCTCCGACCCTGAGGAGGGTAAATTTCGCAACTCCTGTGCGGATGGTGAGCGTGAGGATGTATGAGCCCATTGTCGAGTGGCCGCGATTGGAGCGACGTCCTCCACCCTTCCGACCGGTAAATCCGACTTATTGTGCCCCTTCCTCCGCCAGCATGAGGCGTCCTCCTCACGAGGACTGGGAACCCATCCCCAGATTTGATCTTCCTCCGCATGAGTTAAGCCCTACACTCCTTCCAATCCCTTCATTTATTAATTTGCAACCTCCACTCCTTCACCACACAGCACTATTTGGTTCACTCAAGAAAGCTAGCCGGAAACGACCCGAAGTTCGGAATTTCAGCAAAATAGGTTTCATTCCTTAACTCATTACCTGAGTATGTAGTGTATTTGTATGTATGTAGTGAAACCGCCGTGAACCGGTTGACGCGTTTTTGAACTACTGTGGCAGATGTCGCTATCATTTTGGAAACGATTCTCAACTGAGTATCATCTTCGGCAGCAGCGCGTCCGGTGGTCTAATATAACGGAACCTCCTAAGTTTGAACGTTCCTCTACACTCTGACAGTAGATAGTTACAAAACCTTCTGGGTATCTTGTGAAACCTATTTTAATACCTATAGTAATATCATGCGTGATCATGATCAAAGAGAATAAATTCACTACTACTCGGGCGATTTAACATGACCTGGCCGCGTCAAGTCTATTCAATGTAGATCGTGCAAAAAAATGGTCAATGGGGGTTTAAGGGGGTGTATGGGAAAAAACCGGACTTATTTTACGTTTTTTCCTTTGTTTTGTATACGGTTAGTATGTACAAGTGGGGGTGGTGAAAAAAAAAATTTTTTTTACGAATTTTTGTATGACATTTTTTTATGTCCCCATAACCATATATTTTGATGTTGGGAATCATTAGAGTTCATTGTGAGCCGCAACATTTTTATGGAGCACTTTGGTCTGTGACCCTTTGAGAGGTTCAAATTTTTTTAGTTACCATTTTTTTGCACACCCTACATTGAATAAACTTGTGCGGCCATCATGCGTTGTCGTGTTAACTCGCCCGAGTTGTATGTACGTCATCTGTGATATAGAAGAGACATTTTTGCGTTGCTATGCAACAGTAGTTATTATAACAATTTTGGCAACTAGAAAATTGATTTTGTGTCTTTATTTTTGATAAGTAATTATTTTAAGGTTTTGTGAATTAAGTAAACATGAAAAAAACGTTGAAGGACCTGGCGCCTATCGCGCTGCCACACGGGCCTCCGGTGGAATGCGCGGAAGAGTATTATAAGTCCCTTATGGAAAGTGCTAACATGGTTAAGTAAGTCAATTCGACTCTTATCATGCTGGTTGTTAGATAAAATATATTTTGCTGGCGCATTAAATAATCACTAAAGGACAGACACCCCCTAGGGCGTAGCCAGCTTTTGGGTTAGGGGGGGGGACAGACCCTGGTACAAAATGTTAATCTATTATTTATGAAAGTAATACTCAAGAGGCGCTTAACTTCTGTTCTGCATTGCGATACTATTTTTATACCAACTTCAAAAAGGAGGAGGTTTTCAATTCGTCGGTTTTTTTTTGTACCCCGATTACTCGAAGATGCCTGAACCGATTCAAGAAATTCTTTTTTTTAATTAAAAGGGTATACTCCCCGGGTGGTCCCATATTATTTTTATGAATTTAAAATTTTAACTTTTGGAGGAAAAAAATATATAAGTTAATAATAATAATAATAATAATAAATATTTTTGGACATTACACACAGCGCCGTCTGGCCCCAAAGTAAGCACAGAGCTTGTGTTATGGGTGTCGGACAACGGATACAGATACATATATATTACTTTTTTTTTTGTAAATACTTACATATTATACATAAATACACCCAGACTCAAGACAAACACAAATGTTAGATCACATAAATGTTTGTCCAATGCGGGAATCGAAGCAGCAGCCTTTGCGCAGCAGTTGGCCACACTACCAACTAGGCTGCGAGGGAGTCAGAGTTAATTAATTTATGTTCATTTGGATTTCGATTTGAAACTGGTTTTATGTTGATTGTATAAAATTTGTCAAGAGTATGGATATTTTTAGTTTACGAGACTAAAAAGCAATAAAAAAATAATTACTTATTTCCAAAAATCTGATCTGAATTACAGTTTTAATTTGGTGTCTATTTGCCTAACAGTTTACAACACACTTCACTTGCTTGACACCAACTTCTAACTGTAACATTTGGAACAACATTTGGAAATAAGTTATTATTTTTGCCTTTTTAGTGCATCTTTTTAAAGCCGGTTGTATTTTTTGTTTAAAAGTTTTTACTAAAAAAGGGTTGATTACCGCCTGAAAATTCATGGCAAGACTTCACTTCTAAGCTCCTCGGTTTTAGACAAAGCGAAGGCATTCGATCGGGTCTGGCATCGGGGTCTTTCGTCAAAGTAACCATCTCACAGACTACCCATGGGTTTGTGCAAATAGGTGGCTAGTTGTTTGTCTGGCAGACGCATACTAGCTGTAATTGACGGTAGTTGCTTTGATAGTGTTAACACCGCACGCTACATCGTGTTATCATTGCTGCAAGGATACAACACAAATTGCATCTATAAATGCATTTGTATAATTCATTATGTTTCCCAATATTACACGTTAATATTCACATGATAAAAACTATTTTCCTTCTAGGGACTAGTTTAGATTTAAGCTAATGTAATAACAATAAGTGTAAAATTGTATTAAGTTCGGTAAAAGTAGAGTAGGTTTGTTTCATTTCCCCTCTTTACCATTTGTTGATATCAAAAATGATATTGTGTTAGTACCGACGTGTTGTCGACTTTGTACGCACGACTATCCCCAAAAAAGCGGGAAATTTAGTTTAATATACGTATGTAAAACATATGCCATTTGTTGTGCAAAAATGTACAGAACTACTATGTAAAGTTGTATATAGACCGTATGTACGGTTATTAAGTTAAAGGTGAAAACAGTTAGCGTGTTGAGTATTGTACATTCTTTCTCCCTCACTCCTATAACAATAAACTGAAACAGGGATACAAAAGAGATGGGTCTATTAGTAAAAAAGGGAAAGACTGTCTAAAACTTTACCTGGCCAGGGTTATTACGTCCTTAGGCTATGCCTAAAATAAGTATCACAGGAGGAATGCACACTTTGCCCCTATACGTAGGTATCTACACCGTTACGGTAAGTAGTATGGTTAGGGCGCAAAACACATGTAAACTTACGAAATACAGTAGCTTATAACTTGCAACCTGGTTAAATAGGATAAAGGTAAATGTATCATTAGATACCACTCGAAGGTATCTACCAAGATAAATGGGTTTCATACAGGTAACTTTAAGCCCTGAAGTACAGGAGCACAAGTAAAATCCTGAAAACTTGTATCACACATTTTTTCATGATTAAACATACTGACAGACACCAAAATTACTGAAAGGTACGTCCGAATTTTAGGTCTATTTTTTGACATATAGCACAAAGTCTGTAGTCATCTAGTATAGGCAGAAAGCCCTGAGAGCTAGAATTCCAGCTCTTCTCTCACTACGGCCTAACCGTAGACGATGGAACATACCACTATACGTCGTTGGAACCGCCTCTGAAAGCTCTATCTTAGGACACCTAAATCGTCATTATAGCTCCTACCGTTTGGCTATAAAACCTAAAAATGTAAAACAACGTTATTTTATAGTCAAGCCACGAATCGTGTGACTGTGATGGCAATAGCCGATAGAGTCCCCAACTGTCAGTAGCGATTTATAGCTAAGTAGATATACCTACACTTTCGATATATGTCTATATCGACTACTATATGTTGTCTTTCACTAAGTTTTTGTGTGGGCTAGATTTTCAGTCACCACAGTAAGTACAATAAGTTAAGTACTAAATCTAGAAGGTTCTATGGAACAACCTTTCCCTCTGATGGATTTTTATTATAAATATAGAACAAATTTTGTATTTGCATTCAGTCTTCAAGAAAACTTCAAACAGTTAATAGCTATGAAAGCTAAGAAGTAAAATTTTTTGTACATATGTGTTAGAATTTAAGTTAGAAGTATAAGCAAAATAAAATCGGTCTGTTGTGTGCATATACGCGTTTTAATATCTCAAGCGCCTAAGAAGAAACTCCTTGTCACGGGCAAAACCTTGTGCCACAGATTTCGACATTTCACAGGGTCTGTCCGCACAGATAGCATGCACGGAGAGAAAAAAAATTTGGAAAATCCAAAAGTGCACGCCTCATAGCGGTCATTCACATTTAAAAAAAAAATTCTAAAACAAAAACTCAAGTTTTTTAAAATAATATAACAAATAAGGTGAGGAAAAAATATACTATAAAATAAAAATAAAAAATATATATATAGATATACAGTATACAGTGGTATATTAGTTTTTTATATATTATAATTAAACGACAGTACTTAGAACGCTAATATTAACTAGGAGTCAGCACAGTGTAATACTTTATATATTAAAAACAAAAGTATTCCGGTAAGATGAATTTTCGACCAATTTCTCTGCCACACACATGGTCACATAAACACAGACTCACGGACGTCCAAGAATGATTAGTTTTAATGTTATTATTTATTATATTAAACAAATTAATTGTTTATAAAATGTACCATATGTGCTAGACAGATTATTGCACGCCTCATAAGCGGAGCGGTGAGGTAGTGCTCTACTCTTGACATGTCAAAAAACCCAGTCTTTCGAAACTTAAATGACGTTTTTTTTTTAATATAACACTTACAGGATAATATGATTATTTAACTTCATATTAGTGCACTCATATTATCCTGTAAGTGTTATACTTAAAAAAAACGTCATTTAAGTTTCGAAAGACTGGGTTTTTTGACATATCGAGAGTAGAGCACTACCTCACCGCTCCGCTTATGAGGCGTTAGCAGAAATGCTAAATGCCGCGAGGGCGGCCTGCAAACAAACAGGTGAGTTTCCGCCGATTTTTGCATTTCATTTGTGTGTTAGGGGATGCTTCTTTATCGTTTAAGACATTTTTTATGCTGCAATACCCGTGCCCGATAAGTAAATATTTACCAAATAATATCGTACCTATTAGCATGAAAATTTAGTCTGTACTACACTTTAGACATATTCTGTCTAATAAATAATTTAGAAAAATACAGCTCAAAAAATATATTTTCCTGTAGAAAATCGAGCAGAAAATTAGCGCTCTTCGACGGTATATAGAAGACGCACACATTTGCGCATAACAGTCATTTGTACGAATAACACGATTTTTGTATAAAGTGTCCAAGGGCGTTTCCAGGTACGGGGCAGTTTAGAGTAAGTATGTCATCGACGAGTTTTAGTATTTTAGGTTCCAGATTGACGTGGTCACTTAGCGTGACTTTCATCTTATTTAAGTTCATTCGATTTCACCTTGTGTTCTGAGTGGCGGAGGTTTGAGACCGGCGTGTCTAAAAAGGATTTTTCTTAATTTCTTAAGTACATTGATTACTCACATCACTGGTCTTTCGGTAAAGGAAAACATCATGAGGAAACCTACATACATAAAAAAGACGTATGGAAAGTCCACAATCCGCACTGGGCCCGTGTGTGGACCATCGCCCAAATTACCCTCGGTATTAGTAGCATTGGGATCGTTGGTGACGACATCTCCAGCGATGTTCAGTTCCGAGATCATTTCCAAGATAAGGTGAAGCTGGCGTCCAAAAAACTAGGTGTAGGTACTCAACAGAGCGAGGCAGTACTGTACGTCGGGGCAGAGGTTGCTGCTTTACAAGTCGCAGGTTCGGCCCCATATGGAGTACTGCTGCCATCTCTGGGCGGGTTCACCCGGATACCAGCTTGGACCTTTTGACTCGGTTCAACGACGGGCTGTGAGAACTCACTTTTGAACTGTATCGAACCCTTAAGTCTGAGGAGAGATTTTGCCTTCCTGTGTGTGTTCTACCGCTTGTACAATGGGATGTGTTCTGAGGAATTGTTCGAAATGATGCCCACGGCTACTTTTTACCATCGCACCGCTCGCCATAGGCAGGGAATTCATTCTCATACTTTAGAACCGAAATGGTCGTGTACAGTGCGGTTTCAGATAAACTTTCTCCCGCGAACGCTTGGGTTGTGGAATGAGTGATACCCCTGGTGTTGCAAGCGTCCATAAGCCACGGTGGCCGCTTACCATCAGGCGGATCGTGTGCTTGTTTGCCACCTTAGTGGTTTTTTTTTTTTAAAAAAAAAGTCTAATAAGAAAGTTCATCAGGAGGTCAATATGCTAGAAGACATTAAAAGTGACAATCATAGCTTGCAACTCTTGCCCATATTCCAAAGGAACTCGGAACTGAAAATTGCTGCATAGATGTGAACATCAAGGATCCCAATGCTCTTGGAGATGGTAAGCGGTGTGTCCTGGAATTGTGGGAACTCAGTAAATAGGTTGTTGTAAGCGGTTAACGCGCACACTTGTATCTTCGTAGGGTTGAATCGGACTAAGTTTTCCCGTTTCCATTCAGAGACTATGGATAGAGTGGTCTCAATTTCAGATACAGTTATCCACAGTTTTCCTCCACAAAGGAACGTGGGATATTTCCACGGCCAGTAAAATAAGCGTCTCCAGTACTTATCTGCATAGCAATGTATATTGCCGATGGACAACATGTCATTGATATGCAGTAGAAACAACGTAGGAGTCAGCACAGAGCCTTGCCCATTAGTGCCCACACAGAGAAAAACTTTAGTAGCCACAAGTAAATTTTACTAATTATCACTAAAATATTAGAAATCTCGAGAACAAGTAAATTATACTGACGGTTACCAATGAGTTTTACTTATTGTATTTGTATTGACTAATAGGAATAAAACTAGTCTTGTTGGTATAACAGTGTTGGTTACTAAAAACAAGTTAAATATATTGAAATGAAATAACATAACACGCTAACAATAAGCGTTATTTACGCCGATAGGCCTAATGAACCTCTGTGATGCGAAGCGAACGGTTGACAACTGGTTCGTGTACCTGGTAGATGAAGGGCTATGACGGAAGGTGAGTCAACTATGAAGCGTTTGTGAAAGGGAAATCTCCGGCAGGTGAAGAGTTATGCCTGGATAATGCCTTGGTCCACTTTACTTGCGATTCGGTTTGTATATATGCGAACTCCCAAAAAAACTTCAATAGCGCAATGTAGGACGCGTGACGTCAACCTTGAATCGTAGCCGTAGGATATGATGTTAGTTATTAATAAACTTCACTCATTCTTAGAAAGGTGTTTGTAAACGTTAATTGGCCTTCATTGTAATGACAAGTAGTGTTTTATCTTCCCACTTCAGTAAAACTTTTTGTAATTATTAGTAAGCTTTATATGTTGATATTAATTACCCTACTCATAAATTCGAGAATAGTTTTATACGATTTATAAAATTCTGTTATCCAAAGTACAAATTATTATTTTCGGAAAGTAATAAAACTATTTTGTAGTTATTAGTTTATGAAATAAATAAAACTTACTTAAAATAATATTGCTCTGTAATTTCCAGAAAACAAATGTTGAAATTAATAAAATTTAGTATAAGCGCATTTTAAAAAACAGGTTTTATTTCAAACAATATTGCACGCCTCATAAGCGATGCGGTGAGGTAGTGCTCTACTCTTGACATGTCAAAAAACCCAGTCTTTCGAAACTTAAATGACGTTTTTTTTTTAATATAACACTTACAGGATAATATGATTATTTAACTTCATATTAGTGCACTCATATTATCCTGTAAGTGTTATATTAAAAAAAAACGTCATTTAAGTTTCGAAAGACTGGGTTTTTTGACATATCGAGAGTAGAGCACTACCTCACCGCTCCGCTTATGAGGCGTGCAATATTGTTTGAAATAAAACCTGTTTTTTAAAATGCGCTTATACTAAATTTTATTAATTTCAACATTTGTTTTCTGGAAATTACAGAACAATATTATTTTAAGTAAGTTTTATTTATTTCATAAACTAATAACTACAAAATAGTTTTATTACTTTCCGAAAATAATAATTTGTACTTCGGATAACAGAATTTTATAAATCGTATAAAACTATTCTCGAATTTATGAGTAGGGTAATTAATATCAACATATAAAGCTTACTAATAATTACAAAAAGTTTTACTGAAGTGGGAAGATAAAACACTACTTGTCATTACAATGAAGGCCAATTAACGTTTACAAACACCTTTCTAAGAATGAGTGAAGTTTATTAATAACTAACATCATATCCTACGGCTAGGAATCAAGGTTGACGTCACGCGTCCTACATTGCGCTATTGAAGTTTTTTTGGGAGTTCGCATATATACAAACCGAATCGCAAGTAAAGTGGACCAAGGCATTATCCAGGCATAACTCTTCACCTGCCGGAGATTTCCCTTTCACAAACGCTTCATAGTTGACTCACCTTCCGTCATAGCCCTTCATCTACCAGGTACACGAACCAGTTGTCAACCGTTCGCTTCGCATCACAGAGGTTCATTAGGCCTATCGGCGTAAATAACGCTTATTGTTAGCGTGTTATGTTATTTCATTTCAATATATTTAACTTGTTTTTAGTAACCAACACTGTTATACCAACAAGACTAGTTTTATTCCTATTAGTCAATACAAATACAATAAGTAAAACTCATTGGTAACCGTCAGTATAATTTACTTGTTCTCGAGATTTCTAATATTTTAGTGATAATTAGTAAAATTTACTTGTGGCTACTAAAGTTTTTCTCTGTGTGGGCACTAATGGGCAAGGCTCTGTGCTGACTCCTACGTTGTTTCTACTGCATATCAATGACATGTTGTCCATCGGCAATATACATTGCTATGCAGATAAGTACTGGAGACGCTTATTTTACTGGCCGTGGAAATATCCCACGTTCCTTTGTGGAGGAAAACTGTGGATAACTGTATCTGAAATTGAGACCACTCTATCCATAGTCTCTGAATGGAAACGGGAAAACTTAGTCCGATTCAACCCTACGAAGATACAAGTGTGCGCGTTAACCGCTTACAACAACCTATTTACTGAGTTCCCACAATTCCAGGACACACCGCTTACCATCTCCAAGAGCATTGGGATCCTTGATGTTCACATCTATGCAGCAATTTTCAGTTCCGAGTTCCTTTGGAATATGGGCAAGAGTTGCAAGCTATGATTGTCACTTTTAATGTCTTCTAGCATATTGACCTCCTGATGAACTTTCTTATTAGACTTTTTTTTTAAAAAAAAAAAACCACTAAGGTGGCAAACAAGCACACGATCCGCCTGATGGTAAGCGGCCACCGTGGCTTATGGACGCTTGCAACACCAGGGGTATCACTCATTCCACAACCCAAGCGTTCGCGGGAGAAAGTTTATCTGAAACCGCACTGTACACGACCATTTCGGTTCTAAAGTATGAGAATGAATTCCCTGCCTATGGCGAGCGGTGCGATGGTAAAAAGTAGCCGTGGGCATCATTTCGAACAATTCCTCAGAACACATCCCATTGTACAAGCGGTAGAACACACACAGGAAGGCAAAATCTCTCCTCAGACTTAAGGGTTCGATACAGTTCAAAAGTGAGTTCTCACAGCCCGTCGTTGAACCGAGTCAAAAGGTCCAAGCTGGTATCCGGGTGAACCCGCCCAGAGATGGCAGCAGTACTCCATATGGGGCCGAACCTGCGACTTGTAAAGCAGCAACCTCTGCCCCGACGTACAGTACTGCCTCGCTCTGTTGAGTACCTACACCTAGTTTTTTGGACGCCAGCTTCACCTTATCTTGGAAATGATCTCGGAACTGAACATCGCTGGAGATGTCGTCACCAACGATCCCAATGCTACTAATACCGAGGGTAATTTGGGCGATGGTCCACACACGGGCCCAGTGCGGATTGTGGACTTTCCATACGTCTTTTTTATGTATGTAGGTTTCCTCATGATGTTTTCCTTTACCGAAAGACCAGTGATGTGAGTAATCAATGTACTTAAGAAATTAAGAAAAATCCTTTTTAGACACGCCGGTCTCAAACCTCCGCCACTCAGAACACAAGGTGAAATCGAATGAACTTAAATAAGATGAAAGTCACGCTAAGTGACCACGTCAATCTGGAACCTAAAATACTAAAACTCGTCGATGACATACTTACTCTAAACTGCCCCGTACCTGGAAACGCCCTTGGACACTTTATACAAAAATCGTGTTATTCGTACAAATGACTGTTATGCGCAAATGTGTGCGTCTTCTATATACCGTCGAAGAGCGCTAATTTTCTGCTCGATTTTCTACAGGAAAATATATTTTTTGAGCTGTATTTTTCTAAATTATTTATTAGACAGAATATGTCTAAAGTGTAGTACAGACTAAATTTTCATGCTAATAGGTACGATATTATTTGGTAAATATTTACTTATCGGGCACGGGTATTGCAGCATAAAAAATGTCTTAAACGATAAAGAAGCATCCCCTAACACACAAATGAAATGCAAAAATCGGCGGAAACTCACCTGTTTGTTTGCAGGCCGCCCTCGCGGCATTTAGCATTTCTGCTAAAAACGGCCACTTTTATTATTATTTTTTCGGTTTATTTATTTACTAAACATATTATGTAAACTGACAGGTTTGCCCCAAAGCATTTACAACCCAAATTGAGAAATACTTTTTATAGATATACAAATAACAATATGTAACAATAATAGCATATATGTATAACATTTAGTAGTTGAATCATTTAAATTTAATTAAATAATTTAATGAACATGAAATGCTGCGAAATGAAAAACTTGATAAGTTACCTATTCAAAGATTTGATAATTAAGTAATTATTTAATATATCAATGAATAATTCAATAATTTAGTAATTCGATAATTAATAGTTCAAATTTCAATAATACACTAATAATCACTAAATATCTAATTTCAATAAGCAAATAATTGAACTATTCAAAAGTCAGAGATACAATAATTCAATAATTAGATGACAAACTGTAGAAAATGTACACTGAAATATTATTAAAAATACTGACATTTCATAAATCATAATCTGACATTAATATTTCATAAGTTAAAGCCAGGTATTAGGATAATTAAATTCTTACTTCTTTCTTAATTTAATGTCATTAAATTTTTATTTGAAATCTTCAATACTTGATTTTTATTAAATATAGGAGGTAGGTAGTTAACAAATCACAAAGCAATAATTTTATTTAATTATTAGAGGTTATATTATGAATCGACTGCATGTTTTATTCAGGTAAATGGTATGTTACATTAGTAGACATTGATTAATTATGTACCACAATCTGTAAGAAAATAAATAAATTTTTTGCTAATAATAAATAAATATTTATAGACATTACACATACATCGCCGTCTGGTCCCACAGAAAGCAAAACTTGTATAGGAAACACTGAGTATCACGAAAAACGCAAATAATAAATGTTTGTCTTGGGGGTGAATCGAACCCACGCAGTTGTTTCAGCAGTCGGGTCATTACCAACTGAGCTACGGAGCCGACAAGAACAATGTTTGAATTACACACAACAATTATAACAATGTCCAAATTGTTCAGAAAAGGTAATGTGGACATGGGCTGCAGATATGATTTGTTGTAGATTATTTGAGAAGAAATCGATATCTTGCGTGGATATTAATGAGTTTTGGAGGGTGAGAGTACGACACGCCACGCCACGTAGCGCGTTACTAGCGGCTTAGGTTCGCGTGCCTGGCAGGCCTAATAAAGGTCGTTTAGGGCCAGACTTTTCTCCCGCACCTCGAGTTGCTCTAGGAGCGTACAGTACAGGGTAATGTTGGACAGGCTAGACAGGTTATCTACTTTATTGTGAAGTAGAAGGTAAAAGTGAACAATTATTGTCTGTAGGGTAAGTCAACACCCTTCCATCGCCAAAATCAGTAGTATCAAATATCGATAATCAAAAATAATAATGGTTAATAAATGATCATCAGACCAAATTTCTAAAAAGCCCCTTAAAAAAACCCTTGAATATGCTGCTGTTAAATTCCACTTTTCTTTTACAAATTTAGGAAATATCCGGTGTGGGACGTTGCACGACCTACTCCTCAAGTTCTGATGGAGCAGTCCCGTCGAGACCTGATGGAGGCGGAGGAGAAGCTGACGGAAAAGAGGGAACAGGAGCGGAAAAATCGTTCTGTCATGGATGCCAAGTGGGAGGAGCTGCGAAAAAAGGAACTCATGTTAAAAGAATCCTTTATTAGCTTTAATAAGGTCAGTGGATAGAACAGGCCAAATTCAACACCTTTTGAAATTGACTTTAAAAGTTACTTAAGACTAACTTATGTGAGAGTACCTACTAATATCATCGTATTATATTTAATATTTATATCTTTTTTATCAATAATGAATATTGAGCCCATAATAATGAGCCTTCAAACGTTCCCACTGTTGGGGCACTAGCCATAAACTTCACGAGCCTCACAAAATTGGCCACACTTTAGAAAGAGACAAAGCAAACCTGTGGTCCTTTTCTCTTTCAATCAACGTCCGCCATTTTGTTTGTTTATGTTTATTAAAACCAGTTAAAACGAAACAAGAGCCCTCAGTTTGGCTTTGTCTCTGTCACACCTTTTTTTTTTTAATATTATAATGGGTTCGCACGGTCTTAGCAGACTATTTATGCATTTGCCAGAGTCAAAGTCAATTATATTATATCGTATCGTGGCGCGGGCGTTACTGCGCGTCCTCGTTTTCAAGTCCCAAGATTTGGCGGGAGATTTGGTGTGGATCCTCAGACATTGCGCGTCATGTCCTGCTTATTACTTCATAATTCATTATTCATGAGCCTTCGCTGCACAATTCTTAACACGCTTTCGTAAAACATTGTTAAAATATATACATCGAAAGTCACTAAATGAATTTAGAAAAATTAAACAGAAAAAAACACCACTCCTTATTAAGATTCGCGCCAAAACTCCTGTCACACCTTTGAGACAATTTTTTAACATCTGGCTAGGAAGGAAATGCGCTGTCCAGTTCTCTTTGTCTATGGCACTAGTCTACTTACCCTGACCTAAGAAAATAAAAATTTGGGCATTATAGCATAGAATAAGGAATACACTAGTACTATTCTTTATAGTCCATCGCGCGAAGCAGTGCGTATTATAGATTTTACATAGGGGAAGTCCGGGCAAAGCAACACCCTCGACAATGTGAATAAGCTTATTTACCGGAAAGTTTAAATATATAGTAGTCTCAAATTAGTTTCTAAAGTTGCAGTTTCTGATGATATGAAAGAAATAAAAGAGTACAAGATACATCGCGAGCAATTTTTGTGAACAAACACAAACACAAAACTCACTCAAACTTAAACCTTTTTATTCAAATAGACTTTAAAACAGCACTTTTGAATCGTCAGTTTAATTATTAATTAAAAAAAATATGTTGGTTCGGAATGATTTACTACCGAGAAGAACCGGTTGGTGCTGGTCATAGTTGTAGCTATTATGTTAAAAGAATCTAGAGCAATCGTAATAAAAAATAATGACTATGCTCTTAGAAATACACAAACCTACCATCCACCATTTTTTAATAGCTTATAATGATAATTAAGAAGTACAAGAATAAACCGTAGTTTACTTTTCTTTGTCTTTCTTTGTATTTTATCTTTTAATATTATATACGAAAAATATATTCTTATGAATGACTTTTTGGAACAATGTAATAAAATACCTGCCATTTTTTTTTTCATATTTAACTGTTTCGATCCCTAACTAAAACAGGTGATTTAACTAAAAATCTTTAAATGAAGTTTTTCTTATTTTAGGAATAAAAAAAATGTGCCCTTTCTATAAAATTTGGTGTCATAAATATTTATGTTAATTTAACTACGGCCTTTCTTTTTTAACCTGTAGGTACAAATCTATATATATATATAATATATAAAGCTGATGAGTTTGTATGTTTGAAATAGCTAATCTCAGTATTGTCTATGGATCTAGTTCATTAGAGAAAATCAAGAGAAGCGTGATAGAGCTGAACGCAAAATGGCGGCCGACAGTGAAGTCTTGGAGAGAAAGGATCGGGAGACAGAAGCGATGCGCCAGCGCGTAACCGAGATGGAAGAGGTGAAGGCGCTGATGGAGAAGCAAGTGAAAGACTATACCATCTACGAGGTATGGGCAAAGAATAAGGAAGGGGGTATAATAAGCTGTAAATCACGGTTAAACATTATTAAAAAAAAAATACTGTAAGTAATAAGTTAAATTGGAAAATAGGTGTATACGCAGGATAGGTAGTTAGGCATTGATTTTGATGGTAGCATGGGACATGCCGAAACGTCCAAACACTCATTTCTTTAAATAATGATTATTTTTGGCAAAATGTTTTACCGCAATTAAATTCTAAAAAAAAATTGCAAAGATACGATTCATTTAAAATATATAAAATATCTTTTTCCTAATTTAATTTTAAGAAGTGACGAGAAATCCCAAAGATGTCATCTTGCATGTCATAGAAGAAGTGTCAAAAGACGGTACAAGAAAAAATATGATTTCCTAGGTCTAACTTTCAGCGATATATAAAACAGAGTGGCTCCGTGAAAGATTTTCTTCCAAATTCATATCTAATCAAACATTTACCGAAGAAGTTCAAATTTTATCACAGAACCTCTCAATATCTTCAAAACTAAATTATACTTAGATTGTCAAAAGTGCAAGCGCGTACATTGGCTATTTGACTATGCAATAAAGAAAAAAATCTATAAAAAAATTATTGGACGTAATTTTTTTTTTTCTGAACTGACATTGCAGTTGGCTGTTGCAGCCATTACTGCTTCACCGGACTTTATTTGGGCGAATCTCTGAAGGAGCCTCAGCCCGTATAGCGCCCAACGCTCAAGGGCTCCCCGCGGGGGGAGCCTCGGCTTGGGTTGTCGCTCTCGGGGGCGTCCCTTCAAACCCGAAGGTGAGTCACCGCCAGGAGCGGAGTTCCCCGTTACGCGGGTGCGGTTGCGATTGAGTAAGGGATAGCGAGATCGTCATCTGGGGCCGTTAGTCCGTGCCGAGGCCGCCTAACTATAGTTTTACGACCATGCCGAGGTCGATCGGGGGGATTGTACGTTGTGTGTACAATTAATCGATTCGGGTGATTTTGTGTACGTTCGAAAAAGTGGACTGCCAGATTTTTGAAATATTGGGGAATCGTGGGGAGGTTTTGAGCAAGTCAAGTATAAAAAAAGCTAAAATCCATCTTAAGCCTGCTCTAATATAAGGTTAAACTTTGCTCGTCATGTTTTATGGCGCTTACGCATAGAGCACGTACATTTTTGGCTAGTTTTTTCATGTTTTTAATTTATTATGAAAAATTGCCTCTGTATAGAAATTCCAGCCACTTTTTATTTTAATGAAGAGAAAAAATAATTGGGTTGCCTGAAAAAAAATCGAAAATCGACAAAGAATCTAATACAAGTAAACTTAATTTTCAGCACTTTTTTGTGATTATTTTCTTAATTTATGAACATTTTTTTAAAATTCTGTACAATTTTTCTTTTAAATAAGTTCTTTCCCTAACCTCTGTATTTTTCTGTGATTTGTAGTATTTACCACTTCTTTAAAAGCCGAGGTTCGTGACTAGGACACCCTTGCGCAAACCGCCCCAACTTTTCGCTGAAGAGTGCAAGCACCGCAGCAAAAGTTAGTCCGCGTGTAGTTGTAAAGGCCATCCGCGGCCAACAACAGTAGACAGTAGCTAGAAAAAAAAAAAACACTTCTTTAATCTAGAACAAGTAAGATGTTTCTGTTTTGGGACATTAGGGTGTAGGGACTTACAATAATTAAATAAATTATATGCGTCACCGATCGTCGACGACACGGTCTCGCACCACTCGCGTCTGGCGGCGAGCTTCATACTTTCTGGAAAACGGGACTTTTATGCATCCCGGGGCTTTGTTTTGGGACAACGGGACAGGTAACCCAGAAAAGGCACAGTCTCGTTCAAAACGGGACGTTTGGTCAGTTTAGGCATGATTAACCTTTAAGTACCGACGTACATTTTTTGTAATGTTAGTACCGATTTGAGGGCTGAGAGGCCGCGTATATAATATAAAGTCTTTTAAAGAATGTGATGAGTAAATATTTATCCTTGCATTATGATGAAAAATAAAGGGTTTTAAGTAAAAATAAGTATAGAAAGAAAATCAACTTTACTAAATTTTTGAATATAATACTTCAATAAAATTTGGCTTGAATTTTAGGAAAAAATCAGTAATAACACATAGTGTTTCTTACTTACGACTAATATAACTTTTAGAAAAAAAATTAGTAGAATCATAAACCTTCTGAAAAAAAAAAAACCACAGTCCAACTACACCTAAAATTCTATGCACAGTCAGGGCACACTTGTTTCGCGCACTACAAAAAAACGTGTTTTTTGCACGAATAGCATTTATAGGTCGATCGCACAACTATTCCGTTTACTACCGAAAGTCCCTGGTGTATCCATAGTTCATAATATCTGTGAAAATAACAGTTTGCAATGACAAAAAATTAAATAAAAAACCTACGTAAGTACCGACGTGAGGCCTGAGAGGCCGCGTCAGAATTTCAAAGCTTAATGACTCACCAAATACGCGCGCGATGACAACACTGCCTGTTCCGACGTCAACGTGGACACGACTTTGCAGCTACTAAAAAGCAGGGATAGGTACTGTGCGGGGAAAGGGGTAAACTAACAAGTCCAGTCCTGCCAGGGCCTCTCAGACCGCACATCGGTCCTTTAAATCTTTTTAAAGGTTAATAAAAAATAGGTAAGAGAAAAATTGTAGAAAAATATTTGGCAAAATTTTTTTTTAGATTTAGGCTAAATTATCTCGCTGAAAATTCTGGTAGCCAATTAAATCCCTACTTTAAAAAAGTTCATACCTACTTACAAAAATAGGTAAAACGGATATTCGTAACACGAAAGAATTTATTTATTAAAATTCAGACATACATCTACATAGATACTTGCCCGATAGCAAAAAAGTAACACTTCAGATACTGTTTCTTTTCATACGCAAATTTATTTCCAGGAATATCTGATGTCCGTAGTCCAAAGTTACCCCGAATTCAAGCAGCCTCTGGACGTCCTAAATCGCTACGAAGCTTTAGGTAAGTGCATACCTTATATATTCAACTATATTAAATTCAGCTTCCTTAGATTTGTCAAACCCGAAAATTTGTCGATGGATTGACTTAAATTTTTTGCATTATGTTATATTTATATTTAAAAGCCTTGTGTTATTGGTAACGGGCTTTTCGCAGGTATATAAGCCACAGGAACACTTGGCTGGGTTTACCTAGTATAATACTCAATAATAAACGTACACCACATACATAGGTAGGACTTACACTGGGTTTAATGAGGAAAACTTGCATTATAAATTATAATAATAACCTTGGACCTTATTAGGAACAGTCTCGAGCTATTTGAACTCTGGAATTCGAGACAAAAATGTATGGAAGTCTGACTTACCTCTCGAAACCCGTGAATGTATTTGCATACATTATTTTCTGAAATTCCAGAGTTCGAATAGCTCGAGACTGTTCCCAATAAGGCCCTTGTAATATTATTATCACTTTTGAACCGAAATGGTCGCGTACAGTACGGTTTCAGAGAAACTTCCTCCCGCGAACGCTTAGGTGGTGGAATGAGCTCCGCGCCAAGGTTTTGCTCTAAGGAGTACAGTATAGGGTTCTTCGAAAAAGAAGTCATTAGATTTTCGGAGGATCGACAATGCGCGAGTGATACCCCTGGTGTTGCAAGCGTCCATAGGCTACGGTGACCGCTTACTATCAGGAGGACCGTAAGCTTGTGTGCCACCTTATTGGTATAAAAAAAAGTGCAAAACGTTCATCTCCAACTCGGCAATTAATCCACTCCAGTTAGTTATCACGCTGGTATTTATGGCTACATTACACACATATATTACCAGGCCACGCAGAAAATTTTGCGGAAAAAAGTTTTTATGTATATAAGGCACTGGCCAGTTGTAATTATTTTGAAAAATATGCTTATTTAAAAGTAAAAACACCATTGTTCGAATTTTGAATTTCCCTCCACATTTTTTTCAGACACAAATTAAAGGGGCGTTTTGTTGACAGCATTGAGAGCTATGACATCGCATAGCCATTGAAATCGTTTTGTTCACTAAATGTAAACAAACAATATGGCCGTTCACTATTTGACAGCGCATCCACTACACTACATCCCGAGCATGTGCAGCCAATGCGTGGAATGCGGTCCGGAAGTGACGTCATAGCGCTTTCATTTTTGGTCAACAAAACGATCGAATGTGCGTATTAGACAGCACTGAGCGCATTCAATGCGTATAATGCTCGTCAACAAAACGCCCCTTAAATTATCGTGTCTCATTTAAAAATGGATCTGCATCGAGAACGTTTTCGTGCGATGATTTCTTAGATTTTAAATGTGGCCTAAAACCCTAATGAGTCATTTGATCGACTTCAAATGGCTTTTATGGATTAAGGACATTCAAGAGCACCCACCTATCGTTGGCATAGCGAGTTCAAGCGTAGTAGCCTTACTTTGGGCGATGATCGAAAGACTAGTCCTCCTACGACGGCTGTCACGGAAGAAAGTGTGGTGGCAGTAAAAAAGTTTAATTCAAGAAAACAGGTGAATTACATACGAAGAGATTTAGCATACACTGCAGATTGGTTTGAGAAGCGTTCATAAGATTCTACACGAGCGCCTTCGTGTCAGGAGGATAGCTTCGCGCTGGGTGCCGCACAACCTCACCGAAGATCAGCAGCAGGCCCGTGTGGAGTGCTGCCGTAATATGTTTCAAAAAAAGGCTCGTCTCGGCGCGTTTACACCATTGTGACAGGTGACGAATCCTGGATTTATCAATACGATCCAGAAAAAAAGCGTCAGTCGACATTTTGGCTGTTTCTAAACGAACCAACGCCTATACGAAAGTGAAGCACAGGGAAAATTTTGATCGCAAGTTTCTTCACTTTGGCGGGGTATCTGGTTTCAATTCCATTACGAGACCAAAGCAGCATCAACACCGAATGGTATACCACAAAATGCTTGCCAGAAGTTTTGTCTGCAATGAGCAACAAGCGACCGAACACCGGGCTCCGCGGGGTACTGCTTCACCATGACAACGCGCCTGCGCACTCAGCGCTTGAAACGAGGGACTATCGTCGGGGGCGCTGGCACATGAATTGATATGTCGGGCTGTCTTATTGACAGACAACCCTATAATTTTACACACCCAATGGCGCGTGTGCGTACACCGTCTTGCTAATAAAGTACCTAGTATTAGGTAATTAACATTAAAATTTTAAATAAATATAATGGGGGCCTCGGGTCACCCTTCTTACGGTCCTGATCTGGCATCGTGTGACTCCTTTTTATTCATTAAAATAAAAAATCAGCTTAAAGGAATACAGTTCTCAGTTTCAGTTTCTCAGCGTTCGAGAAGGCCGTAGAAGAGGTGTCTGCGGCGGACTGGGAAAAATGTTTCGAAAATTGGTTCAGACACGTGAAACTTTGCATACTTACAGGCTGGTGGAGAGTTCTTTGAACAGGTTTAATTAAAATGTTTTATCTATAGAAGTTTCTCAAAACTTTATGAGTGTCCCTCGTATATACCTAAATTATTAATGACGTGCCCGTGACAAACTTTACCTATTGTGTTTTCAGCGGCGGCTAAAAACACGCTGGCTGAACGTCAGGAACGCGACTTAGAGATGTTGGAGAACGCTCGGCAGGAGATAGCCGCACTGACTGAAGAGAAAAAACTTTTCATAATGGGCCTTAACAACACACTCGCAGATTTAAGGGTTAGATATTAGGACAAGATAAAGTTAACACTCGCTACTGTTACACCTGTGGCTATGTTGTCTTGCAGCAGTCGTTAAACTAAATACAGGGTATATATGTGAATCTAAAGTGTATTTAGGTAAATTATTTATAACCTAGTATTCATGTTCTAATTTTATTTTGCAAACAATAAATTTTAATAAGTTCAGCTGATCTTGCTTAGGTAACTAGCAGTTTTGTAGATAAGACGACACCTTAACTGATTAGCACTTGGTTCATTGTATTGTAGCTTTGTCCATCCATTTTTTGACATTGTTTTCCAGTGGCGCTACGACAAAGTGAGAAACAGGGTCATTAACTGGGAGCTTGCCCTCAACCGACTGAAGGAGACGGCTGCCAATAGACACGTTGAGTTGTGCCACGTGCGAGCTGCAATATGGAGCCTCTACGTGAAGATCTGCAAGGCGAAGGGCCTAGCTATCGACGTGGACACAGAGGACTTCGAGCAACAGCTGGTAGTTATCATGAGGGCGCTCATTGAGCTTAGAAGAATATATAGGATTGCATACAGGAGATCTAGGGAAAAGTAAGTCCATTAAATCCATCTATACCAATATTATAAATGCGAAAGTGTATTTTCATCTCTCACACTCTGAGAGTAGACCATATACTATCTAAAAATCGGCCAAGTGCGAGTCGGACTCGCGCATGAAAGGTTCCGTACCATTATCTATAAAAACAGCAAAGAAAATCACGTTTGTTATATGGGAGCACCCCTTAAATATTTGTTTTATTTTAATTTAATTATTAGTTTTTAAAGTGACTAATAACTAAATATTTGTGAATATTTGAAGCGTCTATCTGTTGTCGTTATCAATATTGAGCAAAAAAATCACGTTTGTTGTATGGGAACCCCCTTAAATTTTTATTTTATTCTGTTTTTTAGTATTTTTTGTTATAGCGGCAACAGAAATACATCTTCTGTGAAAATTTTAACTGTCTATCACAGTTCATGAGATATAGCCTGGTGACAGACGGACGGACGGACGGACAGCGGAGTCCTAGTAATAAAGTTCCGCTAATTACTCTTTGGGTACGGAACCCTAAAAAGGTTGGTTTCTATCTAAATGTCGGCCCTAGTGCCGAAAAGTAAATTAAAATAAATTCAGTCACATTAGGCAAAGTCAGTCATCTATACAGCCACGCTATCTTCGATTGTTTATTGTTCCTGACCAAGACGTACCTACATAGTAGGCAGGTACTTACCTTGAACAAAATCTTCTTTCTTATATGCTACCATATTGTCATAAGTAGGTACCTACTACGAAACCCTAAGTAACATTACACATTTTTTTAAATTTAGGTTACGTATTTCAATACCTTGCAAACATTTTCGAAAGGTAAAAGTAGCTAATTTTTTTTGGTTTAATGGCATTCTGTCTTTTTCAGAGATGCGGAATCTACGCAGACAGCATAAGGGGTTTACAGTACACGCAGCTGTTACCTTGTACCTAGTCCGTCAAAGATATATATTCCTTTAATTACCTTACCTACTTACCTCAAATTTTGTCATTTATAAAATAAAATGTTTGGTTTTTTTCAGGTATTTCTCTGCCATGTTAAAGTTAAGCTCCCGTAATCGTATGAGTATACATTTATATATATACGGATACACGATTTCATTTGGGGGGGGGGGGACTGGAAATGACCTGTCGTGGGCCATGAGTGACTACTCCGCGTAGTAATAGTTTTTATGGCTCTGGGTTCAAGCACTTCTTACCAGGCCTTACTTACCAACTTCCTCTCTGCATTAATAAGTATAGTATCCTGTCCTCCGTTATTCCAGCTGTTTATGCCCCAACATTTATACAAGCAAGCCACAAGTGACTCTAGCAGGGTCGACTCCATGGAGTTCTGGATGCTCAGCCGCCAATATTTTATGGTGTTATATAGTATGCAAAACGAAACTGAAGAAAGGTTTTGGCATTCTTTATGCACTGTATAATGTTAAACACTGACCCAATAGTACCATTTATTTTTTCCAAGGTAAAAATAATTTAGTAGCCAGTCAGTCACACTGTTTAGTCAGTTTCACCGAGTAGGTACTTATACCACAGCGCACCATAGGCTTGGTTTCACAATCGAAATCAAAGTTTCTTAATAAAAGTTGGAATTCGGATATTATTGACTAATACTTAGTTTACTGACTACCGCGATATAACAATCAAAGATTTTACGATCTCAGCAATGACTTGCGGTATAAAGGAATTATTAAAAAGCAAGTTTTATATGAAAACATTTATTTTTTATAAATTGGAAAATTTAGTGGCATGCCATATTGCCATAATTTCAAGACTTATTTTGGTTTGAACTGAAATTAATTATTTTTTATTCGCACTAAGTCCTTCTTTAACACGTTCTAGAAAATTCAACATACACATTGAACAACCTCTTTTCACCAACCACTTTAGTTCTGCAAAACTAAACCTCTTATACAGTGTGCTGTAAACTAATGTGGCTTTATATATGCCCCATAGGTCGCGAACGACCCCTTTGGCGTAGGTAGTAAGTGTTAAAATAATAAGGAACAGGGATATATTAGTATACTCTCTATGCCAGTTCTTTACGAATTATAAAAAGTAATACAAGATTGGACAGAATCCTAGTTGAAAATAAACTTAACTACCTACTGTAACAAACTTTTCTGACCTTTGTCCCTAGTGTCGTAAGTTTACACCATTTTAATATGGTGACTGTAGTTTTGAGTTTTACTACCGGGTTACAAAAGTTTGTTACACAATGCTTTTATAATGCAACTGTTTTTTTTATCGATTCATGTTTAATTTTAAGCGCTGAGCGGTGAACGTTACATAGTATGTGCTATAATCGAACTTCTAAAACCTTTTTTTTTCCAGACTTTGAAAAACTCTCGTTTGAATAAGTTATATAACAGTAATAGATGGCTATTCGGCAAACCACTAATAACGTACTTAATAGTTTATAAAATATTGAGATCCAACATGTATATAAAGTTAATATTGCTAAGATTATAATATTCTTAATAGACACAACCAAATATTTAGCTTGAACGGAATGTACAATGAACACTGTTGCTTACCAGGCACCTATAAGTTACTACTACAATGGAATCTAAGGTACATACATACATCTAAGCAAAAATATTTTTAGCATTAGGTATGTGCTTAATCTATAGATAAACGTAAAAGTTTAATGGTAACTAGAGCTACATCTTACTACACACGTCAATCAACACAAGTATCTAAATCACAAAGTCTAAAGCGATTTTTATTTATTCTATGTATTACAAATTATTATTACTATTGATGAAATCTAATTCTTTTAATAGCTACACACATCCACCTACATGACACAGAAGAAAAAACAAAGTAATGGAATGTATTCAAACATAAAAAGTACAAAATTATCTTTGAACAAAACATGCCAAAAATAACTATTATATTTTTGATGATTTGGCAAGTTCTCTTAAAAGAGTCATAATGTATAGTATGTATAGTATAAATAACGATATATCACGAATTCACAGCAATATGTACTATTCTGTAGTTATGTACACAACATTTAATAATTATTCTTGGTAATATTACATGAAAAAGAAGGCACATTTACATTTTTAGTAATCTTACAACTAAAATCAAAGCCCTGCCGATCACTGTGATCAAAACTTTGTAATATAAACCGTTGTTTAATCAAAATACAGCAGTCACAAAAATGAAATATGTACTATTCTTTAGTTACGTACGTAATAAAGGGGATAGAACCGATCTGGCATATCAACCCGCGGCCATTTGTATTTTTTTTTCGAAATATACTATTATTATTTGGTACAAGTAGGTACTACATATCTAACTAGCTTATTATGTTACTTGACATTTTGACGTGACAACGTCTTATAAATTGGTTTGCCGGGTGACACTTCAAGAAACTGCGTTACGCTCCGCTCACGTTATGCGCTCACAATGAGAGCGAGTGAGAGGCACGCGCCCGCCTAAGAGCGAGAGAGACAGACATAAAATCATTGTCACGTAAAACTTTCGCCCGTATACCGACTTTACAGGCAACCAGTTTTTTTTGTTAATCTATGTGTCCTCTGCTCATACATACTAGTCATCGTGCGCCACGATTTCGAAAAAAAATTAAAATGGCGACGGGTCGATATGCCGGCTTCCATACAAAAAAGTTCGAACCCATTTAGTATAATCTTGGTTATAACACTAGAAAGACGGGCGGGGGTCTTTTGACCCATTTTGAAGTTAAGCGTTCGATAATTTCGAAACAATTTATGTTTGTGCTACATCTTCGCGTGACTTTTAACAAAATATTCTATATTTCATTTCACATAAATAAAATCATAATATTTAAGTACCTACAAAGACTATGCGGAGTCATTTGACCTGTGGTGTACCTATTTACTGAGTTAAATAATATCCAATTAAATGTATGACACAATATTAATATAAAACTGCGGATAACGTGTGGTAACAGTGTAACAAATTTGAGAATAGTATTTTACTGACCGGAAATTAAATTAATGTTTATGCCGACTTATCTGTACATTACAAAATATTTTCTAAATCAAATGCTCATTGCACATATTAAATAAAATGCTTTTGCGATGAGGGGTTATTAGACCCATTGTATTGCAAATGTCGTGTAGGTAACTATAAGTAGGTAGGTACATATAATTATTCGTCATATTTTTTATACTCTTAAAATACTACGAATATTGTCCACATCTGCAAGGTGATCTAACTATTGAAAATATTTAAGTAGATATTGTGTAAAATAAATGAGTATGTGCTACATGTGATCACAAGTTTTGATTTGAAACCATATCAAATGCAAACATTTTTCTGCTTTAGAGTTCCGCAGCTACTTCGAAAGATTAAATTGACCATGTTAGAGTAATGACACAATCAATAAATTCTATTACAGGGGCAAAAGTATTAAAAAGTTGCGAATATAAATGTAAAATAGAAGCTGCTTAGTGAAGTAACAAGGAAAGAGGGAAATATATTTGAACAGTAAAGTAAAAATGTAGAATAAAATAAATAATAAATATACATACTTATCTATGTTTCAAGTTTATTACTATTTTACCGGGTAATGCAAAACCGTGATAATTTTATTAACGATAATAAATGGTTTTTAAATTTTAAAATAATATTGCCGTGTTCTTATAGCAAAAATAGTAATTTTTAGCTTTATACAAATACTTCAATAAATGTAATATGAAACAAAACCTAGAATAAAATAATTGTTGATATCTTAAAAGTTATAGTCAAAACATTGTACTAGTATGTTTTTTGTTGACACCATTATTATTATCTATATGACATACATATAGTAAAAACTCTGAATATAAAAATCCATAAATTACATCAAAATTCATATCATAGCAGACTATTAAAAAATCAGCAAGCTCCAAGCAATGTCAACATAGTCAATCATAATTAATGTCATGTTGCGGTGTCAACAAAAAAAATGGAGGTTAGATAATTTATTGTATTTGTCAGTAATCTTATATAATATTGGTAAACCTCCTATGATTACCTCACTGTTAAAACATTACGTATGAATACTCTGGTAAGCTTAATTTAAATAAAATGTTTAAAACTACCACTAAAAAATGTATACAAAAAAAAAACAAAAACTAGATAACGATAAATATGATATGTTTTAGTATCATTAAATAACTAGTATCACATTTTCTTTAATGTTCTTTTTAACAAGAATATAATACAAAAATAAAAGTATCAAGTATCATAAAAATGCAAAAATTAGTATGAGTAAAAGCACAGCTATAGGGAAAATAATATAGATAGCCATCCGAGGATGACAAACTGATATCAAAATATTAGAATCAACATCATCATTCTTGAAACCGTGTCTAGTTGGTACTTCTACTATAACATGCTCGTCACTGAAAAATGGCACATCAAACTCACATTCAGTTTTATTTATACACTCTTTTGAATCAGACATGTTACCGTATTGGAATGTAGGCTTATATATATCGAATATTACATGAATATCATTACTAACAAAATCATTATCACTATAAAATAAATAGTAATAATAACCATCCTCTAATATATTATGCACAACTTTGAGTATAGTAGTTTTTTCTAGATAGTTAGTACTATTACACAGCATAGAATATGGAAAGAGCTCATTGATTAGCATATGATCTTGATAGCATTCATGAAGGTTGCTCTCAAAACTAGAAACTGATGCATCTTCAGGAGTTCTTGTTGTACCATTAAAAGCATTTCCACCATGATATACTCCAGCATCTAAAACTGTGTTAGGATTATGTAGAGGTGGGTTAGTATCTCTTTTGTGTCTCCCTTTGACTATATCTGTTCTGTTTCTTAAATCACTGCCTTTGCTTTCATCCTGGTCAACTTTCTTTAAATCAGTTATGTTATTGATTGTATCATCTAACCATTCGTCATCTTCATTGCTTGCGTTTCTGCTACGTACAATTTGTGGATCTAAATTAGGTTTCTTGATATCCTCTGGATTTTCTAATGTTATTACAACATGGCCTTCATTTTTTATTACAGGTTGATCTTTCTTATATTTAGTTCCTTCCAATATACCACATGTATTCAATATTCTTTCACCTTTAACAACCAATATTTTTGAACCTTCATATCGTGAGCAAGCCTTTAATTCAACTACTGCACCTTTGAAGAGGTAGAATCCCCAGTATTCCAAGGTGTCGTCTGGTAGTGTCATGGACTTTTTCAATCTAATATGTCTTTTTTTATTTGATAATTTCGGTTTACCCTTCATTTGGAACGCATTAAAAGTTGTGTTCATTTCTAAGGAATGTCTTTCACAAAATATAGACGATTGGCCTTTATGTATCTGAATAACATCTGAATCTGATACTCTATACATCACATCACCATACTTTAGATTTCTTAAATATAATGGCACTACTATTAATATTGTTGGTAAAACAGCTGTCAGCAAACAAAACGTTATTACTCTCCAGGATCCTTGCATCTTGCCTCCATCTGAAAAAAAAAATCATATGGTAACTATTCGGGAACTTACTAAAGATTAAAAATGTGTATGGAGATTTTTACAGGAACCACCTACAAAGACTGTTCTACAATTATATTAGAGTAAGCTTTGCTCTAACTGCAGTACTCACACTAAAGTTGCACAATATAAGCCTTTTATTTATTTACACAATTAACCATCCAAGGCATAGCAATGCAATCATGAGACGGGCTCGAGAGCTGTCCAGCCAGCCAGCAGGTTTATTCGCGGTGCCATTAATGTCTAGACGTTGTCGGATTTTTTTAATCGAAACTTGGTTGTCAGATGCATGCTGTGAAATATTTAAATACTAGATATTGCCAGCGGCTCCGCCCGCCCTAAATCGGTTATCGGCGTGGAACCCCTTATTAACTCATTAATTATTATACTTATGACGTTTGCTATAGCAAGCTGTAGCTATAGCTATAGTTTGTTTAGTCAATCAATCAATCAATAATCATTTATTTGCTTAAATATGGTTTATAAAAGAAGTTACAAATTATTTAGTTGATCACATATTTTGCTTAAATTGGCATGCAAATTTATTTTGATATTAATAAATTACCATGGTGATGAGAGTGCCAAGAGAATTTACATGAGAAAACAATATAAATAAAATAAAATAAAAAAAAGCAAATTCAGCTAAAGCATTCCAATAATAATTATAATTAGTTAATTTTTTTCCTTTTTATTTAAGTGAATATAAATAGATAATAAATAATTGTGATTTAAATCTTTATATTACTAAAATGTCAGGCAAATCACAAATAAAACTAATGTCATAATATAATTAAAATTATTTCACAATTCATAAAAAAAATTCTGATGTGGATTGATAAATTATTGTTATACACAAGAAAAAAAACAAATTTTTTTTTACTAGGAATTCGTATCTTGTATCCTAATTTCAAGAAGTCATTTAGTGTATAGTAGCACTTTTCTAAAGGTAGTTTTTGAAGTTTTGTTTGGAATCTATTCAACAGTAATTCTCTGATATCTCTGGGAATGCTAATAAATATTTTTACACACATAACTGTGCAATTTTTTTCTAGCAGGGAAGTCTTGCAGACTGGAAATATTAGTTTTGTATGGTCTCTTGTTAAACAATATTTATCATTGCTGTCTGTCTGTCAGTTTTTTAAATAGCTCGAGATTATTTTTTTACGAAGCGAATATGTATTTTTTATATTTATTTTATCGCCTACTCTTTTCAGGTCAGGACATTTCCTTTTGTAGTGTGAGAATTGAATATATTTGGTTTTTGATAAATTTAAATTCAGGTTATTGTAATTTAGCCAGTGAAGGATCTCATCAATTGTTTCATTTACAGATTTTTCATACAGTATTGTATTATGTTTTGGTATGATTACTGCTATGTCATCCGCGAATAATATACAGGGATTTTTAGTAGATGCAGGTAAATTGTTTATATATTATAAAAGGAACATTAAAGGACCTAATATACTGCCCTGTGGCACTCCTAAGGTTTTGTATTTGTAAGATGATTTGTAGTTTACTGTTTCCAGTTTGCTGTTTGTTCTTGATATTTCAACACTTTGTTCTTTATCTTTTAACTAACTTTTTAACGTTCAAGCGGTAGCACGGCGTGGAATCGACCGCGGTAACCCTATTTTCGGTCGGAATTTATAATTCGTATATTCTCATCACTCATGTTTGCCAATATTAGTAGCCTCTCATGGGTTCATTGTGAACTCAAAACAATAGATTGTTCCTTTCTGTAAACATTGCTTAATCTAAATAATATCTTTCGTTGTGCATGCTGCGTAGGTTTTGCAAAGTAAACGCGCGCCTGACGTCGTTGAAGATTCGCGCAACGCACTTCGTAAAATTGCTTTAATGTAATTTTTTGTAGGTTTTCTGCCATTTTTTTTTTTTATTCTTTCTAAAGGTAATGTGTTTAAGTACATTGTTATTGAAACAATTTATGATTTGTCTTTTTAATTTTTAAAAATTTAAGAAAATATAGAAATTAATGTTACTGATCTATAACAACTTATATCTAGTCTGTCTCCTTTCTTAAAAAGAGGTTTAACAATTAACTTTTTTTTTATTTCTGGAAACCCACCGTTGTAGAGAAAAAGATTAAGGAGGTATGTTAGGACATGTACTATTTCTTTGGCACATATTTTCAAAATATGAGTAGAGATGCCATCAAAACCTACAGACTTAGTTTTGTTGAGTGATGCTATAGTTTTCAGTACTTCATTTTCTATGCAGGGCCTCAAAAATAGGCTGTTACAGGTGTTTTTATTTTTATTTTTTGTTTTGTTTTATTGCTTACAGTAGGAATGGTTGACTGCTTAACTGAATTTTTTATAAAATGTTCATTAAATTTTTTCGCAATTACAACTAGGTTTTTTACAGAATTTCCATTGTTAGTCTATTATAATTTTTATGCCTTTATGTATTTCACTATAATTCAATACACAGTCAATGCTGCTTATTATATTCCACTTAGCTTTACATTTATTTTTAAATCTTTGCATGAATTTTTCGTTCACACATTTTTCAGAGTAATTTATACATGTTTTAAAAATTTCCATTGTTAGTCTTTATGCTTTTTATGCCTTAATGTATTTCACTATAATTCAATACACAGTCAATGCTGCTTATTATATTCCACGTAGCCTTGCATTTATTTTTAGATCTTTGCACGAATTTATTGTTCACGCATTTTTTTGAGTAATTATACATGTTCTTAATATTTTTTCGTATTTGTTAAGAGCTACTTTGTTATTTGTTGATTTATTTTTATAGTACTGAAACTTTAGCTTTCTTTTGGTCATACAAGATTTTTTTATTTCTTTGCTAATCCACATTGACGTTTTTTGCTGTGTATTGCTTTTTATTTTATGCAATAGCAAAAAAAAATTATAAAAAAAACAAAAAAATTAAGCTCAGTTATAGTTATTCCCGTGGAAATTTTTGAATTTTTCGGGATAAAAAGTAGCCTATGAGCTATTCCAGGATTTAATGTATAGATGAGCCGTCCAGTGGTTGAAGCCCGCCCTAAGTTTGGTTATTAGTGTGGAACTCCTTAATTAGGTACACTAATGTGCCAGTGGCTCCGCCTGCCCTAAATTCGGTTATCGGTGACTGTGATTTACTCCTTAATTACGCTAATGAAGTTTGCTATATCAAGCTGTAGCTATAGCTATAGTTCGTTTAAGCTCAGTTATAGTGATTCCCGTGGGAATTATGGGATAAAAAGTAGCCTTTATGCTATTCCAGGACCTAACATGTATGTATACCAAGTTACATCCCAATCCGTCCTGTGGTTGAAGCGTGAAAGAGTAACAAAAATCCAAACAAACTTTCACATTTATAATATTAGTGGGATGTATGAAACACATGTTGTTTCATGCTTTAAATAAAAGCAAAGTGGAAAATTAATTTGTTATTATTGTCCATGATTATGATAAAAATGATAAAGGTTATAAACATTTTAACAAATTTACATGATATGATATGATATATTAAGTAACAATTATTTCTTAAAAACTGATAAAAAACACTTTTTACACTAACAAGGTGTTAGATCTATTTTACAATGCATGTTAGGTATGTTTAGGTTTCGCACATCCTAGAGTTTGGTATATATTGTTTTCTACAAAAAGTTAGGTTACTGTTGATTTATCACAAAGAATCACTGACAATATGGCAGACACAAACAAAAAAATTACTGGCAGCTAAGACCGTATTAGGTAAGTATAGTCCACATCGTCAAAACTGCACCACTGTTTATTAATTAATTATTGCAAATATAAAGACAACTATAAATTCAAAGTAACAATAACATTCAGTACATACTGGAGGTCCTGAGTTACTACATAATTGCATATACTTAAGACAAAGTAACTTTAGTAGGGTTTTTTTTAAATCGATACCAACTGTAATTTAATAAGCTTCTAATTTTTGTACAACATAGCTTAGCGGTTGTTGGTTGTTTGACCTAGGGACGCTTATAAAAAGTTTTGCTATTATTTTGAAAAGACTTCAAAACAAAGAATTTGATGATGAAAATCAAAATTGGTGCAGTGGCTTTCACATTGTGGATTTTACAGTGCGATTCTACATTAAACTTATTTTGTGCAATGTGAGAAAGTTGAGAAATATTTTATCTTGAAAAGGCATAATTTGCATTCAACCTAAAAAAAAATTACAAGTTAATTGTTTATTATTTTACCAATTAGTTGCAAACAAATTGTAATTTACGTTTAATTTTTGTTTTTAAAAAGTACAAAAAACAACCATAAGCAAGTGGATGCTAAAAAACAAACTATTTTTTAAAGCATTTTCTAGTATAATGATATACTGAATTTGAGCAGCAACTAGATTTCTCAACACAATATGTTTGAAATTGTAGGAGATGATGGGATTGGATAGATCAGTAGTTAATAAAACACACTATGCCTCAGCTTAAAAAATCATAAAGAAAAGGGGGCATTGCACCTCCCCATCTTCATAAGGGGTGTTCTTCTAACCTCCTTGACCCTTCTTTAACTATAATGTTATTTGGCTCAGCTTAAATTCACAAAACATAAAGGGGGGACCTGTTAATTTAATAGGCCATAAAGTAGGTATAATTTTAATTAATATAGTTCCATTTATTTTGTGAGATACAAACGGCCTGAAAGTTTATATGTGAACCTTTCAATAAACCTACAGTACATCTGTCTTTTTGTAAGATATTATTCTTTTGGATACATACTCTGTTAGCTTAGAAATCGAGATCTACTTCTACTTGATCGATCAGGATTTGCACCAAAGTTTAGAGTTATTCAGGAAAGTTGAGGTGTATAATTTACGCCACTTTTATTTACTTTGGCTTTCCGACAGGTTTATGTATAAAAAAGCACATCACAGTTCCACTAATACGTACCCACTATCTAACCAATTATTTTCAATGAAATATAGCTAATGTACATACTCAACTCAAAACACTTGACACAAAAAAAAAAAACATAAGTTGGCACAAGAAGCTAAGGTATCGCATTGTGTTAGGTGTGATCTGTTCGCAAGATAATGCGTTTAATATGACAACACCATACTTTTAACCAAACTCTAATCTGTTTAATATGAGTTCATAATGTAGGAAGTTATAAAATAAACAAGAATAACTGCCACCTAACATTAGAATAGATCTCCTTCTCTAGACTTAACTTCTTAACGTCCAGACGCGGCATTTATCAGACCTGAAGCTCAGTTCAATGTGCATTTCAGCGGCAACGATTGTAGAAACATTACTTCTTTCCCCTCTGCCACACTCGCGCTACTCATCGCACTGCCGCCATATTGCACTCGCGCAATTAATCGTTTAGTCCTTTGACTCGCGCCAAAAAACCGACAAAACCTCTTCAAAAATTTACAGAATCAACAACAACAAATTACCCAGATATTATAACTTTTAGTAGCACAACAATTTAAACAAAAAAACTTACCTGATTCCAACTATGTAACTCGTAGGAATCACAACAACAAAAACAAGATAAAACAAACATTATTCACAATTTCAAAAGTGATAAATTTAACCCTTCCACTACTACTGTCGAAAATTTTATTGACTATTTTGAAGCCAAATGTAATATGTGGGGCAATGAATGTGATATATTAAAAAAAGACCTACTTATTGCATGCCTGATACCTGAAACATACCATCAACTAAAAATTGTATATACGCCTGATTTTGAGAGTACCTACTGTATATGACGATTTAAAATTGAGAGTGAAGTGACTTATTGATTTTTCGAACTCGACTAGAGAAACTGCAGAATCCCTGGAAAATTACGCTTACAGACTGAAAGAACTTAGCAGAGACTGCGGCTATGAAGGAGCCTTACTTGAATGTTAACAACGTGACCATTTTGCTACTGGCTTAAATCACGAACAGCTAGAAATCGAATTACGGCAAATATGGCCTGACCCACAAAAACAAACTTCAAGTAACAAATCAGTAGAAATAACTTTTGCTGAAGTTTTTAATGTAGCTTTGTCACGAGAAATAGCCGAAAATAATACAACACTACCTATGAATAAAATTAACATCAAGACAAGTAAACAGGATACAAAAAACAAAATTTCAACACTCCCAGGAAACTAACTCAAGGTCAATGTAGACGTTGTGGCAAATATGATAGACACAACTACAATGAATGCTCAGCTAAAAATCATATTTGCACGGAATGTGATTCTGAGGGACATTTTGAGAGCTGCTGCATGAAATGAGGCAGGGCATATTTATCAACGCAAAATCAAAAAAGAAACAGGGATAACACCTGAGATAAATCAAAATTACTCAGAATAAGCAACAAAAATAGCAGAAACCGAGATGTTAGCTATACTTCGAGATGTTAGCTATACTTCGCATTCTTCTGAGTTATCAACAGATAATAATGACTTAGAGGATGTTGTATGTAAAATAAACAACAAAATCACCCAATGTAAGCAAATCAATGTATGCATAAATGTCAGTAAATGTACAATGGATTGGGATCCTGGTTCCATATATTCAATAATAATTACAGAAACCAATGGTGCACTGGCTTTACAGAGGTCCTACACTGCAAGTTTACTGCAATTATACGCTTATAACCAAAAGGCCTGACTGAGGTACGTGTAGAATTAAAGAGAGAATAAACAATACTACCAGTAGTGGTTATGAAGAGGACAGACCCCTGATGCATAATTACAATGGAGTAAAACTTTTAACACGGACTTCCCAACATCTGTATATTTCATTAAAATAAACTCAGATAACAAAATCAAAAATGAAATACTTAATAAAATTATCAGGAAACATATTGGACTTTTTGATAACAAACTACGAAACATTAAAAATTATCAATTTAACATTCATATCAAGTCTTATGCTGAACCAAAACACTTAGCACCTAGACCTGTTTAATTAAGTTTGAAGAAAAATGTAGAAACTGAATTAGAACGTTTAGTAGAACAAGTTATCATCACCCCAGTTAATGCAAATGAAACACCAATAGAATGGGCAACACCAACAGTCAACGTACTAAAACCAAATGGACAAATAAGGATTTGCGGAGACTATCGAACTACTGTTAATCAAACATTGATTCAGCACATGCACCCTGTTCTTGTTGCATTATTCGATCAACTACGCCAACGTTTACCAAAAGGTGCTAAATACTCTTAAATTTATCTAAATAAAGCGTATTTATAATTTGAAGTCGCGCAAGACTCTAAAAAGTACCTAATCATCTCAACACACACGGGCTATTACCAGTACAATAGAATGCCGCCAAATCAACCGCCCCATCAATTTTCCAAAATTATTTGGAAAAACTACTGGAAGCTGTTTGACACATAGCAGTGAATTTTGATGACATAGCTGTGACAGGAAAAGATGACGAAGAACACCTAGAAAAACTTTCTAATGACTTAAAAAGATTACTGAAATTAAATATTTGCGACACCCTATAGACAAAAAGGGAGACCTGTAAAATCCAAAATCGAAGCGCCGGGTCCCGCCAAACGCCAAAGAACTCAGATATTTTCTTGGTCTTGTAAATTTCATTGAACGTTTCATACCTAACTGACATGGATTATGTGCAGGTTTACACGAATTAACGGGACATAGACAAAAATGGCAGTGAAAAGACAAAGAAGATGAAATATTTGAAAATCATTACTATATATAGTGACAGTCAATCAGCCATAGCAATAGCCAAAAACACAATACATCATCAAGAAACAAGGCATGTGGATGTACGCCATCACTTTGTGCGTGAGGTTGTGGAGTTAGGTCAAATAGAATTGAAATATAAGGAGACAAAACATATGTTGGCTGATGTTTTGACTAAACCACTTTTGATAGGAAAGTATGAGTGGTGTTTAACAGTAAAGGGTTTGAGCTTCGTGTATGTTGAGTTAATGACTATGTGTATGAGATTAAGGAGGAGGGTTAGAGCACAGAGGCTGATAATCTCAGTCCATAATAAAAATTCAAATAATAAAAATTCTACACAACTATAAAAAGAAATCTCAACTAGTAACTTGTAGACCTGTGACCACTGCTCGATTAAACAATTTTAAAGTTAATATTGAAAAGAAAATTCCATATTTACATTTCATGCATGATAATGCTAATAATCTTTATAATATTTTTTTTGATTTCTTAAGTAATGAGTTCGAGCAAGTGTTTAAAGTAAAAACTTTTAGGCCAAATAATAAAATGAAATTCAAGGACTGGGCTACTGTCGGAATACACCGAAGTCGAACTAGGTTGTATGAGTTGTATGAAATGAAACAATATAACCACAGTCCCACATTCACCAACTATGTCAAAATGTATTCAAAAATATTTAAAAAAGTATGCAGGGTTGCAAAATCAATACATTTAAGTAATAAAATTAAAAATTCTGATAATAAAAGGCCACATGGAATGTAATAAATAGTGAAACAGGAAAAATAAAACCGCGTGACAATCATTATTCACTTACTGTAAATTCAAAAATAATTGATTCAGATCTTGATGTCGCTAACTCTTTTGAGAAATATTTTACTGAAATGCCTACAATTACAACTAATGCATTAAATTCCTCTCCATTAGAATCAGAGTTACTTTTAAAATGTAATGTAAATAAATGCAAGGCTATATTTAAATTTGAGCATGTTACCTCTGAAGACATCATAAAGACATTTAAATTACTAACTCAGAAAAAAACTTGTGACCTATGGGGTATATCAGTCAAAGTCCTTAGCGGAATTATTGATATTATAGATCTTAGCCATAATATTTAATAAGTGTAAAATAATACCACTTTTTAAAAGTGGAAGTAAAGATGATCCTAATAATTTTAGACCTATCTCTATACTGCCTGCCTTAAGCAAAATTTTTGAAAAAATTATGTTCAATCAGATGCTTAAACATTTTAACTTAAATGGATTACTTCATCCTCAACAGTTTGGTTTTACAAAAGGGCATTCCACAACTGACGCAGGTGTTGCCCTTATACAGCATATATTTGCTGCTTGGGAACAGTCACAAAATGCTATTGGTATCTTCTGTGATCTATCAAAGGCATTCGACTGCGTGCAACATGAAACTCTTATAAGGAAACTGAGTCATTATGGTATTGCAGATTTGGCTCTTGAGCTTATCCGCTCATATTTGAGTAGTAGAATGCAGAAGGTTCAAATCAATGAAGTAAAATCCAATGGCTCTGAAGTAAAATTAGGAGTTCCTCAAGGTTCTATTTTAGGTCCTTTTCTATTTTTAATTTACATAAATGACTTGCCTTTCTTTGTGGAGAAGCTGTGCAAGATTGTAGGGGAGAGTGGGTAACAATGGATAACTTTTTTTCCAAGCTACACAAATCCCAAGTTTATGCGTAAATAATTAATCTATGATAATTAACCACAAGATATGTCCCTAATCTACAAAACCAGGTGCAATTATTGGTAAAAACGGCATAAATTTACAAGTTACAACAAGTTTTTTAAAAAATGGGAAATGATCCACTGTGACCCGAGGATGGGTCACTTTGGATCTTCTCATGGGTGACAGGGAATCGCTTGGGGTACACTGGATCTTTTAAAAAAAAGTTCAATAAAATACCAATTTTCTTCATAATTGTTTATTTATTTATATTCTAAGATAGCCTTCTATCACAGTCTTATCAAAAATTAACAAGTCTTTCAAATTATGCTGGTATAAAGAGACCTAAACTAATCAACATTTTGTTTAAATAAACAACAGTTCTTCTCCTTTCATTTCCACAGAGTTCTCTTCTCTATTCAAATAAACATATTTACTACTTCAGTAATCATTTTAATAAGAAATTTGTTAAATGCTAACTCAACTATTAAACATAAATACGAGTCGAGTACCTAATCATTAATAGGTTTTAAAAGGCCCAAAAACACCGACATCCAGTGGCTGTAGCTTTCCTGTGGAATGCGGTGGTACGGTTAATATGGTCACGCCGTTTTCTTTTGCCAGATTCAAGGCTTCTATGCATATGTGTGATTCGTGATTATCGTAAATAAGCAAACTAGGGTTGTCTTTGCTGCTGTTTGTGTGGGTTATAAAATGTTGAATCGTTTTCACAAAGAGTTCTGAGTTCATCCAGCCGGATGTGTTGGCTAGCCCTAAGGTCCCAGCAGGAGCATCCGCAATCATGTGTTGTTTAAAGTGCACCCTTGGGAATATCATGACAGGCGGTAGTGCATTCCCTAAAGCACTAACTATGTAACAAGTAGTTGTTAACGTCCCTCGTTCTGCGCTTGTAACCTTTGAAACCTGTCTTTGTCCTTTGGCTGCTAGCACTTTAGCACTTTTTTGCACTGTCATGGTATTCGTTTCATCTAGGTTAAAAACTCTGGTGCCATTACCAAAGACAGATTGCCGAGACATAACATTCTCTAAGTTATCGAAAAATAAACCACCATTGTGGCGGTTGAAAGATGTCGCTCGACTCAAGCTGCAGCCCTCGGGAGTTCATAATAATAATCTGTTATCTCTCTTTTTAAGATTATATAGATATTCGATACCTGCTAGTTTAGTTTCATGCCACTTTTCTAAAACTTTTTTGTTATTCAACAGTGCTACTTCATAAATCAGATTGCGAACGTCTGTGATAGTAAGTCCATAGAACATTTGACTGCTCTTAAGAATATACTCAACTATCTCCTTTTCTTCCGCGTCAGTAAATATCTTATGAACTGCATAATTAGGTGTTAGCCTCACTGGTTTTGCAGGATCAGGGTTTTTTGTACTCTTGACATGGTATCGATATAACGTTGTGTATGGAATAGCAGTTGATTTAGCCACAAATCTTATTGTTCGGCCATCAGATATAAGTTTTAAGGCGTTACTCATCTGTTCTTCAGTATGAAGACCGATATTGGTTTTTCGTACCCTATTGCGAGGCATTGTTACCTACGAAGAAGAACGAATCCATTTTAATTTTACGCTATTTATGTAATTTCCACTTGGGTCACACTGGATCACAGTCCGCTGTGACCCAAATGAAAATTATTCACTGTGACCCATAGGCCAGTACGACACAAAAAAAATATTCAAAAAATAACTACTTATACCCAAGCCAAAATAACATTACCCACAACGGATTTATCAAATAACAAGTTCAAAACATACGACTATCATTTATATTTATTAAAGGGTTGGGAATACGACAAATTTCTAAATTACGTAAAAAAAACTTTCGTACTTACCTACTGGTCTGCGTGTGACAGCACGTGATTCCGCTCGGCGAGCGCGGCGGCGACTAGCGCGTGAGAGGGGGGTATCGACGAGCAGTAGCCACGCGTTTGCTTGTGTGCGTAAAGCATCAGACGTAAGAATTATAGCGAATAATCCGCTGTGACCCGTGATCCGCTGTTACCCACTCTCCCCTACTATTTGCTGATGACACATCTCTTTTATTTAAAGTTGACAGAAATAAAACTAATTTTGACGACGTAAGTAGTGCGCTTTCTTAGGTTCTTCAGTGGTTTACGGCAAATAATTTACTTCTTAATGCGAAAAAGACTTAAAAGTGTTTGAAATTTATGATGCCGAATGTCAGAAACATAAGTACAAAATTATCCCTAAACGGAGAAGAAATAGAACTATTAGACTCAACAGTGTTTCTAGGTATTACATTAGACAATAGGCTGCAGTGGAACCCTCATATTTCAGTTCTTGCAGGAAAACTCAATTCAGCTGCCTATGCAGTTAGGAAAGTTAGGCAGCTTACAGATGTTGACACTGCTCGCTTGGTCTACTTTAGCTATTTCCATTCCGTCATGTCTTATGGCATTTTGCTTTGGGGTAAGGCAGCTGATATTGATACAGTCTTTATTTTGCAAAAGAGAGCAGTACGGTCAATTTATAAATTAGGACCTCGAATTTCTCTTAGGGAACTATTTAGGGAAATTGATATTTTAACTGTTCCTTGCCAATATATCTTTGCTTCTATAATGTATGTACTCCAAAATTGTCACTTATTTGCAAAAAATAGTGACCTCCACAGTGTTAATACAAGGAATAAGGATAAATTGCTAGTTCCAAAATGTCGTCTTCAGAAGGTACATAGCTCTTTCGCAATACAAAGTATATTTTTCTACTATAAAATTCCAGAACATGTGGTTAATTTACCCTCAAATAAATTTAAAATATATGTCAAAGATATTTTAATGAAAAAAAGCTATTACAAAGTTGATGAATACATAAATGATAAAAATGCTTGGAAAAATTAGAACTTAATTGATTTGTATTGGGGCATTTGAAATATTATTTTTTTAAATTTAAAACATTGTATATTATGTTATTACCTAGTGTAAGGCTATATTGTATTTTTATATGATGTATAAAAGATTAACTAGTGAATTTATTGCCGTTGCTGCTCGGTAGTAAAGCATTGCGAATCTTCCAATCTTTTCCTCTTATATTTTGTTCCTTTACTACACACATTGTAACTAGTACAATCGAAGTTTTATTGGAGTTGCTTGAGTGTGTCATGCTCTCTCAAAGTGACTCTGCGGTGGTGGCGTGTGTGTCGGGTCGTTACGTTCCCTAAAACATGGTTGAGCGGAGCGATGGCTGATTCATGTGTCATACTCGTGAACGGGTGCCGCCTGTGGAGGCTGGTCTGCTCTTGCAAACTTCTTGGTATTCTTAGTATTTAGTCTTACTTTTTTGTTTTCTTTATTAATACTGTAAGACATTGATTATTTCTTAGTGATGAATACATAAACTGTCTTTTGTTTATATTAGATACTTTTTTATGTTGTGCTTGTGCTTTATATTTCATGTTTTTTTATGTTTGTAATGGAAAGTGTCCTTTTATGATAGGGAGGGCATTTTCCAATATTTTAATTGGACGCTGTAAAAGAAAGGGAGAAAAGAAATGCCCTTGCTGAGTTTCTTGCCGGTTCTTCTCAGTACAAGGTCTCCCGCCCTGTAGACTTACGAACCGATGGCGTAGTGACATTCATAAGTGCTCAATTATTGTAGCCTTATCTGAATAAAATTATATTGAATATTGAATATTGTGCAAAGAGGATGTAATCTCTACTGTGACATTTTTATTAGAGTGACTTTTGTATTTTTTGTGTAAATTATAATCAGAGAAAATTATATTTGGGTTTAATTGGGTATCTAGTGTTTATTTCCAAGAGCCACTGTGCAACTGTATAGTGCATGCAAAGCATATTTAATATAATAAATAATAAACGTAAACTAAACAGAACTAATCACCTTCCAAATCCTCAGAGTTCACACTGGTGCTTAGTGTGTGTACCCTGTAACCCTGAGGTGCGTTTATAAAACCAACTCGTGTTAACCCTTGAACCCTGAGAGCAGGATAGCAAATATATCCTTCTACAGTACAGAAGTTTCTCAAAAGTAAAAGTTGCGCATCACTTTCAACGTCTATGGTCTCCACCCAGAGTATGCAATACAACGATGTTCGCGCGATTCTGCACCCATCCTATTGGGATACCAGCCCACTTATTCAAGTTTGTAAAAACCATCTGGTTCCGAAATGGCTTTGACATGCATTGTCCAAACTTTACGTTTTAATGAAAAAATGTGTAGTATTTTTAATCACTTGAATCGCCCCCCTGATTATTGGCATCGCATGGCTTGTTCGCGTGATAATAGCGTGGCCACGTTCTAGGACAACACCTAGAGGTTTTGGCGTTATGCTATTCCTCGCTGCAGAGTTATCAACAAAAGTGAAGGGACCAAGGTAGCTGCTGGCGCCATGCGTTCTTATGATGTTTAGGATATCATAGCAGATTCTTTTTTATCCCTAAGTTCTCAATACCTACTAGAACCTTAATAGTTTTGTTATTTACCAGAACTGTTAACAGTTACAGCTAACAGCTGCTGCCTACCACACGCACGGTCGATTTGATCATTCAAAAATGTACCTATTCGATACACCATCATATTATTTTGTTACTAAATTATCGTCAAACACTCAAAAATGTTCGTTCCACCTTCCACGTGTTGAGAGACAGTTTGTGAGTGTTCAGATGTTGGTTCGTATTGCCCCATCACTCCAGTAGCAGTGTCAAGCAGTCCAACTGTTTGTCCAATAGTCTAACTTGTCGTCCAACCTTCCACGTGTAGAGGGGTACCTACCTAGTTCGTGAATGTTTAATGGTATTGGTTTGTGTTAGCGCGCAAAAGCGAAAGTCTGTTTAAAAAACTTAGAATTACGACTTTGACATACTTATACATTTTTGAAGTTATAAATTTTGTTGAAAAGCATCCACATTTGTTTCCCAAGGTGGTTGATGACAGAACCCGTGACTATCTCTGTCGGGATCCAACTAAACTCAAATATACTGTGTGTAATACATCGCTCTATGAAAAAAATTGTGCGGTAATGTGCATTAAAGTATACAACACTCTACCAAAAAGTTTTCGAGAATCACCACTACGTAAGCTTCAAATAATATTAAAAAATAAATTAGTTGAAAAAGCCTATTACAAACTGGATGATTTTTTTAAGAATCGGAATTTAAACATGATATGAACGTATTATTTGATTTAATTTTATAAGTTGACATTTCTCTTTTTAATTCATTATTGTTATTTATCTACTGTGCCTAATTTATTTTTGTGTGTGAATTTTTATTATTATTTGACATTTACTAATTTGCCAGCATTTGAAGGGTAGTGAGTCTTGTGTAATTATTGTGAATAATGTAAAATAATAACTCACTAATAAATTGTACAGTGTAATCATATATTTGCATGCTCTCTGGCCGAAATATGTTTGAACTTGAATTATATTACCATGTTTAATGTAACTACCATATTTCTTGCAAATAAAAGATTTCTGATTTCTGATCGCTCCATTCATCCTGTACCTATTTCATCATCAGCTCAATGCAGTCAAGCAACGGCACCGACTCTATAAGGCTTGAAGGAGCTTAATGTTATAGTGTTCGGGGGGCTACTTTATTGTTTTACCAATAAAATATTGAAAATGATTTCTCGGAATCCGCCCTCTACCAATCCAATACTTCATTGCTCTCTCAAATTGTGCCACTTCGCTTGACCACGCTTTGCACCCAATCGCTCCTAGCAATTTTGCGTAGTCTTCAAGCTTTGCGGTATGGACAACGTAAACGTGACGAAGCTCCTTAAATCTTGCCCAACCCAAATGGATCCTCCTTTCCTTCCTCTTTATCCTTGGCCGCCTTCTCGTAATTGTATTTTTCTGAAATATCTAAGCATATTTTTGAACGATTGGCAAAGCATATTCTGATATCAACAACGACAACATAACTGAAACAAACGACTGGCAGCTGTAGTCCAAGGTCCAAGGTAGGTACAAGGGTGCCAAAGGAGCCCTTTTACTAAGCATACATTATCTGGCGGTCTGTTTGTCAGCCATGGCTGTCTGTCTGACTGCCCAACCTTTAAAGGGCTCTATCTTTAACAGAAAATGTGCTAATATAGGGTTTTCAAATTTATGAATCTCCGATCGACAAGTATATTTTTTTTAATGTATGTCCACTGATTTCACCGTCAATTGTGAAATGATTTCAAAAATCCTTTTTTATTCGAAAGAGTACGTTCCTGAGAAAGTTCTATATTGATGAAGTAGATTTAAAACTTATACTTTTACTTTTTATTTTTTACTTATAATTCATGTTAATTTTGAACTGGTGAAACGCGCCTTTTATGTTGATGATTGTATAATGTTTTTTTTAAAAGTATGGATGTTATTAGTGTACGAAAAAAAGCAATTCGTCACTCAAAAGCAAAAACTAAAAACTTTTCAACAAAAAAAAAAACATCCGGCTTCAAAAAGATGCACTACAAAGGTAAAAATAAAACTTATTGCCAAAATCTAATCTGAATTACCGTTTGAAGTTTGTGTTATGCAAGTGGAGTGTGTTTTAAACTGTCAGGTGTCTATGTACATAGACACCGACTTCAAACTGTGTTTTGTTTGAATAAGTTTATCCAGATTATATTCGCCAGATTTTTAACCCTTTAAACTATTTTTTGTTCCCGAATTTAAAATAAATGGTGTGTGCTGGGTGGAAAAACAGATTTAGCTCCAATGTAGATATCATGCACGAAACGCATGATGCATGAAATCAAAGTCTATTTTGAAGGGTTGCCACAATCGTATTGTATTGAAGAGATTGGTAAGCAAAAGAAACGCCGGGTAAAGTATATTAAGCTAGCAGGAGACTATGTTATTATAAATGAATAATAACTAATAACTTTTACATAGTTTTAATTCCTTACATATCTATGATTTTAGCAGCAATAACATATTTTTTTTAATTTTTTCTTGTAGACAAAGGTATTGACGCATACATCCGACGATCGCTAAGGAACGCCAGACAAGCAGTAGGACGCTTTCAGTCTTACTTTCTAAAGTGAATTGAAATAAAAAATAATGTTTACTTGTAAATGAATAATGTTTGTATCTTTTTGAAGAAAATCTTCGAAACAAGCTTATAGCCCCGGCTCCGGCCGCGTTAAATTCTGTTATCGGCGGATTTCTACGGCTAGTCTTTGACTATAGTTATAGTTAAAGTTTGCTATAGCATGCATAAAGTTAGCTGTAGCTATAGTTAGTTACTAGATATCATTATTCCTGCGGAAACTTTATCAGTATAAAAAGTAGCCTATATGTATTTCGTCCCCTCAATAATCTATGTGCCAGAAAACAGCTAATTCAATAACAAACAAACAAACACACTTTTACAATCATTACAGTATATTAATGTTAGGATTAGGATAGCATTTAAATTCTGTCTTTAAAAATAATCATTTTGCTACCCAGAGACTTGTCCTTAGATTTAATGTCGGTGTTTAAAATTTTAAGGAACCCAAATAATATTACCCAAATAATATTACCCAAATAAATGTTAACCAATTTTCTTAACTAAAAATTTATACTATTTCACCAAAAATACTGTTGCAAATGTCTAGAATAAACTGACAATGTAGTATATTAAGACGTGGCTGTATGGCTTAGACCATCCGCAAGGAAAAATAAAAAAAAAATACTTTACCTTGAGAGACTAATGACGCATTTTAGTCACCCCTCTACGCTGTAATAGAATAAATAGGTAATGACACACTTTTTGAGCATGAGAAGTGAAAAAAGAATTATTTTGATTCCCTGTTAACTCTTCACTAGAATTATCACTCTGCCTTCTATTTTCAAAATTGAATTCAAACAGAAAGATTTGCACAAAGATAAAGTTGTGGCCTAGTTACAGATGTACATTTTTCAGATTAAATTCTATTGGAAAGGTGTTGGCTTATTAAAGGTACATTGTCCGTAGTAGAATTAAATTTTCAATAAGTAAATTAAGTCCTAATAAGTAATAAAGAAACATATAAGCTAAGAAATATATTACAATTACAAATGTTCCTGCTTTGTACGTACATAAAATGTGCGGTACCAACCAAACGTGTATAAGATTTTAACAAATAAAAATCATCTCATGTTAAGTAAAGTATTTTAACTAGGTACTTACTGAAATAAGAATCCATGTTAGAAAATTTTGTCTTAATTAAGACTACCACAATTTGGTATGAATTGTGTGAACAATGTCATTGAACTTGCTACTTAACTTGGAAAAGAGATAAGATATAATTTAACTAAAGTGGTCAACTAATCACTGTTTCACTGTTTCACTGTATAACTGCCTATAATAGACTAATCGCTTTTATGTCTCATTCTCTACTTGTAATCAGAAACAACGGAAATGTTTTTGCGAAAGACAAACAGATAATTAAAATCTAAGCAATAAAAAAACTATTTACTTAATTTCCATTGTCACACTTGTTATAAAATGACTTACCTCTATCTTTATTTTGGACGAACGTGTACTGATAATTTGTATTATAGTATGTGCTAGTTGATCTTGGTAGCTGATTATTAAGATTCATTTTTTCTTATTCATAAAATAAATACTCCAGCTTAAAAGCACGACTTCAACACTTAACCAGTGCGTGAGATACTGGAGTAGTTGGTAATAACGACGTCTGTCCGCCGTACGTTAATAAATGGACAAAAGATAAGGATATCGTATCAGGTACTATTTATTTACATGTATAGTTAGGTTTGTTATCACTTTATTTTTCTCCAAGAGTAATAAGTTATGAAAATAGTTTATCGTCATGATTATTGCGATTTTGTCAGAATTGTTTATTTATCCTTGTAAAAATTGTACTAGGTACTTGTTTGCATTTTTGAAGAATTATCCAACGATACTTATTTGAAGTTTTATGATGTCCATCCGTCCAACCGTCCGTATGTCACAACCATATAATTTCACTGTGTGTTAAATTATTTTTGAAAACAAATCGGTGCAAAACCGGACCCATCTTTCCGTATAGAAAAAAGTATACGTAAATCGGGAAAAATAATTAAACCGATTTTTAGTTGAATTTAACCGGAAAGGGGTGGGCCAGAGGTGAAAAAGGGTGCAAAGAGGTTTTAGCGATTTATGGCTAAGTATTGCTTTTAGAGAAAAATGACAAATTAGAAAGTGTGAAGTGAAGTGTGTGTGTGTGAAGAGCTAACAGACAGACCGAGTTACTTTTACATTTATAATATTATTAGTATGGATGAACATAGATGTTTTTACAGCCTACCTTTAACCGATTTTAGGGTTCCGTATCCAAAAGGTAATTAGGGAGAACCCTATTAATAAGACTTAGCTGTCCGTGCGTCCGTCCGTCCGTCTGTCACCAGGCTGTATCTCATGAATCGTGATAGACAGTTGAAATTTTTACAGAAGATGTATTTCTGTTTCCGCTATAACAACAAATACTAAAAAACAGAATAAAATAAATGTTTAAGGGGGCTCCCATACAACAAACGTAATTTTTTTTGCTCGATATTGATAACAGCAACAGGTATCCGCTTAAGATATTCACAAAATATTTAGTTATATAGTCACTTTAAAAATAAATAATGAAATAAGAATAAAACAAATATTTATGGTGGGCTCCCATACGACAAATGTGATTTTTTTGCCGTTGTACAATGGTACGGAACGCTTTGTGCGCGAGTCCGACTCGATTTTTATTATATTTCTTTGTTTCTTTGTCTAAGGTTGTCTGGAAAAGTTGCCTACAGAGGGTAGCCTGTTGTACTATTTTTAATTATTGTTTAAATGTTACTTTTTTGTGTTTTGGTCTACAATGTACATAATTTAGTATTGAAGGTGTATTATGTTTATAATACAATATTTTACTAGAAGTAATAATAATGATTTTTTTTAATTATAATTGTATATAAAATGACAAAAAATCCATAATAGCAAAAATATTATTTATAAATACGTTTTTAACTTTTGAAGTTAAATTTTTATTTAAAAAAAAAAGGATTTTAAGTTTTTTGCATATAAACAATGTTTATCCAATTCAATTATAAATTTTTATTTTATTTAATGAAAATATACATCCTTGCGAAGAAAATGAGACCCTATCGAGCTCTGTCCGATAAAAAAAAATAGATTTTTCATTCAGCTCAAAAAGAGTAATTTTTTTGCAAAAATTCTATCTTAAAAACTAATCAACTTTTTACAAAACAAAAATTCTACTTTTTTGTAATAAGAAATGAAACGCTTTATCATATTTTTAAAGTTTCCCGTTTTTTTTTCTAAAAAAGAAAAATTAAAATCAAAAAAACGGTTTTAACACTTTACTCGTTAAATTTGAAGTTAGGTCATAAAATGGTCAGTATAAAAGCTATAGATTTTTATATTATCTACAACTTTCTCATTTGACTTTTTCTCTAAAATCAATACTTTAACCACAAATCACTAAAAACCACTTGACACCGCTTTTCACCCCCATCGTACCCCTTTCCGGTTAAAGCTGTTTTAATTATTTTTATACGAAATATATTCTTTCAATACCAAAAGATGAGTCCGGTCTTGCAACGAATTTTTTCCTTAAAAATATTATTTAACCTGGACTATTATATAGAGTACTGCTGCCATCTCTGGGCGGATGCACCCGGATACCAGCTTAGCCCTTTTGTCTCGGTTCAACGACGGGATGTGAGAATTGTCGACGATCCCAAACTTACTTGCGGTATCGAGCCCTTAAGTCTGAGGAGAGACTTTGCCTCCCTGTGTGTGTTCCACCGCGTGTACAATGGGTTGCGTTCTGAGGAATTGTTCGTAAGAAGCCCACGGCTACTTTCTACCATCGCTCCAGTCGCCATCGGCAGGGAATTAATTCTCACACTTTAGAACCGAAGTGGTCGCGTACAGTGCGGTTTCAAATAAACTTCCTCCCGCGAAAGCTTGGGTTGTGGAATGCCAAGGTTTTCTCCAAGGACTACAGTATGTGGTTCTTCAAGAAAGTTATTAGATTTCTGAAGGGTCGGCGGAAGGATAGGCTACGGTGGCCGCTTACCATCAAGCGGACCGTAGGCTTGTTTGCCACCTTAGTGGTATAAAAATAAAATAAAACGCCGTACGCTTCTGTAATGAAATTCCAAAACAAAATTTTTAGAGTTGCTCTCTATACAATGAACTGAAGGATAAAATTTATTTTTCGCTTTATTTCATTGTAAGTGACGTACCTACATCGGATTTTTTTTATTCTTATGGTTTTATCTTAAGCCTACAAAACTGTGAGATAATCGAACTACAAACTTACACAGAAGAAATTTTTTTATTTGATCATTATCTTGTTTAAACACTTCCTGTTCAAGCTGGATCTATTTATTTATTATCTACTAGTTTTTCCCAGTGTTTTCGCCCGTGCCACTTATTCTACATATATTACTTTTATTCACAGACCTAGGATTTTTATGACATCCAATATATCTATGGTGTTACCCGCTCGGTTTGACTTGTTCCATTCCATATCTTAATTTTTTCATTTAATTAAAATATTTTTGGGCATTACACACTGCGCCATCTGGCCCCAAAGTAAGTAGAGCTTGTGTTATGGGTACCGGTCAACAGATACAAATACATATGTAATCCTTTTTTTTTTGTTGATACATACATAAATACACCCTGACTCAAGACAAACACAAATGTTTATCCAGTGCGGGAATTGAACACTTTCAAAGGAACTTCCTCCCACGATCGCTAAGGTAGCGGTATGAGCTCCTGCCAAAAGGGTTTCTGTATGAACTACAGTATGGGATTTTAAGCAAGAAGTGATTTGATTCTAAAGGGGTCTGCAACGCGCGAATAATGCCCCTAGTGTGTAACGTCCATTAGTTTCTGTGACCACTTGATATTAGGCGGACCGTAAGTTTGCCTGTTTACTTGCTACAAAAAAATATATTTAAAAACAATAAAGTATGTCCGTCTTTATATTCCACTAAGATCAAATAATATACGAACAGAAACCTATGTACCCTACAAAATAAAGCTTTATTTGTTGAGCATGCTTAGTTATAATATTAAGTTACGCACAGTAAGGCCTATGTAATTTCGTCACAAAATGCAATAGTACTAGATTTCGTGGATTTTAATGTGAATAAAGGCGCTGCGACAAACTGGAAGGGTCTAACAGATGAATGATGACAATAAACAACTTAAGCGTTCCGTTTTGCTATTTGTTTATGGAACCGTAATGTAAAATATGTCCTTAACTAACTGCGTGTTTTACGAATTAATAATTCTACTTCATTCAATTATGATTTACCTATTTGTCTAATATATAAATGGGATTAAATATATTGACCACCAAAAAATAATTTGACACCCTAAGCTCTCTTACCAAAAAAACGAAAAAAAAAGTCTCAACTCAACAACAACAAAAGTTACAAATGGTTTCAGCTGTTTTAGTCATGATTGCACTTTAAATTGTATTCAAGTACCAAATGTAGTAAATGATCACTAAATCTTAGTGAGCAAATTAATGCGCTATAACTACCTCAATAAACCACTATGATTGCCATTAAATGTAGTTATGTTACCAAATAAAGTATAATTACGCCAAGTTAAGTTAAATCTTGCGTCTTACAAGCCTTTCCCGCTCGACTCTCGGATAACTTAGTCGCCCGACACAGGAGCTTATTCGATACACAAGTCTAACTTATCTCTCAAAACTCGTCAATGTAGTACATGTAAATGAGGACATCCGGGAGAGAATTAAAGTTACCGACATAGCTCGCAGAATTAGCAAGCTGAAGTGGCCACATCTGTCGGAGAACCGATGGCCGATGGAGCAGACGTGTCCTAAAGTGGAGACCGCGTATGGAAAGGCGAACCCTGGGACACCCTCAATGGATGCGGAAGGCAGAGGATCGGGAGGCTTATGTCCAGCAGTGGACCATCATGTGCTGATATGATGATGAACAATTGATTGAATAAAACACTCAAGAGAAATAATGTTTTTGGTAGTGGTTACTTAATTTAGACTTTAAAGTTCAGACTTTAGTGAACATTTTACAATAGTGATAGGGTCAAACTTTAGGAGTTCATTAACTATGTTTAATACTTACAAAATAATTGCGGAGAACCAATTTGGTTTTGGAACTGGTATATCAACAGAAGATTCCGTACTTGAACTGACGGAAACAGTAGCAAAAAAAATTAATCAAAAACTTAAAACGATTGGTATATTTATAAATCTTTCCAAAGCCTTTGATACTGTCTTTGTACCTATTTTAATTAAAAACTTGAATAAATAGGTGTCAGGGGCAATGCACTTGAAATTTTTAAAAGCTATCTTTCTGATCGTTCGCATTGTGTCAAGATTGATGAATACATTAGTAAAGATGAAGTTCTCAATTTTGGAGTGCCGCAGTGTAGTGTCCTTGGGCCTATCCTCTTCTTAATATATATTAATGAGCTATGCAAACTACCCCTAGCATCTTGAAAAATTATAACCAACGCCGATGACACAGTTTTGCTTGTACAGGGACGAAACTGGATAAAGACTCGAAAATACGCAGAATCCGCATTACGTTATGTAATGGCATGGTTATCATCTAGTTTGTTGACTTTGAACATCGGTAAAACTAAATTTATGCCCTTTCTCCGAACCCGGCCTCAATACCAGTTAGTTTACTTTGTAATTGTATTAAAATTGAACAAACACCCACTTTGAATTACTTAGGGGTTTGGTTAGACAGCAAATTATGTTGGAATGAACACATCAAAGTCACCATTTCAAGGGTCAGAAAACTTATTTATGTTTTTAAAAACCTTAGAACAAACAATCATAGACTTTCCTACCCTAAAAACTGTTTATTACTCACTAGTACAATCAGTTGTAACATACTGCATTACAGCGTGGCGTAACTCAACAAAAACTAATTTTTTACGCTTGGAAAGAGCTCAAAGATTTGTTCTAAAAGTGATGACTTGCCTGAAAAACTAATACATAACCAAAAATAATATCATTATGATTCCTTCTTTCTATGCATGCACTCACACACACACCTAACCGCACATATCCACACACAATCTTACACACACACACACACACCCACACTTGTTTGACCCCCTCCCCCTCCCCCCCCTAGCCTGACATGAGTTGGCATATTTTCGGGATAAATTAGTCATATAAAACGTACCTATTCGGATCGCTCGCATGTTTTACTGCTACTACACTGCACCGTTTTTCAACAGTCGTTCGTCCAACCTTCCACATGTAGTTCGTAGGTGTTTTGATGTTAAGTTGTGTTGGCGCGCCACTGCTTCAGTAGCAATTTTGTACGGTCGCCAATACAGGATCGACTAAAGGTGCGTACAGATAATTTGCAATGCAACATTTCCCGTACATTTTAATGTGTTCGCGAACCCACAAAAAACAATTACGCCCACGCTACGAGCATTCGCAGGGCGCGCGTTCTGCCTATTGTCGGCGTTTTTCGACGAACGCTTTGAGTGCGCGCAGTGTAATCTGGACGGCTAATTCGCGGCGGACCTGCCTACTGCCCGCGACATTTGAATTGACGATTGTAAAAATGGATGGAGATGACGACTAGGACTTTTTTTATACACTGGTGTAATAAAATAATTGAAACACCAATGTAGTCATGTACACTTCAAAATTAAACGGCTCCATGGCGTGCGTGCTGAACCCTGCCAGGAATTGCCGTTGTTGTAGCGCGCAGTGAAGGACCGTCCACATATCTTCTTGTTCATCATTCATCATCATCATTGCATCTTGTGTTTCAAATAATCTGTACCCACCTTAACAATCAACTGTTCGCCAAACCTTTCACAAGTAGAGAAGTAGTTCCTCAGTATTTGCTATTGCAAGGCCGTGTTGACACGCGATCATTTTATTTTTTATCTACTAGCTTTTGCTCGCGGTTTCGCTCGCCCGTAATTCGGTTATCGGTGTTCCGATTTAAACGGCATCTTCTAAATTATAGAAAGAATCCGACTAACGCTTGACGTTGTTTTCAAGTAACCTATGTTCTTCCCATAGACTCTAACTATCTCCATGCTAATTTTTCCCTCGGTTCGACCCGCCCTATATTCGATTATCGGGGTAGGATTTACACGGCAACCCCGCGGGGAGCCCTTGAGCTTTGAGTGCTATATGGGCTGAGACTCGTTCAGAGTTGCATCAACCAACTGCATAGTCAGTCAGAAAAAAAAAATAATACTTTTGCTCTTGATTTTGATACATGACATTTTCAACCTATTTTTCAATACGGGAAATAACACCCAGCTAAAAATTTTGCCAGATCTTGCCACGTTTATAAGCTATTTCGAGGGTCATTATCACAAATAGATTGGAAGTCCTCTTGCCTTTATTAAACGATTTTCAACCACTTGCATAGGGGGGCACTATAGCACATTCAAACATTGAGGCAGACTATACAAAAGGTGTCCTCGGACATCAGCCCATGTGTCAAGTCTCTGTGGACTATGAGAATGTTGACAGGCAATGCGTCAAGGTGTTTGAGATGTTTGTGTGATTCGACAACGAAATCAGTTCTACAAAACAGTCAAACATGACCTATCCAGCTACGAAAAGGAGTGAACCCGTTTATCACGTCCTCGAAACTGTTTACAATCGCACTGATGTCTTGATAACTGGAAAGGACCGGGCTGTAAACAGCGAGTAAATCTCACATCTACAATTTTCTGACGATGATGTTATAGTGCAGTTGGGTAAAAATCATTTTGAAAAATCATCAATCAATCAATCAATCATTTAAATTGGGCAGGATTTAGGAAGCTTTGTCACGTCTTTACGTCGTCCATGCAGCAATGCTTTTACCTGCTCTTTCAAGACAAGAAGTCCATACTTATGTTATAAATGCTGTCTGTCTATTTTTCTCACATAGGCTACTTGAAAACATCAAGTGTGAGTCGTAATTTTTCTATAATTGAGGAGTTGCCATGTAAATCCTACACCGATAATCGAATTTAGAGCGTTCAAAATGTCATGTATCAAAATCAAGAGCAGAAGTATTATTTTTTATTTCCGACGGACTGCAGTTGGCTTGTCGCTCTTGGGGTCGTCCCTTCGACCAGTGTGAGCCTCAAACCCGAAGGTGAGTCAGCGCCAGGAAGGGAGTTCCCCGTTAAGCGGTTGCAATTGCGAGAGAGTGGGGGCGAGAGCACCCCGGCACTCTTTGATACCTCGTGTATCCATTTGTTCGCCGACGAACCTGGGGACGTGGGGGATGCCCTATTAGGAGAGATCATTTAGACTAATCTCGCTATTATAGCGAAATCGTCGTCTGGGGCCGTTAGTCCGTGCCGAGGCTGCCTAACAATAGTTTTCCGACCGTGCCACGCCTACGGAGTTTTTCCATATGAATAATTATGAAGTAAAGTGCCTACAATGCCATTTTTGCCGTATGAAAATAAATTTTTATACGTAGTCTTTATGATAAGTCATCTTTGTTGCCAACATTGAGATAAATCTAAGCTAATTAAAAAATTTAAACAGCAACGGTTCATCTTAATTGCTTTACTATTTACGTCAATATTACTAATTATAATTCAGTTAGGTACCTATTAACAATCTGTCGACAACATTTAAAAATAATGTACTATAATAACCTACTCAATGTTTATCACCTAAAATAGACACAGTAAATTAATACAATTAAAATGCATTATAAGTCGAATTTATCTTGTATAATCAAAATTATCTTTTTTTATTCTGATTAAGTATACGCTTTATCTTCTTACTAAAACTACCTATAATCTTTTTTACGACTTACGTATATGTCCACATAACGTGTATAGATACTTTGCTTTTCGTATTTACCTTAAAATTGTTTGGCGTGTTAAATTAATGCTAAATGGTAACTTTTTAGTTTGGAAGCAGCGCAGTTGATTGCATAAGTACCTAGACGACCATGTTATCAAATAAGATTTTCTCACATCGTCGACAAGATGCTGACAGTAAGTAAAAGTTAATAATTAGTTAAGGGTACCATAGGCTTTGCGAGTGCAATATGGTTCAGAGCTCTGTGGTATTTACTTAAATCAATATTTGTGATAAAAACGATGGCCGTAGGTACAGATGCGATGTGGGACTGCGGGAGGAAGGGATTTACGCAATGGGTTACTTGGTGCCATTACTGCTCCACCGGGCTTTTGGTGCGAGACTCTGAAGGAGTCATATAGCGCCCAACGCTCAAGGGCTGCTCGCGGGGGAGCCTCGGCGGAAGTCCAAAATGGAGCAGCGTTTTTTTTTTCATTTGTTATAATTTTTAGAATTGTTTTTGGGTTCTAGATGTAAAGAACATGAAAATTTCGTGCCAGTAACGCAGCATGAAATGATCTGCAATAAAGCGGAGTCCTTTAATTCAGGTACTAGTGACGTGACGAACGAATTCAGGAAACAAACAATACTAGACTTTTTATTCTGATCGAGAGAGAGATCTATTCCTTTGCGTTGAATTTGATTCCTCGCACGTAGATGCTGAGACGAATACAGAATACTTTTATCCGAATAAAGAGTTCCCACGAGGGTAATTTTTTTTGGGTGATATCGTGAAAAATACCTATATTCACGTAACAATGGAGCAACAAGATAACTCGGTTTTCAGCTCAGAGGTAGTTGTAGCAACGTAGATGGACAAAGAATACTTTTAACTTTTCGTAAGGTCTCACAGCAATGGATTTTTCCGCAATTAAAATGCGGGGCACTATCCCTTTTCGTTGCAACGAGTTATATTTTAGCATAGGGGTAGCTGGGGAGCTTCAATAACATGGAAAATTTTTGTTCCTATTCACCAAGGAGTTCCTCTATAGCAGTGGTTCTTAACCGGTGGTACTCGGACCACTGGTGGTCCCTGGAAGCTTTAGAAATGGTTGCTAAAGTTAAGTCACATGTGGATATAAATAAAGATACCACAAATAAACGGGGCAGAACTGAATACTTTATGATCGCACCGCCGACGCTAAAAACCACCTTTTTGAAAAGTGTTAGAGGTAGTTGTAGGAACGTGGAAATGGACAAAGGATACTTTGAACTGTTCGAAAGGTCCCACAGCAAAGGATTTTTCTGCAATTAAAATGCGGGGCACTATCTCTTTTCGTTGCAACGAGTTAAATTTTGGCGTAGTAGCTAGAGAGCTACAATAACATGGAAATTTTTGGTTCCGATTCATCGAGGAATTCCTCTATAGGTATTCCGCAATGACGAACGAACACCGCACGAGTGAGGTTAGTACTAAAAACGGGTTTTTCCCGCTCGTCCAACTATTTGGCTATCTTGTTGCTTCATTTTTACGTGAATATAGGTATTTTTCACGATATCACCCAAAAAAAAATTAGTCTCGTGGGAACTCTCTATTTGGATAAAAGTATTTTATATTTGTCTCAGCATCTATGTGCGAAAAATTAAGTTCAATGCAAAGAAATAGAGCGGAAAAAAACGATTCACGTGTGAGCTCTTGATCAGGTTTGTTTTCTAATTTCGTTCGTTACGTCACTAGTACCTCAATTTAAGAACTTCATTGCAGATCTTTTCATGTTCTTACATCTAAAACTGAAAAAAAATCTGAAAATTATAACAAATGAAAACAAACGACGCTCCATTTTGGACTACCAACAAATAACCGTAAAAGCGAGATATATCTATAAAATCCAGCAAGTGTGAGTGCAATTCAAAATAATTCTTAGCAGTACTCGCTTCGTTCCCGTTCGTCGGTATCCTCAAAAAAAATCACAAAATTTTTCAAGTTGTTGTGTTTCAAGTTCTATTTAAAAGTAATCTTCGCAAATCTATAAATTAATAGTTTTAAAAAATATACGGCCTTTGTTACCCATCACTAGTAAAGTTTAAAATTTAACTTTACTTAGTTTAAAGTTTAAAAGTTACGATTAGATCAGTTAACTTAGCGGGACACTTTTTAATTCTTTTTCTATTGGTCGATTACGTTTTATTTTTTTTATTTAACTTTATAATAAAAGTTAGAATGATCGACAATGGGCTGACTGAGTTGTCACCAGTCAGCAGTCAGCACGTTTCTGCCCTGCCCTCTGTCACGACTGCGTTTGAAACTTTCTCTTGCACGACTGGCATTCAATAAAGTGAGAGTCGGACTAGCACACCGTTCGTTCCGTACTACCATTAACGTAATTAACGAATAATAAAACTGTAATTTAGAAAATTAAACTTCAAACTGTAATTTATTTAAATAATAACTAAAAAAGAAGAAATAAAAGTTTTTTTTAATTTAATTATGCCAACCATTTTATTGAGGTCGGTGCTACTCAAAATCGTCCGCACGCAACGACGTATGCCCGTTCAGGTTGCTTTCTCGCTGACGTCGACTTCGGGTCGGCTCATACCGAGACGCGAAGCGACGCTTGAAGATGAAGTGAAACTAAATATTTTATTTTAACTTAATTAATCATTGAATATTTCTCGACTCAATTAATACGTGATTAGAGAAAAATAATAAAATCACATGGCATAACCCTTGTTGATAAATCATGCAACAAATAACATCAATACAGTCTATTTGTTTGATAATCCCTTATTTTAACTGGGGTTGCTATAATTATTAGGATTTGATACGGGACGTTTAAGGTGATATGTCTTGAGAATAGCAATAAGCTTAAAAAACTATATTTTGGTACTATTAAATACAATTTTTCATTAAATTAACGATTTGCGACAGTCGCTTTGTATTCACATTGCTGCATACGTGAATTTTAACGAAAAACGGGACAAAATAGCAATACGGGACAAGGTTCTTAAATAATGGCAGTCCCGTATATACCCTAATATAATACATATTCTGTGAAAATTTCAAGCGTTTAATGCCTTTAATTCACACATAGCGTAGGCTTAGTAATATAGGCGTTCCGTTAGCACCCTTAGGCTACGGAACCCTAAAAATAAATAAACTGTAGGTTTCAACTGGGTTTTATTCACTTTTTTCGGCTTGTGGCGAAAAAAATACCTATATTTATTGCGAAGGTAATATTTTATTACATAGAACTGACTTATTACATACACATGCATTTATTTCAACATACAAACATTTCAATCTGTACGAACGAACTTGCATTTTTTTTTGTGACAACCCTGAGTATCCTGAAACATTTTCAGTGTCTAGTTTTTGCGTCGAGACAAGGAAGTTTGCTCACTTTTAGTAGTTATTACGCTATGTTAGTAGTTTCTTTACAGAAGTAATAGATCTCATGCTGTCAAAGTCAAAGTCAAAGTCAAAATGGTTTATTCAAATAAGGATTTTACAATCACTTTTGAATCGTCAAAGTTATAAAATATTATTTTTTGAACCCTCCCACCTTCCCGCCGGTTCACAATGTTGTTGATTTCTACCGAGAAGAATCCGGCAAGAAACTCGATAGTTACTCTTTTAAAAACACTTAAATAAACTAAAATACAATTAATGTTTTAAATAAAAGATTTTTAGTCGTACAATTTTATGTTATTTCCATTTTAATTTGGTTTACCTATGCATCCTGTAATTGAGCATCATCAGTCCCAAGGATTTTTATCATTTACATAGTCTGAAATATTGTAATATGCCTTTTTACAAAGTACCTGCTTGATAAAAGATTTAAATTTACTTATTGATAGATTTTGAATTTTATTGGGAACTTTGTTGTAAAAGTGTATACATTGCCCCATAAAAGAGTTACTTATTTTGTGTAGACGTGTATCATGCACCAACAGCTTATTTTTACTTCTAGTATTTACTTTGTGAACGTCACTTTTCTTGCTGAAACTATTGATCTTTTTATGTACATATAAAAGATTTTCATATATGTACTGCGACACTAAAGTTAAAATTTTTACTTCCCTAAACCTATCCCTCAGAGATATCCTAGATCCTAATTTATAAATAGCACGAATTGCCCTTTTTTGTAACAAAAATATTGTATTTACATCAGCAGCGCTACCCCATAATAGTATACCATATGTCATTAAACTATGGAAATAGCTAAAATATACTATTTTTGCAGTGTCGACATCGGTCAATTGTCTTATTTTCTTGATCGCATACACAGCAGAGCTAAGTTTTTTGGCTAGGTTATGAATATGAGGACCCCATTGAAGTTTGGAGTCCAGCGTTATGCCAAGAAAGACTGTTGAATTAACAAGTTCTAATTGCTCGCCATTAATATTAATACATGTCTGTCTCTGACTAACATTTGGTAATGTAAATTTAACACATTTGGTTTTTTTTTCATTAAGTAACAAATTATTAACGTTAAACCAATTTACAATTTTAGAAAGGGCATCATTTAATTCATTATAACATGTCTGTCGTCTCTTAACTTAAAAAAGCAAAGAGGTGTCATCAGCAAATAAGACAATGTCATGGTTTTTTACATTATATGGGAGATCGTTAATGTAAATAAGAAATAGAAAAGGACCTAAAATTGAGCCCTGAGGGACTCCTATAGTGACTGCTGATCCCGGAGATCTTTCACCGTTGACATCTATTTTCTGTACTCTCCTACTCATATAGGATGTCAAAAGGTCGAGAGCTTTGCCTCTAATACCATAGTGATGTAGCTTCCTGATGAGATTTTCATGTTGAACACAGTCAAATGCCTTAGATAAATCACAAAACACTCCAAGGGCGTCATGCGAATCCTCCCAGGCGTTATATATATTTTTTAAATAGTGCCACTCCTGCATCGGTTGTGGAACGGCCTTTCATAAAGCCAAACTGTTTACTACTAAGTCTGTCTACTAAGCTGTCAAACTAGAAAGAGCTATATTTCTTAAACTATTGATTGTAGAGTAGAAGTTTATTTACAGAAGTAATAGATCGCATTGAAATCTTTATTTCGGATGACAGCTGTCAAACTAGAAAGAACTATATTTCCAAAACTATTGATTGTAGACTAGTATAGACAATTTTTTTCAGTATAGGCGAGTAACGAGTTCTACCTTTTGCAAGCGGTTTTAAATAGATTTTTAAGATTTGCAAGCCTAATCGCACAATTTCTCGTTTCCAAATTCGCCTTTGCATGAAATAGAAAAAAATCAATATTGCACAAATCAGTAATTTGTACGAATTATGAATTGTACGACATAGAAAAAAAATATCTAACAAATAAAGGGCGCGTTCGTTTTGGGATTAAGAGTTCCCACGATTGATACTTTTTACACTTTTGATAACGCCAGTTTTGCCACCGACATCTATTGTTCGTGTAGCTTTGAAAAGTTACTAACAACATTTTTGGTTGTAAAACTTGCAAAACGAACGGTCGACGTACACACGCTATGATAAAACACACACACTACCATAAATAATGAATATGTATAATAATGATAATAGAATTCTTTATTGCACTAATTTTGTACATAGGCGAACTTAATGCCTTCAGGCATTTTCTACCAGTTAACCATTGGTAATGTAGATATAAATAAGGGGTTGTGCAGTGTTTGTTGTAATAGATCGTAGTAGCTTCAATAATGATAATAGATTAAGCGATAAAAGATAGAATATAAGAATTATATCATAAAGTATAATATGTAAATAAGAAGGTGGATAAAGTGTATATAATTTTATACATAAACATACATATATGTATATATAATGCATATATATTTAGGCATAGTTCACTAGAAAGCGCTAATACCTGATCTATGTATTTTGGATGTCGATATAGTACCGATGCAGTATAGCTTTAAAGCTCTCTAGTGACTTTGCATTACGAATATTTACTGATAAATTATTCCACAAACAAACTGTTGTGACCGGGAACGAATCCGAATAAAATGTCGTACTATGCGTAGGGGTGCGGAGGAAATTGGAACGGCAAAACCATATCTGTCGCTCTTGGGAATCCAAGAACTCAAATCGTTCTATTAAATAAGGAGGGGATAAAGGGTTATTAAGAATGCCAAAAATGCATGTTAGAAGATGAGTATTTCGGCGAAAACGGATATTGAGCCAATTTCACTGTGTATGATATTGGGAGAAATGATCATACTTACGCAAGCCGAAAAAATAACGGATGCATAAGTTGAGAAGGCGGTCGAGTTTGTTAAGTAGTTCTTCAGTTATGTCGGGATAGCATAAATCTGCATAGTCAATTATGGGAAGCAACAGGTAGTTAACTAGCGTAACCTTAGCTGATTGAGGTAAAAAGTGTTTCATTCTTTTTAGGGAATGCATCGTCGAAAAGAGTAGAGTTGAAGATCATCAGCATAAAGATGGTAATGGCTGAAATTGATAACTGAGACATAAGTGTTTATAACCACTGAGAATAATAAAGGAGATAGCACGCCGCCTTGAGGTACGCCACAATCAACATTGTACTAATCAGAGTAAAACTCGTCTATTCGTACACGTGCCCCTGAAGATACGATTGGAACCATTGTGCCGCTGATTATGATAGACATGAGAATATTATGGTTGACGCAATTGAATGCATTATTGAAATCTAAAAGAACAAGTAGTGTCAGTTTTCGGTCGTCCATGGCTCGTCAAAAATTTCGACGATGCATTCCCTAAAAAGAATGAAACACTTTTTACCTCAATCAGCTAAGGTTACGCTAGTTAACTACCTGTTGCTTCCCATAATTGACTATGCAGATTTATAGTGATATTAATTAGGGCCGTAGATGTACTTTGTGCTGGACGAAATCCAGACTGGAATCTATTTAAAAGATTGTTGCAATAATGTATAGGCAGTTTAACAGATTAACAGTAAAACGCCACCTCCAGACATGGGTCTAAAGTTTAATTTTTCGATGGCAAAAGTGACAAAAAAAACAAAAACATCATAAACGAACGCATGACAGTTTGTTACAGATGATGCTAAAATTTCAATATTTTTAACACCAATGAAAAACGAACGGATGACAAATGACAAAGTAAACGATACTAATAATTCTACATCCCATCGTTTTACAAATTAGGAATTGTACGAACTGCTGGGCATTTTTTAGCTATTGCGCTTTCGTGCTGACTTTTACTGTTTTGTTGAAAACTCTATTTGCTATCCTGCCGTCAGTGTGACAAATTTGCCAAATTAGCGAAAATTGCAAGCTAAAATAACAAAATATTAACCAACAGAGCAGGGGCCTTAGACAAGTGACAATTGAAAAATCGTGCGGTATCGCTATAGAACAAGCGTTTTCGAAACAATAGTGGTAGACTTATTGCTCTTGTATCGAAAACGCTGTATCGTGGGCGTCGGCTGGAAAACTCTACATTATTCGTGCCAATTATCGAAAATCGCTTATGTTTTTGTTTATACTATGGATGGAATGTGGTGTTTTTTCTTTATTTGTCTCATATGATATTATTACTTTTATTTTTATTCAACTTACTAATTGTTGGTTTTAAAAATAAGAATATAGGTATTTATTGTATTGAATATTGAAATGTTATTATGCTTTAAGTAGGTATCTAGTTTATCTTAAATATTTTGCTGTGAAAATATTAGGTACTGACGTAAAAATATTTAAGATCTCTACTAACGAAAATCTGGCTATACATTTACTATGAATCTGTTAAATTAGAAATAAGGCTAATTATAGTATTAGCCTTATTTCTAATTTAACAGATTAACAGTAAAACGCCACCTCCAGACATGGGTCTAAAGTTTAATTTTTCGATGGCAAAAGTGACAAAAAAAACAAAAACATCATAAACGAACGCATGACAGTTTGTTACACAGATTTTTCATAACACCATCATTTTTAATTACAAAATGTTGCTTATGATGTAAAAATATAACAATAGTTAATTTTATTTATTTGGTTAGGTATATTTCTACATATCAAAGACAAATAGATACCTATAATACAAATATTAAATACAACCACAACATGTAAATACCTAATTAACAAAATACTTAAAATCTTTAAAAATATAATAAATATCTACAATAGATTTCAAGCCGCCATTTACAATGGGCGAACGCAAGTTCAACGAATATCAAAAAGGAATCGCGTTTGTAAAGTTGCAATACGGCTACCTAATGTATAGACAACTTTCGTATCGGCGCTCCGCAGTGGCTTGGCTATGGTACCAATACCATAGAAATTCAACAAGTCTATGATTTTTTTTTCGATCGCTAGCAAGTGACGTCACAAACTTTATTTTCATACATTTTGTTCGATTCTATTCTTTTTTTCGTGACGCTAAATTTAAGAAGTCTAAGCCCCCATTGCTGCCAGAACGTTCCAAAAGAAACGAAATGCGTTCTATTTGTCATTGTTGTGTTCGCTGTGCGTTTTCCTATTTGATGCGTTCCTTTCGTTCTTTTTCCTTGGTGACCATTCTGGACACGAATCAGTTAAGCTGTTAGCGCATCTGTGACGGCTAAAAGACAAGGTCCTACGCTCCCTATTAAAAAGTGTGTGTGTGTGTGTGTGAACGTATTATTGGTTAAGTAAGGCAGAAAATGCGCATTGTATCATTGTCGTTTATATGATAATGTAAACGTTACGTACCTGTAAATTTATTGGTTAACGTACCTACCTATTGCAAAATACTGTGCACTATTTCTGTGGCTTTTAAATCTGTCTGACAAGACGGAACATAAATGCTAAACATGCCTCGCAGTTCGTGGTAAAGTAGTAGTCCCACAGCTGAATGTGGAACTGTGTCACTAAAGGTGCGTTTACGCTAGTGTAACAATTAGTTGAAGCAACGGATTGTCGAAAGCAACAGTTTTCAACAGTGTTGTACAGGCAACAACGATCAACGTCTGTTGCGGCAGCAGATTCAACAGTTTCATTTTACATACGTTCTACAGTTGTCTGCAATCATGTCTACCGAAATCGTTGCTGCTGCGGCTTTCTTAATTTTCAAAAGTATGCGGAAAGAAAGGAAAAAAACGGTGGTGGAAACGTGCAATGTTTAGAAGAGGATGCCGAAACAGTTTACTAAAGGACATACTATCAGATAATGGAATGTTACTTAACAATTTTACAAGGTTATCTGCGCGTGACTTTGAAGAACTTTTGTGTTTTTTCATTACTTCACTGAATTTCCATTTTTCACAAAACAAACTAGCAAAAATATGATTTGAAGAAACAATATTGTTGAATGAATGCATCAACTGTGTTTCAACAAGTCGTATTTTGTAGAACGGTCGACGCTCTGTTGCAAGACTCATTCCACAAACGGCAACAGCGTTGCTTTCAACATGTTTCTTTCCACAAAATCGCCATTTGTTGAACAGATATAAATGCACCTTAAGGGTACAACTATGAAATTCGCACTTCGCATTTTTTATAGAGGTAAAGCGAGACATAGCATATATGCAAAAAAACAGTTTTGACGTGAGGCGTGCCTGATAAAACGTGTTGTATGCCTTAATGTAATCTTACATAAACTTTTGAAAAATATTGATGTTACGACAGATTTTTTATTCGCATTTGCGTTCCTTTATCTAGGATATCGTTCCTTTTTAGATACCAAGTGATAGATAGTCTAAATCTCCAAGTAGCACTGGTAACACTGCCACAGACTACTTACATTATCATAGAGTAAATAATCACTACTACATTATTGTTTACAAAACGTAAGTGAGGTTGTAGTGATTATATTCTCTTTGAACTTGTGCATTTGTCCATAGATATGCAAGTTCAGTGCTATATACATATAGTACATTTGTCATAATTATAATGACTGACGTTCTTAAACCTGAATTGTTATGGATTGAAGGAAGGTGCTACAGAACTAATGACTCTGCCACACAAATATCTGCTTTTCAAGAACATGATCTCTATGAGTATGGTAAAATCTCTGGTTTAGTAGTCTGTAGAGTAATTGTTTTGGTAGGGGGCTTTTCGGTAATCTGAACATAACCTGTAAATCTTCGTATATTCGACTCACAGAACTAATTTAACCTCTCGGACCTGCGCCCAATGGAACTCCAAAGCGCATGTATCCATCGGTAGAGAATTCCTCCTCACACCTAAGAAACTTGCTGTAGTTACAGTTATTTGACAAAGATGTTAAGTAAACAAGCATTCAAGGACATACCAAAAAATAACTTCGAATTTTGTAACGAACTTTCAGGTCGCTTTATTTCATAGTGATTAAACAAGAAGCTCCAGAACAATAACTTGTCTTTACATTTGGCAGCATCATTTTTTTTCTATAAGCTAAATACATTATCATATATCTTTTACTTTTTTAATCAAATGGCAATCTTAAATTATCTTATATAAGAGCCAATGCATTGCAATTATGGTGAGAAAGTATCTTAATAGAACTATTTGATTTTGTGGTTTAAAAATATGTTTTTTTTGTGATGCCAAAATTACGGATGATTTGAGTGTTGAAAGTTCCCCCTTATCTATTGAGGGTTAGGCCCTTACAATTTTTTCCTATTTTTGTGTATCAATTTTGTGAATCCTAATAGTATGAAATTTTCATCTGATACGGATTTTTTAATATTTTCAAAATTTTAAATTAAATCTATACTCTTAAAAATTTAATTTATTCACATTGATTGTTTATTTTTTTAAGCTTATTATTACTAACTATTGGCAATAGTTATCTATCCTAGGGACATTTACTTAAGTATAGTTAAACACCTTACTTAATTCATAAATTTCAGAAAACTCATACAACAATGTAGAAAATGGTGATGATGATGATGATGAAGAAGATATCACTGTGGACAAGATTGATGATAATAGATACAGCACGAATCTACATGTTTCCAAGTATGTATCAACATTTATCTTAGATTGTTTGTTTCTTCCGTTTAGTTCTTAGAATGTGTTATAATAGAATGTGGGCTTGGAATGGTTGTATTTGGACATTGTAATAAAAGTACTTAGGTATATTGTTTGCTAATGGCCATTGATAAGATTTAGTTTTAGTGTTCCATAGCAAAATTATCAAAATGGAACTCTCTAGAAATCACCTTGTTGTATCTCCATCTGTCTATCTAATATGCATTTATTTTAGAGACCAGCTATGTCTAGATGAAACATAAACATAAAGTAAAAAATTAAAACTTAACATTATTATATAATTATGTATAATTTGACTCACTTTGCAAAGATAGGTAGTTTATAGAACATAACTGAATTAGTTACTTGTTTACAGAACTTTAGTCCTTATTATGATACCTTTTATTTCTGCCTGTTCAAGATCATTAAATTTTTATGCCCAAAAAGGCGAAAACTTCCACATATTTTTGAAGATTCCATTTCCAAAAGCCCAAGATGACAAAAATAACAGAAACAACTCAATGGACTAAAAAACTAAATGAACGAACACAAATAAACTTCTTTTTTAAGTTTGTGTATTAATAGGTAGGTAGGAAATATTGATCTTTTATTTCGACAAATGATGTTTCCACTTTCTATAAATTAAAGAATATTTTGATATATGTATGTAGCATGCTTGCTTCTTAAAATCTTAATTTAAAAAAATGTGTAGATATTGAAACTAATAAAATTAATTTGAATTTAGGCATTACATAGGTTATGTAATAGGAAAGAAAGGAGCTACAAAAATGAGAATTGAACGAGACACAAAAACTGAAATAAAAATACCAAAACAAGGTCAAACTGGTGACATAGTAATTGTGGGATCCAATGTTTCTGTAAGTAATTTAAGTGTGTGTTTATATACCTATCATTTTGCCAGATAGGACTCAGATGAGGTACTTTTCCTGGGGATTCAGTAATGTTTTAAGATATTGATAGTGATTGGGTAAAAAGTTACATAACAAAATATCGAATTTAAGTGCCGAATTCTAGTGTTGTTCAGAAAAACGACAAAATTCAGATAATTGGTGAAGGTTATGTGCATATATTTTTTTTAATTTGTACATCTACAAGTGAAATAATTTTGTTAATAGCTTTTGCCCGGGGCAGAGAAAATGTACTGCAAGTCGTCGTCGACGTCTCAGCCGGAAGACGTCCACTGCAATGTATCTGCGCAATGGCTGACTTTCAGCCAGCTCCTTTAACCTATCTGTTAACCTGGTAGGAGGCCGCCTCATGCTGCGTTTTCTGATCCATGGTCGCCTATCGAGAATGAATAGGTTATCAGTTTGATGAACAAAGTGGCTTGCTCATTGCCACTTGAGGCTTGTCTGAGATATGACAGATTTTTAAGTGAATTGCCTATTTCCAAGTTCTATCACGCAAAGAAACACAAAGTATAGCTATGGTATAGTCATAGTTATTCTGTTTGACTATTATCTTGAATATTGGGGAAACTGGATAAATGAGAGACCTCTTAGATAATTATGATATTTTAAAAAGGCATTCCTTGTTAACTTATATTTTATTTTTTTCTCTTTACAGAATGTGAAAGCAGGTAGAAGAAGAATCAATATAATTGTAATGTCTTCTAGAATGAAACAAAAATCAACACATTTTGTATCAATACCAATGAACAGTCCAGAAATTATGAGGAATTTTGAAATTTTCAAAGTAAATTTTGCTACTTTAAAACTGGGTTCTGTAATAGATAAACTGTATTGAGGGACAAACTTTATTTGCTGTTGGGAAACTATTGTCCCAATACATCGACATAGGTCGTGGTTAGTTTACCAACTGCTAATAAATTAATAATTGCAGAAAAAAAATATGTGACGTAACAATTTTACCGTTTTTAGATTTTTTCGTTTATGTGTGCTACATAGCATTGTTTCTTGCCAAATTTCATGATTTTAGGTCAACGGTAAGTACCCCATAGGTTCTGATTTATTTGTGTCACAATATGCGACAGAAATAACCGTATTTTGGGCATTGTTTTTATTACCTTGATTTAGACTATAGAATTGGATATTAATTTTAACTTGATACCTCCACGTGTTCTTGTGTAAAAGGGTGTTGAGAGACAGACAGAATCAGAATGAACACTAGGTACCTAAATTTAGAAGCTTTTTTAATCACTGTAGGAGTATGGGTGGTTGTTGTATGCCCAATAATAATAATAAGTGATATGTCATTAAAAAGCTTTGCCCATGTTCTTTAACTTCACTTTGGTAAACAGGAATTTATTTGGAATGAGTGCTTCCTTCCGCCGACGCTTATGATGTGAAATGAGCTTTGTTTTGTTCGAGGCGAAAAAGGGTGTGATTATTTGAAGGGGATTGGTACCACCCAAGTTATGCCCCAACAGCCCATAGGATACGGTAAATGCTCAACATTAGGCGACCGGGCCGGACGCTTGCTAACCACCTGTTGTTGCACTTGTCCGACGGGGAAAACAGTAGAAAGTTGTGCCCGAACTATAATCTCCAGCCAGCTCCAGAAGTGAAAGTTTATTAAAAATGATTTTTTAGAAATATCTCAAAAATTTGGTTTAATTATGAGTATTTATGCAATAAGATGTTTGAAACTATTGTTTATTATATATAACCACTAAAAATCTTATTAATGAAGTGTCGTTTTGGTAGCCATAACCTTTTTCGCACAGCAATTTGAGATTTCCGCCATTGAAAGGATTGTAAAACATAAAAATTTAAAATTAAGTATGATTTTTGAACTCAAGTTAAAATAAAAAAAGAGAATTGCAGGTTTGAGTATTCGGTTCGCCAAAATACTTAGGTTTAAACAAAGTAAAATTCTTTTTTTCGGGTAAAATTAAGGCAATTATCACTGATTTTTTCTGGATTTCTGACCCATGAATTTAGTTTTAAAACCCTAAAAATACATGAAAACAATTGAAACATAATGAAAACAATTGCAAGTCATAAATGCATTGTTTCTATAACAAAAAAATTCAACTAAGTCTCTACTAATAAGAAAAAGCTGTAAAATGTATTATAATATACATTTTACAGCTTACACAATACAATCCTGTACAAAGTACACATACTAAAAGCAGTGTACAATAAAATAATAATTAATAGATTTCAGACAAAATGTCACTCCAAAAAATTGTGGAGATAAAATGCGGGCAGCATTTAACAGTGGTCGTCTTTCAGCTGTGACAGCGACAATGTACAGAATTGATAGTTTCTATTGTCTCTTTTAGTAATAACGAGAAATTTGACAAAATGAAACGAAATTTGAAAGTATTTATTGTTTCTTCAATGTCGCTTTAAAACAAACTGATCATATTTATGTTATAAACTGCAGATAATTTATAACGCGCTGTTGCCCCCGGAACAACTCAACAGGAGGAATTCTATCTTGTGGCCCTACGAGTGGTGACCACTTTACGTTTTCAATGTAATGATAACGTCGGAATAAACGGTACGTTTCGGATAACGTTCTGTTATTATGCTTTGGAAGATTATCCAGCACTTGGGCAACCACTTTCTTGTAGTGGAAGCCCTATACGTACAGCTTCATTACGCACAAAATATACTTTTTGTATTTCAAAACTACAATACAGAACGGAGGTTGAACCCGAATACCTGATAAATCATTTCAGAATAAACGACTAAACTTAAGATTCCCAGTTATATATTAAAAAGTAAACCTGGGCAATCCAGTCCTTGGCCAACGGGGTGCCTTCCCCCGTTGCCATCTCTATTGCCAGCCACTTGCAGGATCCCTTAGCGGTCTCATCTGGTTCACACGTCATAACAATGTACGTACTTCTCTTTTGAATTGTTAGTCTCAAAATTCGCCTAGTCTTCTTGGCCTTCAAATAAATACTCTCAACTCATTCTTTTGAATTCCGAATTATTTCGTTTCGTATACTTGTTCCTCAACTTAAAACCCAGCCAGCCAGACCAGAACCAGACATGGAAATATACATTAAAAACAATTTTGGTGTACAGACCTAATACAATAATTATCTAATTAAATTTTAGGGACAAACAATATAAAATATATGAAGAAAAAGTTTACATAAACTTCATCCTTAATTTACTGCAGTTAATTTGATTTGTGGACTATTTGTGAAAGATAAAAAAATATGTTTGTTACATTCCAGAAGGCTGTATTACAAAATTGCTCATCCAGTCGAGGTCTTGATGAGTCCCTGTTTATCAGACCTGAAAAATTGCACCTTACACTAGGTGTTATGTGTTTGATGGATAATGAAGAAAGATTGCAGGTGTCAAAACTCCTTACTGAAGCCAAGGATAAAATTATTATGTTAGTATTTAATTGAAGTCTACTAGGACTTAACGCGATGTACTGCTTGCTGGGCTACTGTAATGCAACGTGGTACACTGCATCTTCTAGGTCTTAAGGAGTCTAGAGAGTTGTCATTATTCAAAATGGAATTAAGGGTTATTATTGGAAAGTTTCGCGTTTATGTACATTTTGGTAACCATTTCAGTCTGTTGCAAAAATCGGATAAATATATGATCATAATTACAAAAGCAAAAAACACAACGCATGAAGTTATTAAGAAGTCGGCCTAATTTGATAAGAAGGTCAGAGATTAAGTCTTGATAGTACACATAACTAATTAAGAGTCTGTCTTACTCTAAATGTTATCACAACACATGTTCCTACAGGGATTTTACGGCACCAATTGTCGTGACGGACTAATCGTTCGCAGCATCCTCATCTTTTCGATGATATTCTGTTCTCATGTGATAAGGTTTGACGACTTGAGAAAGTTTTATTAGAATTGAACCTAGAACCTACACACCAGGCAGACTACCTAAGAACAAGTTTTTTTTATACCCCTGAGCTGGAAAACAAACATACGTCTCGCCTGATGTTAGCGGTCACCGTAGTCTATAGATAAACGCTTCTAACTCTACTAATATTACTAGTGATTGCGGACCCTTTCAAAATCTAATTACTCAAAGAAATACTATAGTCCTTAGGGAAAACCTCGACAGGGATATCATCCCACAACCTACGTGTTTGAACTTCCTGTCCCTCTAAAACTGCACTGAGTGTGACCATATACGTTCTTTGATGTGAGGACGAATCCTTTGTCAATAGTGAGTGGTACGATGGTAGTAATTATCAATAAACGTCCTTTTAAACAATTCTTTTAAACTTAACCTATTATACAAGCGGTATATACGCACACAGTTAAGTAAAGTCTTTCCTTAGACTTAGGTCGATACTGTTGTGAGGAGAATTTATTCATATCTCGTTTTTTTTTAATTCGAAATAATTGTTACTTAACTAAACTAATACATGTAATATTATTTTCAGGCCTTTGGTCAGTAGCAGAGGTCCGATCAAAATAAGGCTAAAAGGTCTGTCATATATGAATGACGATCCCAGAGAAATAGATGTTTTGTATGGGCTTATACAGGAGGAAGATGCATCTTTATATGGCGTAATTCAGACTTTATCTGATGCCCTTGTGGAATTGTTTTATAAAGCAGGTGACATAGTTTTGTTGTGGGTGTTTATGATAGTAAAGCTTTTCTTTTTACTTCTTTTTTTTTTTTTTTTTAATATTTTTTGAATAAAAGCTTGCTGTAAAAAGTTATTTAATGCTTATTATTTTTCTATTTATTAATGGCTTGATAAATACAAATAATATATTATATTAACTACTAGCTTCGGCCAGCGGCTTCGCCCTCGCTAAATTTCGTTATCGGCGTAGGTTCTTACGGCAGCTCCTCAATTATAGGAAAAAAAAAACTATCAAATATTTCCTCCTTAATGTCATAATACATTCGTGTCTGTGAAACCATCGAAATACCTAACCCAATCTGTCAAGCCGTTTAGAATTAATGTGAAAAAGATAAGTACGGAAGGTCAATTCTTACTACCCGTTTTCCCGTAGGAATGAAGCATTTTCCCGCGGTAAAAAGTAGTCTCTGTTCATCAGGGATAATGTTGGCTTCTAATGGTAAAAGCATTTTTCAAATCGGTCTAGTAGTTTCGGAGCCTATTCAATACAAACATACTTACATACAAATCTCTCGTCTTTATAATATTAGGATAGATTTTACCCTTTTCTCTATTTTTCTAATTAGGTATGTCCATTAGTATCGTTGGTGGTGGCTCAGATGTTTCGATTTTACCTTTCAGTCTGAGTGGCGGAGGTTCAATCCCGGCGTGTACCAACGAGCCTCTTTCTTAATTTCTCAAGTACATAGTTTACACCACTGCTTAGCGGTGAAGGAAAACATAGTGAGGAAACATGCTGCCACGGTGAGGATGTATGAGGCTGATAAAGGATGGATTGGTGTAGCTCAACATATATTTGGTAAAGAACACCGTTTTTATAGGCAAAATAAAAATTAAACGGAATATTCAGGGTTCTGGGGTTTGTAGATACTCTGTCAAAAATAACCGAAAAACTGCCGACCTTCCAACTCTCTCAAAATATTGATGTCTTCCCCGTCTTTAAATTGAAATAAAAGCGTGAATTATAATTTTCTACAAGGCTCAAGTCCCTGGCAACATTTTAAAACAATGTATTTCATTCTATTTTCAGGATTTATGCCGAAAGAATTCAACCGTGACAACGTGAAACTTCACGTAACACTAATAAATTCTAAGTACAGAAAAATGGGTTCAAGTGTCGATGAAAACGTACAAAATGATTCAAGGAAATCGAGAAATAGGGAAACTTTTGACGGATCGCGGATTTTAGAGAAATTCTTAGATTACGACTTCAGTGTGTCGGAATTTGATTGTATTCACCTCTCGCAGCGACACACTATGGGCGCCGATGGATATTACCAACCAACTTGTATCATTTCCTGCAAAAATGATTCTAAATAAAGAATTCTCTTCTTATATTTTTTTATAATTTTAAAATAAGTAATATTCATATAATAATATTTATAACTTGGTAGCTATGTACACTATGATTAGCACAACGTTATTTTTTTATTTATCCGTTTTATTTAATCTCTATGGTAAGTTTACTCTATGCTTGCTTGCTTACCCTCGGTTTTTGAGTTTGCAATAACCTTTTTTTGGCTATTGTATCATATGTATGGATTAGTCCATGCCATGACATGGAAGTTAACAGCCTTTCTGCATTTAGTTATCCTAAAACATAATTTTAGGATTCCATCGAAAAAGTAGTTATATGGTACATGCAAAATCATCAATGTAGACAACAAAACAAAATCTACCGCTACAAATTTTAGAAAGGTAACTAAGTAGGTAGGTACCTCAATAAAAAAAAAACGGCCAAGTGCGAGACGGAATTGCACACCGAGGGTTCCGTACCTACCACCATTTACGTAATTTACACATACAAACAAAAACAAAAAGTGTGCTGCTAAGCGGTCACCCAGCCACTTACTGACAAAGCCCGACGTTGCTTAACTTTGAATATTGTTTCCAACAACCAAATATTTTACTGTTTCGCTTAATAATAACTAGATGGCGCTGTAACGGTGATTTAAGATGGTAAATGGCTCGGGTCCGTCTCACAGTTGGCTGGTTTTTAGGGTTCCGTACCCAAAGGGTACAAAATGGGACCCTATTACTTAGACTCCGCTGTTTGTCCGTCTGTCACCAGGCTGTATCTCATAAACCGTGATAGACAGTTGAAATTTTTACAGACTATTGCCACTATAACAACAAATACTAAAAAACAAAATAAAATAAATATTATTTTTTTTTGCCTGATTTTGCTCGATATTGATAACAGGTAGACGCTTGAAATATTCACAGAATATTTAGTTATATATTCAGTTAATTAAATTAAAATAAAAAAAATATTAAGGTATAGGTAAGGGGGACTCCCATACAACAAACTTGATTTTTTTTTGCTGTTTTTATAGATAATGGCACGGAACCCTTGGTGCGCGAGTCCGACTCGCACTTGGTCGCTTTTATTATTTGGTCACACTATGATCATCGCAAAGATTATATGTATTACTGTATTTACGATAGAGCAACTAGACTATCAGTTTGTACCCTGCACCGCCAAGCGCCGCGCCTGAATTCGAACGTTAATTTTGTTATTAATGGGCTCTAACAAAATTTATTTCGCAAACGCATCGCTTAATCGAAAAATGGTTTTCGCACATTCTATTAAAACGAACTATCCAACGACACCCTACACTATAGGGAACACGATAAAAAAAAACATCCCCAATTTACGTGTACTTTACCCTAAAAAAAAACCTTTTTGTCGGCCTCATTAATATGTATATCCATGCTCAGAGCTACGCGACGAACGGACATGGCGAAACTATAAGGGTTCCTTGTTGACTACGGAACCCTGAAAATTGGGAGTAATTGCGACATCCTGAAAGCAACTTCCAAATTTAAATTCTAATCACGGACCTCGGCTGTAACTTTCTAAGAATTTATTTTATCTTCGAGTTATCACCGCTGTCACGTATTACTAATCCAGCTAGATGTAAAGCAGCGAATTGAGTTCGTAGCTCGTTAACAGAAAGTGCCGAAGCAAAAGTCGATACCTACCTAGGAGGTGCCAAAAAACGGTTTTCAAAATATTTGTATTGCGCACATCGTGATATCGAGCACCTTCAGCGGGCGCATGTCTCCAAAGTTTAACGGTGCGGCGCCGGCGCAAGAAACCATATGCAGTAAGCCAGTTTTAATTATTTTTCTTAGAAAGCATTCCGTTTGCTACAAAGTTCAAAGAATAAAGTAGCACTCAAATTATCTCCATGCCAAATTTGCCCGCGGTTCCACCAGCCCTAAATTCGGTTATAGGTGTAGGATTTCAATGGCAACTCCTATATAAAAAAAAACTACTCACACTTAACATTTTCAAGCAACCTATGTGCTTCCCCGGGATTCGAACTATCTATACCAAATTTCATCTTAATCGGTATAGCGGTTAAAGTGTGAAGAGGTAACACACAGAAAGAGTTACTTTCGCATTTATAATAGTAGTATGGATGCCGGACCTGGCAGATGTTGTCCTGCCCGGAAAAGCAGCGCCACATTAAATATGATATTTTGAATTAAATATTTACATTTGTTAAATTTTGCGATTCCATAATTACTTCTAACGAATCTACGGTTGAATCATCATTTTTGGATATCTCACTGTTTACTATGGCCTTTATGTCTTAATAATTTAATTCTTCATTTTCTTCTAAATCTTCTATCGCTGAAGTTTAGGAGGAGTTAGGTGACAAACACACGTAAAGTAGAAGTATACGTAGAAAAAAAACCGACTCACACTCCACGTTTTCAAGTAGCCTATGTCCTTTCCCGGGACTATCTCAATGTCAAATTTCATCTTAATCCGTACAGTGGTTTAAGCGTGAAGAGATAACAGACAGACATACAGAGTTACTTTCGCAATTATAATATTAGTATGGATTTCGTACCGAAATACCTCTTATTTTTTTATCAATACATGACAGTAAGTATGGTTAACGGCCTGTAGTTATGTATGTCGCTGTGACTGCCATTTTTAGGGTTCCGTAGTCAACAAGGAACCCTTATAGTTTCACCATGTCCGACCGTCCGTCTGTCCGTCCGCGGCTTAGTTCAAAAACTACTAATACGAGAAAGCTGCAATTTGGCAGGGATATACACATTGATCAAGCCGACAAAGTAGTAGAATAAAATCTTTGAAAATAATCTTTTTTAGGGTACCTCCCCTACACGTGAAGTGGGGACGTAATTGTTTTTTCTCGTCTACCCCATCGTGTTAGATAGGAATTCCAAAAACATTGGCGGTACGCACAGATCATTTTTTCATTGAAGGCTCCGTTTGCGAAACATTTAGCTTTAAAGTACTATTTTTATTCATCTATATCATTTAAGATGTATGTAGTTTGTGTATTTATTTATTTTTATTTTTATTTTTTGTTATGTATTTGATATATATATATATATTTATTTTGTTTAGATGTTTGTACGTATTAGTATTATTTATTATTCATATGTATATAAATTTAGCTATTGCTATAAATGTATATATTATTTTAAGTTTCAGTTAGCACATTCTACTCAATAATTTTATAAAGTCTCCTCTACCCAAAGGTTGTCTGGAAGAGATCGCTCATTAGCGATAAGACCGCCAATTTGTTATTACTTTTATTGTTTAATTGTTTTTGTATTCTTTATGCGCAATAAAGTATTATATATATTTTTTGTTAAAGGCAAGTGTGCCCCCCCTCTACCAGCGAAAGTATAGTATTTGGAAATGGAAAAAAAAAATACGGTGGTAGTGCATATAATGAAATTAAAATGAAAACTATCACGGGTAAGTACACTTTACAGAATAACGAGTAATAGTCGACCAAGTTATAAAATGTACTTGGAAAAGTGAAATTTTCGTACAAATTCCATTAAAAGTTACTTATATGAAGTAGGTATATGTAAAACAGGTATAAAATATAAGTAAATGAACGATGTTTAATTATAGAAAAATAAAATAATAACACTCTAAACAGTGGTTCCTAACCTTTTCAATCTTATCACCCCTATGACTTATTATAAAAACTGATTATACCCCTATATAATGTTTTCAAAGAAAACACGACTTACATGTAATTATTAACTTTGCCTCGTGGTATTGCCCGCAAAATAACTCATTCCCGTGGGAACTCTCAATCGGGATAAAAATTATCATATATGTTAATCCAAAGTCTATCATCTTCCTTCTAAATTTCATTCAAATCCGTTCAGCCATTTATACGGACTTGAGTCACAAAAATCTTAATGAACATTTAGTCATGATATTAATAAGAAAAAAAATGTTATTACACCACCGCGCCACGCTCTAGGTACTTTGGTTGTTATTGTTAAAGCGCACCTCTAGCAAAGCCTGATAAGTCATTTTTCACAATGAGGCCGTTTCTTGACTTTGTTTTTACTATTACTAAAGTTAAGAAACCACTCTCACATCTATAAGTGGTACCTAGCAAATGCTAATAATATTCTAAAAGTTCTGTCACCCATGGTTTCTACTTTCGGCATATGTACTGAGCCTATATTTTTTACAATAAAAGTTCTATTCTTCTTCTGCTTTAGCTTTAAAATATAATGATCCGTAAAAAGGTTTTTTTTATTAACCACCAAAGAGTTAGATTGACGATTATCTAAGTCGGAACAATATTGGTTCAGGGACAGCAGGGAAATTTATTGAACCACAGATCCTTATCTTGTCAAGAAATTAGACATATTTCCATGTAACTAGATAGTGAGATAGAATACAGCGATGGCCACGTTTTTGAGCTTATGTATATACATCACAAGAGAACTATTATCATTTTTAAGTTAATAGTTATAAAAGTTAATATCTATAACTTACCAGCCTTATTACCACTGCAGAATTGCTGTTTTACCCCCGTGGGGGTAATTACCCCCAGGTTCGAAACCGATGCTCTAGACTATTCTTCGTAAATTGATAACAATAGTTACGTTCAATGACGCATTGGATTAGCCGGCGCGCTAACATTGAATCGAGCGTGTGACAGGCAGCTGCGCTTATATTTAATGGTACGGAACCCTACGTGCGCGAGTCCGACTCGCACTTGGCCAATTTTTATGAATTAGTTTTATTATTCCTAATTCTAGTTAGTCGGGGTAAGTTGATTTTGAAATACATGTGTTAATTAGGTGCGTGGTGACAGGTTAAGTAGTGTAGTTATAAATTAGGCAAATCATCCGGAATATTAGTAACCCACATACACTCAGAAATGTCAAAAAGGTTGAAAAATTTGTCTTCAACTATGTGTTCATAGTGTTCTCTACAGTGTCATCAATATATAAGCTTTTTGGGTAGAGACCGGTAGAAGGTCATCTAAATAATCAAATCTAAAATGTCATTAACTTAAAATATTTTCTCACATAACTTTGGTTTTCTTGGACCAATGCTTAATAAATTGAATCTGTGGATTAACGCTTCCTTAAATTGTCCAAATCTGTCTGTAAATGACCGAGTTCTAAGGTAACAAACATAGAAAAAAACATACAACCAAATTGAGAACCTCCTCCTTTTTTGAAGTCAGTTTTTATTTATTTATTTGTTTATATATTTAACATATTTTTTATAAATTATTTATGCAAACAGTATCGCAAAATCCTTGCAAGGATTTGTCTCGATACTGATCAGTCACACCCAACACCAAAAACTGTTTTTCTTTTAAAAAAAACCATAAAAATAGCTAAGAAAAAACAATATTTTCTTGGAGAAAAATACACTACAACGGTCTATATTCAATATACAAATCTTACATATTTAAAACTAAGACTAACCTACCCATTACAGAATTTAATTACTTATTACTCATAGCATCGGAATTCACTTTTAGCTAGGTTGAAGTGATTATGAAAACCGGTTACAAGGTTGTTTACGACTTTAGAGTGGATCATTTTATATACAGGCAGATTGTTAAGTAGTAAAAACGTATTTCATAGGTAGGAACGTAATTTGTTTATTTTTCTTTAATGCATAGTAATGGTTAAAAATAACAATAGACAGTACCCCTTACTACAAAGCAACTAAAAATAGCGTCCGGGAGACATAAATAGCTGTCGGCTATTATGTCCTCGTAGAGTGAAGTTCAGTGAAGAGCTCGACGAACTAATGACCATAATGAACTCGGGACGGCACCCGTCACCCTACGGCAATGGGTGACACTCTTATATTTGTCACCCTTTTGTGACGTCACGTCTCACTGACTCGTGTTTAAAGATTGTTCTGACTTTGAAAGTGATTTGTATTATGTTTTACTACCTATTTAGCTCTTAGCGATTGTGAGGAGAAAAGTAATTATAGTATCGTCCAAAAGTACATATGTGGGTCTGAGTGTGGGTTGGCTTCAGCGCCTCGGCCTATATATAATAAGATGATTAGATACCACAAATTTTTAGTTGAGTGGATACACAATGTTTTGTGCGTCCATTTATTAATACATTCGTCTTTTCAGTTCTGTACGAAGATGGTAAATTAATAGAAACGTGGTAAAATGAACCTTATAATAGTGTAAGTTACGTCTGTTAACGTACATCACGTGATTTATCAGCAAATAAGTATACAAACTCTATACTTGCTTATATATTTGCTATATTTGCTTCCCTGTATGTATCTAAGGTAATGTAGGAAGTGCAAAAGTACCTACAGAAGCGCAGCGAAAGTTACTCAATGCGTGTTTGCCACCTTTGTGGTATATAAAACCTTAACAGATTGTTGGTTTGTGATGTTTTAAATAATGCGTTTAAGGTTTTTAATTACCGTTTTTTTCCTAAGGTGTATTTTTTGCAAGTTGAAAAGTTTCTTTGTAACTTTTAAACTGCGTGAGCAAAAATCTGTAAAAAGCACGAAGATAGAGTTCTATAGACACTTTCAATTCAAAATTGTTTCAAACAAATGCAGTTAACAATTTTTCACTTATGAAAGATTTTTAACTAGCTTTGGTCCGCGGTTCCACCCGCCCTAAATTCGGTTATCGGTGTAGGATTTCAACGGCAACTTCTTAATTATAGAAAAAAAAGCAACACACATTTGACGTTTTCAAGTAGCCTATGTTCTTCCTCGTGACTCAAACTATCTGCATGCCAAATTTCATCTTAATCGGTACAGCAGTTTAAGTGTGAAATGATAACAGTCAGACAGAGTTACTTTCGCATTTATAATATTAGTATGGATAATTCCTATCCAACAAAAACCTAACTTAGCCGGTTTTATTTTCGATGATGAAAAACCTACGGATCAGCGTGAGTGACAGCGTTTACTATTATCTTAAGTTATCGGATCTTCTATCGAATTTTATAATTCGTTCTTTGTTACGATGAGAATATTAGCACACATCTTCTGATGTGCAAATTTTATGGAAATCGGTCGAGCCATCTTCGAGAATAGGGGAATGGAGTATTTCCATAATGAGTCACTGGCAAGGAAGCTTCGCTCACTGCGATTCAATCAAATTTTCAATTTCTATGGAAAAAGTGGGTAAAGGGGTTTAAACAGAATGTTATAACGGGCTTTGTTTCCACATTCAAAACTGTTTTCATTGTGATTTATATGGCATAGTTTTGGACTATGGCCAAAAATTTAGATGCATGTCGTTATCTCTTCCCCTCAAAAAAATCAACGTATGCATTTTACAGCAAATTTAAATTAAGTTTGTAATTTACAATTACAAATTGAGTTAACTTGACAAAGTTCACAAATCGTTCACAATTATTTTTTATTAGGAGTGGAACCTTTGGTAGGCAATTCCAAATAGCACTTGGCTTTTTTAGTACATGAAAACAAATCTATTGATTTTTAAAATTTAGAGACATAAAGAAAGACTGACGCAGAGGAAAATACAAAAAAAGCAACCAAGTTTCTACCGAGGGTTCCATATAGTTAATAACATTAACTCAATTTTATCTTATTATAATATATGTATTTAGCATTGATAATGACAATTGTTCGATACTACGATACGAACATACTTTTTGTAATAATATAATACGTATAAAATAATAATAATACGTATAATACTTTGCTGTGCATGCAGTTCACCACCTATCAAGCACGAAATTTATATTTGTGTATATTGTTGTGTATTATGTTTCGTGTATGGTATGTTCCTGTTTTAAGCGCACGGTAACTTCTTAACGGACTTCTATGTTGATGGGCCTAAAAACTTTGATAAGAGCATGTGTGTAGATAGAAGAGAGTATATATCCGTACTAATATTGTAAATGCGAAAGTAACTCTGTCTGTCTGGCTGTTACCTCTTCACGCTTAAACCACTGTACTGATTAAGATCAAATTTAGCATACCGATAGTTTGAGTCCCGGGAAAGGACATAGGCTACTTGGAAACGTCAAGTGTTTGTCGGTTTTTTTTCTATAATATTAATTAGGATTACAACTTATTAAAGTTGCCGTTGTAATCCTACACCGATAACCGAATTTAGGGCGAGTAGAACCGAACCGATTTCTAGACTCTAGTGAATAGAATAATTTAAGGTAAGTAATAAAATAAGGTAAAAAAAATATGCCTGATACTATAATGGCTAGAATAAATAAGTTAATAAAAAATATGCCCAATACACTATACTGACGGACATACATATATTAATGATTTTAAGTCAAAAAAGGTGTTAGTCATCAATGAAACATTTTCTGGATGATCAAAAAAATGAAGACAGACAAACCACTAATAATTACAGTCCTACGATAGCGCACGGGGTAGCGTGGGCGGTAGCGGGGAGTAGCGAGCGGCACCCCATGCGGTAGCTACCTACGCGGCTACGCGCTACGTCGTAGCCAGCCAGTGTCTACGCGATGCTCGCCGCGTTGCGACAACTCCGTTTTAATCGGTTTAATTTTAAAAGTACTGATTTTACTTTCTGTGAAACGACTTCGTTTCTTTCTGAACGTAAGTAAACATTATTCTTAACACATTAATCATAAAAATCAGCTATTTCTATGTTTTTAATTTACTATGTATGAAAATCGTCTAAGAAAATAAAGATAGGTACTTACTTATTATTTTTTATAGAATAAACTTTAATTACAATGTATATATGTTTGTATGTATGTTGTAAGTTGGAGGTATCCAGTGGCTGAATGCACTGTCAAGTTAAAATGCCAACGTGACTTAACCTAAACAACAAAATTAAAAAAAGTGCAAAGTAGCAAAAACCAAAGGTTTTGAACAAGAAGCAAAAATATTATATCCTTGATAAAGTAAAGATAAATTTGAACTCAAAGCAATATTGGGATGCAATCAATTACCCTTTCTGTTATGTAAGTAGAAAATCTATAGATATGTTCATTATAAAGTAGGTTATATAGATACTCGTAGGCCTGATCTACTTAAAAATAGGAAGGAAATTAAACTGTTAAATTTAAAAAACAAATATAAACGACGATGACGACTTACGACAGGACAGATAATGAGAAATTCCATCTCATTTGCATAGCTCGTAAAATGTTGAAAAAGGACATTGCGTGCTTTTATTACATGCTTAAATGACAGGAAAACCCTCAAGTTTTTTAGGTCTTTATGCCGTCTTTTTACACAAAAAATCTTTATTGTATAAGGTTTATTGTAAATAGAATATAATAAGACAAAGAGGCGACTATTTGTAAGGCTAGTAGATTTCTAACTTTTTCTGTCTGTCTGTCTTATCTCTTTACGCTTATACGACTGTACCGATTAAGATGAAATTTGGCATGGAGGAAGTTTGATTCCCGAGAAAGGACATAGGATACTTGATATTGTCAATTGCGAGTCGGTTTTCTTTCTGTGATTGAAGAGTTGCCGGTAAAATCCTACACCGATAAACGAATTTAGGGCGGGTGAAACCGCGGGCAAAAGCTAGTTCATCATAAAGTTAAATGTACGTGTACATGTAACAGACTTAAACACTGGCTGCATATACACATAATAAAGCTCTTATATCTAAGGACCTCTCACTGCTAGCCAACGGTTAATATAAAAGAGTTGACTTCGGACGTAGTCATCCTATATGTGTAGGAGGGTAAAAAAACTTAAATAGGCTGATAAATACATATATATATATATCCATATATAGAGTACGCATGTTTCAAACTAACGTTAATAACTCCTAGTCACGCAAACGCACAGTAACTTAAGTATTATTGTGAGGCTACAGTAGCGAGGGGTCACAGTATTCGGGGTACCTACTTTTAGATTTAATCCTGTAGTACACTGAAAAAAGTTTGGTTGAAATAACGATAGGCAGTGGGTAGTATTACGAAACTCGCATAGGTAGGCAGATTTACAAGAAAACTTTGTTAACTAATTCAAAAACTTCCACAAAATTAAAATGTTTCAGACCAAAATAGGTTTTATTATGAAAATATGCAATCGCATTATTTGGTTAAAACAACAAAATACTCTTATAAATTTTACAAAACCTAAAACATATTTAAGCATTTTTTATCATAACCTTTTGTTTTATTTGCCAGTAAATATTGCGAAACTAAAAGCAACATACAAATTGAGTAAACTTTACTTTTGTTCTAATTACCCGTATTCTACGTTAGATTTAATTGTACCTTTAGTAATATCTACTATATCGCTTTTACAGAAAGTTCTCTATGATGGCTTAGTGATCACTACCAGACATAAGGTTGAACCAAAAAACAGTTAGTAAATATTACGAAAACAGACAAACATATTTAGTAAATTTTATTGTATCATTTTGTTTTATTTACATTTATTTTACGACATCACTTTAACATAATAGTTCTTTATGATAGTTAAGTGATCACTACATATTCTACTATATTCTTTTGTTTTATTTAACAGGTTTATACGTTGTGTTTACTAGTATCTTGACTTATATCAACAATATTACTTTGAGAGATAAGTTCTATATAATAGTCCAGACATATGGTTGAACCAAAGAGACAGTTTAGCAAATGTTACAATAAAATGTTGTTACATATATCTTTTTATTTTAATACCAGTATTACGCGTTAAGTTTACTACCATATTATAAACTGACTGTAAAATACTTCTTAACTTTTAATATTGTGAATATTTGAATTTCGGGCTAGTACACCAGAAAAATTACTTATAATCTTTATTATTTTTGTACAATCCTTTAATTCATTAGTAAATAGAGATAATACTACTGGGAAATAAATACAAAATCAGTTTTTATGCACAATCACTTTTCGTTGAAGTTTACTGTGTAAATAGTTCCCGAACCCTTCATGAGATTTAAACAATGATGGTTATAAGGGTAAAGTCGATTCCATTATTAGAGTTTCATACCTTAAAAGGTAAAAAGGAACCCTTATAGGATCACTTTGTTGTCCGTCTGTCTGTCTGTTTGTCAAGACCCTTTTTCTTAGGAAGTCGTGAAGCTATCAAGTTAAAATTAATATCAAATACTAAGGTCCTTTGAAGCTGTAAAAAAATCAAGCTTCTAAGTCAATGTAGTAAAAAAACACAGCCATTTTTGTCGCATATTTTGGCATTCACAAATAAATCAAAACGAGTCGATATATTAGGACAACAGTTATCCAACAGCAAAGTTAAGTTTGTCTTATAATACAGTTTACATTTTAAGGAACCTTCGGTGCGCGTGTCTGACTCGCACTTGACTGGTTTTTTCGGGGCTCATTCAGGTCTATTTGCGTGCTTGTTTCGTATGTTTCCAGGGCCAGTTTTAGCTATATCTCGTACATTTTATAATATTCTTTTGTTTTAACTAGTTATATTCTACATCCAGATTATTAATACTTTCTTTCGGTCTACGATATCAATTTCATAGAAAAGCTCCATACAGTGGTTTAGTAATCGCTACCAGACATATGGTTAAAACTAAGAAACAGTTTAGTAAATGTTACGAAACTAAAAATAACATACATATTTAGTCAATTTTATATTATCCTGCTGTTTTAATTACCAGTATAGTAAGTACAGTTTAGAAGTACCTTCAGAAGTATCTACGATATCACTTTAATACAAAAGTTCCATATGTTTTAGGTTTTTATTAGGTGTCAAACAAACTTACGGCCCAATGATCATAGTAGTCTATAGACGTTGTCGATGTCAGTTGTAAAATTAAAATACGGTCACTAAAATTTAAGTAAGTAGTTAAAATAAAACACAATACTATAACAACCTTATTTTATACACAAACAATTCTAAAAGTAGTTCTTAGAAAGCTTCTTTACATTAAGTTAAGCGTGGGCTTGTGGGGTGTCTGGCGGGAGCGACGACCACCGATCGAAGTGCTTTGTATCCACCACCTATCAACTTGTTCGTGGTACTTCTTAATCGTAACTACTTTCCTAAAAGTAATATTTTTGGTTTGTAGGCTACGTTGAATCGTTGAATTAAAAAAATGTTCCAACTTTACTTATGTTTGTATTACGATTGTCAAGAGATCATACTTATTTTATTTCTTATAATACGTATCTAATTACTTAAATCGAGTGTAGAAACCAAAATATCTTTCTGGATCCATTTACACACATGAATTGCCTTCTTATTGAAAATCATTTGCAGATGCAAAGAGAGAATTATAATCTTTGAAAAATATTGGTTTCTCTTGATTTATGATTATAATTTGTTCTTTCTTCAGCTGGATTCTTTACTATTTATAACTGGAACTGTCGAACTTTCACTGCTTGCAGTATGGGGAATTGCGTCTCCTTTTATATCATCGTTGCTCATTCCTCTAATGTTTTTAAAGCCAAAGAGAAAAGTAGGTAGGTACCTATTACATAATGAATAGCAGTAATGTGCCTACGTTATATTCAACACAGAACTAAATAATAAGGGAACTTCACACGGAAAAAATATCTAAACGGTAAATAGTAGTTGTCACATAGTGTGTGGTGTACCTACTATATATATATACAAATTAATATTTAAAATTTGTTAAGTTTTTCTATTTAAAAAATGCTCAGTTTATTTTGTGGTCTTAGGTACAGTATGTAGGTACTTCCCAACAAACAATTTAGCGTTGGTTACAGTTAATTTTGAAGCTTAGAGTAATACTATTGATTTATCATGGATTCGGTTGTCACTAAAAGTGATACAGTTTACTTATGAAATAAGTTTAGCTCTATAGGTTGTATTAGAACTGTAAATACGAAGTAAAATGTTTTTTCCATTTAGTGTAGCAGCAGCGGACGCTTATAAACTTATGACATTAAAGCTTGTTTCGTCCTGCAGCGTCAAAAGCTGTTTGAAGATCATCATTAACTCCCTATAATTCTTATTGCTATAAATCTGCTATATCAGAGTTGCTTATATATCATAAGGCTGTTGTTCAACTTCATTAACGTCATTGGTTCTGCAACGGAGTTACTTAAGAGTGTAGTAACACCAAACACTACATGCGTTGTATAACTCTTACATAAAGCTTACGCCTGTAATACGAAAGACAATAATAGGTTAAATAGTTATAGCAGTTTTGTACGATCCTGATATAAGGGTTATGGTGTAAGTAAAACAAATGGTAATTCTTCAATGACACCATTTAATGTTTCTAACGCTTAAAGTTTTTGTCTATAATCTAACCTTACATTATAAAAACATTTATCGAACTAAGCTAAAATTAAGAAATATAGGTAACGCTAAAGCCGGTATTTTCCTCTCCGTTGCAGGTAGATGACTTCGCTAAGTGCGTAGTTCCTCTCTTATGTCAACCAAAGATTGCATAATACTCTTGACTACTGGCGTTGTAGTTCTTCGAGTGTCGTACTAGATTTAAAAAAAGTCTGCATCTTTAAGATAAATATTGCTATCTTCAATCACTTTCTGTCAAAAAAAACTAAATATTTATTTATACAAAATCACTTTTAAATAACGTGGTACCTAAATTTTCCGAATTATTTTACATAGTTTATGTAAACAATCACTAAAAATGACCAACATTTGAAATTGAATGTCTAAAAACTATTTTAGGTTATTAGTACTTTTAGTTGTTTTACTTTTTTGTCCTTATAATCATATTTTTTCTAAAGCACGTCAAAATTGAGACGATAAACATGATACACAATCACATTAAACTGCAAGCGCACTAATAATTAATATTACACTTCAAGAACACTGTTAATCAACAATACTTACATTTCGTGATGACAATTTTGCAATGTCCGTAGATAAACAGTAGCACTTATTTAATATTTATAAATTAATGTAATTTTATGACTTTAGAAGTTTTTACTATCTACTTTTGACCCCGAAAACGCTACAAATGAGTAATAAGGTATCAAAATACGGATCCAAGTTCTATTTGACACCGTTATAGATATTTTATACAACTAAAAGTTTCAATAAAGTCCATTATAAAGGTGCAATAAAGGTTCGAGCGGAAAAGGGTCCACTATACAGCTTTTCTTAACGCTAAAATGTTACTTGGGTTATTACTTATAAATTAAAGAAAAACCGGTCAAGTATACAAGTTATACTTACACACCGAGGGTTCCGTTGGTACTGAATAAGATTCTTAAAACTTCTCAAAGGTTGTTTCCTGTTTTCTAAATGTATGCATTTAATCCATTAGTTTTGTATTTTTGACGTGACAACGTCTTATAAATTGGTTTGCCGGGTGACACTTCAAGAAACTGCGTTACGCTCCGCTCACGTTATGCGCTCACAATGAGAGCGAGTGAGAGGCACGCGCCCGCCTAAGAGCGAGAGAGACAGACATAAAATCATTGTCACGTAAAACTTTCGCCCGTATACCGACTTTACAGGCAACCAGTTTTTTTTTGGTATTATTATGGCACAGATTATATAATACTCTATGGTAAATATTTTAAAAAACTTTGAGACTATATTTATTTTAAAATTATACAAAATAAATTTTAAACTTATAGGTATCATACCGTACAGTTTACAATTTTTTTTTCAATTTTCTTATTTACCAACCCCAAAAGTGAAACGTAAAATTTACGATACATGAGAAAGAAAAGTGTGCCGCTAAGCGGTCACCCATCCAAGTACTGACCACGGTCGACGTTGCTTAACTTCGCTTATCGTTTCAGATAGACGAATGCGACTGGGCCACGAACTTTTCAATTCTCAGATAATAATTAACAGTAGGTTTCTTGCATGAACTGATACTAATTTGACGCCCAAAACCCTACAATAAACAATTATTTAAAATTAAAATCCAACACGAAAGCCTATGAAGGACAGTGATGAGGTTTGTTCAGTTTTAAAAATGCAGGTATTTACTTAAAAGAAAAGAAAATTCGTTCAAAGCGATACAAGCTGATTAATTTCAACGAAAATGTTTAATATTTTAAAGCAGAAATATTATTTGTTTCGACTAAAACATGAGTTTCAGCTTAAAATATCAGATTTTGAGTCAAGAATCTAACAAATTCTGTTAAAATTATTATTTTCTCTAATTCAAAACAATATTATCTTAACTGAACATTTTACTGGCTTTGATTTAAGATACAATTATTTTAATCGAAAGATATAGTTTTTAATAAGTAACGTGGCAGATTTAAGAAAACCATGATTTTAGCGCAAAATAAATTATACGTTTATAATAATAAATTATAAACGAAGAAAAATAAAATGTTGCATATAAAAATGTATTTATTTCATACAAAAACATTAACTGTCTTAGGGTAATTAATTTAAGTTTGGTTGATCTAAAACGAACATTTATTTGGTTAAAAAAAAATTTGTTCATACGAAAAGAAGTTTATCAATTTCGATTGATAAAATGAAATTTTTTCAGGGAAATAATATTGCCTTCTGTGAACAAAATATGTCCAAAATAGTTGGATTTCTTGACTGAATGCAAATTATTTTGGTGGAATAGAACTTGGAAACTCTTTTTTTCCGTGTAGTATCTCACCCAATTTAATTTCTTTGCGTCATTATGGTGCATCGGCGTTGCTTAATTTTCGGCACAAGGGCTATATACTCTTAGAAGAACAGATAATGACATAAAATGCTTTTTATCTCAGGTAAGTAAGATATTCCTGTATAGGATATGGTGGTGACCAGTTTTTGCGTGAGCGAAAATGTGTGTTACTTCTATTCAACAGTCTATATCTAAGTAATATCTTTGGGCATAGACTAAGGAATTATAAACGCAGACCCTATTCCTTAGGCTGCAAGCCCTTAAACCAATCGAAATACTGATGTCCCTATAGGACTTCGCCTCTGTTCAATACACATTTAATTTAGTAACGTATTATGGTATGCTTATAACTATGTTGTAGGTTACGGCTACGCACTTATCCATTGGCGGATAATTCAAGACGGTAACAAGTATAATTAAAAAAAAAACCAAATAACCGACTGCGTGCGTATAAAGATCGCTGACTAAAAAGGTGAAAATATTATGAGTTTGGTTATTGTTATTTTGTACGTAACTCTATTAACCAATAGATATTTTCAGTTGAGCTCTCTGGAATGAAACGAAAATTGCAGGATTTGAAAATATAATTATGACTTTTGTAATATTACCTTTTTAGAACGCTAATGTAACAGGCTTATGCTATTGTATTGCTGTATGATACTTGAAACTTGTGTATAGAACACACAAGCGTGAGTCCTTTTTTCAGCTTATTTTCTACTTCTTGGTTCAATTTTTATAAGGGCGGTTTCTGAATGATTCTTATATTTTATTATAAAGTCACCAAAAATATTGTAAAGTCAAATATATTCTGATAATAAGAATGATAATGCATTAAAAAAAACTAATACATTTTTATATGAAACGCAATTGAAATTTCACATAAAAGTACGAATTTCGATTGTCATTCATGTTTGATCTTTTTCTCGATACGAAGAAGGAAATATTATTGTAATATAAGTATATGCCTAAAATAAATTTAAAAGAAGTCTACCAGTCCACTTGGTGCATACATGAGTCACTGACGCAAAAAGTTAACTTAGAAGGCAGGCACTGCAATGAAATGTTGAAACACCAACTTTTGAACTTACCATTCATCACAATTTATGAAAACCAGATCCATGAAACGCTTGTTAGGCTCTGAATAATGTTGGTAGCGACATCTGTTTAGCTTTCCCTTCGCGAGTTTTTCAGTCATCAGTTATTTTTATTGTTAGTAGATGGCACTATGCTATATTTCAAATAACATGGAGCGTGAGATACGAGAGTTTTTACTAAATTGCAGACCCTGGTAACCAAAATAAAGTTAATAAGTTATATGATCTAAATTATATCTTTATTATAAACAACTACTTGTGACTTATAAGGTCCTAGTACATCAATATTACAAATACACAAAACTTAATAGAATTAAGAAATAAATTGTAAATATAAATATCTACATAGAAATAATAAGCATTATTATAAATAATTTATATCATAATATTATACAATTATATTCTAACTTCAAAAACAAAATTATAAAATGTGAAAAAAATTAAATTAAGTTTTCAAATAGTCTGCAGATAGACTTCTAGTAGGTACTCGGGTAAAAGTAGAAAGCTCCAGTGATTTTCATCACTTTTCTTCATTTCCATACATAAATGTGCACATAAGGACATTATTATTGTCATCATACATTCGAAAATTCTCTCTGACTATTGTGTTCGCTAGAATAAAAAGTTATACCAAGTCGTTTTAGGGTCACCTACTTATTTATTTTGCTGGGCATTCTAACTAAAACTATTCAGAATCATTGTGACATTTAGGTATTATGGTTTGTACGAAAACGGTAAAAAACTTTCTCCTACATTCGAAAACCAAATAAAGATAGGTTTAATAAAGACGACTACTGAAAAGATCAGTATTTTTTTATTCAAATTAGGTTTTTACAAACACTTTTGAATCGTCAAAGTTATTAAATAGTTTTTTTTTATTAATCTAAGTCACAATGTAGATTTCTACCAAGAAGAATCCGGCAAGAACCACGATAGTTAATCTTTTAAAAATAATCTTTTAGTTAATAACATAACTAGTACACAACACAAAAAATAAAAACACAATCATCAATGTTTTAAATAAAAAAAATAGTAATAATAACACAAATTGAACATACCATAATGTTATTTTAGGCCATACAATTGTAATATTTTCATTTCAATTAACCTAAGCGTCCTGTAATTGAGCATCTTTAGTCCTATGGATGTTTTTTATTTATTACAGTGTGAAATTTTGTGTTAAATAATTGATTAAATTTACATATTGATAGCTTTTGATTGAATGGGACGTAGTTTCACAATCCAAAGTTATCTTTTAATTATGAACTACATATTTTTTACCCCTATACTAAAAACAACCACCTTTCCCTTATCTCTGAAGTGTTTGTTTAAAAAATTGGAAACGAACAACAGGTAAAGATGACAGCAAGATTTAAAAGTAAGTAATGAATGTGAAAATGAAATAGAATTTTTATTTGAAGAAATTGTGGTTCTTTTTTTTTAATAAACTTATACAAGCGGTCAATAAAGTGGACTTCATACGTGTTAATAGTGAATAGTCTGTTATATATTTATGAAAGTGAGAGAATTATTTGTTAAAAATGCTACTAAAAGAGAAAATACTTAAACAGATTCTGTGTAATTAATATGAGGTTGAGTGGGAAATAAACGTTAGAAGTTTTAATACTAGCCATGGGAACGCCATCCAAGGCTTGCAACCGGCGCGACTGAAGGCGGGCGGGCGGTTGCCTCGGGCCGGCTTGCGGCATGCGATCATTCCGTATCGCTAGGCGGGCGGGGGAGCACGCTGCCTAGCCGAGTCGCCTAGCTCGGTCGCCTACGCCTAGCGCGAACATTCGCCGCGACACCCAACCTCTCACACTATAACCTCGTTAGCCTAAGTGACGTAAAGCCTCCAACACAACATTATATCTAGTCAACGCAAGACGCTGCATTGAGTTATACAGTGCGCGAAATAACAGAACTGGCATAACCTTGGTTACTGTATTTATTATTCAGTGAAAGCGCTGTACAGAGTCAGGATGGAAGTCTTTACAGGTGAGGGGTGCTTTTGAAACGCATTATCATTTAATCATATATAATATCGCGGGCATTACATATGATTGCATGCATTGCGTCTTACTGCATTGTGCGTAGCATATAATATGTTAATACATATGTGATGATATGTTACGTATGAGCAACCTTATGTCCTTGGACATTATGTAGAAAACAATTCATATATATGTGTACAATAATAGTAAGGTTGAAGACAATTCTAGTAACATACGAAGAATATGTCATTTTTAATATATTTTTACTAATATCTAATTTTTTACCATCACCTAAATAAAAATCAATTAAGTACAAGATTAACTCGCATGATGAAGGTTCTTCACATATTATGTAGGACCTATGAACCTACTAATTAAGTATTTTTTGTCGAGATCTAAATTTTTCGGCGTTCAAACTCATTTTGATACTAGGTATTCATAAGTCCATGAAGTTAGACCATAAAGTCTACCACGCTAGCCTAGTACGGGTTTGCAGACGTTCTCGAGTTAGTGGCCATTCGACTGTCAGAGTTTTCAAGCTGCCGACAATAGTCATGACCGAAACTGAGAAAAATGTGCTGACCTATCCAGTTACTGACCACGTCCGACGTTGCTTAGCTTCGCAAATTGTTTATGTTCAAATGCGACAAGGTCACGAGCTCCTTATTTGTTATTCAATCACGTATACACGGCTTGACAATTTTGAATGATATTTACATACAGATAAATCATGTGTACTAAATACATTCACTTTGCATACTAGTACACTTTTTATTACGCTCAATACTCCCTTTTTTACCCCTATAGATACCAATAAAGGTAACATATCTACTTAATTGTATTTTTTTACCTGCCTGTTATGTCGTTGTGTTTAGTTGTGTAGAGGTGTGATGCGCAGATACGTGAGTATAAATATTTTGGTAGATGTTATGTACTAGATGGCTTGGTTTTTGCATGCCTGATGTTACATCCGGGAGTTTCTTGTCAATTCTTCTTCCCTTAGGCTAGTTTCCGAAGTGATGATAGTTTAAATAATGTGCATTTGTTACCCAGTGTGTAAGCTTGTTACACTTACACTGTTACAAATACACTTACAGGGGTACGGTGTCTGAATGTGTGTATACAAGAACTAAGTATATGTGCGTGTTTTTGTGATGATTCTGCTCGCGTTCGGACCTATACAGGGTCAAGTTTAAAAATTCATTTGTACTGTAGAAAAATGTATTTCCTATCCTGATGTCAGTGCTAACCATCTTAGACCCATCATACCAGTCTGGAATGGCCATAGGAGACCGTTACCATAGCACTTCCTTATTCTTTGCCACAGCTTCCCAGTTGGTTCTCTCCTTATAAACGTGGACGCTCCATAAGCTGCTCTTTGTTTCACACGGTGTTTGAGAATTCTAAAGAAATCTTATGAGACTGCAAAATAGTCAATATAGTTTAGTAGACTGTGGAGAGAAACCGATGTCATTTTTTTGTAGGTAGAGTTGTATACATTATTAAAAAGAATAAAGTTTCTCTATTTACTACTAGAACTGAATAACAAGCATCATACCTTGAAATATTTATGACGGAGAGAAAAGTGAACAGCTGTCATTATATGAAAATTACAAAAAAGTCACCTAATTTCTAGTTATGGTTAGATAACCATAACTAGAAATTAGATACATTTTTAAACTCCACCCTGCCCTGCAGTCCAGTAGCGTTGTCAATGGATATTTGTTTTTTCTCTTGTAAAAAGTGTAATTCTGTGATGGGATTTACATATCGATAGTAACTCCCGAGATAAATATGTATACTACTATATATTTATATATCTCTATATATCATAGCAGATATACATATACATACACGTATTATATCGATGTATGATACGATATTTTTCAAACTACAACTAATTTGTCCTTTAATATCTTCAAGTTTATACTAAACCTCGGCGCACGAGTCAGACACGCACATTTCCGGTTTTTCATTCAATGTCTGATGTCAAAACGAAGTAGGTAGTACCGACGAAAAAGAACTGAAAATTGAAAATCTATTAAGAATCTATATATTATATGTTGGTCAAAAGTTCTCCTCAAGATGTTTCAAAGGTACAAACACATGTAAGCTACAGTAAACAGCTCAGGAGTTCCATCGACTGTCTTCCGTCTCCATCATCATAATCTCTATAGGTCATTATTTTGTTTTGGTGTTTCATTAGAACTGACTTAATTAATAAAATTAGTTAATAACATTCGTTTAGGAGCTTAGTACAAGGTTTATTTTATTTATTTTTCACTTTTCAGTTTTTTTCGTCGGTTTGTTTTTTTGTTGTCATTCGTCGGTTAAAAAGTAGTTTTTGATTTGGTTTCCAAATTATTCACCGTCACCCTTGTAACTAAACAATTCTTAATAAAACCGAACGAAGAACCTTGGTAATTTAATTAAAAAAGTTTTTTTATTTCAAGTTATTATAATTTTGTAGTAGTTTTTAGGATATTGCTAGTATTATTTATTATTTATTTGTGTTAAGAATATAATTTAATCTACTTATTTGTTTAAGAATTGAAGTTATTCTTATTAATATTATAAATATATATATTAATTAAATTCTATTATATTATAGTAGGTAAGGTAAATATCATGGGTGAACAATGAAAAACGGACCGAAGCAAAACTTAATTGATCGAGAGAGCACAATATGGCGTCTATTGTGTTTTTTACGAACCAACGTTTTTAGATGAGTCTTTCATTGTGATTTCTGAAGCTACGACACAATAGGTCAGAATCGGATGATTTAATGATAAAATGAAGTCAACTAAAGTAATAAAACTTTTAATTAGGTAGGTAGGTAGGTAGCTATATAACAAGTCTACCAAGTAAAAAACTTCAAAACCCAAATCTAATGATTGGATACCTATGTTTTTTATTTATAGTAGAATTTATTTTAAACTTAAAAAAAAGCGTTTCCATTACAAATATTAAAACTATCTAAATTTGTACCACGCCCTACTTTTATTTACTTAAAAATGCGGTAACATCGCAGACACAAATTGTGTCCAATGGTTACAAAGTTTAACCTAAATGGTAACTATATTTCAACATGCTAATTTCTCATGTTTTGAAAGCCAAAAATTTTTTGATAGGTATATAATAACGAAGTTGTCATAAAATATTATTTTAAATAAATTCACTAACTGTACCTAAATATTTTTTATGACCACTTTGTTTTTACATATAGAACTAATATAGGTATAAAAAAATTATACTTATAAAAACACGATAAATCAGCACGTTGATAAATATTTAACATTAGTTTAGATCAATTGCTGGACTAAGATTTTATATTTATTGCAGAAGAAAATATGACTCATAAAAATATATTTTTTATAATAGGTATAATCACACTGTAGAAATAGATCCCTAAAACTAAATAAACACTTTCACCGTAAGCTCATCGCGGTCTTTGTTTAGCTAAGTTCAGGTTAGCAATAAAATAGGCGACTGTAAACAGCTTGCGGGCACCGTAAATAAACGGGAGTTACGATTACTTACGACGCGACTTAAAGTGCCACCCAGTTGGCCTTTTCATATGGCACCTTGGTAAATAAACGACAAAAAACAAAACTTTACTGCAAATATTGAAACATGGTTAGTTCCGAGATAATTTAAGTTGTTCCTTTTTAAAACTTGTCTTGGCCGGATGGAACATAGACATAATTACATCCGAAAATTAATTGTTTTTTTGTTAAATTGTGCATTCCGTTTCAAAACGTCTAATAATCACACAACATTGTTCCCAAAATTCGCCATATTTAACCAAGACGGGTTTTGATTTACAATAATGTTGTTTAGTCAAAACTGGCCTTTTGACGTGACAACGTCTTATAAATTGGTTTGCCGGGTGACACTTCAAGAAACTGCGTTACGCTCCGCTCACGTTATGCGCTCACAATGAGAGCGAGTGAGAGGCACGCGGCATGGTTAGCCCGCCTAAGAGCGAGAGAGACAGACATAAAAAGTGAAAGGCACAAGTTGTCACGTAAAACTTTCGCCCGTATACCGACTTTACAGGCAACCAGTTTTTTTTCATACCAACAATGTGGCCTATCAACAGTCACCTTATTTTTAGAGTTCCGTATTCGGAAATTTCGATTTGTTCGTCCGTCTGTCCACGGCATAGCTCAGACACTCTTGTTACTAGAAATCTGTGAATTGGTATAGGATATTTAGAATAGATATTGATCACTCCGACAAAGTGGTAAAACAAAATCTTTTAAAAAATTTTTTTAGTAGGTAAAGTAGTGACGATTTTATTTCTTGTCGGGTGTCGTTGGATAGGTCGTTCGAACACATTGCAGATGTGTGAAAACCATATTCGATTTGCTGATCCGTTTGCGAAATATTAAGCTTTAAATTGCTAATTTTTGTTAGAGTCAAATGTGTTCAAATTGAACTGGTAGTTCCCGAGATAAGGGGGTTCAAACAAAAAAACCTCTAGCTTTATAATAGATCATATTAGTAAAGATAAGGACTTTAGCCAGCTGAAAGTGCTCCCCAAGGATTTAAGACAGAAGTTTCAAGGAGACCGCATTATTTATCGTTTGACGGTTTATTGTTTTCAATCCAATCTTTAAAACCATGAAAAGTTTATATTTTCCGAAAAACATCTTGTATGAAAGATAAGATATAAAGATAATATAATATAATATAATATAATATAATATAATATAATATAATATAATATAATATAATATAATATAATATAATATAATATAATATAATATAATATAATATAATATAATATAATATAATATAATATAATATAATATAATATAATATAATATAATATAATATAATATAATATAATATAATATAATATAATATAATATAATATAATATAATATAATATAATATAATATAATATAATATAATATAATATAATATAATATAAAAAATATTATATTAGTAAACACTTAAAACCACGCTTGCCAAATATGTATTGTCACAACTTGTTTATTTACATGTATTGGTAGGATTTTATTTCGGATCTTACTTTAACTAAGTCAGATGTATTCGACTCGATATATAATAAGAATATATATAAACCTAGTTGGCTTGTTATGATTAAAATGTTTACAGGCACATATAATTAGGCAAAATGAAATTTAACGAAAGAACCAGACACATCCCTATTTAGTCTGAGAAACCAGATTTTAACCAATATTATTTGTTTTCTTATTTCGACCTCCTAGACTTGGCTGTTGAGGTAATTTTAGGAAATCATCTCAATCGAGACTTGGCACGTTTTTACTGCAAGTTTTTGTTAGGATTTGGTTTTCAACATTCTATAAGAGCATAATAGACAGTCTATAAGAGCATCGTTTATAAGGGATATAATTTAATAATGTTGTGTGCAAATTAGCTAACCTTATGATACGATTAAAAATCGATAAATTTATGTGTAGGTATGATGGGATTGTTTGTTTCAGCTAGTTCTGAAGATAAGTTGGCGATACTTTATTTCTTGCAAAAATAAAAAACCGTCCAAGTTCAAGTTGGACTCGCGCACCGAGGGTTCCGTACCTAGGTGGTAGCTACTACCATTTACGTAATTGCAACATCAAAAAAAAAAAAAAATTGCAGCACACTTTTTACTGTTTCTCTTAATAATATTGCTAGACGGCGTTGTACCGGTAATTTAAAATTGTAATGGCTTAGGTCCGTATCACACTTGGCTAGATTTTATTACTTGTTATTATACTTTAGAGTTTAACAAAGTTTGCGCGATAATTTTATGTGGAACGATACAGCTACATATATGGTATGGAGAAACATTGAACAAGGCAGGTAGAGTATATAACCGTGGCACTACATGTAGCAATAAAGCATTACGAACCTTCCAATCTTCTCCTCTTATATTTTGTTCCTTTACTACACACATTGTAACTAGTACAATCGAAGTTTTATTGGAGTTGCTTGAGTGTGTCATGCTCTCTCAAAGTGTCACTGCGGTGGTGGCGTGAGTGTCGGGTCGTTACGTTCCCTAAAACATGGTTGAGGGAAGCGATAGCTGATTCATGTGTCATACTCGTGAACGGGAACTTCTTTGTATTCTTAGTATTTAGTCTTACTTTTTTGTTTTGTTTATTAATACTGTAAGACATTGATTATTTCTTAGTGATGAATACATAAACTGTCTTTTGCTTATATTAGATACTTTTTTATGTTGTGCTTGTGCTTTATATTTCATGTTTTTTTATGTTTGTAATGGAAAGTGTTCTTTTATGATAGGGAGGGCATTTTCCAATATTTTAATTGGACGCTGTAAGAGAACGGGAGAAAAGAAATGCCCTTGCTGAGTTTCTTGCCGGTTCTTCTCAGTACAAGGTCTCCCGCCCTGTACACTTACGAACCGATGGCGTAGTGACATTCATAAGTGCTCAATTATTGTAGCCTAAACTGAATAAATTATATTGAATTTGAATTTGAATACTAGTAGTGCCACGGTTAAAATTCATTTACTGTAGCACTACTGATTTTCTCTTAGTAGTGCTACGGTTTAAATTCATTAACCTAAATTTAGTTGGTAAATATTCCTTTAGTTTTTGCTTTCATATAATCCCCTGCTCCATGCGAACTTACGTCATGTGTTCAGGAATTGTTTGAAATTATGGCCACAGCTACTTTCTACCATCGCACTGCTCGCCATCGGCAGGGAATTCTTTCTCACACTTTGGAACCGAAATGGTCGCGTACAGTACGGTTTCAGCGAAACTTTCTCCCGCGAACGATTGGGTTGTGGAATGAGCTCCCTGCCAAGGTTTTCTATAAGGACTACAGTATGGGGTTCTTCAGTAAAGAAGTTATTAGATTTTTGAAGCGAGTGATACCCCTGGTGTTGCAAGCGTACGGATGATATAGACTATAGACTATAGACGGATATAGACTACGGTGACCACTTACCATCAGGCGGACCGAAAGCTTGTGGTGCCGAAACCTTAGTGGTATAAAAAAAGTGCACAAATCAAGCCAGGTACAATTCGTATAATGAATATTTTGTTTACGATTGTACGATAAAATATTTGAATGTCTGGTAGTGCTGTTGCTTGTAAATAGCACTAGTTGTGCGGCTGGTAGTTTACATACTGTTAATGCTGTTAACAATAAAGGAATAAATCAAAGGCTGAAAAACGGATCGTTCGTTAATGTGCATCTTTACCACTTTAACCGATAGATAGATTTTCGTGTAGGCTGGGAAAAGCAAAAACTAAAGCAATATTAACCAACTAAATTCCGTCCCCGAGTTCGTCGACGAGCACACGGACCTACCTCGTATACAAGGCATCAAGAGTACCTGGGCGCTTCTCGGCCCCAGTCAATAGCAATCGCAAACTCAACCGCGTAACGGGAAACTCCCCTCCTGGCGTTGACTCACCTTCGGGTTCGAGGCTCACGCCGGTCGAAGGGACGACCTCGAGAGCGACAACCCAAGACATCCTTCAGAGTCTCGCCCCAAAAGTCTGGTGAAGCAGTAATGGCTACAACAGCCAACTGCATAGTCAGCTCAGAAAAAAAAAATCGAAGGCTGAAAAACGGATTGTTGATTGATGTGCATCTTTACTACATTTACCCAGAATATTTTCGTGTAGGCTGGGATTATATGAAAGCAAAAACTAAAAGAATATATACAAAGAAACTGGTCAAAAGAGAAAATATTGAGTGTATTTGGCATTTTTAAACGTATTGTGAGTATAGTATGACACCAATAAATGCCCAGTTCCATAACACAATTTTTTCATTTTTCCATCTTACAAGCTATTAAATTTTGAGTGGTGCTACAGTAAATGAATATTAACTGTGGCACTAGGTACTGTATCAAATCATTAGTGCTATAGTTAATAAATTTTAACCGTGGTAATACTTGTATTGTTTTGTAGTATAGTGTATTGTAATGGTCAATATACCTATATTAAAATGTAAAATAAATTTTAAATAATGAAAAACTGAAGAGGTCAATGTTCAATGTTGCTATTTGCCTAACCACATAGATATTGTTTCAAAGTTTCGAAAACTTTTTTTACATCTAGGTACTGTAGAACGCTAATTTTTTAGTATTCCGTACCCAAATGGTGCCAAAGGAGCCCAATTACGATAACTTCTGTCAAGAGCTCTATCTTTTGAACCGTAACAGGAAGATGGAAGGAATTTTCACAGAATATGTGTATTTAGGCGGTTTTCCTAATCATAAATGAGTCATAAAGAAAAGTTTAAGGGGTTCCCCTACAAGAACCACGTTTTTGTTGTTTTTTATTTTTCGCATAAACAGCAACACATACTAGCTTTAAGTTTACAGTGATTATAGTGTAAATTTCACACTTTAACAACATTATTAAAAACCGGTCAGTGTAAGATAAGACCGAAATATTAAAACCTAAAAAAAAACAGTTATTTATGTTCGTAAATTATATGTTGGTAAGTTGGTAAGTTTGGAACAAAATAGGTATTAATTTATCACCTTAACTTAACTTACATCGAATTCTAACTGGAATCGTAACTAAAAATATAGAGTCTTTCATTTCATTTCGATTGAGGTGGGTCTGCCTGTCATACCTAAAGAATTCGTCCCTTTTTTATCTAAAATTATTTTTGTTTTCCACGATACCAATAATCAGGGTTGAAGGAGTTTATTCAAAATAATTAGAATCGTTCGTAAATTGATTTGAACATTATTTTATTGTAAAAATTAATAATTTAAATTAAAATCCTGGAACTAAAGATAATTATATAAAACACATGTGAATTTAATGAAAATAGACTTTATTTATTAATAATTAAGGAGCAATTACATCAGCTTGTTGAGTATGTATGTTATTCACATACAATTTTTTTTCCAACCTTGCTTTAGAATATGCCAACTAAAATAATTTTTAAACTTTATCTTCTAATAATTATGATTTAAAATTAATTGTTAAAAGGTACGAAACATATGATCAATATTCAAATAGCAAAAAGTAGGAGTTATTTTCAATATGACTGTTGTCAAACACCTGTTTGACATTGTACACAGACTATATAGGGATCACATTGTACTTCTACATGTATTCAAGTGTTGCCATCATCATATTTTACATCAATACTAGCTAGCAAACTACAGAACATTTAAACAAAAAATAAATTATCAATAAAATTTAAAAATAAACGTTTTATAAAAATCTCCTTGATTTGATTAAAATAAAGAAAATCATAATTTTTTAACCCTAGTTTGATGAGTATACACGAAATTCAAAAACAAACATGTCTTACAAATTTTCTATGGAATTTTTTAATAAATCTTTTAATAAAATAAATATTTAACAATTGCAGCTAGGTAGCAAAAAATAAGGTTCTGTAGTACAAAATGAAAAAATTAATAAAAATTTAAAAATCATGATTATCAACCCTGCCCATAATATAGGTTTTTCCTGGTTCGGGAAAAACCTTTATATATAGGTTACCCGAAAATATTTATATTAGTTTATAAGCTTGGGTTAGTAAGTACTGTGCGACATTCGAAAATTGATCCACTAATTAATTAAACTAATAATAAAAAAAGATTAGCTATATAGAAAGCTATATATCAAATTACGACAATTGTCTGAATTTCACTACCTCAGTTATTGCACGCTCGCTAGTACAATATCTACTTTTTTTTAGGGTTCCGTAGCCAAATGGCAAAAACTGGAACTCTTATGGTTTTGTCATGTCTATCTGTCTGTCCGTATGTCACAGCCACTTTTTTCCGAAACTATAAGAACTATACTGTTGAAACTTGGTAAGTAGTTGTATTCTGTGAACCGCATTAAGATTTTCACACAAAAATAAAAAATAAAACAATAAATTTTGGCGGTTCCCCATACTTAAAACTGAAACTCAAAAATGTTTTTTCATCAAACCTGTATGGGTTTATGTTAAATCAAAATCAATCAAAATCAAAATCTTTTTATTCAAATGGGTTACTAAGAACACTTTCGAATCGTCAAGTAAATTAACTACAACTAGCTTTACAAACTAATTACAATACTGTTTTATTACGTGCGTCCAATAGGTAATCTTTGTAAAATCACGAATGAAACATAAAATTATAGTGTATCAACTAATAAATACATGTTTTGTAATGAAACACTAAATAAACAAGATTTACAATGTAAATTGTTTGATTTAAAAAAAAAAACAATCAATATTTAGGTAATATTTCAATTGCCTATTGTTTTTCAGATTGCATAGGGGGGCACCATTTGATACGTTAAAAGTCTTCAATTATTCTGTGACGGGATTTAAAGTAACTCCCGAGAAAAATATATTCATATAACATATAATATTACACAGCAGACGTACACATATATATATATATATATATATATATATATATATATATATAGTAGTTTACATATATATATACTAAGAATACAAAGAAGTTTGCAAGAACAGACCAGCCTCCACAGGCGGCACCCGTTCACAAGTATGACACATGAATCAGCCATCGCTTCGCTCAACCATGTTTTATGGATCGTAACGACTCGACGCACATGCCACCACCGCAAAGACTTTGAGAGAGCATGACACACTCAAGCAACTTCAATAAAACTTCGATTTTACTATATTCATATAGCATATAATATTACACAGCAGACGTACATATACATATATGGACCATTCTCATTTTTGCATATTTTTTTTGTGCATTTGTGTTTAAAAATGAAGCACTGGTATTAAATTCACGAATCTCTATCTATAATTCATGAAAGTACTACAAATTACAATAAAAATAAATTCAAATTTACACAATATAACTATTTAAAAGAAACATAGTTAAGAAAGTAACAAAAATGTCACCTCCATGTCGTGTGCAAAATCAATTTACGATAAATAAACGGAAAGTAGATAAATCTATGAATAGTCAATTAATTAATTAATATTAGTTTACGATAAAACATAGAATACACTTTATAAAAACCACCAAATATTTAAAACACAAAGAAAGCCGCGCCTTGCCCGTGGTACAGTTGTGATAGTTCGGTTAACCGGACCATCGTTGAAAGTTTATGCTATAGTACAGTTGACCGGACAACTGAAAAATTTATATATCCCTGGTACAGTTAACTGTACCATAGAATAAATAAATTTTCTCTGGTCCAGTTAACTGTACCAGGGAATATAATAAGTTTTCTTTAGTCCAGTTGACTGTACCACGGAAAAAGAAAATCTTTTTACACACTGACAACTGGTCTATTACTGGCCGCTATAGAAAGCATGTGAATATGACAAGTTTTGACGTTTGACATATATATTAAGTATCTGTAATACATATATATTAAGTATCGTATTAATAGGAAATTATTTTTCAAAAATAATAATTAATAATTTTTTTTTTAATTTTTTTCAAATACATAGAAACCTTTTGGATAAAAAGTAAATTTCGCCGATGTCTTAGTTTCTGGCGAACGGCATCGGACAAATAACATAGTAGAGAGCTGGAATTCGAAAATTAATCGTTATTTAAATAAGAATACTGATAATATATTAAGACTCCTAAATGTCTTACAAAAATTCGATAAAGAAACACAGATTAGACTTTTGAAAATCAAAGTCAAAAAGACTTCTAAAAAACGCAGTCGTGAATTCGTATTAAGAGATGACACAATACGGCACGTTCAATTAGAAATTATAGATGAAGAGATATCATCAGTAGGGCATGCTCTTGAAGAACTGCGTACTTAAATGCACGATTATATTTGCCTTGCATGTGGTACCTACCTTTGTAAACTCAATTAAAATTAATTATTTTTTCCTTCAAGCGTCTTATTGTTTTAGTCTTATTTAATTTAATAATTTATGTGTTTTAAGGAACACTATTCTTGTCAACCAAATTATCATAACTGTACGTTTTCATCGCTCTAATTAAAAGAAAATAAAATCACATGGTCAACATATTATTATGTATTGGATCATCATCTTTTAAGATCTAAATAATTTTATGGTCATAAACTAAATATGATTTAGGTGTCAATAAGTACGGCGGCTACGGAGAGATAATATTCAAATTTTAAATGGTCCGGTCAACTGTACTAAAAAAAATGCAGTGGTACGGTTGTCTAGTCGACTGTATCACAGTTAGTAAAAATTAACGACTGTCCGGTCAACTGTACTACCGCATAAAATTTCAACGATGGTCCGGTTAACCGAACTATCACCACTGTACCACGGGCAAGGCGCGAAGAAAGCAATGGATTCTAAATATTTCATAAGTTTTGTGCATGGTAGAATTGTCACCTCCATAGATAAACTTATTGAACGCAGCCATAATCCTTTAAACCAGTGAACCACAGTTTCTGAACGAATACAAATAACATACATGGCACCGTCTTGAATTTTTGAGACAGTTTGCTATTTCTCGGATAATCATTTTGGAGTACAGACCTTTATGGTAAGTTTTACGTATTTAAAACTATTTATTTAATTAAGGCCTATCTGATATAATAAAATGATGGATCATTATTGCCGTTTTCTAGTTATTTCGTCGTTTTTATTATCAGTATTAATAGGTTATGAAAAAACGGTATCTTAGCTAAAAATGTCACCTCCATGGGTGTCACCCACGTGGATTCCAGTTATCCACGGAGGTGACTTAATGGCCATGGAGGTGACAATATTATGATCGCTATTCGTAATTTAAAAATATTAATCTGATTAATTACTGATTTATAAATGTTCTTGACCCAAGGTAATTATGGTACCCACCAAAAAAAATCTGGAAGAGATCAGGTGCAGGAAAAAAGAATGGGAGAGGCGACGTCTGGAAAAAATAAAGTCTTATCCACAATTATTCAAGCAGGCCAAATATAAAGTACATTTCGGAGCTTCACGCCAGCAGCTGGCATTACATACCGTAGTTGCATATGAGATTAATTAAAAGTCTTTGATTTTCGAAAATCTGAATGGTACCATTCGGCCCTTGGTCATGGTAAACGAGCACCGAATGGAGTAGGCGGCTATACTAAAAGAACTGCCGACAGACTTGTATCCCAAAGTAAAGATATTACAGATATACAGACTTTATTCCAAATGCTTTGTTGCCAGGAATCGAACATAACATACATGTTTGTACAATATAGTGATATTGTACAAATTGACTCTATCGTTGCCAAAAATTTGAAACCAATTTAAGGCAAAAGGAATACCTATCAAGTCTCCTGGACAAAAGAGGAAGACAATTCCATATTTTTAAGACGACTTAGCTGTGCAAAATGTGATAAAGATTGTTCTCATTATGGAATAGGAAAGTATATTTATGTATGCATGGAGTGTCATCGACGAAGAATATCTTCCTGGCTTTAGTCATGACATCCTACATGGTGTGCCAAAAAATCCTGTGATAGTAAGTGAAGAACCCAACACATCTGAGAGACCTCAAATAACAGCTGTAACTTCTAACCGAGAATTCATCGAAGGTAATTAGGCTGTGGTTTTTGTCTGCAAAAACACAAAAATGTTTTACATTGGTCAAATTGTCACCGTACTGGATTCTCTAGTATTTGATCAAGGTTTTAAGAAAAAAAAAATGTGATAATGAGTACACGGAGTTTATTTGGCCACAAAGTGAAGATATTTCGCAGGTTAATGGTGAAGATATTATAGTTATTTTACCACAATCACATTACAACCGAAGAAATGTAAAACACTTCAAATTTAAATTTGTTGAGAAGGATTAAGTTTAAATAATTAAAGTATTATGCTATTGTTAATTTTTTCAAAAATGATTATTTTTGTTACTTACTTATGTCTTTGTTATTTTGTAGTAGTATCGTGGTTTTCTTCTTTATGGTAATATAAAAATCGAGTTATTTAATTTGGTAACTAAAAAATGTTTTTAAATACTTATAATGTTAACTATATGACCTGATACAACTAAGTAAAAGACTGTTTGCCGACTTATGTTCCTATAAAAGCAATTAGTTTGGGTATAATAAATATAATATTAATTAAAAGTAATTATATTCTTAAAAAATACAAAATTATAATGAATACCAAAGTGATTACATTAATAAAGATATTAATTTATTAAAAAGTACCGTTTTATTCCATAATAAATCATTATGTCACTACCGTAGATATGTGTCACTTCCGTGGAGAGGTGTTTCCATTTTTCTTTTTTTTTGTGAAAACAACAGGAAAAATAGCTAGGCTCATAAGTGCTTCATAATTTAAGATAATATACCTTTCATTTAAGACCACTTTAAATCATATAAATAAACACATATTTTTTTATAGAATTTAAGTCCGTTTTTGAGAATGGCCTATATATATACACATACATACATACATACATATAGATATTAAAGTTAATATAAAATACACATACATGCACATATTAATATATACACATACAGACATATAATAATACATATATATAAATATACAAATACATATAAAAATCATTACTTCGGAAACAAGCCTAAGGGGAGAAGAAGTGACAAGAAACTCCCGGATGTACACCTGTTACCAATCAGTCATGCAGGAACCAAGCCATCAAGTACACAATATCTATCCAATTATGTATATCCACATATACACGTACATACTTGTGCGCCACACCCCCACCATACACCATAAAATTGGGGTATCTATGGATAGGTCTTCAAAAATGATATTGAGGTTTCTAATATCATTTTTTCTAAACTGAATCGTTTGCGCGAGAGACACTTCCGAAATGGTAAAATGTGTGTAGGGACACGATTTATGACGTATTAAAAAAAAAACTAATTACTAGATCGCGTTCAAACCAATTTTCTGGTGGAAGTTTGCATGGTAATGTACATCATATATTTTTTTTAGTTTTATCATTCTCTTATTTTTGAAGTTACAGGGGGGGGGGGCACACATTTTATCACTTTGGAAGTGTCTCTCGCGCAAACTATTCAGTTCAGAAAAAAATATTAAAAACCACAATATCACTTACCTATCCATAGGTACCGCACACGTATGGGTTTGATGAAAAAAAAAAAATTTTGAGTTCTTAGTATGGGAACCCCCAAAATTTTATTGTTTTTTTTTCTATTTTTGTGTGAAAATCTTAATGCGGTTCAGAATACATATACTTACCAAGTTTCAACAGTATAGTTCTTATAGTTTCGGAAAAAAGTGGCTGTGACATACGGACGGACAGACAGACAAACAAGACGAATCTATAAGGGTTCTGTTTTTTGTCATTTGGCTACGGAACCCTAATAAGTGCGAGTTGGACTCCGTTCCTACCACCATTTATGTTATCTACAAACACAAACGAAAATATTTTCATATTTGAGTTGATTGAATGAAAGGTAAATTACGGGTTACGATTTATGACGTATTAAAAAACCGGCCAAGTGCGAGTTGGACTCCCGTTGGAAGGTTCCGTGCCCACCACCATTTATGTAATCTACAAACACTTACAAAAATATTTTTAAAGGTAAATTGCGGTTTACGATTTATGACTTATTAAAAAAAAACTACTTACTAGATCTCGTTCAAATCAATTTTCAGTGGAAGTTTGCATGGTAATGTATATCATATATTTTTCTAGTTTTATAGAAACCTCAATATCATTTTTGAAGACCTATCCATAGATATCCCACACGTATAGGTTTGATGAAAAAAATATTTTGAGTTTCATTGTTTTTTTGTCTATTTTTGTGTGAAATTCTTAATGCGGTTCACAGAATACAACTTCAACTACAACTTCTACTTACCAAGTTTCAATAGTATAGTTCTTATAGTTTTAAAAAATTTGGAAAATCCAAAAGTGCACGCCTCATAGCGGTCATTCACATTAAAAAAATATATAGATATACAGTATACAGTGGTATATTAGTTTTTTATAAATTATAATTAAACCACAGTACTTAGAACGCTAATATTAACTAGGAATCAGCAAAGTGTAATACTTTATATATTAAAAACAAAAGTATTCCGGTAAGATGAATTTTTCGACCAATTTCTCTGCCACATACATGGTCACATAAACACAGACTCATGGACGTCCAAGAATGATTAGTTTTAATGTTATTATTTATTATATTAAACAAATTAATTGTTTATAAAATGTAGCATATGTGCTAGACAGATTATTTAACTTCATATTAGTGCACTCATATTATCCTGTAAGTGTTATATTAAAAAAAAAACGTCATTTAAGTTTCGAAAGACTGGGTTTTTGACATGTCGAGAGTAGAGCACTACCTCACCGCTCCGCTTATGAGGCGTGCAAAAAAGTGGCTGTGACATACGGACGGACATACAGATAGCCATGACGAATCTATAAGGGTTTCGTTTTTTGCCATTTGGCTACGGAACCCTAAAAACGGAAAATTCATGCATATACTCGATAACATGTTATGTTTCCTAAAAAGAACAGGAAGTAAGTGAGCTCTGTAACTTTAAAATTATTTTAATTTCGTTTAGTGTGCCTACAGCTAACGAACGAATATTCAGCTGATGCGTCCCAAGTCAAACAAAACTTGTGGAAAAAGTAGCTCGTAGTTTGATACCATTGACGGTTTATTTTCTTAAAAATGAATGAATAAAGTTTATAAGGATAATACAACGGGTAGGTACAATCGGATTGGGGCCACCCGACGACGCAGAGGGTGCGCCCTTTTGCTCGCTACAATATCCGCCCACACGCAATATCGTTTCAGCCGCATTTAGGACATAAAATTCAATGATTATATTAACGCAACCCGAAAAGCTATAAGTGAACAATATTGGTACAATAGGTAACCTATTTTCTTAACAACATACTTAGTTTTTACGTTATATTATTGTAGGGAGGTAGTAATAAATTGTTGATGTAGACATATTAATTGATAGAGAAATATTTGTGCCTAGTTACCTATAAGTAAATGGGTATTTTTAGTTCGTAGTAAGAGCTAAAAAGAAGGCTGAAAATTTTTTTTATTAATAATGAGTTACTAATTTTTTTGAAATTCTAGCCTATTTATAAGAAGAAATTTTTAGGTTGTTCTAAAAACCGAGGTAGAGTTTGACAAGTATTAGCTTAGTCCAAAAACCTTGGTACCTATACACAAATAATGTCTAGCCTCTAATAATTTAATATTGAACAATGATTTAATTAATTTAATTATTTAGTTTATGATTTTTTTTAAATTTTTTTTTTGTGGGTCTGTAGGACTGAGTCCTATTACTAAGCCTGCGCTGTCTGTGTCTGTATGTTTGTCTGACGTTTAAAGGGTTCTACCTTTTAGACCAAAGTAGGTAGAGGCCTGAAATTTTAACAGTATATGGTTCATTATGGCAGATTCTTTTACATAAAAAAAAAAACGTGTTGTTATTGTCAAAACGGCAATGCATACACAAGCTTCAAATTTCAAACTATTATAGAATAGTATGTTAACTCTATAGTAAAACGAAAAATAATTAAAACCCGTCAAGTGCGCGCCAGGCATCTGAATTGTGTATTGGTACGGAACCTTCGGCACTCGAGTCTTCTGTACTTCGCCTCTGTCTTTAAAAATTTTTTGATGTTGAAATCGTGACAAAATTTTTATTATAAAAAACAAAACAAGTACTTTAATTTTTTACCCCACCCCATTTTGCTCAATATTTAAAATAATAATATACATTTTAAGATATTTTATTATTAAATTACTATTTTAAAATAATTTAATCCAGTTTTGTAAAAAGTGTTCAATACGCTATGCCTATATAATATAATCTGTGCCTATGGAGATTCCCTGGGTGTTGCAAGCGTCCATAGGCTGCGGTGACCGCTTACGGTCAGGCGGACCACAAGCTTGTTTGCTACTCTAGTGATATAAAATAAAATCGGCCAAGTGCGAGTCGGACGCGCGCTCGTTATCTATAAAAATGGCAAAAAAATCACGTTTATTGTATGGGAACCTCCCTTAAATATTTGTTTTATTTTAATTTAATTATTTATTTTTAAAGTGAATACATAACTAAATATTCTGTAAATATTTCAAACATCTACCTGTTGCCGTTATCAATATCGAGTCAAAGCAAGCAAGTAAAAGCGAGTAAAATTTTGTAGTATTAGTATAGCGGCAACAGAAATACATCTTCTGTGAAAATTTCATCTGTCTAACTATCACGGTTCATGAGAAACAGCCTGGTGACAGACGCGTTTACGGACGGCTTTGGCTACGGAACCCTAAAAAAACCTATCTAAATGTGATGCACAAGTCAATATTATACGACCCTTATGACCCGCTGGCTCCTATATCAAGCCTATATCACTTCAGACACATAGTAAAATAAAGTCCCCTGTCGCGCCTGTCTGACTTTCTACGGAATTCTGAACGGATTTTGTTGGAACAGTGTTTTTTTATAACAAAAAAGTTTTTACTTTTATTTTTTCTCTCCAAATTCAACCTACCTATAACCGTACTCCATTTATTTGGTTTCGGTTAAAAATTTAGGTCAAGCTCAAGGCAGGGCTCTTAAATTAGAATAAATTGATCGAGTGAACTATCTTAAGTTAAGTCACGCACATAAGAAAGTGCTATGAATGACGATAACGAGGATTCTTTATTATTCCAAAACTACATCTTTAATGTGAAATAGTTTTTGACCCCTGCTATTTTAAAATCAGGCAAGTTTGGTCAGACTTTAAAATATTGGTCATTTATTTGAAATAGGCGGACGATACTAAGCTATATTTTTTCGAGTTTAAAAAAAATGGTACTATGTATTTACTGATTTTGTAATCTTTATCAGGGACATTATCAATCACGAACGCTATGCTTAAATCAATGCTATATAAAATTAGACCTTTAAGACTTACACAGCGTAGGTAGGTATCGAAACTTTGGTTTCGTGACCGGACTTTTGCAAACGGTACAAACTTTGAAGGAGACGCGCAAGACAACTTTGAAACATCCCAAAACTTTGCCTTGTTAAAGGTAAACTTTACACAGCTTTTATTTTACTTTCTATTAAGCTCGTTATTTATCTTTTTCAGAGAGCTATGAAGATTCCACAAGTAACTGACAATGGTCACGTATTAGCGGTAGATCACATGATATTGCCATACAGAAACCACGGAACTATTAACAGAAACACTATCAATAGTGTAGACTCTCAAAGTACCTATAGTGATATAAACATAAGTAATGATCTAGAATATAATCACAATAATTGTAATGTTTACAATACAATAGATGTACCAGTGAATGAAGAAATTGTCAGTAACAGATTAAATGAATTTATTAAAGGTTTCAAACATGATTCTGATTTGAACGTATGCAATGTACAGTACAGAATCGGTGCACAAAACAACATACATTTAGTAGTGTCAAGTGACACGGAAAAGGTCAAGGAAAAAATTGTCACGCAAGCTTTTATATCGAGTGCTGAACAGTTTAAAAGTAAGTTGAATATTCTAACAGTATGTATTTACATAACAAATTACTAGAAGTCAAAGGAACATTAAAAGCCTCTTTAAACACCTATTTAATATTAAGTAATAAGTAAATATACTTTTTGTTCCATTTAGCTATCTTTACTATTTTATGAAATATCATCGTTTATGTAAGTGAATGGTTATTATTGCTCGTCAATGTATTAACTCTCTACTATATATATTTATCTCTACTCTCTCTCTAATATAAATAAATACTATCACAGTAAAGATGCAGTCAAAAGATTAACCACGAGTCAGGACTTGAACCTGCAACCCTTACATTCCGTGTAAGCGCTCTACCATTGAGCTATCCTGGCACAAGTCTGGCTGATGGAAATTCCAACTACATCTTTGCTCTGGAAATACGCTCGTTACGAACGTAACATACAACTCCAATTACTTATATAGGGATTTATAAAGTCCTAGTACATCAATCTTACAAACACAAAATCTTAATAAAATTAAGAAATACAATATAAAATACAAAAATAGGTACATAGAAATAGCCTTAATAAAAAAAATAAACTATCTCTTACTTTTTTTAGGGTAAAAGATGAATAAACTTAGGACGAGTAATAAAATAAAATTTTATAAATTATCATTTAAATAATTTAGCAATTCTAAAATAAGAGAGTCTGAGCCACTTACATCCAGTGAACTCCATCCTTACAAATAATTTTTCTTACCTAAATACTTTATGTTTCTAGAAGAGAGTGATGTGTCTTCAAACACATCTCCCATTGAAGAATCAGTTATATTTAATTGCTCAGAAAGCGATGAAATGTTTGAAAATGAATCACAGAAGGTGCCTAGAGGGATTGTGAATCCCAACTATCCTGGATTTCAACACTTAGCACATACGCTGCAGGTAATTTTTCCAAGCTCATTGTTTACAAACGAAGCCTACAAAGTGTCAAACTGGAAATGAGTACAAAGAAACCCCACAACTTTTTGTTACAAATTTGCTTTCAGTATACGGTTTCGTTGAATACTGTGAAAAATTTTCATTTGCTTCATATTTATCCCCCTGTAAATAAAAGTTCTCTTGCGTAAAACTTTTTGTCTACTCAATGAATATTATTTCTATTTGAATATTTAAAAGTTTTACGCAAGAGAACTTGAATTAATTTAATGCTAAATATGAAGAAAATTAAAGTTTTTCCCGTATTCAATGTAACCGTAGACAAATTTGTAATAAAAAGTTGTAGGGTTACTTTATGGGAGCAGCACTAGGGTCAAGATATTAGCTCCGAAAACTGTTTAGTAAAATTAGAATTTTAACTGTTTCATCTCAGTTAACTTTGCAATATAAACAGTGCATCTAATGCAATAACTAAGTCTAGTTAAGATCATAATGTATTGTTTTACGGTTCCGACTTCCGAACCAAAATTGTAATAAGGAAAGCTTATGGTGAGATTTCGGTGTCTGTCCGTCTATCTGTAGGTATGTATATTTGTTATTAATGTTTTTTTTATTTTATTTTAATACCACTAAGGTGGCAAACAAGCTTACGGTCCACCTAATGGTAAGCGGTCACCGTAGCCTATTGCAACACTCGCGCGTTGCCAACCCTTCATAAATCTAATAACTTGTTTCTTGAAAACCTCATACTTGGAAAAAACCTTAGTACCTTATTCCACAACCCAAGCGTTCACGGGAGGAAGTTTCTCTGAAACCGAACTGTACGCGACCATTTAGGTTCTAAAGTGTGATAATGAATTCCCTGCCGATTGCGAGCGGTGCGATGGTAGAAAGTAGCCATGGTCAACATTTCGAACAATTCCTCAGGACACATCCCTAGTACAAACGGTAGAACACACACAGGGAGTCAGACTCTCTTTAGACTTAAGAGCTCAATACGGCTAGCGAGTTTGGGATCGTCGACAATTCTCTCAGCCCGTCGTTGAATCGAGTCAAAGGGGCCAAGCTGGTATCCGGGTGCCACCCAGAGATGGCAGCAGTACTCCATATGGGGCCACACTTGCGACTTGTAAAGCAGCAATCTGTGCCCCGACGTGAAGTACTGCTTCGCTACATCAAGTTTTTTGGACGCCAGCTACACCTTGTCTTGCAAATAATCTCGGAACTGAATATCGCTGGGGATGTCAACACCATGGATACCAATGCTCTTGGAGATGGTGAGGGGAGTGTTCTGGAATTGTAGGACCTTAGTGAATGAAAGTTTTCCTTGAGGCCTTGGAAAGATTGTTCTCAATTCTATCTATCTAAAACAAATTAAATAATTTTATAGATATTTAAAATGGGGTCTAAAATGAAGATCAAAACCTGAAAGTGAGGTTATTAGTGAAAATAGCACATTTCAAAAATTTTTTTAGGGTTTTGTAGCCTAATGCCTAAAACAGAACTATTGATTTTGTTATGTCTGTCTGTTTACCCGTATGTAATATTTTTCTAATGAAATTTAACAAAAATGTATTGATGTTGTTTGATTTGTCTGTTATTCTGATACTTCAAAATATGTCATTGTTTGGTCAAGATAATATAGAATAAAAACACAATATAAACAAACAAGTATAAATTTTAAAAGTTAAAATACTGTAGGTACCTACTAGTAGTCTTTCTTACTAAATCAAAACCAAGCTATTGCAGTTGTAGGCATAAATATCAGAAAACATGTTATTTTGCTTGGTTGCTATTAACAGTGAAAAGGTAAATAATATATAATTATTTTTACAGGACTATTCATCAAACATAGATAATTTTTACCAATCAGAAAATGAGATGACTGACGACGATGTCGAGATTCCTGATTTCATATGTGACCAAGAGGCTAATCTAAATGAAACGCCACTTGAAAATTCGAACAACAATGTTGATGATTGTATGATAATGAGTACAAAGTCACTGTCTTTGCCGACTAATCGTCGTAACAGTAAATTAGCAAATAGTCAAACGGAAAGTGATTTACCAGATTTATTGCAAACGGTTGGGGAAAATAATAATAATAACAAAACAGGAGAATATGATTTTGATTGCTTAGACACTGACATAGAAAATAATTTCAATACAAATGACATAATAGGTGATTTTAATAAAGAAATCGAAGAAGAAATAAAACTACTTCTAAATTATAATATCAATATTCAAGACGATTTAAAAGAATTACGAAAAGATATACAAGATACCTTTGCAAAACCTATAGAAAATACTATTAACAATATTAGTGAAGTAGTTAATCACGTCATTAAAAAGCTTGTGGAGACCCAAAGTGATAATCTCTACGATCAACCTACAGATAATATATCAGAAAATACCATACGTTCTACAATCGCAGGTGAAAGTAATATTAATTTTATCGAAAATAGTAATACTAGAATGCCTATTTATACATTCAAGAAGACAGAAAATAATGTGGTCAGACCTACATTTTTGTTATTGGAAAATAATCAAAACTCGAAAATAGCAGATGCCTTTCTATCAGACGGCAAAGAAGAAATTAATGTTAAAGAAACTGACTATGATACAGAGAACCTGCGCAACAATGTTGAAAACACTATTAAACAATTAAGTACAGAACTAAGGAAAATAATACCAAAATTAGATAAGATGAGAGAGTGTGATAGGTTATGGGCTAAGGCTTCAGAAGCGACAATAATAACTGATGGAAATTTTAACGAATTAGCAGAATCTTCAAAATGTTTTGATCCGGCGCCAAAGTTGATGTATGACAGAAAAATGCAAAGAAATACTATTTTTAGTCAATATAATAACTCTAGGAGAATATCAACTACAGCTCAAATGTAAGTATCAACGGAAATACTTTTAGCAGAGCATGTTATAAGAAATAAAAGGTTTTTCAACATTGCCACTCGAAAAAGCTTCGCCGATAAGCTTTACACAGTAACCATCGCTTTTTACCATTTTTCTACATGATAGTTGAGATAAAATTTTAATTTGGAACCGGTGAAATACCGCGTCAGGATGCCGTGTTGCTCTACGGTGAGAAACGATAACCAAAACCCACAAAACAAAATTGAATATTATTAGGAACTTTGTTGTAAAAGTGTATACATTGCCCCATAACAGAGTAATTAATTTTGTGTAGACGTGTATCATGCGTACAACTCCTTTTTTTAACTTTGTGAACGTCACTTTTCTATAGTAGATACCCTATGTCATTAAGCTATAGAAATAGCTAAATTATACTATTTTTGCACTGTCGACATACACTTGATATGTATACACAGCAGAGCTAAGTTTTTAGATGGGGTATAGATACTTTTCATTCCCGTTTTAAGACGTATAGGTATCTCAAAAACGTTAGCAATAAGTAGGTAAAGAGTTTCTAAAAGTTGGTCTTATCTATTCCGGAACATAAAAGCTAAATTTTGTCCTCCCTTTGAATATATTAGGTGGAAAGTGACAAAATACTTCGGGTATCCCGATTTTCGTAAAAAAGCATTGCTAAAGCACGTCAATCATAAAAAAATTACGTATAGCAGTGTTATAAATCAATTGTGTGTGCTTGATGTTCATTACAACAATTTTACTGATCAAACTTTTAAATATAGCACACGCACACAGCCACTGAACTGGAAGCATACTGGTAGAATCATTCATAGCATGAAATGATGTAAGCAAACGGGGCGTGCCGCACCATCCAACACACTGTGTAGTAGGAGAATAAATTGACTTTTTAAAGTTTTGACGTTATGAATTGTAATTTCAGTGAAACAAGGGAAGTAAGGGATCAAAAAACATGTTCTTATGTGAAAAATAGTTCTCGCAATGACCAAATTAACACGTCCGTCCATGTAGATAGCAGTATTGATGAAAGCGATTTAGGTGAGTCAATTTTATATTTTTAAAATTGTCACAAAGGTTAGGTAAATATTGTAGTACCTTATTTTAGAACCTAAATACTGGATTTGTTATTTCGGTAAGCGAAAGGAAGTAGAAGAGTTAAAGGACAAGTATTTGTTAGTACACTAACTACCGATATTCGCCGTACCTACTTATAAGTAGGTACCCATTAATATATCGTCTTTTTATCTGAAATGCATGTCTAATACTTAGTCAGTGTATCATGCAACAGCAGCAGAGCTATTTTCTATCTCCAATGTTAATCGTATTCGTGTTTAGTTTAGGATACAATAATGTATAACAACCAAGATAAATACAGACAATAATAACCAACACATGTAATGGATGCGAATTGTTGGTTGTACTTTTGCAATAGCTACTGAAATTAGTTATATTTAAAAGTAGCACGATATACTAGATTCAAATAGCTATCAAGATATAGCCGACAAAGTTATTCTTATTTTCTGAAGAAACGTTACTACGGGACCCTGACATGCGTTTGACTGGTTTTGAATTATCTTCGAGTATTTGAAACGCACGAGGGCATCTCTATAATATTTGATTTGTTACATTTAGGTTATGATGCTGGTTTTAAATAGAGATACGACTGCCAAAATAATGAGCCTATATTAGTTCATAATTCATACTAATGTTGTAAATGCGAAAGTGAGTTTGTTTCTACTTCCTTCATGTCGCAATGGAGCATCCAATTGAGCTGAAATTTGGCACATGGATAGTTGAAGAGACGATGAAGGATATTAAGTTTTTTCTACTATAAGTTCCCGCAGGAATAACTTCCTTAGCTATAATCAAGAGTTGCTGTAAAAATTCCGATTACCGAATTAACATCGGGTGCAGCTAGTACGTAATGTATAATTTACATATTATTTACCTATTGAATTTTTTTAGGAATCTTCGACGTATACAACATAGAAACTGCATTGCCCAAATTAGATTTGGATACGATCGAAAATCACATAAAGGCAGCTAAAGAAGCAGAACGACGGGTAAGGTTTTATTTTATTGTATCTAAATATTCGCTGTCAAAACCTGTGCAAGATAATTATTCTAAAGATAAGTAAAAAATAAGTGGTTCCAAGATGTATGTTGATGATGTAGATGTATCCGTGTGATAAAGAGTCATTGTCATGTGTGCGCACTTTAGTAAATAAGAGCTCATCACGCATACCTAAACTATAATACTTAGGAATATAAACACACGACTCTCAGATAAAACATTTATGAGCCTTACTACGGAACCTTAAAGTAATGCATGTACGACGTGCACTTTATCAATTGTGGCGACCTCTTAGCTTTTGGATATTTTAAGGAATAATCGTTTAAATCAGATTGACCTTTAAGAAGTTATGCGCATAAGATCGAGAACCAGTCTTTATTGTTGATTTATATATAACAAAACCGCCTTAAGGTAATTTCTTCCACGCTTCTAACCCTGTCAACAAATTCAACTAGGTTTATTTGCTGAGTTATCGGTGGAACTGCTCCCAAATAAAGCAAAACATAGCTAAAGGAGGGCAAGGGTAGGTGGAAGATTCGTATAAGTTAGTAAAAGAAAGATGAAACATTCAATCCGTCATCTAATAGCATTGAATAGGATAGCAATCGCTAACATACATAGTAAAATCAAAATATCTTGAAATTGCGCGCCATGCAGACTTAACTGTACTTTCACGTTTGACTGCCTACGCTGAATCATTGTTTTTTTACTTGATACTTACGTGACTAGCGCAAGCAGTATTTTGACTGGCAGTCATTCGTTTCGTTAGTTAGGTGCAAGTTTCATGTTTGTTTTTTAGTTCATTTACGAGTATCTCTACGAAACTAGATCATATAAAACAGTGTTAACTTTTCTAGTTGTAAAAAAGTTAGTGTTGTGTTTACCTAGGACTAATAATAAGTGAGCAAAGTGATGACGTCGTTACCGTATTTTAACACCGAACAAAGGCATTACAAAAAGGATACGAGATTTCTGTTGGATTTATATACTATTACTTATGACAACCACGAATCTGTAAATAACATTTGTTGTCTTGTGAGTTTATGTTTTTTTACTTAATTTATTTCTAAGAAAAACAAAAATAATTCCACTATCAGAAACCATAAACTACAAAAATAGGATGTAATAGATGATTGTCCTTGCCCTAATAAAAAAGAAAGAAAACAAACAAAACAAAATGAAATAAATAATGTGACGAGACAGGATAATTTGTAACATATTTTAGAATTTTTAAATAATTTGCAAACTTATTAAGTACAATTCGTGCCATATTGTTGCCAAAAATATAAGACTGATTTTAATTTTGCCATGTTTGAAGGCTTAGTGACTAATATTAGAAGAAAATTTAGGAAAACAGCTGATGTTGACAATGTTTTCCATGAAGATAAATCAAAATTGAAACGAAGTCTTCAGCTTTTTAAATCAAAATTATCAAAATTGGATGCTGCTTCGTTATCTGTTGTTAATAATTGTGATGATACAGCTTTAAGTCCAAGAGCTATTGGTACTGCAGAATGTGCAGAAACAGAAATTGAATGGCCTCTACTCGTTGACAGTAACCCAAATATATTAGATAAATTTACAAAAATAATTACAATTAAAGAAGATGTTCCTTATGACAAAAAAGTATGAACCTTATACCTAATATATTTAAGTAGTTATTTATCTTTTATTAGTATTTTATTCATGTTTAAAATGCAGAAACTAATGTAAGTAAAAATTTGTTGGCAGAAACGTAATGACAGGGAAGAAATTCGTAAACGATTGGCAATGGGAGTTGATAGTGAAGAATATTACAGTTTGGGTCACATTGATCGCCCAGGAAAGAAACCTAGTCTACACTCTCGACTTCAAAGTGGTCTGTTTTCAATATTTATTGCAGATTTTTTAAAAAATAATTTAAATAGGTTGATTTTTCTATTATATTATATTTTTATATGTAAACTTTATTTAGTTGAAATGATGCTACAAAAATGTAATAAGTTCATTAGAAATCATTGTCATGTTGCAAATGGCATGCCATCAAAAGGCAATGTGTGCCGCCTTTTGTATATGTGTTGATTTTTGGCATCCAATACAATTTGAAAATAACTATATTTTGCAGGATCTATGTTATAACCTAAGATTGGAGAATCAATACATTATGTGTCATTATTTTACATGGGAGTGCTTTATCATGTAAAATGTGTTAAAAGTCCAAAACCATTTTTTGAAATGTCAGTTTTGTTTGATGCTGTAAAACAATATTGTTTTCACTTTTTTTTATCAAAAACTTACAATGCTAGTTCGCTTTGAGAATTCATTATGTCACAATTCAAGCATGTAGTTCCATCACATTTTTTTGTACTTTTGTCTAAAATACCTATTATGTGAATCATACTTACATTTAAGTAAATGTTATCCAAACTTATATTTATTTGTCTGTGAGAGTTTGTTGTTTGTTATTGCTTTACGTCACATTGTTATTGCCTAATGTCGCAACAGAGCAACCAATGAGGCTGATTTTTGGTACATATATTTGTATGGACAGAGAAGAACATCTATAGGCTACTTTATATCCCGAATTATTTAAAACTTCCCACAAGAAAAACTAAATAAATTCACCTCAGAGAAAACATAGCTACCATTGTAGCTTGCTATAACAATCCTTCCTAATTAAATTAAAGTCTTGCCCTAGAATTTCCAAAAACCAAATTTAGTGCTAGCAGAGCAGTGGGCAGAAGCTAGTTATAAAAAAAGTTAGTTCAACTTTCAAGGTTAACTAGGTCTTGCTTTATAGATTCAAGTTTAATTTTTAAATAGTAAAGTGGAAATCATTAACATTCCAAATTCTGAGGTAGAACGTATAAGTATTACAAAATGCAATAATAGCTATTGTCAAGCCATTTAAAAAAAATATTTAAACAATGATCAAAAAAAATATTTTGGAAATATATTCTTTTATAATACATAAATTTTTTTTTCATCAACATCTCATTTAAAAACATTAGTGAAACTGACCACATATTTAATTCATTTTTAAACACTGTAGAATTGCTTATAGCAAGTCATTTTCTAAGTTTTCAATAATGTTATGTTAACTTCAAATAAAAAAAAAATCAGAATGATTATATAAGAAATTGTGGTTAATTTCGCTGGTTGTGTATTATTCACCAACCTTACTGTTATCTAATTCTTTGTCATTGTGGTGTGGTTAAACAGGAAAGAATCTGCAAATTTGTTTCATGAATGAAACAGCATCTGATAATGAATCTCAATCTTCAGACATAGAGAAAAATGTAAATTACTTTAATAAACCATTATCACAGCCAAGCATTTTCAACAAGCCATATACTAGCTTAAACAGTCATCCATACCAAACAAGGCCGTTGTCTGTTAATATAACAAAACATGACAAAATCACAAATGTCCAAAGTGGTAAGTACATGCCATTGTCCAATTGTGAACAATTAGTGGAAGTTGCTTTGTTTTTATTGTCTGCTATTTTTTGAGGGTTAAAGTCTATGGTATTCATTTCATTAAATTACTTTTAGTACTATGGTTCTTGACCTCGTATGACCCTAGCTTCTATATAACATTAGTAATAGTACATTGTGTATTAAGGGTGGTAAGGATGAAATTTCTAACGAGAGGCTATTTAGAAGCCTAAGGCCAAAGACTTTAATGAATCCGATTTGTAATTTCCATATGAGAAGAAAGAAAAAGCCCGGGAGAGTAATTATGTTCATAGCAACTGCTTTGCTTGCACATAATGAAACTTAACAAGTGAGTGTGACGAAAAGGTATATTGCCCTTAAACATGAACTTTTCTTTTATTATATATTAGTTGTTTGCAAAACAGTGTATTTTTTTTAACAAAATTTGTCTATCTACTAAGCTATCAAAAAATTACGCGAAACGCGTTTCGTTTTAACAATAATAGCGCCGCTGAAACTATCAGTCAGATCAGATGAAGAATCAGATGGAACGTGTATTTTGTGCCAAAATGAAGTTTTGCTATGAAATTCGAATTCTGCTCAGAAGGATCGTGCCTAATGTTAGATAGTTTGGTGCTTATGTGAAAACTTAATATCCTTTGTGCAAAAAATGGTTACACTGCATTTTTGTTAACATTTGGTTTTTATGCTTACCGGACTATTCGAATAATTCTTTTAGTTAAATTACCACCAGGTTAAGACACCGGCGGCGGAAGCCGCAAAGTGCAAATCGACGCGAGCGCCAAACTTCGTTCGACATATCGCTATCTCTGTTGTCGCGTGCGGGGGTGCGGGCGGAGAGTATACCTTGCGCCGAGAGTTATGTGAACCGCAGTACCGCGTACCTTACCTACAAATATTTATTATTGTTTTATGAGTTTAGTAAATCTTTGAGCTGTTTACCTAAGAGCTTTAAAAATATGCAAATAGGTACCTGTTGTGACTGATTCCTAGACGCAGCTAACCTAGCGTTAGTAATGCGGTTTTTTCAACTACATTACCTAGTAATTAGGTAAGGTACTTACTGAGTGCCCTAAATGTATATCTAATACGTCATATGTTTCATACCATACCTAGGGTTTATGATCTAGGGTAAATTAGTAGAGATCGTTCGATCGTTCTATTTTGAACTGTCTGTGAATCGAACCTGAGACGTGAAGCCGTGACAAATTAGGATTATATTCTCTAGGAGCGCAACTATTTTTTTGCACTAAGGATGATTTGAATATAATAAAATTAAGACGAAAACAAAATTATTACTACTAAATACAAGGACGACTTCAAATAACCGACCGCAATTACTGTATTTTTATCGTATGGACCCCGAAAGGACTGTCTCATGAAAAAATAAAAAAAGACAATGAATTCTGTCAAAGTAATTTTTTTGTATTTCAATTAGAATTTTACAAACACTTGCGAATCGTCGAAGTTATGAAATATTATTTTTATGGACATATAAAAGATTTTCATACATGTACTGCGACGCTAAAGTTAAAATATTTACTTCCCTAAACCTATCCCTCAGAGATATCCTAGATCCTTATCTATAAATAGCACGAATTGCCCGATTTTGTAACAAAAATATTGTATTTACATCAGCAGCGCTACCCTACAATAAGATACCATATGTCATTCATTAAACTATGGAAATAGCTAAAATATACTATTTTTGCAGTGTCGACATCGATCAATTGTCTTATTTTCTTGATCGCATACACAGCAGAACTAAGTTTTTTGCCTAGGTTATGAATATGAGGACCCACCCCGTTGAAGTTTAGAGTCCAGAGTTATCTGCAATTATATTGTACCCAAATTAGAATTTTTTTAAGAGCATATTACCTGAATTATTAGATCAGAAATAAAAGTAAAAATATATACCATACCGGTATATGTGTGATCCCTACTAACGACAGAATCACGATATATTTTTTTGCGCCTTTTCTTTCTTCTCTTAGAAGTGTAAGGATACGACTATTACCGAGGAGGAGACAAATTAAATAAATTCTGTATATTTTAACATGACTTCCATCAAGCAATTTTGTTACTGTTATGATAATTTCCATGACGAATATAGGTAAATAACTGGAACTGGATATGTCCGTAAATTTGTCTAGTTGACATGGTTCATATATTTTTAAGTAGGTAAATATTTTGAAGAAAATATTTGAACAGGACCCTAGGTAAATACTGTTTTTATCCGAATAACAGCATATATGCGTTGTAATATTCTTAAATAATTTCGTATTAGGTTTGTATGAGAAATTCATTCTTCTTAAGGGCCATAAATCTAATTTTTCACTATTTACTGTTTTCTAAGCAACTCTCTTGTCTGATAAGTTAAATAAACAACATTATGCAATAGATTCAGCAAATATGTGTAGGTGTATAAATTTGTTAAACTTAAAACTTTCTTTTAGGTGCTAAGTTACGACCATCGTCATTAATAGTAAAACCAACAAAGTCAAAATCTACACATTCCCTGGGACACATTGAATTAAAAGAGTCAGATTTTTATGCACTTCAAGCAACATTACAAACAGAAGCAAGGATTGCATTAGCACAGGCGAAGGAAATGGCTCGTTTACAAATGGAGGTTTGTTACCTGTTTGTTTAGTTTTATTCCAAGTTTTATTATCAATTTATTGAATATGACTTAGGACTTAGTACTTTTAAACAAATTATGGATTTGTCAGGATGCGAAATTTAAGAGGTGTTGACTTATTTTATCTTGTTTTACCTATAGTTTATATTGCACAGGAAACAAACATTACATATTAAAAATCATTATGATAATAATAATAGTAATGATAATATACCATCACAACTTATCAAAGGCTTGGTCAGAAATGTTATGAACTCATGCCCGTAATATCCACGTTTCACCGATGGTTGATTTGAATGGATCATTACGATAATTTTTTAATAATTATAATAATAATAATTTCGTTTATTTAGACTCAAAAAGTTTTAAATAATAAATACAATACAGAATATACACTGAGTTAAAATTTTACTTTGTGAGACTGGAGTCCGAACTAGGTTTGCACCTGTAATTTCAGATCACCAGGCCTCTACCACCAATAGTACACAAAGTTAATAGAACTCAATAACATATTTACAATAATAATAATACACCGATCTGGCTTAATATAACGTAAATATTTAATTATTAAAATTCAATTTTTGAAAAGTAGGTATGAGTTGAGAGTATGTTGGAGCAAATTGACGTATATGACATTGTGTGTGTGTATGTGAGGGTGTGAGGGTGTGTGTAAGTGTGTGAGGGTGTATACTTAAGATGAGGTACAGGTTATTGTAAGGTAATTGGGTTCTTTATATCATTTATTTCACTATTATAAAATTGACATAAAGCTGTGTGCTAAAGAGCAATTTTACAATTTGGCACGAAGATAGATTAAGTCCTGAGAAATAGGCTTGAAATCGTCAAGTATGAGTCGATTTTTTTTCTATAATTGAGTAGTTGCCATTAAAATCCTACACCGACTATCGAATTGGTGGAACCGCAGGCAAAGAGATCGTTTCAGTCCGCGGGAAAGACATAGGCTACTTGGAAACGTCAAGCGGGAGTCGGATTTTTTTTCTATAATTGAGGAGTTGCCGTTTAAATTCTATACCGATAATCGAATTTAGGATGGATAGAACTGCGGGCAAATTTGGCATGGTGAAAGTTAGAGTCCATGGGAATGACAAAGGTTCCTTGAATACGTCAAGCTAGAGTTGATTTTTTTCTATAATTGAGAAGTTGCCGTTAAATTCCTACACTGATAATCGAATTTAGTGCGAGCGTAACCGCGGGAAAAAGCTAGTATTGTTATAAAATAAATACGTAATTCTTTATTTCTCATTTTCAAGACAGCTCCATGGCTCTGTCGGTAGTTAGTAGTGACCGCCTGCAGATCTATGGAGCTTGGGTTAGATCCCCACTCAGGATAAACATTTATGTTTTCAACATAGAACAGCACTAACAATATTGATATTGTTTTATTTAAAAGAAAAAATTTTTTTTTTTACTTGTATCCAATTTGTGACAAATATCAGTGTTAATGAATTGAAACTTATTTGGCATGTTCTTAGCGCGAGCGACGAAAACGTGCGGTGTCACCGGTAACCGAGATGTTGCAGCGCAGTATGGAGAAGGCAAGTGCGCCGCTGTCGTCCGATCGTCGCCGCGTGTCGCGACAGTTGCTTACCGACATGAATATAGCGCAGCTACAGGTAATGTAAACTTACATGACACATAAATTATAAAGGTTAAAAGTCAATAGTAAGGTAGATGTTATAATGCTGGATAAAGAAAGCCAGCACGTTGCTTTTGCTTGATCGCCGCCAGTGTTGTAGTTACGACACTAACCCAGCAATTGTATTATCGCGACACCGGTGTTGAAATCGCTTCCATTAACCATGAACAGCGTTTGCTTGTTTGAAATGACTGACTAAATAACGGCTCTTCTCATGGTAAGTGTAGCTATTACACCGTGGTATTGGAACACGACGTTATTGAATCGCACACCAGATGTGTGAATATTAGGGTAGATACTGTAGCGGATTTCTGGTTATAGGCAAGTCTCTCAAAAGATGTTTGTTAAACTACTCGTTCGACTTCCTTGGAACCTAGTTGGTAGTGTGGCCGGCTACTGTGCAGAGGGTGTGGGTTCGATCTTCGCACTGGACAAACATTTATGTGATAAATACATTTGTGCTTGTCTTGATGTATTTATGTATGTATTTACAAAAAAAAGTAATGTATATGTATTTATATCCGTTGTCTGGTATCCATAACACAATCTTTGCTTACTTTGGGCCAGACAGCGCTGTGTGTAATGTCCAAAAATATTTATTATTATTATTACATATTACAAAGTACAGCTATCAGTAGTTGTTGTGTTCAGTATCGCACGCACGATATAGCGTCGCAGTGTCACGAATTATGTGTGTACAGAACAGTCTACAAAACTTCAGATTCTTAAAGACATTAGAAGAAAGAATGCACGCGTGCTTGCGCCTGGTTAAGTGTTGCGGGTCGTCCGCCGCTCGTAGCATTGTTTTATACAAATCAGCGTTGTAAGACGCACGCAGCGGGTGTACGCACTATACAGCGTAGGCCCTTAAGGAAGGACTAGTGTCGATAGTCAGCTACGTAGCAGTACACCATGCAGAAAGCCATTCCACCGTGAAAACGTGATCGCAACAGTTACTGACTGACATGAATCTCTTAGGTAAAAAGTATATTGCGACATTAATTGTAGGAACACATATAGTCAGTTTTCGTCCTTACAGTGAAGTGTGATTCCAGCATGCTCAATTAGTACTGCGTCTTGTATTAGTAAGAGCTCGTTCTTTGATAATCATAATTACTGTAAAGTATAAACTAATGGCTAATTTAAATAATGAATTAGCTTGAGTCATATCCTGAAGACGATTAGCAATGATCATAAAAAGAGTTCTCAGCTGGGTAGACAAGCAAAGCTAATTATATTTTTGTGTCTTCACATATATTTAACGTTCGAAAGTCGTTGGGCGATAACAATATTTTGCAATAGGTATATAATGTGTTAACCATTACAATTAATTATTGGCGTGATCGAAATTTGGCACAGTGATAGTTGAAGAGATGGAGAAGAACATAGATATTTATCCCGTAAAAGTTCCCAATTTCCACGTGGCGAAACTATAACTATAATTTGCTATAGCAAACTTTCTTACTTTAATTAAGGAGTTACCGTAGAAACCTTACGAAGATAATCGGTTTTAGTGCGAGCAAAGCCACGGGCAAAAGCTGGTATTTTTAATTACGAGTATAACAAAAATGACTGACATATTTATTTATTTAATGCAAACAAAAAAGGAATGGCGCTTCTGCCTGATATGGTTAAACTAAAATAATTAGTCGACACACGCATTGCGGTCGTTCCAAGTTGCGCGTACGATAAATTAATTACAAGTATGAAGTACTTAACTATAGATATATGTAAGAGGTATGTAAATGTTATTGTGGTTACAATCTTGTACTGCTGTAGTGTCTGGTCGACAGTTGACATTCACATTGACTCCCAAGCAGCCTAGTTGGTAGTGTGGCCAACTGCTGTGCCGAGGGTGTGGATTCGATTCTCGCACTGGACAAACATATATGTCATAATATAAACATTTTGTGTTTGTCTTGAGTCTGGGTGTATTTATTTATGATATGGTATACGTTGTCTGGTATCCATAACACAAGCTTTGCTTACTTTGGGGCCAGACGGCGCTGTATGTAATGTCCAAAATATATTTATTATTCTCTTTATTTATTTTAAATCTTGAGTTAGGTTTTAACAAAATTAATATAAAAGTAAAATAAAAAAAATACAAAATTTAAACACATTATAAAAAACCTAACCTAGAGTGCCTTTGCATACTTGCTCACTGTTATTGTAATTATTACAAACCTTCTAGGAAAAGGGTTGTAATGTTATATTATTATTTTAATTATGATTAAACGACCAAACCTAACAAATCGATTTCATTGTTTATATCCAATCCTGACTTACTTCTTATGTTTCTTAAAGGGCAAAAGGGTATATTATTCCGTCCTTGGTCGTTTACCACTTCCTTCTCTTAAGCTGGTCATTTAATACCTCTAGGACATATAAAGCTACCTCACTTAAGATACACTTTATACTCCTCACAAGCGGTCGAACCCAGGACAATGCCACCGAGGCAGACCGCGCTGCGTGAAATATCTGCGCGATCACGCCACTCCGGACTGTGATCGCGATCGCGTTAACGCATCCGACCCGGTCGCTTACGTACTCTGTGGGAGCGAAGGCCACCCTGCAAATTACCGCGGGTGCCCCAAGGCTCCCAAACAGAACTCGCGTAAACCCAAACAGGGTAAATCGCGCCCCCCCGCGCTCCTCTCTCGCGCTGCCCCGCAACGCCGCTCAGACGGCCGAGCAGCAGCACTTCGGCATTCTCGCCGAGATTTCTTGGGTCTGCGACCCAGCCTATTTCGAGGTCGTGTATGCCGAATACGTACAGATCACCGATCTCAATCAAATGCTCAGCTTCATGGCTAAGCATCGCGACTTCTTCGCCGCCCTCCGCAGGGTGGCCCCAAAACCCTAAAAACCAAAATGAATTGCACAACCGCGCGCGAAAAACCCAGGTCCGTCTCCTTAGGCTATTTTAACGCCAACGGTCTTCGTAACCAAAGAGAGGAATTATCGCAATTCCTCTCGTCCCAAAAATCGGACGTCTTCCTCATCCAGGAAACGTTCCTAAAGCCCGCTGTCTACACCCCTTCGATCGCGAACTATCGCACCGTCCGTAATGATAGAATTGCCTCCAATCTCGGAGGCACTCTCATCTATTACAGGCGCTCCCTGCATTGCTCCCCTATCGATCCTCCACCACTTACGAACTTAGAAGCATCCGTCTGCCGCTTAGCGATGACCGGCCATCAGCCGATCATCATTGCATCGGTTTATCTCTCTCCCTTAAAAGACTTGCTCGAGAGCGACCTTCAGTCGATCTTAAATTTAGGCGACGCCTTCATTCTTACCGGCGACCTAAATTGCAAGCATCGCCGCTGGAACTCTTCAGTAACTTCACGGAGAGGCAGACTCCTCGACGATTTAGTTGACAGACTAAACTTTGACCTCATCGCTTCCATGACGCCCACTTACTTTCTCCACAATACTCGGAATAACCCTGACGTACTCGACATAACACTTCTAAAGAATGTAAGGCTAAGCTTTCGCTCTATAGAGGTGCTTGACGAACTTGACTCGAACCACCGCCCTGTCCTCCTTCGATTAGGTTCCCCTTCGGACTCTTCTCCCGACACTAAAACCGTGACGGACTGGGATAAATTTAGGCAATTGCTCGAAAATCCCAGCTCGCCACATCTAGACCGCGTTCCCAACGTAATCTCATCCGCGACCGACCTAAACGTAGCTATCGACTCACTCACTAGCCACCTGACCGCCACCGTTGGCGAGTGCTCAAGACAGGTGCCGGTTGGTGATTATCACGACCTAATCCTGCCTCAGCACATCAGGTCGCTAATGACTGAGCGTAACGCGACCCGCCGCGCACGCGATCGCGCTCCCACTATCGATGATAAAGCTCGCCTAACGTTTCGGTGATCTTATGGAGAACATTTCTCCTTCTCACCAAGCTTATTGGCACTTAGCCAAAGCTCTAAAATCCGAAACCGCCAACTCTCTCCCTTCGTTAACTCGTCCCAACAACGTTCCCGCGTTCAATGACGACGAAAAAGCGGATTGCCTAGCGTCTAGCCTCCAAGCCCAATGTGCCTTAAGCACACAACCGTTCGATCCCGACCACGTGCGCGAGGTAGACGGCGAAGTGGAGCGTAGAACTTCTCTGCCTCCACAAGACCCCCTGCCCCCTGTCACTGTCGACGAAGTCATACAGGTCATCAAAGACCTACACCCCATAAAGCTCCTGGTGCGGACGGTATCTCTAACGATATCCTAAAGCGCCTCACTCTTCCCCTTCTCTGCTTCCTAGTAGCGATCTTTAACGCTGCTATGGAACAATGCATCTTTCCTTCTCAATGGAAAGATGCAATTGTTATAGGCATCCATAAGCCAGGCAAAGCTCGTACCGAGCCGTCCTCTTATCGCCCTATAAGTTTACTAAAGGCCCTTGGTAAACTCTATGAACGCCTCCTCCTCGCTCGCCTACGGAACGCTATAGTCTCCAGAGGCATTTTAATAGACGAGCAGTTCGGCTTCCGTGCCAAACACGCATGCGTTCATCAAGTCCTCCGCATAACGGAACATATTCTCACTGGCTTCCAACCAGCATTAGGTAAGACCCGCCACACGGGCGCTGTCTTCTTCGATGTAGCGAAAGCTTTCGACAAAGTCTGGCACAACGGTTTCATTTTTACACTGTACAATTTTCAGTTGCCAGATCGTCTCGTGCTCATCATACGAGACTATTTGTCGAATCGTAGCTTTCGCTACAAAGTTGAAGGCACTCTCTCTTCCCCCCGTCCCATAGAAGCAGGAGTCCCGCAAGGGTCCGTGCTCGGCCCATCTTGTACCTTCTGTACACAAACGACATCCCTAAAACGATAGGTACGATAGATAGCCCTCTTTGCGGTCGATACCGCTCTCTATACCACCGATAGGCAAGTGAGTCGAATCACTAAGAGACTCCAACTCGCTATCACCGCCCTAGGCGAATGGTTTCGGAAATGGAGAATCGAGGTGAATCCCGACAAAAGCTCTGCCGTCCTCTTTACCGTAGGCTGCCCTCCGCGGCCACCTCCCCTCTCTCTCTTCGGTCGTGCCATTCCCTGGCAAAATAAGACCAAATATCTCGGTGTGACAATGGATAGTCGATTGAACTTCCACGCTCACACCAAAATAGTCAGAGACCGAGCCGCTTTTGTCCTCGGTCGTCTTTATCCCATGATAGGCAAGTACAGTAAGATGTCGCTTAGAAATAAGCTGAATCTTTACACAACTTGTATCCGCCCCATACAAGCTTATGCTAGCGTAGTCTTTGCGCTGTCCAAGCGCAATCTCCACAAACTTCAGACCCTCCAAAACCGCTTTCTCAGAGCGGCCTCTGGGACCTCTTGGTACGTTCGCAATGCGGACCTACACAGAGACTTCGAACTCCCCACGATTCCCCAATACAAAGACTTGGCAGTCCGCTTTTTCGAGCGTACGCAAAATCACCGGAATCGATTAATTGTGCAATCCACAACGTATCATCCCCCCGATCGACCTGGACACAGTCGTAAAACTATAGTTAGGCGGCCTCGGCACGTACTAACGGCCCCAGATGACGATCTCGCTGTCCGGATAGCGAGATTAGTCTCTACGACCTCCCCGAATAAGGCCTCCCTCCAAACACGACGCCGACGTCCCCGGGTTCGTCGGCGCCCACAAGGATACACGAGGTATCAAAGAGTGCCGGGGCGCTTCTCGCCCTTACTCAATCGCAACCGTACCTGCGTAACGGGGAACTCCCCTCCTGGCGGTGACTCACCTTCGGGTTCGAGACTCACGCCGGTCGAAGGGACGCCCCCGAGAGCGACAACCCAAGCCGAGGCTTCCCCCGCGGGGAGCCCTTGAGCGTTGGGCGCTATATGGGCTGAGGCTCCTTCAGAGTCTCGCCCCAAAAAGCCCGGTGAAGCAGTAATGGCTGCAACAGCCAACTGCATAGACAGTTCAGAAAAAAAAAATACACTTTATCAGAAGCAGTGCTGCGACGATGGGCTCACCACCTGTCACTCAGGACTAAAGTGGCCGGTAAAAAGAGACTGTCCCTTTATAATATGGATGTGTATTCAGCCTTCTGGGTATTAAATTGGGAAGTTATATATACATACATTGTAAGTATAGTCAATTGTTGCAGGTGATAGTGAATGAGCTGCACTCTCAGATTGAATCGCTGAATGAGCAGCTAGTGAAGCTGCTGATGGCTCGTGATGAGCTGCACATGGGACAGGACTCCATGCTTGTTGACATTGAGGATCTCACTCGGTACCTGTAAGTACAAACTTGTACAATCAATCAATCCCAAGTCACAACCATGCGCGATTTCGTAGTGTAAATATATATTTTGCAATGCCTTAATAACAAATATAACCTATATTTGTTTTTATCATTTTGAAAAAATAAATAGATTGTAAATTCAAAAAATTATTAACAAAGTATTAAGATAAGTATTTGTACGAGTAAAGATAAAGATACAGAGGCAAGCTACGCTTCGTTGCCACTAGGTCAGCAGTTGTGTGCAGTTCCGGTGTTCTCAATTAAACACACTTATTGGTTCAGTGACTTTAGTTCAATCGTATTTACCATTGGAGTGTATAACCTCGTACATCCTATACGTATGTATAATGTTACTGTGAATGTCTAAATGTTATAAATCTTAAGATCCACCGGCCAGCAAAGCTGGTTAAATGATTTTTTTCTTTTAGTTAATTGTTTCGGCCATACACCGGGAAATGATAACACACACCACGACGATATACTGTCGTCGTAATCATGTACGAAATCGTCGTATGTATGTTTAGTTTTAGGATGCCAGTGACAAATCCGTTCCTCGTAATGTGTCTGTAGACATGACTGATTATAGCTATGCGACTTATTATAGTGAAAAGTTTAATAATCAGCGTCAGATATTATTCTTATTTTTACTAATTACATAAAAAAAAATTTAATCATCATTCGCGGAAAAATCTTTGTAACTCTCAAACGGGATAAAACTTATTCTATACCACCAGATATTTCTGTCCCAAAATGAAATCTCCCCGTTGCTCTGCTGTGACTTAAGGCAATAGTGTACCTATGAGAACTCTCGATCATAATAAAATAAATGGTTCTAATCAGCTATTATGTCTATTGGATGCCAAGTTGCCCAGTATTGACCCATACAGTTGTGGCATTATTGACATCATATTTTTTTATTGTTGTAACTGAGATTAACTAAATCATCTTGGTGTGGGTTAACATGCACCAGTGAATGTTCAATTAAGTCGAAAGAACTAAAATATTTTGGACATACACCAGTAATTTTCATCTTAACATACACAAAATTCGGACTTTCACAGTAACATATATACTAATGTTTTCGTCTGAATTTAAAATTTGTTTATTTGCTCATTATCAACCATTTAAATGTAAATTAGCATTAGTACAGATACAGCGTAAGCATCGGAGAGAAGTATGATTGTAGCAAACATTTTAATCTTAAATTATTTAAAACAATTTTTTAGGGTACGATTTCTGGATATGATTTCTTTTCTTGTCTGTCCCATGGTTTGTGGTGTCGTTGTACAGATCCTTTAAAATATAGATATGTGTAAAAACCATTTTCTGATTTGGGGGTGCGTTTGCGAAATATTAAGCTATAAAGTTCTAATTTTTGTTAGTCGTAACGTAAACTCTTACGTCTGTATAATGCATTGGAGGAATACGGGGTTGAAACAAAATGGGTTTACCTACAATCTTTTAAATATCCATAACCATTCTCATGCTACGATTTTAATGAGTGGACGACACACACTTGGCCGGTTCTTTCTTCTGATAATATTTATTTAAGAGGTTGCACGATCTAGAAAGCGCTTCTAATATAAAAAATTAAATAGCTTGCGTTTCTTAGCAAACAGTCTTAAAGTATTTAGCAACAGCAACTTACTTCATGGATTCAACAAATTAAATTTTTGCTAAAGATAATTTAAAGAACTTAGTATCTATACTAATATTTTAAAAAGGAAATCTTTGTTTTGTTGTTTGTAATCGGTAATCTCTTGAACTGCCAGTCCGATTTCAAGAAATATTTTGACGTTAGATTAACGTATTTATTTGGAAGGCACATAGGCTATGTAACATCGAGCTAAGACCAATATAATCGATAAAATAAAAGAAAAGATTTTAAAAAAACGGGAGAAAGTGTCCATTTTGAGATATTACGTGGCGTACGCCGCCTAAATAGTTAAAGTTACACGAAGACAATGTATGGTGGGATTGTTCCACTTAAAACGTTCTATTAAAAAAGTTCGTGGTATATATCTATCTCCTAAGATAGACTCGCAATAACTATGTTTACCGACTTCAAAAAAAAAGGAAATTTAAAAAATTACTGACTACAAAACTGTAATTTATTTAATTTATAACTAAAAAAGTAAAAATAAAAGTTTTATCTTTTAAAACATCTTAAGTAAATATGCCAACTACTTTTTTGAGGTCGGTGCCAGCCTTATATTTGAAATAAACGTTGTCCTCGCGTTGGTTTTGGATGACGAAATCTTTATTTTGTAAAATTTTAGATACTTAATTAAAGTGTTTGAATTTATTTTTCTGGTATTTGGGAATTTTAGCGTTAATCTCAACAGTTGAACAAACAGTTAATCCGATAGTAAGTACAATGTCTACGAATGTCGAAAATAGCACGACTTCTTTTATGGCAAACATCTACACTATATGGGCTAAAGGTTGGTACTTTACAGTTAGGTTATTAAAATGTTACATCCCGCTGTGCATTTTGAGTAGGCAATGTAGGTAAAAAGAAACCCTAAGGGCGATTATCCACTGAAGCGCATTAATTATCGAATGCAAAAAAATTATAAATTTGATTCTATGGTTAATACCATGAGATCTGAAATGGAGCCTCGGAATCTGAAAATGGTTCTTGGAAAATTTATAATTACATTTTTTATTGGTTTTACATTTATTATCTGTATATTTTTAGATGTAAGCCATCAAAAAAGATGTCTGTAAAACGTCGAATAATATTTGAAGAGGATAACGCGTTGGGAGATCAAACAACTTAGTATTGGTTAAATTTACGACTACGTCTTTTTTGCATTAGTTGCCTTTGTGTTAATTTAACTACTACGTCATTATTAAATTAGTTGTCTTAGTGTTAATTTAACTACTACGTCATTAATACATTATTTTCCTTAGTGTTAATTTAACTACCACGTCATTATTGCATTAGTTGTCTTAGTTTTAGTGTAACTACTACGTCTTTATTTGTGTTAGTTGTCATAGTATTAATTTTAAGACGTAGTAGGTCTTTATTGCATTAGTTGTCTCAATGTTGATTTTGCTCAACTTTGACCATTACAATATTTCTAAGTATTATAGTTCAAGTCTAATTCTTCAAGATCGAATTTCGGTTGTCTTAAAAAAAATTGTCTGTTTAGTGTAATATAATGCCACTAATTTCAATATTATGCTAATATAAATGCCAAGATCATTTGAAGTGCTGTTGAGTCATATGTTATGCAGCGATTATAATTTTTGTTTGTTACAAATATTATTAACGTAATGAAAAATATTAGATACAAGTATTGGGTATATTTTAGGAGGTGTGTTTGTTTTTTGGGTAAATTTATTTTTTAATCAGTTTTACATCACTTTCATTCGATACATATCAAAAACAAAGGTAATGCACGATAGGTTTTGTACGAAGATTTACTTGTATTATGGATGCAAGTGAAGGTATAATGAATAAAAAAATCATTTTACAATTTATAGTTTTGTTGTCAATAACGTGCAGTGGTTGACTTAAACTTTACTTTTATTAATACAACAGTGTCCCTAAGGCTTCGATGTATTACCTATGGGTTGAACATATAATCGGGATAGGCGTGGGGGAGTTAGAAAACATCGGGAAAGGCGTGAGGGAGTTAGAAAACATCGGGAAAGGCGTGGGGGAGTTAGAAAACATCGGGAAAGGCGTGGGGGAGTTAGAAAATATATAATCGGGAAAGGCGTGGGGGAGTTAGAAAAAAGATGCCATTTCGGCTCATATCATGGGAAGAAAAAGTTCTTGATGTATAATAAATGATTTTTTTTATTGCAAACCTGTAATAAGGAGTAAAGCTGTAATAACTAGACTATCGTTGTACGGAGAAGTGATAGGGGAGAGCAACCTTTAGACTAAGAATACTACCACAAACTAAACATTCATTCTATTAATACAGTCGGCCATCGAAGGAGTCTAGACAGAGCAATCAGAGGCGCGACGCTTCTGACAAGCCTTTCGTTTCAGCCGGAAGATGCAAAAAGAAGAATGTAGGTCCCCCATATGTCTCGGCCGGCCAGTCCTGAGCCGCCCACGCCCATCCGCTTCCTGCGGCACTGACCAGGTCGTCTACCTGGTGGGAGATCGTCCCACGCTACGTCTTCCGATCCATGGTCGCCGTTTGAGAAACTTTCGTCCCCATCGGTTATGGGTTTGATGAGCGACTTGGCCTGCCCATTGCCTTTTTAACTTGCTAACTGTTTGAGCTATGTCGGTAACTTTAGTTTTTCGGCGAATTTTCTCGTTTCGGGTTTTATCGCGACATAAGAAACACTAAGCCTAGCTCTTTCCATAGCTCTCTGAGCTTATTTAAGAGGCCAACAGTAAGAGACTACGTTTCTGTACCATAAGTCATCACTGGCACGAACATTGATTATAGACTTTCGCCTTTAGGCACTGACGTATTTTGGACGAGATAATGAAGATGTTGCGTAGTTTCCCGAAAGCTGCCCAGCCCAGCTAGATTCTTCGGTTAACATATGTCTACACACACGCAAGCCTATGTCTTCACATAATCTGGCCATTCGGAAGCTGTCCAGCCATTTACTCGTTTGGTCGTAGTGCCATGAATGTCTAGACTTTGTCGGATATTGCTTTAGTTTTCAACGCGATGAGCGACTGTTTGAATATATTAAATGTTTAGGCTTTGTTAGTAAAATATGTTTAATTAAACTTCGAAGAACTATATTTTGTAGATATTTAAATTTTAATCACTGGTCATATTCTTAGAGAAGAAACGTTATGGTTGATTGAGTTTTGCCATTTTGCATTGACATTTGTCTAATTTATTTCTCAAGTACTCATTTCAATCTTTCACTCCTAATGTAATGTAGGTGAAGTAATTTAAAAGAATTAATTTGAAAATGTAAATTTCTTCTTTAACTTTTATTTTTTTATATACTTACATTAACATGATTTACATTTACATTTACAACATTTACGAGTTTAATAGTTTTTTTAAACCTATTATATACATATAGTTTACGTACAAACTAGTCTTATTACATTCTGTTGGTAAGTGACAACTAGTTTATTATTATTTTTTTATTTACAGGGGTGTGAAAGAGCACACAAAGAAGACCAAAGGCCCTTCAAAAACAGGCATAAGAAGGCTCACAACTATAACGAATAAATAATAAACTGCTTGTGCAAAATGTAATTTACTAACAGTTACTTGGGTCTGCAAATGAATTTATCAGAATGTAAACACAGATAAGTAAGACACACCTTGTGAGGTTAATGTAATTTTGTTTAGATGATGGTCTTGTAATTAAGTCATTGAAAGGACATTTAACATTTTATGGAAAAATACAAAGTGTTTTAAAATATATCTTGGTATACGTTCTTTGTTCATATTACTTTGCAGAAGTATAAAAACTTCCGTCATACTTTTTTTCGTGGCTAACAATGAGTAACAGTCCTACCGCGACCGCCTCACCACACTTTGAATCAACAGACATTGGGTGGAAAAGAAACAACCCCTATCCTCTGCTAGCTGAATGGTTGTTTTTCGATATGTGATAAAAATCACGGCAGTTTTATATAATAAGGTTAAAAGAAAAATTATCACAGCTAAGTGGATCTTTACAACTTAAAGATTAATATTCAATCAACTTATAAAATTTACTTAGAGAAGGGAAATTTCGTACAAATTCCACTACAGAACCCTACACTGGGCGAGGCTCGACATGCACTTAGCCGATTTTATTTAAGGTAGGTTAATAAGTATTATTGCTTAATTACCTATCGTTTACTTCCAGATCAAAAAAAACGTCCAATTATCTATAAAAACAGCAAAAAAAAAACACGTTTGTATGGCAGCTCCCCTTAAATATTTGTTTTATTTTGATTTAATTATTTATTTTTAAAATGAATATATAACTAAATATTCTATGAATATTTCAAGCGTCTGCCTGTTACCGTTATCAATATCAAGTAAAATATAAATATTTATTTTATTCTGATTTTTAATATTTGTTATTATAGCGGCAACAGAAATACATCTTCTGTGAAAATTTCAACTGTCTGGCTATCACGGTTCTTGAGATACAGCCTGGTGACAGACGGACGGACAGCGGAGTCTTACTAATAGAGTCCCGTTTTTTACCCTTTGGTTACGGAACCCTAAAGAATAATCCATTTTACTCTACTTTTTATTAATAGGAATACGTTATTACCTACATACTGTTAACACTTATAATTGTTTGTTGACTGGTTCGATTTCTGGAGATCCATTTTTGAATTATTTTATAAGCGAAACCCGTCGCGAAAAAAGTTGATTAAAATGCCTATCATATATGTACTTAAACAGAAGCACAGGATCACAAAGATTTATTGATTGATTATAAAACGGATCTGTATTATTTTTCCCTGCATAATAATATGCAATATGTTTTGGAGTATCTTTTGAGACTATTTTAAAGGTGATATTTGTGTGTTTGTTTGTATGTGTGTTCTGTTGTGATCGGATCTTGAAAAAAAGTTTTTACATATTGGTCCAGTGATTCGCTTTTTTAAACGAGTGCACGAAAAAAGCGTGTAATGTTTTTAGATTTTATGTTTGCGGGTTCGTTTCTTTATTCCAACATATATTAGAACATTGTTTTAAAAAAACGTAAAAAGCAGCTATAGATCCATATAATAAAAATCACACATTAAAAAAATGACGGGCCATCTTAAACCATAAAGGTCACTCCTATATACAAAAGAGAATGTTCTAAAAATTTAAAACTGTCTTATAATAACATCTTTTATAAAGTCACAAAAACTGCTCATACCCGGACAATTATAAATCAAAATAATTAAAATCCATTTTTAGTTTGTAGTCAAAAAGTTTTGAACTTTAAGTTCAACTTTTGTTTTTTATATATGGGATTTCTGAATCAGCACAGATAAATTTTCTTTTAAATAAATAAATAAATACAAATATTTTTTTGGACATTTCACACAGCGCCGTCTGGCCCCAAAGTAAGCAAAGCTTATGTTATGGGTACCAGACAACGGATACAAATACATAAATATTACCTTTTTTTTGTAAATACATACATATCATCTCAAGACAAACACAAATGTTTCAAATACTTTCAAGTTTAGGATGGTGGATTTAGTACGCGATATTAAATTTTATGAAACATCTGTCCACGTCGTCGCCTTTTTGTTATTAATGTTATCAATCACAATGCGTTTTGATTTTCCAAAGTTCTTCATGAAGTTGGTTTGGTTCGGCTTATTCCATGACCATCCCTAACTTCGGTAACAGTTAAATATCTAAGTAGGTTCGCGCTCAGTGTTACCGAATTTATTTCACTTGTGTGCTGTTGTTTATATAGCAAAAAAGGTCATTTCATATGTATGTAATATTTTAAATTGTTATTAAAAAAATTACAACACTTGTATTTTTCCATGTTCACAGCTTAAGATTTGTATAAGTAATTATAGGTTATACGCAAAAGACTAAACTTGTAATGATAACATCAATACATTTATATTCTGCTCATTGTTGATATATTGTCTGTTTGTTTTTAATTTAATATTTTAATTAATACCAAAGTATTGCTGTAAAATTTAAACCAGTGCCGTCTTCCTTTTGCAATATTATGGTAATTGTTACATACACATCACAAATAACGCTTAATTTTTTTTATTACAATAGTTAAAAAGCAGTGAAACTATATGTTTTATATTTTAAAATGGCGCAAAAGTGACCTCCTGAATAATGAAAATGTTGTTATATAAAGGGATTTGTTCCTACTTGTACTTGAAACGTTTTGAATTTCGGTGTATACGTTTATGCTCATAATTATAGGCCATTATGCTATTGTAAGCTATAATAAGGTATTTAACTGTCGATTTTGTACGCGACTTATATATTTTAGAAATTTGATGCACACTGGGTACGGAGTTACATATGTCGCAGCCATCTGGTTACATTAGCCAGTTTATTGAGCGCCTAGGCAGATCGTTACGTATGGAAAAGAAATTATCATATGAAACTTGACTGCAACGCTCCGCTCGCTTGGCTCGCTCCGCAGCTACGTTTACAAAAGAGAGACTGAACCTAACCCAACATACATGACTTATACAGTGCGATTTATGTTCCTTTTTTTTCCATACTTGACGATCTGCCTAGGCTTCCAATTAACTGGCTAATTTAACCAGATGGCTGCGACATATATATTATGATTATATACGATACAATGTATTTGTTGTCATGTTACTTTAGATAATTAAAATATATTCACATTTGTATAAATAGAATTTTCTGATATACTACATTTTCTTGTCTATGTATAACGTACTTAGACTTCTATTTTCACATGTAAGTGTCTGCTTCAAAATATATAGATACTAGCCCACCTAGAAATACAAAATGTATATTAAAATTAAATATTTTCATGTTATTCGCGTATTAGAGATTCAATATTTTTTCATTATAGTGCTCATTGATAATATTTGTAGGTATATATTTCAGTAAATGCCTATAGCAATGACTAGCTAACAAACGTTTGAAGTTAAAACTGTCGTCCTTTACACTTAAAATGTATATGGGAAGGACGGCATGTGGCTTTAACATTGTGTATAAATACATATTTTTCTAAACACAGCTTTCAAATATTTACTACACGTGTCATGCCTTGTCGCGTAGGTGTAGACGTTGCATTAAATAAACTTCATAACGAGGCTTGCGAATTCAAAATATATTACATATATCAATCATTTTTAATCTATAAGCAAAGCCTAGACATGTATCGCGTTTTATGTTAAAGAAAAATCCGACAACGTCCAAACTTTCATGGCGCCACGACGTATGACTCGCAGCACCCGAATGGCCATATGTGAAGACATCGCTTAGTCGGGTGCGTTCAGTCCGCCGTCTTGCCGCGCATCGCACCTTACTTTTTTCTCTCAATCGCTGTCGTTCGCCTTAGATGGCCGATTGTATAAATGTTTAGCGGACATACGTCGCGCTGTCAAAGTGTCTTTGTTACTTCAGAACTCAAAGTGTCTTTGTTACTTGCGTATATCGCTTCGAACTGAATGACAAAGTGGACCACGGCGGTCTCCAGGGTAATAACATCTCGCCTGGTGGGAGATTCTCTTTGTTTCGCCGCTCTAAAAATGCACTGAATGTTAAGGCTGTGCGATGACGTTTACAAACTACTCATGTAAAAGAAATAACAAACTTTTCTGATCTTGGGTGTTAGTCGCTAGTATCGTTGTAATTTCACACCATCTCAATATAGCGACTAGTTTTGATTTCTGCCCAGCGGATCACCAAAGTTTGTTGCACTATACCTTCTATCTGATTAAGGGCATATAGGTAGCCTAAACTTAATAACAAAAAGTGGTTACTTTAGGTAGAACTATCAATTAAAAGTCACAGATGTATTTCAGAAACAATACAAAACATTCTCAAAATAGCTTATGACTAGTGTTATAATTTTATATAGTAGTGAGTTACTTAGAGAAAATTAAAAATAACTAATGGCGGGGCTAGATAGCTACTATAGGCCCCTTAAATCCATTCTTTGTGGTCCTACTGCGTTGCTCGATTGGTAGTATAAAATTCACCTAGCTTTACTTATACTTAAATTTCACTTATTTTTCTAAAAATATTATCATTTTAGCAATAGAGAAAAATCACATGCCATCTGAAATTCATGTGTTGTCCACAGATAATTTTTAGCTGGCACTTCGCAAGCTTGTTTTTTTTTTATTTTATTTTGAATTTTTATAACCAAAAGTTAAAAATACCAAGATTTTATACACTTAAGTGTTTTGACAGTCGCCAACTTCAATAAAGAAATTTTAGGTAACAGTAGGGCATAATTCCAATTCTTAGCAGGCCTCTATCAGTCAGCGGTTGCTATATCAACGTTTTTAGCTCGATCTGACTCCTCGACTTTATATTAGAGTTACTACATACTGTCGCTAGTGTTGCGTAAGTTCACCGCATTTTAAAATTTCGAGTGTAATTTTGATAATTGCCACAAGGTTAGAAAACAAGCGGCCAGACGACAAGCGCTCTCCAGCCGCATCGTGTGGTGTGACGGTTCTGTGTAAGTGGCTTTCGCGCGTCGAAAATTTGTGTATTCTATAAATAGGTAGACGATCCACGCATTTAAACAAAATAGTTCTTTATTGCGTTCACAACAGAGAAGTCTAGCTTTAAAGTTTATTTTTTAGTATCAACTATGTATTGCTCTGTGCTTTCAGCCTAAAAGGGGGAATCAGTTAAAATTGAGTGGTTTATAAAAAAAACCTGAAAGAAATAGATGATTTGGCTGGAAGGTGGCAGCTGCTCCATCTGTGCCTGTTTCTGTACTCCCATTGGCAAAATGCTGTTTATTACAACACCAGCTGACATATCTAAATTTAGTAAATTTAGTTGTAGTAAAATCATGTGTTATTATTTGGTACTCTGTTTCCACATCTCGCCGCACTTTACCTAGGGTACACCGGTCGCAGTGGGACTATATTACTTGTATTTCATAAACTTTTTAATATAAACTTTACTTATTCTGTCTTTTATCCTCTGGTGCTCTAAATTGTATAACTATTAACATTTTGCCGTTGAAAGTGCGTTATTATCAGAAAATATCGCTATTTACCATAGTTGCAAAATATATATAAATGAAATGCCAGTTAATTAGTAAATGAACAAGACAGTTTTTGTTAAATTCATACATTTAATTAATTTTATAAAAGCTCTGGTAACTTAAATTTAAGTACTGAAATTTAATAGATAAATATTCTTATTGCAACTATATATTCTAAACAGCGATATTGGATAGTAACGTGTTTCCAGTAGCAAAATGTATAGTTAAAGATGTTAAGTGTAACGCAGTTTGTTTGAAATAAAATTAGGTCGAATTCATTTTAAGTTTCAGATGTAATTCTTTTATCTTGACTAATTTACACTAACATGTTAAAGTACTCGCCAGCAGCCACACTAATAAGCTAGAATACTTATGTCTCGTTCTTTCATGTTGTAATATCATTATCGCTAGATGAATAAAATAGCTGGCGTGTACACAGAAGTTACTTCATATTTTTAGTGAAATGATGTAGCGGTTTTGAGATCTCAGTCTTTTTCTTTTTAAAGTGTACCTTATTTGATATGTTCCTTATGAATTAGTTTCTATTAATATTATAGCTAGATTATTTAAGTTACCATTAAATTTAGTTTTAGCCTAATTTTATTGTTAGTTTTGTCAAAAGTAAAGTTGGAAATATCAAGGAATATTCCTGTGTTATTTACCTTTCTTACCTATTTCTTAAAAACATCTACACCTCTTTTTAATTATATTTACGTAAAATTAAATATTCATAAAAACTGTATGAGTAAAAGTATAAATTTTAAAATTTTGGTTTAATGGTTTAAGTATTTAGTGTATTTTTTTTTTTGATTAATTTAGCGAGGACTACCAAACTATTGATTACTTTTTAATTTTCATTGATAACCGATACCCAATTATTAAAGAAAAACATTGTTAATATAATATTTGTGAAGTAACTATAAAAAAAATTATAACAAAGGTTATAATTTTATTAATAACCTAACTATCTATAATATAATCATCAAAGAATATTATGTTATATTGTCGATAGACATTCTAAAGACAATTCAATCACTGTTACACACCAGCAAAGCCTAAAACAAGAATGGTTTAATAATAAATATACATCAGTAGGTATGTTTTTATTATTTCCTTCGTCATATATTTTTATAGTCACAGTAGCAAGATATTATTTTATGCAAATTCATTAAATGGCCATGAAACTCGGGAATTAAATCATCAACATGCAAAAGGCTGGCCGGTGTCTTTTTTATATATATTTTATTATCATATCAACAGAACGTGATTTACATTTGTGCCTACTTTTTTAAATTATGTGACTTAGTTTGAGATCGTGTACAACTTAGATCGGTATTTTACTTATAATGCATCTACCTTGTTTGCTAATGTTTTAAGTGTTAGAGACCACCCATTCTGAATTCAGTTTCTTTGGCTCTAGATCAGCACACATGCACGTCATGAGTTCGATGTTTGATCACTTGAAATTTTCAAATTATTCATTCCCTTTCATTTCATTTAACTATGTTTTTTTTTCAAACATTATTGTTAATATAGATACGGGTGCAATGGCTTAAGGCGTCTAGAAGTTATGATGGAATAAAGACACAGACAAACATTATTACAAATATGAACGCTGAAAATATTACACCCTTTTTTTTGTTCGGGCAGTCGTGTAAAAACATGACTGCCTCTGCAAAAAAGACCTTATTTCGATCACGTTATTCGTTTAAAGATAACAATATCTTAATTTTCTCACAACAGTTGTTTAATAAATATTGTAGTTATACGTTTTTCTGAATTCATCATCATCAGACTGGAAAATAATACAAAAAACATTTCCTTGTTGTTCTTTGGACTATTCGTCTAAATATGGTCTTAGCAATAAGCGTCAAATATGTTAAAATAATTTCTGTTCTTTTATTAACTCAAATAAAGTCACATTTTGTTTTAGGATACCTTGAAATGTCTATTAAATTATGTATTTCTATTTATCTTGCAAGTAGTTCACAGATCATTCATAGCAACTGCAATTTGCATAATTTATAGTAATAACGGATATGGAGGAAGCTTGGCGTGCTTATAGGGAATATACCTATATGTGATAAATATTATTGACCTACCTATTCTAAATAAAGGATAAGTGTTAAAAAGCATTTGTATTTATTACCTCCTCCTTTTAACATGTGAAGTAAAACTGTTGAGAATTTATTGTCTGCATGCTAGCAGAAAAACTTTTTGTAGGTTTTTGATGATAATTTCCACAGGTAACTTATATGTCTATGTCGCGTCTAGGATTCCATTTTGTGGGGGGGGGGGGGGGGGTGTAGCGAGTGAAGTATTTTATTTTGTATATGTAGTGTGTAATTAGCTTTAAATTACCCTTTTGCGTGTTATGTCAAAATCATTGTAAAATTCTATATCCATACATGCATGGAATGCCATACTCATTTACGTCAACAGTCTTTAAATCTGATTTTTAAAAAGATGACAGATGGAAAATTATTCAAAATCAGTCTTCTGGAGATTTTCTCAAAGATAGATGTTTAAAACCAAAATTTGCAATTTTTACCTAAAATAAATAGGAATTAATCTTTTTGAAGTGCATCAAGTTCTTCGAGAAACAGGAACTAAGGAGATGTAAATTACAAGAGGAACTTACTACACGAGTTTTAATAAGAGAAGGTTTGAATTTCTCGATAAAATATCTCAAGGTTGTGGGTTCTACCATAAACCCTCCCATCAGGTACCTAAGTGCATTTATTTGGATAGGTGATTATTACTATATTGATTCTGTGGATTGGCTTTTTTTCGCCATATTGATTTTTAATTTCTCAATCTGAAAAGAATGATAAAAGCATAGATTGCTGAAAATTGGTGAAAATTACATCATATTACGATTAATTGATATTTTCGACAATACAGTCGACCCGAAGGAAAAATTACGATACCATCGTCTAAATAGGAAAAAGACGGCAAAACAGATAAATTCAGAAACTGGATTTATTATGGAATTATAGACTTTCAAATTGTTTATTTGTGAATCAGTGATTGTATATAAAACTAAAAATAAATTGTATTAACGAACCTATCTTTTCATTTATCTTCCCCTGGGGAATTGAGTCTTAACAAGCGGCGCCCAACGGGATAAAAAATACAATTTTTTATAGTTCTGTATACGATCACCTCACGCAAAAGGTTTTTTTTTAAAAATAAATAAATAGACATAATTTATATTTTTTTTTCAAAATTCAAAAAAAATGCAACTGTCTGCGTTACATTCATGTTTTACATGAGATTTTCGGACTCGTTTGGTTAATAACTATTTTTTTTCTTTCGTCTCTAGTTTTAACAATTAAAAGGTTGTATTGTAAGAAAACCTTATTTATTTACTAATCGTTGGATTAGTAACGAATTGCTAATATTAATAGTGTTAATATTCATATAGGTCCACCAGAAAAAATACTTCGGAGAAAAACGTTTACATCGTTTTTTCTTGTTTTTTTTTGGACAAATGGAGACAGTGAAAAGCTGTGTCGTTTAATTATTTATATTTGTCTCAAGTGAGGGGTTCTTTTACTACGTTATAAAACTACGTTATTTAACTAATAAATAAAAAGTCCCTACTAATAATAATTTTATTTTTGTTGTTTCCAAGATTATCTTCGTCGATTATGTCTAAAGCAGTACTTGACATAAGTGGGATTACACGTATAACATCTTGGAATCAATTATATTAATATTGTTTTTACAGAGAGACTGTAAAGTAGTAAAAGCTTCGTTACGAATATTTTACTATTTTCTTTAAAGGAAGTGTGGGTCTGTAATAAAAAAAAAAAAACAAACCAGTAAAAATGGAAAAAACTATTAAATATCACTTGCTCAACAAAAGTGAGCTGATCTATGAAACTTTAGTGAGATTTGAGAAACCAGAAGAATCTTTAATAGGTCTGAAGCGTCAAATATTAATGTTGGTTGAAAAATTACCAGCTAATGAGGTACTTGAGTCAACTTTAGATCCCAAAGAAGATATTGAAGGTGTAAAAGCTACGTTAACTTTTATAAAACAAAAGTTAGAGGACACAGGTATTAATAAGGAAAAAATTAAACGATTGGAAGCTTTTTTAAATCATATACATTTTAGATTACTACGTATTGACATCACGGATAAGTTAAACTTGGGTCCAGAACTGGCTACAGTTAAAAATGAGTTCCAAAAATTGGATAAATTATGGAATAACAAGATTTTAGAGATTACTGAACTAGAATTTAATTCATTACAAGAAATTTCTGATTTAACTGATGACAATAGGTCAGAAGTCAGTAGTTTACCTGGAATTAACCAGGTATCTCAAAAATTTAATGAGGTCTTCAATAATTTAGAAGATGTAGAAGTTAAACAAAATAAATTTATTACAGTTTCTTGTGATAGAAGCTCTGCACTTGAATTGAAAAGATTCAATTATAATGGGAAATCCTGCCCTAGGTCGTTTTTGCAAAAACTAGAAGAATTTAGGCTTTCTAGGAATATAAAGAAAGATTTACTGTTAGCTAGAGCGTTTGAACTCTTTTCTGACGACGCTTTACATTGGTTTAGATTTATTAAAAAAAAGGTAAGCAATTGGGACGAACTTTGTATTAAATTAGTTGAAGATTTCGGTAGTTTCGACTACGATTATAAATTATTGAACTATATATACAAACGTACTCAAGGAGAAAACGAGAATATCATTATTTATACTGCAATAATGTCTGAAATGTTCAATAGGTTGAAGAAATCGCTTTCTGAGAGTGATCAATTAAAAAATTTTGCTTCGAAACATCAGACCATGTTATTCCCTTTTTGTAGTACAAGCTAATGTAGTGTCCATTGAGAATTTAATTAACATTTGCAAGAAATATGATCAATTTCTTGACAAAAACAGGAATTTTAAAGAACCACAAAACGGTGAAGTGATGTTTTCAGATTTTAACTATAATAAACCTTGTAGTTCTGCGAAAGTCCCCTTTGCATATAACAAAGGCAATAACTATGAAAATTGGAGACAGAAAGAGTTTCGGACGGAACCACTTAATAGTTTTAAATCATTTAAAAACTATGAACAAAAACCTACGGTTCGATTTGAATCTAGATCCCCTACGTATAAACCAACGGGTTATAGGAATCAAAATTTCAATTCGGCGAATTACGAGTCGCCTAGGAAAATTGCAGCGGTTCATGAAAATCGTCCGCCATTTTGTGTTCGATGCCGTGTACATGGACACGAACTTAGTAAATGCTCATCTAACAACATTGTTTGTTATAGATGTGGTTTTAAAAATGTAAGAACGATTGATTGCCCAAATTGTAATCAAGGTAATAATAATAACGTTAAAAATACTACAAATTATAATCAAAAAAACTAGGAAACAGGGGTCGTTGTGAACAAGTTTTACATGACTGGTCGTCATGGCTTAACAAAATCAACATTTTTTTCAATTCCTTTCGTAATACTTCGATCCTGTTTAAAAATGAAAATGATAATTTACGTCCTTTTTTAAAAATAAATATAAAAGAGACAGAATGTATGGGTCTCTTAGACACAGGTTCTTGCATCAGCGTTTTAGGGAATAATTCACATCTAGCCATACAAAAGCTAGGTTTTACACTTTTAAGGGATGAGAATATAAAAGTTTCGACTGCTGGTAAAGCAGTACACCAAGCTATTGGCTATTTTTTATTGCCAATGGTATTTAATAAACAATGTAATATAATTAAAACATTTGTTTTCCCAGATTTGTTCCCTTCAATAATTTTAGGGATAGATTTTTGGAAATCTTTTAATTTGGCACCTAATCTTTTTCAAGTTAAGAACGAAATTACAAAATCCAATATATCTGAACTTTCTAAAGTGGAAAACAAGATTCAGTTTTATAATAACCTTTCCCCTCTTCAAAAGGAGACGGCGGACAGAGTTATTAGTAATTTTAAAGCTATTTCGTTTGAGGAAACTGGCATTATTGGTGAAACTAATTTAGTTACACATAGAATAGATACTGGTGATCACGCACCGATTAAACAACGAAATTATAGGCTATCTCCGGAAAGACAACGGGTACTTAGTGAAGAAGTAGATAAAATGATAAAGTGGGACATTATTGAACCATGCGAGAGCCCATGGTTATCTCCAGTCTTAGTTACGCCTAAGAAGAATGGCGAATGGAGATTTTGTTTGGATAGTAGGAAATTAAATTCAATTACTAGGAAAGACGCGTATAATTTACCTTTTATTAATGAAATCTTAGATAATTTGTCTAATGCGAAATATTTAAGCAGTATTGATATTGCAAAAGCATTTTGGCAGATTCCTTTACACGTAGATGACAGAAACAAAACTGCGTTTTACGTTCCGACACGCGGCAGCTTTCAATTTAAACGATTACCCTTCGGGTTATCAAATAGTCCTGCTACACAACAGAGATTGATGGATTCCTTGTTTTCTCCCAATTTTAACAACAAAGTATTCTGTTATTTAGATGATATTATCATTATTAGCGAGAGTTTCGAAGAACACATATCCCTTTTAAATCGAGTACTTGAAAAACTCACAAAGGCTCGTTTAACTATTAATTTTGAGAAGTGTAAGTTTTTTAAAAATGAGCTAAAATATCTAGGTTACATCGTGGACGAACGTGGTCTACGCACAGACCCAGATAAGGTGAAAGCCATTCTTGAAATTCCTACTCCTAAATCGCGTAAGGAGGTTCGTCGTTTTTTAGGAACAGCTAGTTACTATAGACGTTTTATACCCAATTTTAGTACTGTAGCTGGTCCTCTTAATTTATTAACGTCTGCGGGTAAAAATACGCCAAGATTTAAATGGACGAAAGAAGCGGATAACGCATTTAATACTTTAAAAAATCATTTTGTAAATACACCTATTTTAGCTTGTCCCAATTATGATCTACCATTTAGTGTACATTGTGATGCATCTGGTTTTGGCATAGGTGCAATGCTTACTCAGGAGGTAGACGGCAATGAGGTTGTTGTGGCATACATGAGTAAGTCTTTATCTAAACAACAACGGAATTACTCGGCGACGGAGCGAGAAACGCTAGCGGTTATTCTAGCATTAGAGCATTGGCGTTGTTTTCTTGACAACGGGAAACAATTTATTATTTTTACTGACCATGCTGCATTGAAATGGTTTTTAAAATTATCTAATCCAACGGGTAGGTTAGCCAGATGGACCATTCGGTTGTCTTGTTTTAATTTTATTTTAAAGCATAAAAGAGGAAAGGACAATGTCGTTCCTGATATTTTATCTCGGTCTACCCCTATAATAGAGGACACATCAACTGACGTACAGACTGACGTAGATGATGTTTTCCATAAATACGTAGAACCAATTGATACTGATCGGAGTATGATTTGGTACGAACAAAAGCGTACCAATTGCTTAAATAATCCATCAGATTGTTTAGCTTTCTGTATTAAGGACGGGAAATTACTTAAAAAAGTTGAAACGGAACCTGATAGTGATTACATGTGGAAGGAGGTTCCGAATCCTAACGATAGGCTTAATATTATTGCGGCTAAACATACGGAGCCATCAAACTCACATTTTGGTGCTTTTAAGACCTTTAAAAAGATATCAAAAGATTTTTATTGGCCAGGAATGTTCCGCCAGATATCTAACTACATAGCTGATTGTTCTACATGCTTGGCTTACAAACATCAAAACCATTCCCCATTTGGTGTCATGGGAAAACCTAAAATTTGTTCACGTCCTTTTCAATGTATCTCCATTGACTTAGTTGGTCCTCTACCAATGACAAGGGATAGGAATCAAAACATCTTGGTTGTCACATGCTGTTTCAGTAAATACTGTTTAATTTTTCCTTTAAAAAAGGCCACAGCGGCTAAGGTATTAAAAACCTTGGAAAACGATGTTTTCTTGGTTTACGGAGTACCCCAAACAATAATTATGGACAATGGTTCACAATTTACCAGTCACGATTGTAAAAATCTTTGGGAAAAATATAACATTCCAAAAGTATTTTACACTCCACGTTACTGTCCACAAGTAAATACTGTGGAACGTTATAATAAAACTATTATTACGGCTATTGCAGCCTTAGTAGGCGAAGACCACCGAACTTGGGACAAATTTATTCCACAAGTACAAATGGCTATTAATTCGTCTTGTAATCATACGACTGGCTATTCACCAGCGTTTTTAGTTTTCGGCCGTGAATTAGTGACCGATGGTAATATTTTCGCGAAGTACGAGGACTTCGACAATTTCGTATTGTCGATATCGCCCAGGGATATTTATGCTGAGCATACCGGGTTTCTTGCTAATATATTTAACAAGGTTGAATTAGCTTTATATAAGGCACATCAGAAGAACGCAGAACATTATAATCTGCGTCGTACTTTTAAAGAGTTTAATGTTAATGATTATGTATGGAGACGCAATCACGTTTTAAGTGATGCTGGTGCTTATTTCAGCACTAAGCTAGCTCCAAAATTCGTAAAATGTCGCGTTATACGTAAAGTTTCGCCGTTAGTATACGAACTGGTGGACTTAAATGATAAAAATGTGGGTATTTACCATATTAAAGATTTTAAATGTTGAAGATACCTCTTAAATTGAGGGCACATTTTGTGCAATTTAATTGTAATCAACTACTTATGTAATGGACCAAAGAAATTGGTTTTTAAAGCATTTGCTTTATATATTATTGTTTATGAAGCTAATATATGCTTTCCTTATTGCTTTGCAACTAACTTAAGAGTTAGTGATATGTTTTTTAAATTACTAATCACGATATGTTTTTTTTTTTTACTTCTTCAAAATTCAAAAAGTCATTTGAACGACACCGTCGTTATTATAAAAATAACATTTAGACCTAATTTAATTTATATTCCTCTTTTACCTTCTTCAAAATTCAAAAAGTCATTTGAACGACACCGTCGTTATTATAAAAATAACATTTAGACCTAATTTAATTTATATTCCTCTTTAACCTTTTTCAAAATGCAAAATGTCATTTTAACGACACCGTAGTTTTTATAAAAATAACGTTTAGGCCTTTATTAATATTTTGTTGTTTTTTTTTATCTTTTATTACCTTTAGAGGAAAAATAATTTTATTTTCTTTCGATTGGCATGCAAGAGATGCTTTGATTTGTATTTATATTTAACTACGAATAATAATTTTTCAATAACGTTGATTGGACGCATTATTTTACTGAATATTTTATTTAATTCTCAAAAAAGTTATTAGTTGTCTCACGTCAAGAGACGCAATTTCTATTCTGTATATTTTTCTTGTCTATTTGACAAGTAATTGAAACGTAATTTAACCTTATTTTATATTTTTTTTCTCAATATTACTATAACAACGACAAATTTCGTTGTTGATGTCTGCGACATTATTTATTGTAATGTTCTTTACATAGTTTCTTTAGTAGTACTCCTTCCTTGGGTCGGTTATACGACTTTTGCGTTATTAAATGGAGACCAAAGAGCACGACATCTTTGGCTCATTATTAATTCTAAAAGCTATTGTAGCTTATTATATAAAAATACTTAATTTATTTTAACTAATTTTCTTTATTAATTATCTAATTTCTTACTCGTTTTACTTTCTAGCTACTTTCAAACTTGCAATTTTAGACAGTCTCTTTAATATTTATCTCATAATTAAAGGATTTTAATACAGCGGGGTTTTATCTTGAGCAGTATGACAACTCATTAAATAAGCTTATGTCCAAAATATGGAGCGGATTGACAACTCCTTAAAAAAGCCCTTGTCGAGGAATTTGAGCGGTGGGATAACTCATTAAATAAGCCTTATATCGTATTCCTAGTTGTAATAAGGCATTTGGCCAAGATACAACAATTAACATCAAGTCCCTTACAGATCGGTCATGGGGTTCCTTAGCGGTTATGCCCTTCGTGTGTGGATGAATGAATAGGAAGTATATGAGGTTAGCGTGTTAGGTTGGGTTAGTATGAGTGATGAGGTTAGAGTATTAGATGCGTGCGTGATGTAAGTTTTTAGGGATCGGTTCTGTTTTTTAAATTATTAAACTAACAGCCCGGAAAATTCGTCTAACCGAATTTTCACGAGGAAGGGGGGATAATGTAGCGAGTGAAGTATTTTATTTTGTATATGTAGTGTGTAATTAGCTTTAAATTACCCTTTTGCGTGTTATGTCAAAATCATTGTAAAATTCTATATCCATACATGCATGGAATGCCATACTCATTTACGTCAACAGTCTTTAAATCTGATTTTTAAAAAGATGACAGATGGAAAATTATTCAAAATCAGTCTTCTGGAGATTTTCTCAAAGATAGATGTTTAAAACCAAAATTTGCAATTTTTACCTAAAATAAATAGGAATTAATCTTTTTGAAGTGCATCAAGTTCTTCGAGAAACAGGAACTAAGGAGATGTAAATTACAAGAGGAACTTACTACACGAGTTTTAATAAGAGAAGGTTTGAATTTCTCGATAAAATATCTCAAGGTTGTGGGTTCTACCATAAACCCTCCCATCAGGTACCTAAGTGCATTTATTTGGATAGGTGATTATTACTATATTGATTCTGTGGATTGGCTTTTTTTCGCCATATTGATTTTTAATTTCTCAATCTGAAAAGAATGATAAAAGCATAGATTGCTGAAAATTGGTGAAAATTACATCATATTACGATTAATTGATATTTTCGACAATACAGTCGACCCGAAGGAAAAATTACGATACCATCGTCTAAATAGGAAAAAGACGGCAAAACAGATAAATTCAGAAACTGGATTTATTATGGAATTATAGACTTTCAAATTGTTTATTTGTGAATCAGTGATTGTATATAAAACTAAAAATAAATTGTATTAACGAACCTATCTTTTCATTTATCTTCCCCTGGGGAATTGAGTCTTAACAGGGGGTTCCCAAAACTTCGGGTTTGGTGATAAGTGGGTAAATTTTTGGGCTATGCTATATATAAAAATATGCAGTCTTATGAGTTTTATTAATGTAAAAATATTTTAAGAAAATAAAATAATGCCTTTTGCCAAACCCCATATTTTTTTATTAGCTCATAGCGTAACGTTAAGCTACTTTGACTATCCCGCTGGAAGTGTCAGCCCCGCTGGACATTTTAGCAGCGGCAGTCATGGAGTAAAGTGAAAAAAGCATTAATGCATAATTGTAAATTTTTCACACGAAAAACATCTATGTTACTTAGGTATATAATTTTTGAGTATTAAAAGTACTTTACCACGCGTGAAACTGCAGAGCAATATTAATTTTATGTCGCAACGGTGTGTGCCTAAGCCGTTATACGTCCCACTGCAGGTGCACAGGCTACTACTTCCAGAAGGAGGTTTAGGCCACAGTGCATCTTATTACGGGTTGGGTCGCAATGATGCACGGAACAAAAAAAAGGAGATTCTAAATTCGACTTTTATATTTTTTGATGTATTAAATACTAGCTTCTGCCAGCGGCTTCGCCCGCCTTAAATTTCGTTATTGGCGTAGGTTCTTACGGCAACTCCTCAATTATAGAATAAAAACAATCAAATCTTTCCTCTTTAATGACATAATACATTCTTGTCTGTGAAACCATGGAAATACACATACAAAATTTCAACCCAATCGGTCAAGCCGTTAAATAGATGATATACCAACAGCAGCGCCACCTACCGGGTCCAATTGTATTTTTGAATCATCCAGAAAACCATCGAAATACCCATATAAAATTTCAACCCAATCGGTTCAGCCGTTTAGGAGTTATGTGAAAAAGAAAGTAATTACGTAATTAACTAATTAGGAATAAACGGAAGGATAATTCTTACTACCCGTTGTCTTATTTCCCGTTTTCCCGTAGGAATGAAGCATTTTCCCGTGGTAAAAAATAGTCTATGTTCATCAGGGATAATGTCGGCTTCTAATGGTAAAAGAATTTTTCAAATCGGTCCAGTAGTTTCGGAGTCTATTCAAGACAAACAAACAATCAAATCTTCCCTCTTTATAATATCAAGTTTATATAATATTAAGGAATTACAGAGTAGTCCGATTTCAATGATTGTTTTTTAATGTGAATTTGATGAAACGTCTTTAAGCTTAGATGGCAAGTATTACAAAAAAAATTAGACAAGCAAATTATGTAGATACTTTTGGCGACTTACAACTGGAAAACTAAAAGAGGCACAGCAAGGTGAGGCATATCATTTTGAACTTAGTTCTTCCGCTTGCAAATCCTGAGAAAGATACCCGAGAGCCGTACCTACTTTGAGACCTTCAAGGAAGGGAGGCCTTCCAAGAGATGTCTATAAACGGTAAAAAAAAAAATTCAAGACCCAATTTGAAGTTTGACTGTCTGTCTGTCAAGACCCTTTTAAGAGATGAAACTTAAAAAATAAACCCGTAAAACTTGATCTCATGATGGAAGAACTATCTACATATACCTAATAAGTTTGTACGGAACCCTCGGTTTAATGAATTGGATGAAGGATGTTCGTTGATGAAGATGTAGAGGTACTGGGAAAGCAGGTCCTTTGGATGTGGCTGACCTAGACGTAGTTTATAATGATAACACTTCCTAAATTCACGGTACTTAATTAGAAAAAAAAATTTTTTAGGACCAACCATTTGATCAGGAGCTTTTCATTTGACCCTGTGGAAATTGCTCACCTTGCGACCGCTATATTCAAGAGGGAATACCTCTGTAATGCTCGAAGTCGTTCTCCCTAAGCTGTTTTAATACGAGCTACCATACCAACACTATCAACCCCTGGGTATATCTGTAGTATAAGACCCATTGGCCATTGGCATGACTATAAGCACAATATCTCCAGGTTTAAGAGAGTTTGTATTTTTTGAATTCTTTTGTACTAATAATGACAAATACTCTGATCGAAATCTTTGTTTAATCTCTTATCTATTATATATATGTTTTATCTATTAATTTTTCTCAATGAAGCGATACCTAGTGGTAAGATTGATTGACTGAACCTTGTCTAAATCATTAGTCGAGGTACTGCCCACCTTAAGAAAAATTGCTGAAGTAAGAGCTTTAAAATTTTCGGTACTGTCGGCTATATAAGTTAAAGGTCGCGAATAAGTGCTTTCGTTTCGCACATTATAGTCATTAATTCCTTCTCTAGAAGTGCAGCTTGACCTAAAATTCTCCTAAACGCTCCCACCAGCCATCCCACCATGGTGCCTGTGGTGGAATAAAGCACCAAGATATCTATTGAATCGAGGTTTTTGAGAACACGTTATCCCAATTTATAATATTTAGTATACTGTGTGTCCCTCGGAAATTAGTAGCATTATCGCTGTATATAATCCTTGGTCGACCTCCCCTTGCAATTAAGCGCCTAAATGGTAAAAGGAATTCCTCAATGCTAAGATAGTAGCATAGTTCTAGATGTATGGCTCGATAAGTAGCGCAAGTGAATACTACTATCCAGCACTTTTCATCAGATTTGAGCTGCAACGGTCCTGCTAGATCTACACCTGTAACTTCAAAGGGTACACCACAGTAGTAATATTGGAGTACTGAAACTTTCTGTCTTATTACTTAGTGTCAGTCTAGTTTTCACACAAATCATTCCTGTGTTGCCTTTATAATTTTCCATGTTGAATCTTGATCTTACCTCCTCAACATTTCCATATGCATCTTTTTGCACTCTAGACAGTAATCGATTTTCAGCTTCCGCATACTCTTCAGCAGTAATATCCTTTTGGTTTTTCTTCTTTCGAAAAGAATTAGAAAATCTGAAACACCATGCTTCCCCACCTACATGTCCTTACAATTTTTGAGTAGGTACTTTCCAAAGTAAAGAAATTTATTGGAAAATTGTACATCCTCTTGTACTCTCAAACAGCTTTTCTTTACTTCATTATTAACTTCATTTTCATCTGGAGCAATATAGGATATTGGAACTAGGCCAAACTGACTGAGGGCCCTGAAGCCAAACGGATCTTCCCACCAATGACTGCTCAGCAAGCTTTTGTGCATTACATCCTCTTGATGGAAGATCAGCTTGGTTTAATTACCCAGGAACATGATGCCAATCATCAAAATAAGCTCTTTGCATTATCTCCTTTACTCTTTTGTGAACGAAAAAATTAAAACCTGTACGTCAAATCCACGCTAAGACTATGTTGGAATCGGTCGAATAATATTCCTTACAATTTAATTGCAATGCACATTTTGCTTCCGTAGCTAATCATGTTGCTAACAAGGCTGCAATCAGTTCCAGTCTAGGCATGGTAATAGGTTTAACTGGCGTAACTCTTGTTTTAGCTAGAACAAGTTGTACTGATGTTACACTACCACATCCTGAGCGTTGAAAAGTACACCAAGACTAAGCTCCTTGACTTGCGTGACTAAAAATAATGTTATTATTGCTGGCGGATATACTAGTTTTTCTTAACCTTCTCGAAAAACGGCACTTTTCGGTTGCATGTAATTGTCAAAGCCACTCTTTTTATGACTTCCAACTCTGTGCTAAGTTCTTTGTCCCAGTCTATCTCTTTTTCCAAACACTTTTGAATCAGTAATCTTGGTATCAGTGTAGTAGGACAATTGGGTGAAAGATACTTTGCGCTATTGATAATATCGTAATTTTTGTCATTTTCTCATTAATATTGATCAGAACAGGAACCTTGTTATAGAGTTCATCATTCTGAGGATCCCAATTGACTCCTAATACTGAAGTGTCAACTTTTTGTTCCGTTATAATAGAACTACTTACCCAACAACAAACAAACAATATTAACTTAAACATACTTTCGTTTATAATGTCTTTGGATTCATCAATGCATTTTCTCATTTCAGTTTCGTTGTCAACACTCAACACAATTGACAACGTAAAAACTTTTTTTAACTAACTGGCGATTTCACCCTCATATTTTTCAAGATGGTATAGAATTGTAGCTGAAAGAAGATATGGAGTCATTGTAACAAACACTCCGCGACGATGCCTACAAACTCTTAGTTTTCTATCTACGCTATCAAAATTTTGCCACCATAAGAATTTAAGATACACGCGATCTTTAGGATATACAGATATCTGAAGAAAAGCGTCGGCAATAATACCTATTGCGCGTTTCGTAAATTGAATACGCAAATTTGGTATCAATTAAATAAGGTTTTTTCACTTTTCTAGACAAGTTTTAAGACTGACACCTTACTTCGTAAAAGCGGGCGCGTAAAAAACGAGGTGAATTCTAGTAGTGTGGCTGGAGTCCTTAACTACAGCTTGGTGAGGTAAATAATGGCCGGTTTGTGGATTATCATCTATAACTTCTTTTATTATGTTATTACTTAACCAATGTTAGAAAACCTCATTATAGTCTGCTAATAAACCTTGTTTTATAAGCTTATTTTTAGTTGAATAGAGACGTTTTAAAGTTATAATTTGAAAATTATCTTTCAGATCTATCCCCATTTACACCTATAGTCTCCTAAAAAAAAACTCAACAACTTCTTCTTCAAGTTTTTTTAATACTTTTTACTTGCGCCTCATCTTTTATAACTATTGCCTCTAATTTCCACAAGTCATCAATGTCAAAAGAACATGCTCGTATTTAAGTAAAAGTGCAATACATACCAAAAGTTGGTCCCTGGATTACCCAACCAAATTTCGTCCCAACTGCTACCAAATTATCACTTACGTGTTCTGACCGTCCAGTGTACAGCAAACCTAAAACATCGGAGCCGATTAGTAAAGAAATCACTGTCACGTCACCAATACAATCAGTACTGTTACCTTTTGTTTTGTGCAATTGAGCCAGAAGTATGCCTGGTTATATTTTTGGCAAATTATCGCATATTATCTTCTGCTCAAGCGCTGCTATCTGTAACTTATACTTACTATCAATACTTCGACAGTTTAGTGAAAATGATCTGTGATTCTCTAATTTTGTTACTACTCTTCCAAAGAAATTGTGTCTTAACTGTTCATTGCCAATCGGTACAATAACAATGGTGTGGAATTTCTACCTACTAATGTAGTTTTCCAAGCTATAGTTCGTTTAAGCTCGGTTATAGTTATTCCCGCAGAAACTTTTGAATTTTTCGGGGTAAAACTATCCTATGTCCTTCCCCGGGACTCAAACTTTCTCCATACCAATGTTCACCAAAATCGGTTTAGCGGTTTGAGCGTGAAGTGACAACAGACAGACAGAGTTACTTTCGCATTTACAATATTAGTATGGATGTTATAGCCTAAATAACATGCAATACGCAAACCGCGTACCAATAGTCAAAGCCCGTATCGTTCAACCGCAACGACCCTACCATTGACATTGAACTCGACAGCTTGAACCTTAGCTCGGCTCAGGGTAACTTAGGGTTGAATGAAAAGCAGCGAATCTTATAATGAACTTATTACCTAAATTATAAAAAAAACTAAGTATTATAGGTAAAAAAAAAGTCGAGTGATCGAAATCGAAAAAGCTCTAGACGTAGGCAATATTCTGACTGTAGGTATCTAATTCATTAATCCATAAAGTGATCAGTCAGAATGTTTTTGCCAAGATCCAGGGTTTCTGGACTTGGAATTGGACAACGAAATAAATATTTACAAATTTCAGCAACACACTGATACGTACGACCAATTTTACTAAAGACGCGCAATAAGCGATTTAAGTAAACATGGATATTTAAATATAATTTATTTTAGATTCAGCAAATTGGCAATTTTAGTTTTAGGCAGTGGTTTTTAGAGTAGGTGAGTAGAATTATCCTGTTTGCCATCAAGTTGTTTTTTGAACCTACTCTTTATATAAAGAAATCAAGCCGATGCATTACAGTTTTATCATAGGAGATTTTAACGTAGGTGTAGGTAGTTAAAAAATATTATTGATATAATACTTTAACATAATATTACTCGATCTTTTTGCACAAGTTTAGCTGTTTTTATGATGTAAACTACTGACCACTACAATTTGTTCACAGGCATCAAGGTTAAAAAAAGATACCATCTAATATCATATGTTAGTTTCGGCCCAAGCTCCTCTATGGTGTCTGCCGAGGCGGAGCGTTGCGCTACCCGCATGCCACAGGAGACAACGTAACGTGTCGCTGATTTGCATGTCGTTGATTGTTTATGTAATAAATAAATATATAAGTACAAATATAATAAACATAGATTAAGCGATCAATCGAGATTTATCGACAAATTCTGTAAAGTAATTTATATATAAAACTTATGTTTTAATTAAATTATAAGGATACCTATACAGTTTTAATTTTTGTTGCAATAGGTAGATGCAGGCTATTAATAATTTTTTCTTAGGTATTTTTATACTTCATTAAGAATATTTGCGAAGTAGCCTTCGTTTTAATGGTCCGATAGAAAATAAATAAATGAAAAGATCTTTCTGATAAAAATATTTGAGCATTTAAATATTAAAGTATTGTGTGTCCAAATATAAAACTCATAAGTTAAATGTCCTCTTCAGACATTATTATCATAGATAAGCATAAACACCATAAACAATGACGAAACTGGGATCTTTTACAGATAAGTACATTCATTCAAACGCAATAAAAGTTGCCGAATGTATGTGCAACATGTATTCCCACAGGAAATCAATTTAACTAAACAAGGATATTCAATAAAACAACAGATAAAACTGCAAGTGCTTTCGGTCACACCATTAATTGATACTTAGCCCTATCAAAATAGACTAATTAGTATCATCTATATTCTCCTAATGAGAAAAGATAAAAAATACAATAGTATTTCAATACAAATTCAATAAAAACAATTCGCGAAATGGTGTAGGGTAAGTCAGCGACTGCGATAAGGGCCATAAAACAAATAAATGTTGAGTGTACCTTTCTATTATTAGATGACGATATTTATTGCGCGGGCGCACCTGGTACCCTACAGGTAAGGGTTCCATTTGGGGTCATCGGTGAATCGTATATAGGATCTCAAAATTTAGTTTCGATTTATATGAGTACAGGCATCATTTTGTTCTTTCTTTCATCTTTTATACAGTTACTAAAAGACAAACTATATAATTTTTTTTTTTCTGTCCTGACTATGCTGTTGGCTCTTGCAACCATTACTGCTTCACCGGGCTTTTGGGGCGAGAATTTGAAGGAGTCTCAGCCCATATAGCGCCCAACGCTCAAGGGCTCCCCGCGGTCCGTATGATCTATCAATTTTTTTGGTCTTTCAGTTGCAAATAAGGAATAACGTGATTAACTACGCGGCGGAAACTGAAAATAATTTAATATTCAGACTAGCATTTTTCTATGACTTCGTCACCCAAGGTCTTTTGAAAAAACAAAGCTTTTAACCTAAAATAACTAAAAAAAAAAAACTTATAGAAGCCTAAATGTCCACTGGAGGATTACAAAAGCCAAGCTGGGCCGGCACTATGTACTATGTCGAGCATACTCTAAAAATAAAGTACGATAAGCTGATACTTAAAGTCATTCATAATCATAATATTTAATCTAAGTACCTTCCTATATAAGTACAGGTGTAGTAAGTATTTACAAGGTCCTTCAAAAACGGCGATAATATCTACGATTCATAAATAGATCTATCTATCTTGGATGTGTTTATTCGCAGTTATCATATCTATTAGTTAACTGGGTGTGTCTATTCGTTGAATCATTTCTCCTAGTTAACTGCATCTATCTAGAAAAGTGATAATATCTACGCTTCATAGATAGATCATTCTTGGATTAGTTTATTCGCAGTACCTAATCATTTCTATTAGTTAACTAGATGTGTCTATTCGTAGAAATGCTTTTTTCTAGTTAAGTGTATGTATCTAGAAAGGGGATAATATTTACGCTTCATAGATAGATGTATCTTGGATGTGTCTATGTGTCTTGGATGCTATTCGTAGCAATAATTTCTACTAGTTAACTGAATATGTCTATTCAGAGGAATGATTTCTTCTAGTTACCTGGTTGTATCTATTCATAGGAATCGTTAATACTAGTTAACTGGATGTGTCTATTCGTAGAAATTATTTCCACTAATTAACTGGGTGTGTCTATTCGTAGGATTCATTTTTACTATTTAATTAGACATATATTTTTGTACAAATAATTTCAACTAGTTGACTAGAGTGATTGATCATCAATTCGGTGAGGGAAAACATAGTGAGGTAACCTCCATACATCAAAAAAATGTATATGAAGTCCACAATCAGCACTGGGCCCGCGGTTAGGCTATGGCCCAAACCGCTCAAGGCGAGGAACAGTTGGGTTGTATGACAAGAAATTATGATAAATTTAAATAGGATAATAATGTAAATAATAATAAAAATAAATTTAAGTTTTGAAATATTATATAATAGTATTTTAAAATTAATTTGATTTTATGAATGACTAGTTATAGTCTAGCCTAGTATCTCAGATATTATGGGACTTCCATTCTGATGGTGTAATTTCAATGTTTTTTCCGAATTCTGGTTTCATTTTTGTCACAACAATAAAATATTTTATAAAGGAATTTTATTTTAGGGAAAATATTTTTAATTGCGCCTTTTTTAAATATTCAAAACATATTTATAAAAATTGTTTTAACATTATTACATTTATATAATTTAATAAATTCAAATATTTTTTTATTTAAATAATACTATGACATTCTTTTAGCTATTTTTGGAGATAGTTTAAAAGCTCGTATATTTATTAGGAAATAGGTTGTTTTAAGGTTCCGTACTTGAGGGTTCGCATCGGTTCTCTAATTCGTAAACGAAATGAGTTACTGCAGAAAAACACTCGACTTGACGAATTTCCATTCCATTGTAAATTTGCCCTCAAAAAACCAACCAATTATTACTTAATGTGTTTCCAACATAATTATTTAGAATTGCCGTACGATTGGAATTGGGATTGTCGTCTCTTTCTTCCACAGACCTTAATTTTGGATCATATGTAGAATATTGTCCTTGGAAAGAATATTAAATTAATAATTTAATTTTATATAAAGAAATTATTATTTGTTGTTTTACTATAAACTACATATAATCGTTTAAGGTATGAAGCTTGTACGAGTATGTATTACCGTTTTAAACAGCAAAAACATTCTTATTGTAACGGAGACGCTGCTTAAATTTTTACTTTTTTTTTCTTACTATTTGGCAGCTTGGCAATTCGCTATAGTACATATCCGTGAAAATTTCAGGCTTCTATACCTACTTTGACCTAGAAGGTAGAGCCCATTAAAGGTCGGACAGACAGACAGCGACAGAGTAGGCTCAGTAATAGGGCACTGTTGGCATCGTTTGGGTAAAAAAGAGCCCATTTTCTTCTTACCCTGTTTATAAGCTGTCGCCTTAACAAACTTTAGTATTTGCACAAATTACGGAAAAAAGTGTTGATTCTATATTCCTATGACTATACCTTTTCAAATTTGTTGTTCAGGCGCGTTCTATCAACATGCAAGTAATTATATAAAAAGTATAGAGAAAGCAATATGGAAATTTTGCACGGTTATAATTAGCGTTGAATAAGTATAATCCGTGGAGGGCGGCACAAAGAACCCCATCAACCGAAAAATGATTAACAGGCGATTACGCTGACGGATGGGCGACGCGCGCACTGGCTTCTCTACATAGAGTTATGACTCTATCGTAATAGTGATAACCGTGCGCTTGTGATCTGATTCGTATTCAATTCGTGTTTTACGGACGTAATAAATAAATGTTATTCGAAATATCACGAAAGCTGCTTGCGCACTACACCCCTGATTTTATTGTTCAGTAGTAGAGATGAAAATGAAAAAGGTCTAACATTCTCTCTTTTTAAACACCTGAAAGTACAAGAGGAGCGTTTATTGTACATTACCAAATAAAACATGACATTTTTTTTATTACCATTGCATGAATGTAGTTACGATTGAATGTTATATGCGATTACAAAAAAATGTTACATAAAAGAAGAGTCAAGACACCAATTTTAGACTGACCATAACTCTTAGAAGAAATGCTCGCAGTAACATTTCCATGCTGATGACCCACACCACACTGCTACTGCTTAAAACAGCAATCAAAATCTGCTGTAGCAGTTAAGTAAATGAGTTCAGAATACTAACTCGGTAAAAAAACATTGATTGACATTTTTTCTGTCTTCTAGAAATTGGTTGGCAGTTGGCGGTATTTGTAGATCCAACGAGACTGTGTCAATGAGTTATGTGTTTAAGCAAAATATAAATCTGTTTTTCAGTTTCATTATTTTATATCATAAAACTTTTACAGGTTTTAGTTACTGTTTGCGATTACATTAAGTTGGTGTTAGTACGCTATCTCGGTACCCAATTCCGTCTCAAATTGTTGTATATGACACAAGTAGCTTAATGAAACGACATAAATAAAACTCAGTTTCGGATTTTAATTATTATTAGTACGGTTAATGATGTTAAGTCTATAATGTTTTTAGCTCTATATTTTCATCCCTGAGCGCGCCGCGATGCGCGGACGCACGTGCCGCGACATATGGCAGAACGCGCCATACTGTTTGTTTGCCAATCATAACGGACATATTTCATCAGATAACGGCCCACCGCCTTCAACATATTGCCTCCGCTTAAAACAATGTGTAACAATCAAAATGTCAGCACGTGAGATGAGGGATTGGGGTGAGAATCGTTACGCTTTTCATCGGAATAGCAAATCCTCTCAATTACAACATTGTTACAATCTTTTTAAGAGAAGAGATTGTCTATTTTTTAAAAATCCACATTTATATGGTTAACTTACCTAGCTACTACACATAATTTTGTTGCGCCAAGACAAAAAGTATTTGTTTTTGAGACATGAGAGAATTTTTTCAGAGATGTATCATATTTTAATAAGTGCTAGTAAAAGCTTTGAAAGATAAATTTCACTTCCCCCCAAGGACTATGTGTTTCACAGGAATTAAAAGCCTCTGTAACCCTCCATCCTTTTAAATATATCTATGCGAATGTACGTTTTTGGTTCCAAAACTTTCGTTCTGGAAATTTTGACCTCCAGAACAAACCTCGTGGACGGCCGAAGGCCCTAGTTGTCAATGAGGAATTGAAAGTGATCGTGAAATCGGAGCTATCGCAAACCACGTCAGAGTTAGCTGCAGGCTTCGGTTTGAGTAATTAAACCATTTTGAATCATTTGAAACAAATTGGAACAGTGAAAAAGCTTAAAATGGGTACCGCATGAACTAAGTGAAGCAAACTAACAAACACGCGTCGACTGCTGCGTCACGTTACTCAACCGTCACGAAGGGGAGGGGATTTTGAATCGTATCATTGCTTGTGATGAAAAATGAATCCTATATGATAATCTATAACGCTCATCGCAATCGTTAAAGCCAGGAGAACCGGCTAAATCCTGCTCCAAGCGGAAGTTGACTCAGAAAAAGGTACTGGTTAGTGTCTGGTGGACCAGCGTTGGTGTCATCCACTATAGCTTCCTAAGATCTGGTCAGACGATCTGTAATGCCGACAATTGGAAACCATAATGGAAAATCTTGCCGTTAAACAGCCGAGATTGGTCAACCGCACAACAGATGGTGGCGAAACTAGAGGAGCTAGGATTGGAATGTCTTCGTCATTCACTATACTCCCCGGACCTTGCTCCAACCGATTACCACTTTTTTCGGAATTTGGATAATTTCTTAATTGCAAAAAAATTCAATTTATATGAGGCAGTCTAAAACACCTTCAAAGATTTTGTTGATTCTCGCTCCCGCAATTTTTCCAGCAAAGGAATCAATGAACTAATTAATCAGTGCAAAGATCACAACGGATAGATTGCATACTTTGATTGATTAAATAAAAAAATGTAAAATTACTTTTGCTTTTCCCATATAAAACATCAATTTCATATATAAGGTCCTAATATATATACTAGGTCAGTGGCTCCGACCGCACAAAATTTAATTATCGGCTTGGCATTCCTACAGCAACTCCTTTAATACCTATAGAATACAATTTTGCTATAGCTGTATAAACCATTGGGTTTGTCGGCGTGGAATTTGGTTATATTTATTCCTACGGGAATAATATAATTTTTCGGGATAAATTGCCTATGTTTATTTTTCCATCTCTTCCTCACTTATTTGGTTTCGCTAATAACTCTTTAATTGTTGAAGTAATCTAATATTTCTATCAAAAAAAGTTTAATAAATTACCTAAAAATAGATTTTTTATAATTTAATAATGTATATAGTTAACGAGAAAATCGCTGTCGAAGAAGTTCAAGCAAAAGTTGCGTGTGTTAGAATACTTTGCGCTAGAATAATTAAATTGCTCTAAAACTAAGTCTACGACCAAAAGGCCATTTCGATAATGTGGCAGACTATTACATTTCACCTAATACTTGAGCCTTGCGTGACAGGTGGTGAGCCCATCGCGCAATGTCCCTATGTCTGTCGGTTAGGTCCTTTTCACGGCTAAGCCTAAGTCAATGAAATTTAGCAGAATGCTAGCTTGCACCTAAGAAAAGAAAAGGTTTGACTACTTAAAAATGTCAAGTGTGAGTTGAATAAGTGCACAGAGACTTAAAACTAAATATATATGTAATATATAGGTATAAGCGCTAAACCGATTTTATAAAAGATTTATGAGAGGAGGAAAGCAAAAAAGCTATACTTGTAATATATACGTGCAAGAACTACAAATGTGAGATTAGCGCAAGGAGACTAAATAAAACCACAGCAATCTTTCTTACTTTATCTAATCGAGGACTTACCGTAGGAATCCCACTTTACAGATTTCGGTATAAATTACTTATGAAGTACTGTGATAGATAGATAGGTATTTGCTTTATGGAACACCATCAAGTTTTCAGATAAAGGTACAAATTTTAATTCAACAAAAATATACAAATAGGCGGTCTTATCGCTTAGTAGTAGTATTTCTACCAGACAACCTTTGGGTAGAAGATATAATAAAAATGATCAGAGGTAGGTGAACCAAAAAATTATGCTAATAAATATCATAATACTGAGAAACAGTACTTAGCCATCACATCTCATCGTCGTCAAGTGTTAAGTATTTTATATAAACATCGTAACTTAAACAAAAACAAGATTTTTAAGGCTATATTCCCCACTAGCGGGAACTGGTTCCAGTAACAATACAGTGGAAATCTATTACTGCTTTCTTCATATACTTTTACGGCTCCTATTTATGTACTGACAGTAAATTGCACCCCGGCATTATTTTTATGGACGCGGGTGTTTTCTTAATATAACAGCAATTAAAATCACATTTAAACTGTGGTGTAGGTGAACCGAAGCGCATCTGCAGCGTCGGGCCACATGGCGGGACCATTGTAACCACTAGCTAAGTGAATCACCAACTTTACATGGGTACTATGTATATGTTTATTATAATAATAATAATTATTTATTTTGGACATTTCACACTGTAGGTGGCGCTACCTGGTCCCAAACTAAGCTAGCTTGTATTATGGAAACTAGACAACGGATAACGGCCACACTACCTACTAGGCTGCGAGAGAGTTATTAGTAAGAATGCTTTGATAAAACCTACCTTCAGGAGTCTAGCGTAGATAGATTATTTTATGTACTTATATATTATCTATACTAATATATCTATACTAATATATAAAGCTGAAGAGTTTGTTTGTTTGAACACGCTAATATCAGGAACTACTGGTCGGATTTAAAAAAATCTTTTAGTGTTAGATAGCCCATTTATCGAGGACGGCTATAGGCTATATATCATCACGCTAACACAAATAGGAGCGGAGCACTAGTGAAAAATGTTTCAAAATCGGGTTTTTTTTATCCTTTTGAGAGCTTCCGCTGCGTGCGCTGCGTAAACGGTTAAAGTTTCGCAAAAATCATGTGTGACAGAATTGTTTCCCTTTTTTTTTTTTTTTTTTTTTTTTTTTTATTCCACTAAGGTGGCAAACAAGCTTACGGCCCGCCTGATGGTAAGCGGTCACCGTAGCCTATGGACGCTTGCAACACCAGGGGTATTCACTTGCGCGTTGCCGACCCTTCAGAAATCTAATAACTTCTTTCTTGAAGAACTCCATACTGTAGTCCTTGCAGAAAACCTTGGCAGGGAGCTCATTCCACAACTTAAGCGTTCGCGGGAGGAAGTTTCTCTGAAACCGCACTGTACGCGACCATTTAGGTTCTAAAGTGTGAGAATGAATTCCCTGCCGATGGCGAGCGGTGCGATGGTAGAAAGTAGCCGTGGGCATCATTTCGAACAATTCCTCAGAACACAACCCATTGTACAAGCGGTAGAACACACACAGTGAGGCAAAGTCTCTCCTCAGACTTAAGGGCTCGATACCGCAAGTGAGTTTGGAATCGTCGACAATTCTCACAGCCCGTCGTTGAACCGAGTCAAAAGGGCCAAGCTGGTATCCGGGTGCACCTGCCTAGAGATGGCAGCAGTACTCCATATGGGGCCTAACTTGCGACTTGTAAAGTAACAACCTTTGCCCCGACGTGAAGTACTGCTTCGCTCTGTTGAGTACACCAAGTTTTTTGGACGCCAGCTTTACCTTATCTTGTAAATGATCGCGGAACTGAACATCGCTGGAGATGTCGACACCAAGGATCCCAATGCTCTTGGAGATGGAGAGGGGAGTGTTCTGGAATTGTGGGACCACAGTGAATGGAGTTTTCTTAGCGGTGAACGCGCACACTTGTGTCTTTGTAGGGTTGAATCGGACCAAGTTTACCCGTCCCCAGTCAGAGACCTGGGACAGTGTGGTCTCGATTTGAGACACAAGTTCTCCGCGGTTTTCCTCCACAACGGAACGAGGGATGTTTGCACGACCCGTGTAAAAAGCGTCTCCAGTACTGTCATCTGCATAGCAATGTATGTTGTTGATGTCCAACATGTCATTGATATGCAGTAGAAACAGCGTAGGAGACAGCACAGAGCCTTGCGGGACACCAGCATTAATGTCCATGCTATCAGAGCAACTACCGTCAACTACGGTTCGTATGCGTCTGCCGGACAAAAAGCTAGCCACCCATTTGCACAAACCCTCGGGCACTCCGTAAGATGGCAACTTCGATAGAAGACCGCGGTGCCAGACCCGATCGAACGCCTTCGCTATGTCCAGGCTACATGCCAATGCCTCCCCCTGACTCTCAATGGCTAGTGCCCATCGGTGTGTGAGATACACTAGAAGGTCACCAGTCGAGCGACCGTGGCGAAAGCCATATTGACGGTCACTGACCAGATCGTGTACTTCTAGGTATCTTAGAAGCTGTGTGTTGATCACACGCTCCATCACCTTAGAGAGGAGAGAGGTAATAGCGATAGGCCTGTAATTCGATGGATCTGATCTATCGCCCTTTTTGGGCACCGGGTGCACATTCGCAGTCTTCCATGTAGACGGAAATTGCCTAGTGTGGTAGGAAAGCGCGAAGAGGCGCGTGAGTACAGGACATAACTCAGGAGCACACTGCTTAAGCACCACTGCTGGTATACCGTCTGGCCCACTCGACTTATGAACGTCTAGAGAAAGCAACGCCCGCCTGACCTCCCGCTGCGTTATGGAGATTTCCGGCATGGACTTACCGCACCACGGTATAGTAGGTGGTACAGCGCCTTCATCGCTCATATTCGAGTTCGAGGCAAAGAGACTGCCCAGTAGATCGGCTTTCTCTTTAGCACTATGGGCCAAGTCACCATCGGTCTTTCGCAGTGGTGGTAACGACGACTGGCAGAAGTTCCCTTCGGCAGCTTTGGCAAGCGACCAGAAAGCACGACTCCCAGAAGGATAGCTCGCAAGTCGCCCACCTATTTTGCCGATGAATTGGAATTTTGCTCTGGCAGTTGCTTTCTTACTGAACCTCGAGGCAGCATTTAATTTGCGTTTTAACTCAGAAATATTCGGATCCTTATTAAAACGAGCCGTGGTCCAAGCCTCATATGCATTTTGCTTAAGAATTTTAGCTTTTCTGCAAGACCTATTAAACCACGGTCGTTTTTTGACGCCGGCAGCTACTCGCGGGTTAGGAATATAGCATTCCATACCAGCAAGGATTGTCTCAGTGACTGCGGCTGCGCAGACGTCAGGATCTTCTGAGTTAAAGCAGATCTGCCTCCACGGGTACGATGCGTAAAATTCACGCAATCCATCCCAGTCTGCCGACTTATAGTGCCACACACGACGCCAGTTAGTTGGCCCAGAAGGATCAGGTTGTGTGCATGACACTTGAGTCCGAACGAGACAGTGGTCCGAGGAGCCAAGAGGCGCATCCACTGAGACGGAGTACACGTCCGGACGAGTAGTCAGCAGAAGGTCCAGTAAGGAGCTCGTATGTTCCTCTATATCTGGTATTCTCGTTGGAGAAAGTACCAGCTGAGAGAATCCATAGGTCAGAGCAAATTCATGAGCAGATATCCCAGCATAGTTATTGGTTCGAGAACTGAGCCACTCGCGATGGTGGGCGTTAAAGTCTCCCAAAATAACTAGTTCTGCTGTGGGATATTGCTCTAGAACTTTGTCAGTCGTCAAACTCAGGTGCGTGAAGAGTCGAGTTACGTCCGTGTCACCGCTATGAGACCTGTATAGGCACGCATAGATACGAGTGTGGCCGCTGTAATCTACGCGCACCCACAATATCGACAGGTCCCTGTCTTCAAGGCTATGAAGGCGGCGACAGCAGATATCCTCCCGGACGAACATACATACACCGGCACGACTCATAAAATTGTGTTCGAGTTTGTAGCCGGGATAATGAAGGTATGATGTGTCGGCCGGGCAGGATATCTGCGTCTCCGTTAGAAAAAGAATGGTCGGCTGCGCAGTTTCGAGATGGTGGTGGACTGCGTTAAGATTTGCGTGAATACCCCTGATGTTGCAAAAATCCACATTATATGTGGATGGAGTAGCCGCTGTGCAAACTCTTTTCTTTTTCTGTCTTCTGGCCATAATATATATAAAAAAAAAAGTTACTAAGACTAAGGATGAGGATTCACTGCACAGACAGCATAGAGGACAAAGGGTGCGGTTCTAAGACTGCCGAAGCTCGCCACAGATGATACGGTTGCTGGCACGGCGGGCGGAAGGGCCCCTGATCCCCCTCTGTTGTAGTAGCCGGGTCCACTCCGGTCTCCTTCTCCGGCACGACTACCACTTCAGATACTTTACACAGGCTGGCGAATCAGCCTCCCAGGGCGGAGATTAAGTGATCCCTGGGTTCGGGATCCCGTTCAACCTGCGGGCGGCCAGCGGTCAGCCGTTTCATCAGGTCTCCCTGACCGCCGAACCAGCACGCCGCGTCTACGCCGAGTATGACAGCAACAAGCACCGCCGGTCCTCCGCTGTCCGCGCAGCGAATCCTCAAAGAGCTCTGGCAACCTTACTCACCGCCAGGAACACAACACTACTCAATGTTAGTGTTATTATGGCCGCGGTTTTCTGTAAGGTGGAGGTACTTCCCCAGTTCGGGCCGCTCATTCGAGCAAGTACTCGCTATGCCCTGCTTAGTTGTTCGGGTGGCTTATTCGAGCGAGTACTTGCAGTGCCCTACCTCTCTTAAAAGTTCTAAAAAAAAGTCCGCGACAGCATATGTCTATATTTTAAGGTTGGCTCACTTTATCCAAATAAATACGTTATTCATCACCAGCATTTAATTTAAAACAAAATTGCCCTGTTCATCATTCGATTTCAATGAATATCTTAGGAGATATCGCAGTTTTAAAATAACGTGGCAGCAAAATAATTATCAAGTATTGCGCGCGCATTTATGATGTGCGAGGCCGGCGGGCAGTCATGAGGGGGAAGGGCGGTACGTATTATTTAAAAATATTTTACCTTCTGTTTTTTTTTTAATTGAGGAGTTGCCGTAAGAATCCTATGCCGATAACCAAATTTAGGGCGGGCGAAGCTGCTGGCAAAAGCTAGTATTATATATATATCTTGATTCTATGAAGAACTATGTGTTTATCAGATTTATACTTATACTTGCGCAGTTCTTCTTAGAATTGTTATTATTGAGCATTCAATTGCTGTTAATACCATATTTTGGAAAATTGGGAATTATGTTTGTATAAAATTATTTATATATCTATTATTTAAAATATACTTATATTAATACTAAAAAAATATTATTTGTATAAGCATATAAATTTCAATTATTGATCATTAGTAATAAACACTATATAATTTATCATACAATTGGAGTTCTATGATCTGTCCTTCGGACTGCGCAATAACCTCACAAAACTAGTCACACTTTAGAAAGAGACCAAGCTTATATACGGCAACTACCTGTCCCTTTTCTGTAAAATAAAAACAGAACGTTAGAGAGAGACAAAAGGCCACAGATTCGCTTTGTGTCTTTCACTCTTTGGCGACGGCTTTTTTACTTCACAGCTGTCTAGAGATTTTCTATATCTATGCAAGAAAACAAAAGTTTTTCAATGAACTTCATATGGCTAGTACGTATGGTGCTATTTATCTGTGGTGCTAGTTTCAAGAAGTGTTTTTTACACGCTATGGGATAGAGAAAATTAACCTTTTGAAGTGGTAGTGGTAAAGGATAGTTAGGTCTATAGACAAGTAGTAGTACAGAAAACAACTAAGTTAACGCCAGTAGTAAAACAAACCCGTTAACGCGTCGATGTCTTTTGTATAGTACCTATGGACGTGAAATTGCGAAACCTGTAGTTTTAACTAGCTCGTTTATTATACTGATAATATTTTTTTTACAATATTCCTGTTAATTATTTTTATTTTTATAGATTCATAAAATTTTATAAAAGAGAAGTTTTTTTTTGTTTGTTTCTTAATAAAAGCCATACCTTCAAGGATCTAAACGAAATACCTATTTTATGATTGACTGTTTGTTTATTATATCTTGTTTTTTTTTTTTTTATACCACTAAGGTGGCAAACAAGCTTACGGTCCGCTTGATGGTAAGCAGTTACCGTAGCCTATGGATGCTTGCAACACCAGGGGTATCACTGGCGCGTTGCTGACCGTTCAAAAATTTAATAACTTCTTTCTTGAAGAAACCCATACTGTAGTCCTTAGAGAAAACCTTGGCAGGGAGCTCATTCCACAACCCAAGCGTTCGCGGGAGGAGGTTTCTTTGAAACCGCACTGAATTGATTGATTGATGAAGGTACAATTGTTTATAAGATAATGTACCGGGAGAAAATAAAGTTACTCATGTAACTTTTTGTGTAAATAATTCAAAATGCGGCGTATGTGAAAACGTCTGGGCGTCAAGACGGTTACCCTTTTACTTCGTTAGCCCGGATCCGTGACTAGCTAACCGTCTTCCTACTTAAGTACCGTCCATCCGTGTAACTATCACATTTTATGGACAACCCGGAAGTAATGCAAAGTACCTACATGAGTGCTTTTTAGTGTAAACGAACACGTGCATCAATACTTACAGTTTTTTCAATAAAAACAATAGGTTGTATTATTTAAATTCTAATTTCTTCAATTATTGGATCTTTTCTTAATATAAATAAAATATTCTTACACACAGCGTCGTATTAACCCAAACTAAGCAAAACTTTTAAGGGTACCTACCAGATACCTGATACAAATATTTAAATACCTTTCTTCGTACAAATTTACATATGTATTATACATAATAAACGCCCAGACTCAAGACAAACACATCACATCACATAAATGTCGTTCCTGTGCGGGGATAGAACCCACGCCCCTTAAATCAGTAGGCAGCTACTACTGCCAACTGTACCACAGAGCATTCAAATCACAGCATAATAATATGCAGTAGTAAATCTTACTATGATTTCTAGGCTTGCCGCCGTCGTGTAGGTACTTGAGCGATACGGCTTATAAACGCAAGGGCTGTCACTAAGCTTGTGGGTAAAATAATAGCTGTTTTATTTTGTCGTACATGATAAGTCATTACAAATGTGATACTGCAAACGCGTACGTACATACAACTTAAGTAAGCAATTTATAGGTAAAACACGGGCAAGGTTGTAAACTAAAAGGTAATTTATGAGTATATAAACTATAGCAAGTTATACTACAATATTTTTATTACAGTAAATTTTAATTTTACCAGACGCGGCTATAAATATATTTCGGTTTTTTATGGATGTATTTTTCCTTATATATCTACAGGTAATATACGTGTGTAACGGGCTTTAGTAAGTGTTTCGTAAGAATCCAAAAGCTGTTTGAATTTGTTTTTTAATTGATATCCGTCAATGACTGTCAGAATATTACAAGGTCTTCAAAACAATTTTAAAGATTCCGTACCTACAATTTTGTAAAACAAACCGGCTAAGTTATGTGTTGTATACGAATTTCGTTCGTTCGTAGGGTTCCGTCGAATTAAAATTATAGCTTAAATCTGAGAAGAAGAAAATCTCGTGGATCGATATATTTTTAAAACCGTGTTTTTATAAATGAGATAATAGAGATTATAGTAATTTTTTTCCAGATTTTTATAACCAGTGGTTTTAAAGCTGGATAGATAGAAAGCGGGACAGGGCCACAAAATTGTCAACTTATGAAGTTTCAAAATAAATATCATACATCTCATGTCCGTAATTCACATTGAACTATAGCCTAAAGGCGATTGCTGACAAGTGCAACTAGTGCGAGCGTGAAAAGGGCCAATCGTTTTGGCTTTCCACTTTTTGTCGGCAGCGCATGTTCTCTTGTATTGCGTCCAACTTAAGTCGGTAAGATCAAAGCACCTAGCGAGTGCGAGCGGCGTACGTACAGCACACGCTCGCCTTCAGTCAATGTTCGACAGAATAAAAGATTGAAAGATTAATATTTTTATAACTAAGTACTTCTGCTTATCTATAAAAATTTACGTTCAAATTCACTCATTTGCTAAAACTGACACCGCACGCACTACCTATTTGTTAATGTTTTTACTAATCGAAAAACCTTTCTGGCACAGGCCGCCATAGTCTGGACCAAAGATTCATAGCAATCGAATGAAATCTTTAGGTAGGTAAATAGAAAACAACGACGAAGCATACAATTTAAAAAGGTTAGAAGTAAGGCGCTGAAGTAATTTTTACTATTATAATCTTACCAAGACTTATAACAAATTAAAATTAAAACTAATATGCTTAGGTATAGGTACAGAGAGTAAGCAAAGGTAATGATAAGGACATAATCGGCCAATCTCGTGCTATAGATATTAGTACTAAAATACGGAACCCTATAAATAATGTTTATAGGTAGGTATGTACCTATTGTGACTTAAGTATAGATTGGAAATCGTATTTATTATTCCTAATAACCTAGATTCAAAATGAAGTAGGAATGATTTAATTTATGAACTTTATAATATAATAAGTTGGAATTAATAAAACTTAGGTATTGCATCAGAAGGAAATTGGTGAAATTTGATATATTTGTTTATTCTTGAATTTGATAAGCACTGAAATACTGCACAATGTTCATAACCCATTAGGACAATACGTATTTCACAAAAATAAGATAACAATTTGTAATCACTCAGACAAATTACGCGTATATGTCGGCGGCGTCCTTGCTCGCATTACCCGCAATACCCATACAGTCAGGGACCCGCGGTCGCCCCGCCCGACCCCCCGCACCTTACCTCATCCTTGCTCTGTTTAAGTATATGAGTTTAACCACTTTATATTATGACACTGTGATTCAAATATACATATAAGCTGCTGAGTTTTCCCGTTTAAACACACTAATAGTAAAAACTACCAGTCCGATTGAAAAATCTTTGATTAACGAAGGTATATAACTTTAAGTGGAAAAAAAGCCGCTAACGCTACTTGCGTTTTAATAAAGAAAAAGTCCTAAGTCCCCGTAATATAATTTTATTATACACTGGGTTTGCCCTGTGGTTTCACCTGTCATATAAACCCTTTAGTAAAGTATAAACTTCGTGTGTAGAATAAAAGTTTCTAATCACTTTTTTTCAGCCATTTCTGAATGTAAAGCGATAAAACTGTAACTAAAAAACTAAGTACGGATAATATATCTATATGTATAAACAAGGGCGTAGCCAGCTTTTGGGCTAGGGGGGGGGCAGGCTTGGTACAAAATGCGGTTTGGTTTTCATACGGCAAAAATGGCATTGTAGGCACTTTACTTTATTATTATTAAGAGGGCGATATAGGCCAGAAAGCTAATTTCTGTAATTCTTACGTTGTGTATGTTATTGTACTATAAATCACTAGATAGTTATATACTTTTTAAGTAATTTATACCGTAATGACGTCTTGAAACTTTGAATTTTTTGTATGGAATTTAACGTTATTACCGTTTTGTAGTCACATTTTTTGACTTTTTACTACAACTTAGAGTATATGCACTAGATAACAAGCTATTCTAATTATTTAACCAACTTTCATTACAACAAGTCACGCTTTAAAAATTTGCACAAGTGTTGAAACAACGGTCTTTTCCAGATTTTTATTGCATTAAATACAATAAATGAAAATCATTCAGTGAAGTAATGCACTAGACAAAAGTAAGTTTTATAACATATATTTTTTTCAATGCTTTAGATGCTATAGTTTAGCCACAAAATTTGCACAAAAACGGCGTATTTTCGCGGTCTAGCCTATACCCTAGCCTTAATATGGTAAATCTCCATAGGCGTGGAGCTACTTTCGGTCTTGATTTTGATACATGACATTTTGAACCTGTTCTTCAATACGGGAGGTAACCTAGCTGAAAAATTATTGCCAGATCTGGCCTAAGCTATTTCGAGAGTCATTATCACGAATAGATTGGAAATCTTCTTGCCTTTCTTGAACGATTTTTAAACAACCGGTATAGGGGGGTTATGGCACCATAGTACATCCAAACAGTGAGGCAGACTATACAAAAGGCGTCCTCAGACATCAACCCATGTGTCAAGCCTCTGTAGACTATGAGAATGTTGACTGGCATAACGTGGAGGTGTTTGAGATGTCTGTGCAGAAGAGAGCAGTACGGTCAATCCATAAATTAGGACCTCGAATTTCTCTTAGGGAACTATTAAGGGAAATTGATATTTTAACTGTTCCTTGCCAATATATCTTCGCTTGTATATTGTATGTACGCAAAAATTGACATTTATTTGCCAAAAACAGTGACCTACACAGTGTTAATACACGGAATAACGATAAATTTGTAGTTCCAAAATGTCGTCCTCAGAAGGTACATAGCTCTTTCGCAATACAAAGTATATTTTTCTACAATAAAATTCCAGAACATGTGGTTAATTTACCCTCAAATGAATAAAAAATATATGTCAAAGATAGTTTAATGAGAAAAAGCTATTGCAAAGTTAATGAATACATAAATGATAAACTTAATTGATTTGTATTGGGGCATTCGATTTTTTTTAATTATAACATTGAATTAGCATTCAATAATAAAATCAAAGTTAAGTAAGGTTATATTGTATTTTATTATAAAGTTGAAAAAATATTGAAGATTAACTGCTGAGTTTCTTGCAGGTTTTTCTCGGTAGTAAGTCATTCCGAACCGATGGTATGTTTTGGTTTTTTTTCTAATTTTTAATTAATAATTAAACTAACGATTTAAAGTGCTGTAAACGTCTATTTGAATTAAAAAGTTGAGTTTCTGTGATTCGAAAACGAAATCAGCTCTACAAAACAGTCAAACATAGGTCATGTTCCAGCTCCAGCTACAAAAAGGAGTGAAACGGGGGATATCATGTCGTCGAAACTGTTTAAAATTGCACTGATGTCTTTAAGTATTGATAACTGGAAAGGATAAGGCATAATTTAATGTAAACAGCGAGTAAATCTCACACCTACAATTTTCTGACAATGATATTAAAGTGCAGTTGGGTAAAAATCATCTTGAAAAAGAAGTCGTTAAGGAGGGTCCATTTAGGTTAGGCAGGATTTAGGAAGGTATGTCTCGTCTTTTCGTCGTCCATACTGCAGTGCTCTTACCTGCTCTTTCTGGGACAAGTAGTCTATACTTATATCATAGACATAGGATACTTAAATCGTCAAGTGTTAGTGGTTTTTTTTATATAATTAAGTAGTTGCCGTTGAAATCCTACAACGATAACCGAATTTCCGGCGGGCGAAACCGTGGGCAAAAGCTTGTTTGTATAATGCAAAATGTAGTCAGTGATTAAAGGTGTCGCCACCTCTTTAATTACATCTACGTATGTATATTATACCTTACGTATATATATATATAAGCTTTTTTGTCATATTAGTTACTAGTTTTTGCCAGTGGCTCCGTTCACGCTAATTCTGGGTATTTACATAAGATTTCTACAGCAACTCAATGATTAGTAAGAACGTTTGCTATATCAAGCTATAGCTTTACCTATAGTTAATCCATGTGGAATTCGGTAGTAGTTATTCCTGCGGGTTCAGTCCAATAATGTTTGATTTATATCCTTATTCCTAACCACTTTCAAAGCGCTTTGACTAAGTATTGTCAACAAATCGCAATCCAAATCGGATAATGCGGGCCTCTGTCCCTAGTACTGGTAACCGGCTGGAGTCCACTACTTACCGGCTAACCCATTTATACGACTCTGGCACGCCTCGTTGAAAACAGGCCTAAATGAATTAATGCAAATTTATACCATAAAAATTGTCGCAGGTGCATCAAGACGGGTTCCAGCCATCGTCGGATTCGATTTAACGCGCTTGCACTGCGAAAGTTTTATTTATAGTCGCAAATACATAACGCCGATTATCTACTGAGCATAGCCATAAATTTTGTAAAAAAAATATGGTCACTGGATATGGACAAATTTCGAATTTGGAATTACGTGTGTTAAAATCAGCTGCTCGAAGTTAGTTGCGTGCATAGGCTTTGAGTTTCGATATATGTCCAATGAACTGCGCAATAGTCTCTTAAAATAAAATAATCTTAACTTCACGTACTGTGTGTTAGCGTCTTGAAATAAATAAGTTTTATAAAACCAAATTGGTTGCCAATGATTGTTTTGTTAATTCGTATATATAATTTTTTTAGACATTTTTTACATAGTTATAAGTTTTGTGACCATAACTGTGTAGTAGACATAGAATTCAGGTTTTGTAATCTGTCCTATGGATTTTTGCAATAGCCGCACTTTAAAAAGAGATAAAGCGAACCTGTCCTTTCTTTTTCTATCACCCTCAGCCATTTTGTTTTTTTTATATTTTTAGAACAAGTTAGACAAAACACTTTGTTTATTTAGACTTCACAGTCTCATGAAGTACAGTAAAGGGACGTGCGGGTATGGCAACAGACAGACAGACAGAGGGTAGACAGTTTACAGCTCCTGTTAGGATTCTTTGGATGTCAAATCACAAAATATGTAATAGTACTGATGGACAGAAGACTAACTAACTTACAAAATGTACTAACGGTGCCGTTGGCCTGTTAGTGCCCTCCTGACTGAAATAGAGGTAGGTATATTGTGGATGTAAATGGTCGAGGACAAAATCAACAATTAACATTTTACGAATTTTACTTTGTTCGAGGTTTATATTACAAAAGGAGCTTTGCCTTTTCTGCAAAACATAAAAAGATTTAAAAAAAATTACTGAGCAATTAGCAATATTTGATTCGCTATAAGCGAACGATACTTAAATGATATCGCAAAATCTACGCGATGATGATAATTACTAGTCTCGTCCTTAGTAATTGAAGCCAACATTGAAGTTTAATGGTTCAGTTTTATTAACCCTAAAAGCTCTTAATGCATGTTTAAGCCGTTCAATCTAGCATTTACGAATTTAAAATTGTAGAAAAACACAGCCACAAATACTCTAGCTAGAGATTTCTTTAACAAAAAAATACATCTTATAAAAAATATATGTTAAATAACATTATCAACCAATGAAAATTAATATGTACGTTTTTAACCGAGATAAAAAAAGGGATAAGATTCTATGTTCGACACGCAACTCATTTTTTTTATGCAGGTTCGTTGGTTTCTATTCAATAAATTTATTTTAAAACTGTGCCTTTATTCCGAGGTGGTCCCATATATATTTAAAGAGCATCAGATTTTGGCGAGCTTAAGTCAAAAAGGTAGCTGTAAGTGAATGGATTAAAAAGACTTAGAATTGAGTTTCGTGGCATTTCTATTCTTTGGATAATCCTATATCCAGCAGTGGTCAACTATCCATCAATCAGCCCGTATGAGTAGGCTGAATAATCGATAAATTGGCCAACTGAAACTTAACAAAAATTTTGTAGCAAAAACAAAAAAAAAATTAAAAACCCCAATCAAAATTAAATAGAAAAACTAAATGTTTATTCTTTTTAAAGTCAATGTTATGTCAATAATTAATTAATAGTCTACTGTTTAAAAATATTTACCATTCTACTTTAAAGAGGAGAAAACATTAAACTACAACTAGCAAGTAGGCAAAAATCATACTTTTAAGACATGGAGATTTGTCTTCGCAGCTGCAAGTAAAGTATTTTTTTGTATATAGTCGTAGTTATAATGATGAATTTAATATGAGTTGATAAATAAATTAAAGCCTTTCCTATTCAGCAAGGGTTTGGTCACAAATGTTATTTTAACAAGGTATATTCTGAACGATGACACCTAGATAAGAACACGCAGATGTGTCAACAACCAGCTTGTCTTCTCGTCTTTGTGTTGGAATAGCCACTACTGATGGCAATGGATGAAACGTACGATGTTCTACTAATTGTGGCTTTGTTTAACCAACATATGCCGTTCGCCGACGATATGTAATTGCTATTGATTTTCAATAATTAAACCGATAAACGTGTTGGAAGTCGGACCACTCTTGCAATAAAAATTACTTTATTCTTATTTAATCGTGGTTTAACTTGTTGATGCAGTGCCGGATTAGCTGTATAGTACGAATAGCAAATGCTTGGGGCCCAGTGGTGGCAATGTCCCGCACTAGGGCAAAATAAACATTGAAAGATCTTGTGTTTGGCAGAAATAAACAAAAACCTTACTTTGTATTAAGAAAGCTCAAATAATGTAACTATATTATATTTTTTTAATACTTTCAATACAAGTAAACATTGTAAATTAAACTATTTGGATATTTGTTACTCAATCACGCATTAACGGCTAAGCTGATTTAAATGAAATTTGATAGACAAGACTGTCGTCAATCTGTCATCGTAGATTATTGAAGTGAAAACTTCTTTAGCGGCGTTGTGTACTTTTTTTGGTATGGGTAAAAAATGATAAACTCGCGTCAGGTCACGTGTCCTAATCGTGGAAATTTGTAAGACGGAAACCGTAATGCCACGCCTATTATAATTTTTATTTTTAGTATTCGCGATTATGAGTAGTACAGGGAGGTTGGATATGGAATTTTAATTCTATGACAGATTGCGATGTCAAATATACTACGTCAAATTATTATTTCTTGACAATGTCAAAGACATGTCTTGTGACATATTTGAGTGTTAAGCGCGAATCGTGTGTAAAGGTTTTCACTTCTGCCGGCACTCCCGGAGTGCAACTCGTTTTTTTATTTTGTTTACATTTAATACATCGACACGAAAATGTTTTTTTCTTTTAAGTTATATAGTTATTATTGGTGTTTAGTTTAGTACTCTAAATCCAAGCAATAAAAAAGAGGGCCCCTCTTGTTATTATTTGCTTCAAGACTGGACACTGGCTTGATCTAGCTCTGTTTTAGTATAATAATAAAAAACAGTTACTGTTAAGTTACTGTTACTCCTAAAATGGAGTACCTAGTTGGTTCCGTTGTTATTGGTAAAATCGTTGTTAAGTCTGAAACAGGTTAATTTGGTCAGCTATATCTTGGGTAAAATGTGCGGTAAAATACGTTTTTGTAGAACTTTGGCAATGTAGTGAATAATTTACAGAGTTAGCGTAGGTAACGCTTGAAAATTTTGCCAATTAAAAAATAAAATTTGCTAGTAAAGTAAAAATCACTAAAAAGAACATATTGGTAAGTATAACTTATGCCGAGAATATAATTTGGTAGCAGTGAGAATTAAAAAATGCAAGGTAAAATACGTTTCTGTAGAACTAGTCCATTGAAATGTTACATGAGCTTTGCATTTGTTAGAGTTGTATAGTTTCAGAGATATCGCGAAAAAAGTGTTTTCACCCCTTTTTCCAAGATGGCGGCCGGATGACAAGGGTGGCCACCCCTCAAACTTGAGGTTAAGCTTCTATTGACCCCCCACACATGTCCCAAAAATAAAATTGCGTCCCCTAACAAATGCAATATTCGGTCCTTAAATTGTAACATTTCAATGGACTAAACTATGCTACTGTAGTGTAGATAAATTATTTGCAATTTTGTTTCTGAGTCTCTATTCAAATATCGATTACACAAATAGTTTGCATTTAATCGGAATGCAAAGCCTTTACCTAAATTCAAGTACTACAAAAATATTAATATTATTTTCAGCTTAGCTGTTTTCTACATTCGATGATCTTTTCGATGGCAAATTATTTACGCATATTAACATCGTACAAGGTCCCGGGGCAAAAGCGGGACTGCTGCGCTGAGCGTCGCATCGCATTAATAAATGAAGGCGACTCGACGCAATGTGCGCGTGCGACCTTTGCGCTTATAATTATTAAGCGCGTGCGCTCGGTTGACTTGACGCCTGTGCGCCTCCGACGCACGCGTTCGCTTGCGCTCTTTTTATTTCTATACCCGCTAATACTAATATGGTAATACTGCTTAACACACATTTGCGGTTTGATCACTATCTATTAGAATTGGATTTGATTTCTCAAACTTGTATTATTTTAATGTAAAATGTGTTCGAGCAGGTGATAAAAAAAGGGCTCCTGAAAGATAGACTTTGTTTTTTTATATTGCATTTTTACGTGAACCGAAAGTGCAGGCAAGATTTTGTGTCCCCTTTAACTTTTAGGCTATGAGTTATAAAATTAGAAAAAGTTAACTTTGTTTAAGAACTTTTTAAATAATTATTGGAAATGTAAATTTAACAAAATAGGTTTACATGTTTTTTAGATAGGTATTTGTAATAATTCTAATTTCACAGATCCCTAACTTTGGAGTACAGTGAAGCTGCACGCATTCATAGGAAATGCAATTCCTAAGTAAGAGTCAAAAAGTTCTAATGACAAACTAAGTTTATTTATTAAAGACTCTGAGTAGTGTTGGAAAAACCACTAAGTCACTAAAAAGTGAAAGTCAACACGCGAGCAAAAGCAGGTAGGTAAGTAGTAGGCAAAGGATATTATCAAGAGACTTGTTTAAGATAGGAATCAATTAAATTGAGGCAGAAGCGCGGGCGTGAGCTGCCGTGCCGGCCTTCGCACCACCTGCCCGTGCCATCGCCCGCTTCACGTCACTTCCCCAGACCTACCTCTCCCCCCGCCGAACACCACGGAAGGGCCAAAAAGGGGAAACTATATCGGAATCCGAAGCTCCAAGCTAGGGTTGTGATTGATCATTAACTGCCCAAATGCGAAATCGCGGCACCTTTAGCTTTTAATGATACTGACCCAAATATTTTTATGAAGGTTTTTAAACTTTGATTTCAAACGGTTTATTTTAAAACAAAAAACTTTGATTCTACTCGAGTAGAGTATATTTACTCTAAGAGTATACGAGGACGGGAGTAAATACTATAGAATTCCTAATAGAACTGTCGTTTTATACCTACATGAAGTGATATTTATTTTATACTATAAAATCTACAAGAAAGTTCAAATCTAAGTTACTTGTACCTGTGACATGCTAATGTTACCAATTAAACATATTTCTAACTAATCCTAGCTGCATTAATGTTAATAATTAAAAAAGCAATTCTATTTACAGGTCGGCTGGACACCTATTGTGGTTTTTTTGTAAAAAAATCTTTATTAATTAAAATAAGTTAGTACTTCTTTGAATTAAAAATCTAATCAAGTTAACTACTTATATGTAATAGCACCTTTCTATAATACCAACTATGGACATAACAATCTGCAGAATATCACTTGCACTCTAATTGCCGTCAGGTGCAAAACTAACGACTTAGAGACATGAGTTGCTGGGTCAGGAACAGGCTACATGTAAAAAACAAGTGACATAGATAAAATAAATAGGATTTGTGGTATTTATTTTATAGATATTTATGAAGTGATTTAATAATATAGCAAAATATACATTAAGGTACTAACATAGGCGTTAGGATGAAAAACATATTTTACTTACCTGACTACACCTGTAGATAATTACAATATAGGACGAAATAATAAAAAATCGCGGAACAACTAAAGTAACCGACATAGCTGAAACAGTTAGCAAGCTGAAGTGGCAATGGGGACCGATAGGGAAGAAAGGTTATCGAGTGGCGTACAGGAGACGCAGCGTGAGACAGCCTCCTACTTTGTGGACAGACGACCTGGTCAGAGCCGCAAGAAGCTGATGAGAGGCATATGTTCAACAGCGGACGTTTTCCGGCTGAAACGAACAAACTAGCAAGGAAGAAAAATGGTTAAAAACTAGGTTTTGCCCGAGGCAATTTTGGTTACCTTCGTGGAATTTTTACGACAACTCTTTGATTATAGTTAGGAAGTTTGCTATAGCAAGCTATATAACTAGCTATAGTTTGTCCACGTGGGATTCGGTTATAGTTAATCTTGCAGGAACTTTTACATATCCCGGGATAAAATGTAGCCTATGCCCTTCTTCGTGTTTTCAACTACAACTGTGCTAAGTTTCAGCTCGGTAGGATGTTCCGTTGTGACGTGCAGGAAGGACATACAAACTCACTCACTTTTGCAATTATAATATTAATATAGATTGACTTCAAAGATTTAACGCAGACAGACCGGAGGCTCGATTCCGTAAAATGATTGCTAACAATTCTCGTTCGAAATCCATAGAAATAAGATGTACATTGCGTATTTGAAATTACGTATGAAATTCATCGATTGTCGCGAAACCGCAATGTATATCTTATTTCTTTCAAAAAAGGTTAGTTATTTTTTAAAGGCATCGACCCGCAGGATTTTGATTTTGTACTGTCACGAGAACCTAAAGTACATGCGATACCTATTACATTGCAACAAGATCCGATAACAACAAATGCCGTTTTAAAAACAAATAGATTCAAATATGTGACGCAAAGTGTCAGACAACGAGTCAAGTAACAAGACCCAAAAAAAAAACTAATTTTTAATGTCTGTTAATTTTTTTTGACTCTGTGGTTTTGCTTATGGAAAAGTGTGTCTTGTTTTACAACAGACAAATTGTAAGCAACCCTGGGTTTTTACCCAGTTTTCAGAACCCAGACGTTTTCGTGTGATAGTATGTGCCTCTGGAATATTGTCCTTGAGGTCAAGTGAGCCAAATGTAAACTGTTTAAAACAATGAGCAATCAAGAGCCTTCTCGCACTGCGACATTTCCAAGCGCGTCAGCAGATCTGGAACCTTATTGCAAAAAGACTCGAGTACGAGAGACTAATGAATTCTGAAGAAAAATGTAGATATGCAAGTTCTTTCATAGATCTCAAGAAGTGAGCTTGACCTACATGCAAAAATTTCCTAGTCTTAAGTGCTCGAGACTTCGCAACAAGCTTCCTGGTAACGCGAACCAGCAGTCGTTACCCGTGGTAAACTACATTCCTACAGTGGGCTGCTTAGGGACAAGCCAATATCAATAACAAATAAAAAAAATACTTTTGTTTAGATTTAGGTTAATAAATTGTTGCTGACAAACTAATATTCCTAGTTGGTATCAACCTAGAATTTTCCAAAATTAAACGTTGCTTAAACATTATCCAACTTTCATAAAAATACTTTACACAACTATGCAAACGGCTAAAGCTACAAAAAAGTTATTACATGAGTCCATCCTAGACCAAAAATTATTTTATACTGGCAGACACCAACACCTGCATGAATAGCAATCAGGTAATTTAATTTCAACTTCATGTTAAAGCTTGCCTACTTATTTCGGATTATGATACACGTAAAGGGATGATTTACCAGCGGTAGTTAAAGTGCGCATTAAGTGGACATGATCCCATACCGCCCTGGGGCACAGTTACTGCACAACGTCTTCACTGTGCGCGGCGCTTTACCACAGCCACAACAAAAATACGAATTTTTTTAATCATCAAGCTTTTAATTGTGTAATATAAGTTGGAGGTTCATAACTTGAAAAGAAGCTGTTGGTAAGAGATTGTAAAATAATCTAACAATAAATTATTGTGTGTATTAACAAGACAGGAGTTGAAAATGAAATCAAGTAGGTCAGACGATATTCAACTCGAGAATAATTTTTTAGCAATGAATTTTATTCTGTAAATTCTTTAAAAATCTAGTTTTTGATGAAAAGAGTATAAAAAATTAAAACAAACCTATGCTAGGCTAATAAATAAAATTATGTCAATTAATACAGACATTTGCTCGTGCAGGTAACTCAAGTTGACTAATAGAAAATTAAAACGAAACTAACTTCTCATGTAAAGGTAAGAGCGACACATAAATACGTTTCGATTAAAAAAATAATCCCCTTAAATGATCGGGTAAACAGCGAGGGTAAACTTGACATGTAAGACTGATACACCTTACCAATCAATTACCAGTAAATAGCCTAAGATAGGGCAAGCGCTCACTGGCGACGAATTCCGCGCCTCGCTGCCCGAAGCGTGCGCACTTTTTGCACTGGCAGGTGTACACGCATATGCTATTAAATTGTCAAAGACGTATACGTAAGAATATCTATGTAAACGCAAATAATCAAAAGTCAGCGCACACTACACGCCATCAGCCAAATCATAATGAACATAGAGAACTGGACAGCGCTATGCCTAGCGAGCTTTAAAAAAAATGATCGCAAAAGTATAACAGAGACAAAGCGAACCTGTGATCTCTTTCTAAAGTGTTCCAATGAACATAAATAAACAAAATGGCGGACGCTTATACAAAGAGAAAAGAGACCACAGGTTTGATTTGTCTCTTAGTCCAAGTCTTACTAACACATACAGCTCCTTGACACAAATATAACGAAATATCGGTCGGCTTCATCTTCAACGACCGCAAACCCTACTAACTGTTGTGTGTCTTGTATTAATAGCGATTTAATAGTTATTAAAGCTATAAAATGTCTACCAGAACAATTTTTCCCTGAGACCTGAGTCATTACTTAAAACACGTACAATAATCAAAAACCGCAGCACATGATAAGTCTGCGCCGCAGTAACATGTGCTCGTTTTATATGAGAGTGCACAAGAATGATCACAATTACATATTTGAGATCCAATGTCATGTTATAATGAGCGGGTGCACAATGCACGGCTTTGTGTCGAGACCCAGACTGCGCGCGCGCACCCTTGCGGAGCTTTTACGGTTTCTGTAGCGACACGCGCCCGCCATATGACTCGTAATTGTACTTTCATACTTGAACGGTTTTGGAAATAAGTGACAGGTTTAAATTACCTGCAATCAATGTTAAATAAAAGAAAAAGAAAACAATATGTTTTCTGTGTTACAATTTTTTCTTACTTGTATTGTCGTTCATAATTTCATAGACCTATTAAAAGATCGTTTTCACCGCTGCCACCCGAAAGAGTACTTATATTTAGTAGTAATCATTGATTTTCAGTGATTAGTGTGAACTTTTTTCTCAACACGGGTTTTATTAAAATTAAGTTAGGAACTGGTAGAAAACGGTAACTAAGTTGAATTTCAAAGTTCTCTCGGCAGAAAATGAAAAGAACCTATGCAACGAGGAAGTGCGGCGATTATTAATTGACAGAGATTTAGTAATAAAATGTAATTTATTCAAATTAAAAAAAAACCTGTGAAAAATGGCTGTTGTTGTTTAAAGTTTAGGTATTTATTTTATTTGCATAACGTTAAAATTTTGTTCAATGAATTGTAAAACAAATTACCAAATTATTGTGTCAAAAAAATTATAAGTAAGTATTAGTCTTTTTGTGTTTCATTTTCCTAAATTCATTTAGTGTGTTTCGATGTATATATTTTAGCAATGTTTAACGAAAGCGTGTTAAGAATTGCTAAGGCTCATGAATAGTAAATTATAAAGAAGTAAGCAGGACATGACGCGCGATTTCTGTGAATCCACACCAAATGTCCCAAGATAGGGCGATCCCCGTAACGCTTTTTTTTATATTTTTGGTAAGATAAGTTTGCAAACAAGCTTACGGTCCGCCTGATGGTAAGCGGTCACCGTAGTCTATGGACGCTTGCAACAACAGGAGTATCACTCATGCGTTACCGACTGTTCAAAAATCTAATAACTTCTTTTTTGAAGAACGTCATAATGTAGTCCTTCGAGAAAACTTTGGCAGGGAGCTCATTCCGCAACCTGAGCGTTCGCGGGAGGAGGTTTCTCTGATACTTTCCCTGACGAAGGCGTGCGGTGCGATGGCAGAAAGTAGCCGTGGGCATCATTTCTAACAATTTCTCAGAACACATCCCATTGTTAAAGCGGAAGAACACACACAGGGAGGCAATGTCTCTCCGCAGGCTAGAAGGCTCGATACGCCAAGTGAGTTTGGGATCGTTGACAATTCTCACAGCCCGTCGTTTAACCGAGTCAAATGGGCCAACCTGGTATGCGGGTGCACCCGCCCAGCCCAGAGATGGCAGCAGTACTCCATATCGGGCCGAACTTGCGACTTGTAAAGCAGCAACCTTTGCCGCGACGTGAAGTATTGCTTTGCTCTGTTTAGAACTTTAAGTTTTTTGGACGCCAGCTGCACCTTGTCTTGCAAATGATGAAATGAAAAAAAAAATGATCTCGTAATTAAACATCGCTAGAGATGTCAAGACCAAGGATCCCAATACTCTTGGAGATGGATAGGGAAGTGTTCTGGAATTGTGGGATAACAGTAAATGGGGTTTTCTTAGCGGTGAACGCGAAGACTTTTGTCTTTGTAGGGTTGAATCGGACCATGTTTTTCCATGCCCAGTCGGAGACCTTGGAAAGAGTAGTCTCGATTAGAGACAGTAGTTCTCCAGGCTTTTCCTCCACAACGGAACAAGGGATGTTTGCACGACCCGTCATCATCTAGATAACAATGTATGTTGTTGATGTCCAACATGTCATTGATTTGCAGCAGAAACAGCGTAGGAGATAGCACAGAGCCTTGCTTACACTGGCATTAATGTACATGCTATCAGAGCAACTACGGTCAACTACGGCTCGTATGCGTCTGCATGGCAACTTTGATAGAAGACCCCGGTGCCAGTCTCGATCGAACGCCTTCGCTATGTTCAAGCTGCATGCCAATACCTCCCCCTGACTCTCAATGGCTAGTGCCCATCGGTGTATAAGATACACTACAAAGTCACCAGTCGAGCGACCTTGGCGAAAGCCATATTGACGGTCGCTGACCAGGTCGTGCTTTTCTACGTGTCCTAGAAGCTGTGTTTTGATCACACGCATGGAGAGGAGAGAGGCAATTAGGTGATCAGATAGGCCTGTAATTCGATGAATATGATCTATCACCCTTTTTGGGCACCAGGTGCACATTCGCAGACTTCCATAAAAACCGAAATTGCCTAGTGTGGTAGGAAAGCGCGAAGAGGCATGTGAGTACACGACATAACTCAGGAGCACATTGCTTAAGGAGCACATTGCGTCAGGCCCACTCGACTTCTGAACGTCTAGAGAAAGCAACGCCCGCCGGCCCTCCCGCTGTGTTATGGTTATTTCAGTTCTTAACGCATGTTCTTAACGCACCACGGTATACTAAGTAGTACGTAGTACAGCGCCCTCGTCGTTCATATTCGAGTTTAAGGCAAAGAGATTGCCTAGCAGAACGGCTTTTTCTTTAGCACCATGGGAAAAGTCACCATCGGTCTTTCGCAGTGGTGGTAACAACGACTGGCAAAAGTTCCCTTTGGCAGCTTTAGCAAGCGACCAGAAAGCACGACTCCTAAAGAGATAGCTCGCAAATCGCCCACCTATTTTGCCGATGAATTGGAATTTAGCTCTGGATTTTGCTTTCTTACTGAACCTCGAGGCAGCATTTAACTTGCGTTTTAACTCAGAAATATTCGGATCCTTATTATTGCGAGCCGTGGTCCAAGCCTAATACGCAGTTTGCTTAGGAATATTAAGCTTTTCTGCAAGACCTATTAAACCACGGCCGTTTTTTGAAACCGGCGGTTACGCGTGGGTTAGGAATAAAACATTCCATACCAGCTAGGATTGTCTCAGTGACTGCGGCTGTGCAGATGTCAGGATCTTCTGAGCTAAAGCAGAGCTGCCTCCGCGGCTACGATGCATAAAATTCACGCAATCCATTCCAGTATGCCGATTTATAATGCCACACACGACGCCAATTAGTTGGCCTAGATGGATCGGGTTGTGTGCATGACACAGAAGTCCGAACGAGACAGTGGTTCGAGGAGCCAAGAGGCGTATCCACTGAGACGAAATATCCTTTCGGACGTGTATAGTCAGCAGAAGGTCCAGTAAGGAGCTCGTATGGTCCTCTATGGTTTTCTCTTCAGCTGAGAAAATCCATAAGTCAGAGCAAATTCATGAGCATATATCCATACGTAGTTTTTAGTTCAAGAACTGAGACACTCACGTTGGTGGGCGTTAAAGTGTCCCAAAATAACTAGTTATGCTGTGGGCTATTGCTCTGATTAAAGATAATTCATTTCAGAGTCAATCTCTGGCAAATGCATAAATGGACTGCTAAGATTTTTTTTTTTTTTATACCACTAAGGTGGCAAACAACCTTATGGTCCGCCTGATGGTAAGCGGTCACCGTAGCCTATGGACGCTTGCAACACCAATGGTATCACTTGTACGTTGCCGACCCTTCAGAAATCCAATAACTTCTTTCTTGAAGAACTCCATACTGTAGTCCTTGCAGAATACCATAATGACGAAAATGAAATTGCTTATCATGGCCCGTCCAGTCTAGTCTTCAGTCTAGTATTTTTACACGCATATTTTAAACTATTTCAATAAAATATAACTGGAAGATCAAGTTTAAAGGTGGAGAACTGTAAGGGGGTGGGGGGTTAATCTTACATCTAATTTAAACATAGCAATAACTTAACTGGCTTAGAGGCATTCTTCAGGGTGCTAAACATCTCCCGTTCAGTTGTGATTTCACCAGTCCCGTGGTTTCCCAGGCATACCGTCGGGGTTTATATCGATTATAACCTTATGAATATATATAGCTCTCGCGGTTCTACTCAATTTGTTGGTGAGACACAATCCACACTGGGATGATCTAACTTAGTGCTAAATCTTCACATTTTAATTTACTTTATTATGAAATGACCATATGTGGGTCATGCATCGGTTTCTCAAAACTCTCATCAAAAGAATGTAAACAAAAAGCATCACCAATACTTTTTACCCGACTGCGGCAAAGCCCAAAAGGAGGGTTCTGTGTTTGACTTGTATGTATGTCCGACTTTACGTTCCCTCGTAACTACTGCTAGGTACGTGGTTAGATTCGCCTTAACCACTAGAGTGTCATAGGGTATATTAAAATAATTGGAAATCAAAATGGCAGATTTTTGGCGCCAAAGTGCATGGCATGAAAAATCTTTTGTTTTCAAAACCTATAGAGTGGGGTATTAAAATAAAGAATTTTAAAAGGTGATTTCAAGCAACAGTTGGAAAAAAAATAACGCTAAAAAGCTGTAAATAAAAATAAAAAACCCGACTGCAGAAACATTAAGAACTAAACAGAAATGAAAACATACTAAAGCAGACGGGATTCATTTTAATGAAAGTTCGAATAGTGTGCCTACCTACTGATTGCTCACACTATATACTAGTTTCCTTTAAATGAGTCCCGTCTTCTTATAGTTAAATATTTAGGAATATGTTTTAATTTCTGTTTAGTTGTTCATGTTTCTGCAGTCGGGTTTTTTATTTATTAATTTTTTTTGTCTTTTTGGTTGTACGAATTGAAAAATCCATACTAATATTATGAATGCGAAAATAACTCTCTCTGTCACTCTAATACCTCTTCAGGCTTAAGCCGCTGTACTGATTAAGATGAAATTTGGTATGGAGACAGGTTGAGTCCCGAGAAAAGACATAGGTTACTTGAAAACGTCAACGTGTTGCCGTTCAAATCCTACACCGATAAACAAATTTAGGGCGAGTGGAACCGCGCCAAATTTGACATGGAGATAGATTGAGTTACAGGGAAGGACATAGGCTACTTGAAAACGTCAAGTGGGAGCTGGTTTGTTTTCTATAATTGAGGAGTTGCCGTTGAAATCCTACACCGATAACCGAATTTAAGGGCAAAACCGCGAACAAAAGCTAGTAGTCTATAGTAAAAATTTACCTACCAGTTCCCTCTTTGCCGACTTTTGGTACGAACCTTATTTACGAATGGTTCGCCCTACTTCCATATACCTAAAAGGACCTACATTCTACATTCTTGTATTCAGATAATAATATTTTAAGGGACGATTTCTACTTGGAATATCCGGATATTAAGTATAATGACGGCCTGTATAAAGAAGTGGTTTTGTTGAATTTTTTTTAGGGATGAGAACAAAAACATCGTTGAATCTAATTAATTTTCATTTTAATGCAAATATGTATATCTATGTATAACAAATATTTTTTAAATCGGTCCAGTGGGTACTAAAGTAGTTACAGTGTACCTGCCGCTAGTGTCGCTTAAGTTAACAACATTTTAATATGGCGACTGTAGTTTCAATGTTTGACCACCGGGTGGCGGGTCGGAAATGTTTGTTGGTCTATATCTAACCCTAAACAAACAAATAGTTATACTTACTTTCGTTTATGATATGGAAAAAATAATAAATAGTATTTTACTTTTAAATAATAATATATTTTTATAATGTATTTCTCGATTAAATGCTACAAGTACATAAACATTGATATTTTTTAATTGTATGAATTAAGACACTCTCAAAAATCTTTTAACATAAATATAGGTATTTATTCAGCATATTCATGTGAAGATTAATAAAATAATGTTACTTCGAATATATTGAATTATCATTTAAGTTAAAAATATGTATATATAATAAACAGTTTAATTGTTATATAATTATTTCGCTCACTGAATCATTATCGGTCCAATAAGCACAAAGATTCATAATAAATTATTTGTATTAATAGGTATGTTCTATTTCTTACTTAGTGGTATTTTTACGGCACCTCCATGATTAATATACTAAGTAAGATAGCAATAACAAGCAAAAGCGGTATCTATAAATTCGTCCACGTAGAATTCGGTTATATTTATTCCGCGAGGAACTTTTTGATTTTTCAGGATAAAAAAAAAGATTGTCTTTCTTCGTCTCTTACTATTTCTGTACAAAATTTCACTTTGATAGAATGCTGAAACAAACAAACAATCTCACTTTCGCATTTGTAATATAAGAATTGATTTACAATTCCTAGTAGGTATACAGATGCACAATTGAAAAATGTACATATAAAAAAACACTTAGTCAAAATACGTAACGGCTTCATTAAATTTCTGAATGTAAATAGGTGTAGCTGGGTCTGCACTGGTTTAAGGTAGACAGACACCCAGCAGTGGGACGAGTACGAGACGTTGAAACAAATCCGTTAAGGGCGCACATGGCATGCCGTGTTGTGAATCCTTGTCATCCAAGACTGAGGGTGGCGCTTATAGGTACGTCATACGCTACTGTTATCGATACTTTATTAAATCGACATTTCTTTTTAAATAATATTTTAGAAATAACCTTATAGTGTCTGCTATACCAATATTCATTGACAGGATATAATATATTTATGTTTGATTAATGTATAAATATAATATATTATACTGATTAATTTTTAGAACTAGCACCACAAACAAATGTGCCTGGCACTATACAATGAGTCTATTCATTAATTATTTACACAACTGCCTTATCGGTGAAGAAAAACATAAAAAAGATGTATGTGAAGCTGTGCTCCTATAACGGAGACGTCCTGGTAAGGAGAATACTACTTAACTATTGGCTACTAGCAGCCTTTCCAAAAATTACCTATATATTTTTTTACCATTTTATTACACTAAACTTTGAGTAATTTTTTTTAATTATCCTTATTGTAAATATGTCGAAGTTATATACTTCAATAAGTCCTATAAGATAAACAGTCTTATTATGCCTCGGCCTCTTATAGTTAAGAGCTGTAAAACATTAACTGACCTATATAAGCAAATCATTTTAGTACTTTACACATTTATCGATAACAACACTTAACACTTAGCTACATCTCTATCCTATAACCACCTGCCGCCCGCACCCCCACGCTATATTTTATTCCACTTAATCGTCCTTTCCGTTATATTAACTTTTTTAACCTATACTTAAAGCAAATATCCCAGTTTCAACAAACCGATACAATGCTTGCACGTCCTATTAACTATAATAGACACTTTTAATTGAGAATCTATAAAAGGTTTCGCAAACTGTAAGCCGTATAAGGTAGAAGTATTCATCATGGTAGGTAGCCGCGGCTCTCATCTGCCCAATTAATAAAAGTTGACTGCAAAGAGTGGACGATGCCCAGACGTACCTACGCAGGCTGCACTTGCGACTTCTCGCCTTACCGGTTCTTCGGGCAGCTGAAAATGCTTCTCCAACTGTTTTATTTTGATTTAACCTATCTATCTAGTAACCGCATACCATCGCGTTAGGCAGGTTTAGGTTTCTTTTTCTTATTGCAGATAATTCTTTACTTTTATGGATTGGCTTACCACCTTTTTTTCTGTAAATCTTGTGCTAAGAATGTGGTAGGTAAGTTTAAAAAATTAATGCACTCACATGCATCACAATTTTTAATCGATAATAAAAATCCCATCTTGCCATACAAGGTCTGAGCCCGACTCATACTTGGTCCTTTTTAGACTTCCGTACCCAAAAGGTGCCAACGGAGCCCTATTACTAAGCCTACACTGTCTGTATGTCTGTCCGACGATTTAAGAGGTCTATCTTTCAGACCGAAGTAGGTAGAAGCCTGAAATGTTCACAGAATGTGTGTTATTTTATCGGATTTCCTAAGAATAATAAACAAAAACAAAAATAATTAAGGGATATTTTAATTTTACAAAAGAAAGCAAAAACTGCATCGGCGTTTTTGGTTCCATGATATACTGATTAGCTTTTTTTAAATAGTTTTGCAAAGTTGTCGAAATTTCTTTTTTAAATCTTTTAAAAATTTTAATGAACAGGTTTTACTATAGGTAAGTAAGTATTATTTAAAAAAAAAATTGATTTTTTAGAATTTTCCAATTAATAGACATCCCAATTGTTCCATCAGTAACAATGAAAATATTAAAAAAAGGTATTTTCAGTTACTTATGTGGATACCTACTATGGATATAGAAAGAAAAAAGATAGGATTTTTTGTTTCATAGATATTGGTAACTCAATAAACAACGGTAGCTTCATAAGTGTTACCTACACTCATCTTAACATAAAAAATGATATCTAGCCTTAATATCTTAAATCCAACTTCCTTAATTCATTCGAATTTCGAACAAATCTCTAATTTAAAATTCGTATAAAAGGTGAAAATAAAAACGATAAAAAGGACAAAAAAGGGCTCTGGGCGCGTGCCGCGGCGACATGTGCACGCGCCGGGGCACGCGGTAACGGGCCGTGACGTGCATCGCGCGCTTCCCCTGCCTCTCCGATTCCCCCGCGGCACGCGCACGCCGTTATGTCCCCACTCTGCACCCTACCCGTGTACGCGCGTACTGAAGCACTTTCCCTCTGAAACCGTACATTTTCTCAGCGTAGATAACGTTACACGGTATGTACCTAAAGGATATTAGCTAGATAGATAATTGAATTAGCAGAGATTGGCGTCAGAAGAATTGAGTGAAAATAACATGTACATAGGATCTGGATATCAAAAGTTTACGTTTTTGGTATGACATTACATAAATACGTTTCCTTACTTATTAAGAACCGCCTCGAGGCTTAATTTCCCATATAGACGTTAGTTCACCTATAATTTCGAATCGAAACTGATTTTCAGATTTTTTTATTATTATCTTATACTTTTTTTTTAGTACTTTATTTTTTTTTTTCATAATAGCTGCTTTATTATTTAGTTTATTTTATAACAAGTAAACACAAATTTGGTACCTGGGTTCTGTGTACCCGATTTTGATTTCTTATAACTAATTTATAAAAGAAATAATATTTTATCACATAAAGCTTTCAGATTATTAAGAATGGTCCTCTAAGCATTTGGCAAAAATCCTTTATTTTATTTACCATCGTATACAGTACAAAAGCAAACTTTTTTTTATAAATTAAGATTTTGATTATTTTTCAATGTAAAAAATCAGACAATAGTCATTAAATAACAAACACAAATAAAAAGTTTTTTTTTGTTGACTTGTGCAATTTTTAAAATAACTTTAATTTAACTGCAACATTATAATAAGTATAACTTTAATATAAAATCGTGTTTATCGTCTATTGCTTCAGCCCAACCAGCTATTACCTATGCGGTGGCCCGACCTTAAGCGGTTGCCATCTAGACTTATATAAGCATTCTGGAAGTCTGTTTGTTTGTTTGTTTTTGCTCATTGTTGCAACGGCTTACCGCGCAAATCCCCCTCAATTAGCTTATCCAAAAATACTTAACAGTTCGAAAATCGAAGCTCCATTGAAATTGTACAATGCGTGAACATTTTGGTTCTCTGATGTGAGGATGGTAGAAAGAGAATAGCTGTAGACATAATGTCAAACACCCCCCCCACAGGTTGCAATGTCTCTCAATACCGCTTTTAAGTTTTGGTCTTTAACAATTCTCACAACTCATCTTTAAGAGTACGAATCCAAAAGAATCGATCTGATATCCTACGAGTCATAAAACACATTTCGTTTTTACTGTTGTTGATAATTGAGTTTTTTTTTCTAGTCTAGTCTATAACTAACGCAATTTAATGATATACAAACATATTGTACATTTATTATTCTGTTCCACTAATTATTTAAATCTATAAATTCTAGCCACATCACATATCATTTAGAGTAATAAAGACTACCGATATAGGTATAGCTTTTATCCGCAACTTGTTTACGTGAATTTTTAATAAAGATAAGACTTAAATCCACGATATCACTCGCTTGAAAACACATTCTTTGAGAGCGGTCCACTTGTCACAATCTAAAATAATCAATTGAGGATATTCTATCACATCTGAGTCGTGACCTACTGAATGAAATTAAAGACACACTGAAGCGAGAGCACTGTTCCTGATCAATCTGCGCAGTGCCCATTCCTCGGCAACTCAAGATTGCATCAGCGAACAGACTTTTAGCTAATTGATGGCTAATCAATTCTTCCCTATGACAAATAAAGATATAACTTTTTGTTACTTACTATAAATAGATGAATGGTCGAAGCGCGGAAGTCCAACATACTTTTCGAAACGTTTAAATGCGTATTTATATACTATGTAGACATATATACACAAGAGTTGCTGCTTACGCATTTTGTATTAGTTAGGATTATTTTTTTACTTGTGCGGTATTCGATTATAACTGTGGTATACTTAGGCTACATTCACGCGACTATTCGATTCGATATTTTTTCGCATACGGTTTTACAGTAAAGGAGACGGCCGTTTACACGGGGCGAGGTTCATTCGTTTTTTTCACGATTGCGGTCTTCCCGTATACGTAGCCGCCGTTCACACAGCATCTATTTGATACGCTTTGCCAGCCGCCACAAAGGCGCCGGTCGTTGAGAGCACGCCATTTTTTTTTGTAGTTGTATTAGACAACTTATCCTATATTATCATATATCATATCGTAATCGGCAATCCGTCTTCCATCATGACCTTCGCCAAAGACGTCACAAACACAACTGCCTGCTGCCTGCCCCCGCGCGCGTCTCGTAAACCAGTTTGTCCGTGTGAACGAATCAACGTAGACATAATTTCGAGAATCTCGTATCCTTGGTAGCAAGACCCTTCGGTATACGGAAAAAAATATGTCTCGAATACGAGATTTTCTCGCGTAGACGCCGTGTGATCGATTGTCATAGTTGCCATACAAATTTCGTTGTCACTACGATATTCGATAAAATCTCGTATACGGTATACGACAAAAATTGCGCCATGTGAACGTAGCCTTAGAGAAACTCGTCAATGAATTAGATCAAAAGTATTCTATGTAGCACCCTGTGCCAAAATTTAACTCGTTGCACCTTTGAAACGTAAAGGAATAGTGCTCGGCTGTGGGACTTTTCAAACAGTTAAAAGTATTCTATGTCCATGTACGTTCCTACAACTATTTTTGTACCAAAATTCCAGCTACCTTGTTGCTCCATTGCTACGTGACATAGATAACAATAATATGTTATGTCCATTCCGTTATACTTTTTTAGGGTTCCGTACCTCGAAAGGAAAATAAGAATCCTTATAGGATCACTTTGTTCTCCAGCTGTCTGACAAGACCCCTTTTCTCAGAAACACGTGAAGTATGAAGTTGAAATTAATATCAAATACTAAGGGGTATGGTCTCTTGAACTGTAAAAAATCAAGCATCTTAGTTGAAGCAATAAAAAAATAGGGCTGAACAAAATCCAAATTTGTCGCATCAATCAAAACCTATGGAGTACTTCCCCGCGTTGTTCTAGAATCATAAAATTTGATAGGAAGGTCCTTCATCACAAATAAAGAAAAAAATCCGAAATTTGTTAATTTGTAGTAATATCACATTAATAAAAAGGTTATTCTGTCTCTGTTTAAGCCATCAGACTCTCACCCTGACCGTTTTTTTTATTTAAATTGTCACAGCAGTTTAGACCAATTTCTCTTTACTTTCTCAAAGACAAAATGTCGATATATTTAATAGTAGGTTTAATGAATTAATTCGATGTATTGTGGAATGGACGCGAATACGCGACATTAAAGTAATTTAATAAATATATTTAATCTAATAAATGATATACCCAAAATTTTTCTAAGCATTTTTCTTAACAATCATGATTTTAATTTTATTTGTAATTGTAACTGTATTATTATTGTATTTAATAATTCTAACTCACAGTGCGTTTTTGTTCACTCTGTAAGCACTTTAAGTAATAAATGTAAATAAATAAATAAAAGATTGGCTCTGACCATCAATGGATATTGAGCGATTTTTAAATTCGTCTATAATATAAGCATAAAAAACTAAAAAGAATTTCTCCTGATTAAAATGAATGTGTGATTTGAGAAATTTAGTTTTTAAAACTAAATCTCAATTTAATAGTTGTGTGGAGTGTGTGGTCAAACCTACAATGAATTTTCAGGACATGAAAGGATTTAATCAGGGAATCTACCAGCATTCGTGTTGTTTCTTCGAGAAAATTTATCGTTTCCGTTTATTGACACTAGTTGGATTTTTTTCCTAACAATAAAATTGCCACAAACCAGAAATCATCAGAAATAACTCCAGAATTTGAATAGATAGTAAAAAAAAAAAAAAAAGATATCCAACACATGGAATTTTTAAAATATTTATAATAAAACTCACTAATCGTTTTTTCCATGTAAAATATATTCTACCCTCAACATTTTATAAACTTTTGTTATGTGACCTTGTAAACTAGTGTGACAATATCCTTTCAGTTATCGGCAAGCTATTTCTTACACTATGAAAAAAAAATCTTTGCTACACCCTTGCCTGAAAATCAAACGAATGTTTTTAAGGCAGGTATCAAAAACCGGTCAAGTTCTAGTTAGACTCGCGCAACGAGGGCTTCGTTGTAAGTTCGTACTTTCGCAAATTAAAATTATAAGAAAAGAGACACTCATAACAAAACCTTTCATTTGATATACGTCTCGTAATAAAGTTACTTTTTTTTCACTTCTTAATTCATTTATAAACATTGCATTCTGGAGATATGTGTCCCAAATTTGAACCTAATCGGACCTGTAAATTCAGAGCGAATTGACTGACACACGAGTAATCGTATAAGGGTCCCACCGTTTTATGAGTTAGCCACTTAGCCTTATATACTTTTTTTGGAAACTGACTTTGACTGTGTATAATTTGGCCCGATATTACCCTCAACAAGCACATAAGTGATTTTTACAGCATCTTATAGCTTTCAGGTCTAAATTAGTAGTTAATATACTACAGATAAATATTTTAGTCGTAAGCTCGAAATTGTTTATGAGTACTTTTATCATTATCAGTTGCATATGAACATATGTAGCTAGCTTCTACTATGTGATTATTCATGGACGATCTAGTGGTGAAGCTATTGAAGGATCCATTTACGGATCACACTGCACTTGGTTTTGAAATGGAAAAACTGGAAAAAAAAATTGTTGCCTGCACTCTGACCTTACCTATATATTATATATTGGTTCAATAGCTTTTGCCAGCGGCTTTACTCGCCTTAATTTCAGTTATCAACACGGGATTCCTACGGCAACTCGTTGAATGTAACAATAACTAAAAAAGTGTAGACTACGAGTATGAGTATGGTTACCTGTAGATATTCCTGCAGGAACTTTTGCATTTTCTGGGATAAAAATTAGCGTACGTCCTTTTCCGTCCCTCTTACTATCCCTGTGCCAAATTTTGAATTGGATGATCCTTTTTTATGCTTCCACGTAAAGAAAGAACAATGAAAGAAACAAACTAACTCACTTGCGTATTTATAATATTAGTTTGGATATTCATACAATTCCTTATAAAACTTTGGATAAGACTTTTATTGCATATATACAAATTAAATTCATGAAGTGCAAGTCCGACGCGCTCTTGACCGATTTTACTTTGTTAATAGTTTATAAATTACCAAAATTCATCCCCTAAGGGGATAAAATAGGGGTTGGAAGTATGTATGGAAATTATTTTTTCAAAAAGTTATTTTTGAAACTGCTGCTTTTATTCTTTATGCATTAAAAATAATTTTTGGCCTTTAGATTAGAAGATTAAGATTAGCTGTTTCATTGTTTTCAGAAAATCGGTATCTTATATACAAATTTCTAGTAATTAGATAATTGGTCATCAATTAAGTTTCAGGAAATATTAATAGATACTAACCACACACAATAAGTATGTGTTTATCTTATAAAGACAGGTAAACACCTACTAAAAATCTATTTTATTGGTGAGTAAATCTCTGAGAGATATGGCTATGAAATCAAATAAGAACTACAGTACCTATGTAAAATATATGAAATACAATCCCAATGTAAACAAACATTAGCGAAAAGGTTTCTAAGTTACGTCTAAGCATTCGCCCCACCCCGCATTGCGCCGGCCAATGGCGGCCCAGGGGCGGAGCGCCGGCCTTAAGCAATCTAAGCTAACGCTCTGTAATCTCACGAAAACTCCGATTACTTCAGTTTTCACAAATTAACTATTTTTTAGATCCTATATAAAGTTACAAAAAGGTAAGCTGTTTATATATCTACTGCAGGAGAAAAAAATCTCATAGGTACATCCATAAGAGCATTGCTTAGGTTACACATAACTATTTTTAAGATAGTTATAAAATCTTAATGTCACACGAATGACAACCGCTTATTTGAAGACATTAATACCTAAAAAGCAATATTTCAGCGCGTCCCCAGCGTCGTCAGCGTATATGCAACCTGCAATTAGCCGTTACATGGTGCCGCGGAGCCACCTGTCAAGTGGTTGTTCCATCAAATCATTTCTTTATTGCGCAGCCTCACTCGACCTGTTCGTTTTCGTTTTTTTGTCAGCGGAGTTTTGAATGAAAAAAAGAACGTTTGTGGAACAGTAGTTGGGTAGGTCGGGGAGCGCGAGGCTTCGTTCAGTCAGGTGGCAGGCGCCGAAGGGTCCGCTCACCTATCGCGGTTTTCTTCCTACGCAGCCTTTCTACGATCGCAGCTTTAATGCGATTTTAAATCATCTCTTTTTTCTAAAATGATAAATCTTTGGTGTTTTAGAACTGATTAATTAACAGATGTTTGAGTTCAATTTTGAAGTGATTTTCTACAAGTGAATAAGGAGCGTTGATTTTCCCGCCCTTCGGGTAAGTTTCCGCCCTACTTATTTATTCGAAACAAATATTATTTCTATTTTTTTTATTAGCAAGTTTCAGTAAAATTAACTTTCTTAAAATGATAGACTAATACCTACGTTATTCTTATAATAAGCGTGGGTATGTTTTCTTTTCTTGGATTGTTTTCATACATTTTATTTTACTGTTTTTATAATATATATTTGTTTTTAATTAAACACAATTAGGAAATTAGGTGTAAGTCTTCAGAGTAGATTTAAAAATTCATCCCTACTAAAACACAATCTATTATTATTATTCGTCAGGACCTATTTTAATTTTCAGTTAATTCTTTTTAGACTTCTTTTATAATTGTGTTGTGACTAAAAGCTTTACTCAAGATTCTATTGTTACTGTAGATTAATAAAAAATAAATATTTCACCCAAAAGTTTACTATTATAGTAATATTTTAATTTTAGAAGTTGGTTACGTATCTACAAAACATTTACTATAATTAAATATTGATTCAGACGTTTCGTTTTAATTTTTTAACTTTTAGGCGGCATAACGAAAGATTTCCATTTTCTTAGATTAAAAAATTCTTAAAAAATTAATAAATAAAATTATTAAATCCAAGAGGTTTACTGATTAGAAAAAAAACGTTTGGAGTTCTTGAATTAAGCAGGTATATAGGCAGCCAACTACGGCGCAGTAAATGATATGTATATAGTAGATAATATGTTTATATGTATTAATCTTGGATCGTATGTCAAAAGGTACTGAACCGATTTCAATGTTTAAGACGAAATAATATAAAAACCAGCAGATTTGATTGTATTGTTTATAGGCAAATGACGAAGCTCGATTCAGAAAATATATATCCATAACATATATGTATTACACAATAACAATGAATGACAGAATACCTATAATATAAAAAATATTATTACTTTATAACATATTTGTATATATATATATAATATGGATTACATATTTGTGCCGTTTGCGGTAGAGACGCTCGGCCCATGGGTTCCAGATGGAGCACATGCTCAAAATTTTTTGAAATCGATTTTACCGCGCTTAAGAGGATACACTTCGCGGAGCCTCGCAGCGGGTTTCATACAAAAGAATTTGTCACTTATGGTTGACACTTGCTGATCAAACACCACGAAATTTTGAAGACATGTTCTAGTAATAAATATCTAGGTCTGCATAGTGCCAGTTTTCTATCAAACTTTATAGTTCAAAAGTTAGGTATACAGGATTCTATTTTTTCATACAAATAGTTTTAAAAAGATTTCTAGTAAACGGAACGTTTTACAAGATTTTGGAAAAACCGCAGACCTAGTTATTCGGCTTGGGATTATGACTAAGAAATTTCACAGTGATTGATCAGTAAATGTCAAAAACAAATGAGAAATTCGTTTGTATAAAGCCCGCTGCGAGGCGCCACGAAGTGTTACCTCTTAAAAGCTGCTTCTGGCGACAAAAGGGCTGTCTCATTTCTCGCTCAAAGAATAAGTATTTTGATACAGAGGGAAAATGCAGCCAGCGTTCTTAGAACTATACTACGTGGGCACACACTTTTTTATAATTAGATTTTAATTTTCTTAGTAAGTATACTAATGTAATTAACTTTATAACATGAAACTGAAGTAAATAATATAAGAAATACGTGTCAATGGGTTCCTCATTCGCAGATTACCACACTACCTTTTAATTGTCCACATTCATTACTGTGCTGTATCTAATTTATATATTTGTCCAAATTATTAATTTTATATAGGTACAGAATGGAAACGCTAAGTGATCTTACTCGATTATTTTTAAACCATACGCGATATCGAAATACTGATTATTGATCCTGAAAGAAGCTCTGTCTAATGGTATTAATAATCCTACTAATATTATAAATGTAAAAGATTGTTTGTCTGTATGGATGGATGGATGTTTGTTACTCTTTCACGCTTCAACCACCTGACGGATCGGGATGAAACTTAGTATACATCTACGTTAGGTCCTGAAATAGCATAAAGTATTCCAGCGGGAATAACTATAACCGAGCTTAAACGAACTATAGATATAGCTACAGCTTGATATAGCAAACTTCATTAGTGTAATTAAGGAGTAAATCACAGTCGCCGATAACTGAATTTAAGGCGGGCTAATTAAGGTGTAAATCACAATATTAATACTGTGATTAAATTAAGGAGTCCTACGCCGATAACCGAATTTAGGGCGAGCGGAGCCGCTGGCATTCTAGTCTAGTTATTTATAAAATAAACTGAATCTTTTCAAAACTTTGACGTTTTTAGGCTTCTATTCATTTAGAATAGCGACACGACACTTATCGTATAATACCTAAATAATTTTGATAATACAGTTTTAAAATGTCCCTTTTTCCAGCATTAGAATACGCCGTCATTACTAAATTAAAAACGCAAAACAAATTTAAAATAAAATTATTTTACAAACAAAAAAGTTGATAGGTATATATTAGCGCCATTTTACTTTTGTTTTTTTTTATTAAATCCAGGCAAAAGAATGAAATTCATACAGCCAGTTTGGTTTATTTAGACACTCTTTTAGAATATCGAAGTACCTAGAGTGTAAACACGTGGAGTGGAGACACGTGTATCTGCTATTTATCATAATTATTGATACAGATATTATTAAGTGCATAATATATTTTTAAGTAAGTACAAGTAAATGATAAAATATTTCAGTTCATGTCGCCATACTAAATGTATGGAAGCTGAAAACATCAAATTTGCGGATAGATTTATTATTTTATATAGATAGTTTATTTTATAACCTGTTATTGATACCATTGGATAGAGCTCGTAAAGCACTTTCAAGATCAAAAATCAGTATTTTGATATCGTGTATGGTTATAAAAATAATCGAGTGACATCACTTAGCGTTTCCACCCTATATACATATTATGTGTTCCGAATCTCTACTTGAATTATATATTGTATAAACACTAAAGTTTTAGAATAACTACAATTTGACAACTAAATCAAAAACAAATATATTACTAATGACAACAGACAATCATTTATTAGTTATTTACTAAAAATACAAGTAGAAAACCGGCGAGGTGCGCGAGTCATACACACATTAACTTAGAGTTCCGTAAAATGAGAATTATTACAAACTTGTAAACCGTGTTTTTTTTCAAATTAAATTTTGTTAGAAATATATATTTCTAAAGTTTTTAAAATTATATAGTTTTTAAATTTCCTCCTCCTCGGAAACTTAAAAAGGAAATCGAAAGAACCACTTTATAACCTGTAAAAAAAAACTGCTGAGTGGGTACGTGTTGTACCTACACGCATTAAATGATTCCGTAGAACAATAACTATTGTAGATATCTAAAAAACTTTTGAACTATTCTCATTAAAAGTATTTAAAAAAATTATTATTGTGAATTTTTGGGAACGCAAGTTGAAAAGTTCGAGTGGGGGACACGAGATTTTCATGTTAGGTGCGATTTTTTTTTTATTATGGCGGTTTATTAATCCAAAGACAGCGAAACTATAAGACTGTGGCATACAAACGGATGGGATGTACGGACATGATAAAGTTATGGTGTTCCGTTATTGTCGTTTGGCTACGGAACCATAAAAAAACCGGTTGGCAGCTACTTATTTAATTAACACTTAAGAAATTTAAAATTTTATTTTAAGAAATTGCTAAAGTCATGTACCTTCCTGTCCTCCGTGATCCTTTAAGGTGGCGATGTAATAGGATCTAAAAACAATGAAATACTACACAAAAATCTAAAATGTCGACAATTAGCCATCCATCATAGAACCCATACTAATTTTACAAATGCAGAATTAACTCTCTCTCCCTCCAGTTTGTCTGTCAGTCTGCTACCTCTTCACGCTTAAACCGCTGTCCCGATTGAGTCCCGGGAAAGGACATATGCTACTTGAAAACGTTTTTCGTTGAAATCCTACACCGACAATCGAATCCGCCCTGCGGTTGGAATCGCGGGCAAAAGCTATTTTCTAATAAACAAAATGATCTGATTCACTGACTCTTTCAGCATCCGTAGCAAGCTCCCTACATTAGGTCATCCAATCTATTACCAATCACCAGCTTAGCCTAGAGAGTAGGTACTTTCAACTTTCAGCAGCACAAAAACCTTTGTTAGCTAATTACTATGCGTCAATTATAAGTAGGTAAAATATATTTTTTTCTTCGCAAGATTTAAACAAAATTGCAATTAAATTGTATAAAAGAAAAACTACCAACTGTTACACACATTACACCTACACAAAGTTAACAGTATACATAATCCAAAAACATTATAATGTGACCTACAAGTATCCCAATGTCGTACCTATAACGTTGCTGTGGTGCACATTTTGCGATACGCGTCATCTTGTGCCTAAATAAATATTAAATCGAATGCAAATATAGCTTGTGCAATTAACAGTTTCTATAAATCACTTTGCAATATTAAATTGTTTATGTTTCAATAATTTTATCTCAAGCAAGTCTGACAACAAGCGAAAAACAACTTAGCTTAGGTATTTATTATGTTATGGTAAAAATTATCTATAGATATATGTTTATCTACCTATAAAATACTTGCAATAAAAAAACAGGTACTTATTTGTAAATTAGTCAACGTTTTACACTTAATATTTATTAACTTACTTTAATTACTTACTTTTATATACTTTTAATATAGATAAATCATAAGTTCGAATAACATAATATACTGAAGTTTCTAGACGTACATAATAATAATAAAAATTTTTTAGTTAATTTTATTTGTTGTCCAGTTTGTTAAGTCATCTATTAAAGACCTTTACGTAAGGTAAAACAAAAATAAAGCTTTCTTTTAACTTATTTTTACACGAAACAAAGTCTAATTGGCAGTAAGTTGCGAACATTCATGCTAATCTTACTTACTTACTGAAATCCCATAATGACTCTAATCCAGTGTAGATCCCTGATTTGCCAGTGAATTGATGGTTTGAGGAACAGACGAAACTTGAGAAGTCGAATAATTCAACGGAATAATTCAGCAATAAAAGAAATTTCCAAAACTACTAAATTTTTTGACAATTTAGTCACGAAGACTCTATAATGCTAAACCAATGAAAACATCGCTAAAGTTGCAATATTTATTTGAGCCAATTACCTGCCATGTAAAATATTTTACATTCAATTTACGCTATATATCCTGAGTACCTTGAGGCAATAAAATATGTCTCCTCAAGTACAACTTTCGCGCTGATTGATTTTCTTAACACTTGTGCGGATTCCCACTAGACGGTGCGGAAAAAATGAGTGGCAGCCAAGGCGGATAATTGCGCTAACATCCATTGAATACCTGCTTTATTAAAACAAGAAATAGCAACACTGCACTCAAAGAATCCAACCCATTATAACAATTATCGTAATCGATTCGATTGAGCCATTCTGTAGTCAAGAAAATCACATTATTTAGCTACCAAAGAATAAGTTTTAATATAAAAGCACCATTAGCCATTACAAATGAATGAAACCTATCACTCAGTCTACGCGTATATCACATTAATATAATTGGAAAATTCAGCAAATCATTGCCACACATCATTATTTTTTATTTATGACTGGTATCATTTAGATTTGTGACGGACTTTTGTTTTAATGAAATGCCTTTGTATTTGATTGCCGTACGTTCTGTAAATATCTAATACTGGGACGTGTTAGCGTAATGAGATTGTTTTTGTCCTCTGTGTGAATTATTAATGCGCGTACGCAGTGGGCACCAATTTCATTATCCTGATTCTTCATTTGGTTGATTGAGGTTTTAATATGACGACTGTGTCAGTTGAGAATTAATCAGGGCAAGCGCGGTGACGTCAGAATATCAGCCACTAATAGCAAACGTCACGTGAAACAGACTTATTTTATTTAATGTTTTCACTTGAAATTTTTAGTGGTTCATACATGTTAATTATAATAAGTACCTACCTGCTTTTCCCAAGTGGCTTTTTAAACAACTTAATTACTCAGTTTTTTGGTAATTACTATTATATTATTAACTAGCTGTTACCGCATTTTCACCCGCGTGATTAAATTATATGATTTCGTCTAAAGGAATCTAGAACCAACCAACGTGATAATAAAAGATTCCAATTGACTTTAGTTCACCATTCTTGTGTTATAAACCAAAATACAAACAAATAACGTTTTACTTTTTAAAATATTATGTCACAGCCTTATCAAAGTAGCTACTTACAGCTCGCCCCGAGTACTTAGCCCTTCATTTTGCTATAATGTTGTGTGGCGTGAGAAATGAATAGGTCTTTAGGTTTTAATGTTTTTTTCTGTAGGTGTATATATATTGTGCGAGCTATTAACATTTAAAGTTGTTAGTTTAGTGACCCTGCCCCTTTATTTTTCAATTATTATGTGTTCTAAGATCTGAAAAAAAACGTTACACTACTTTTAACCAGTCTTATCTAGAATAAAGTCTGTTTAAATAACCACAATAATTCTTAACACCTGGGTAGCGCAGTGGTAGAGCGTGCGGCTGCCATGTCAAAGGTCCCTCGTTCAATTCCCGGTAAAGTGCACCAATATTGTTACATTTCGTTATTTGTGAAGTTATCTCGACTCTGGTTTTAGCCCGGTACGGCAATGGTTTTTGGGACGGAATACCATTCAGTGAAACGTGGATATCACGGGTATACGTTCGGACCACTCCTCGGGGATAAGTGTCCTGATGCCATTAATTCTCCGAGATAAACTTCGTGACACGTACTTAACCGGTTTTTCACTATCCGATGTTGTCGATGAGTTTACATAATTATAAGTTGATATTCATAATTGTAAGATAAAATTGTTAAAAATAAAAGAAAAAAACGTAACATCGACAAAAACGTTGTTTTCATTGACAATTACGTTTTCTATTTAATCAGTCTTTCATTGACGCTATAACAGTAATTTGTATTATTAATATTGAAATCAATGTTATTACCACTCATTTCATAGTGTCATCTTTAATTGCGCGTACGAAATACGAACCGAACAAAGCTTCCCTTAATAAAGAAGATTACTCCAAAAGTTAGATACCTATAGGTCAAAATACATCAAAGGCTAAGAAAAACTTGAATCAGCATTTTTCTTCATTAACTATTAGTAGCAGTTAGTACCACACTTCATAAAACCACAAGAATCAGATCTGAGGGGGTCACCCTTCTCCGAAAAGCCAGGTGTTTTAAACGACATGATGTAAATATATATGTTCATTATCTACATTATTTCTCTAAGCTTTTGGGTTGTGAGGATATTTTTACTTTACCGACTGATAATTTTATTTTGATGCTTTTTATTTAATTCCTCTTAGTTTAAGAAACATTAAATGTTTGTTTGAATGTAAAGTTGATGGTTATCCTTCATTTGTTTAAAATTTACTATTGTTCCAGCATGTCCCGGCACGTGCTTCTATCGCGGCTGGCGGAGCAATTCCAGCCTAAGGCTCTAAGTCCTCGGGTTCCCTCATCTGAGCGCAGCATCTCCCCCCACTCGCCCTCCCTCCATTCACCTCCTAATTCCCCTGACTCCCTAACACACCAGCGTCTAGATCTTCTACAGCTAGGCGATATTGAAATAGCTGGAAGAGCACTAAAGCAATATGCTAGAGCTACAGGTAAATATAAAATAGAATTATATACTGCATCCTCACACTCCTTACTTCATATAATTTAAGAACTGAGGGTGTTACAGTATAATGACCTTGGTCCTAAATTTTACCAGTTATTACTCTGAAGCCAGTGATTTATGACTAATGGGACATAGTCCGTACTAATATTATAAATGCAAAAGTAACTCTGTCTGTCTGTATTTCCGTCTGTTACCTCTTCACGCTTAAACTGCTGCACTGATTAAGATGATTTTTGGCATGAAGATAGTTTAAGCCCCTGGAAAGAACCTAAGCTCTAAGAGTCGGTTTTTCTTTCTATAATTGAGGAGTTGCCGTTGCAATCCTTCATCGATGACACCACGTGAAAAACCTAGAAGGTATATAAAGTCCTCTTTGTCCAGATACTCTGCGCACAAGGACCAAAGTGGGGATGTACAGAACATATATTAGATCCCGATTAACCTATGAAGCCCTAGCTTGGCACCACCTCAAATCGGAGACAAACAAAAAGAGGCTTAGAGGGCGCAAGAAAACCTCATCTTACGCAGTATCGTCAAAGCTCCACGATACATGCAAAACGCCACGCTAGCAAAAGGAATCCTCCCTCAATCCCTGGAAGACGTTATCTCCAGACTCAGGGATAAAATATTCGAACGTGTCGAGGGGTCCCTTCATGCTCACATAAGAGACTTAGCTCCACTCCAAGCAAGACCGCCAGACTTAAAAAGAAAAATGACTCCAAGTAGAAATACTACTATATACCAAACGGAGGAGCCGCCTTCAAAAAGAAGGCACTTACACACGGACACATACAGGTAACATACCAACCCAAAGACCTGACTCATTTTAACGAGCAGAGCTGCAGCCTGAGAAATAGTCCTAATGACTAGTTACTAAATCCCCACAGTTCCTACCAAAAGGCAGGAAAGTGAGACAAAACCCGACGGACGGATTCATTGCGACAGAAGCAGTCATGTGGTGATGGGCTTACTACCAGTCACGCAGGACTAAAGTGGTTGGTGAAATGAGGCTGTCCCCAACATAATGGAGGGTGTGGATCTCAGTAGGCAATAATCTGCCAGCTGACCTAAGGGGCAAGGGTAGATTCCCGCCCAGGGCAATCATTTATATGATGAACATTTGTGTTCGTCCTGAATCCGGGTGTTTTCTATGTACTTATAATATGTAAAATTTACAAAAAAAATTTATGCAAATATTTCTGGTGTCCGTAGTGCAAGCTTTGCTTCCTTTGGACCTATAATGGCGCTGTGGTTTATGTTAACAAAGATTTATTTATATAATATTATATATTTATTTATTAGTTATTCTTTTTGGGCAAATACTTATATGCAAATATAGTAATTCAATAGTAAGTGAAAACGAAGTAATGTGCAAAAGATTTATCCCGATAATTGGAATGTTGTTTTGTACAAACAGAGCTGGGGGCGCTAATGTACTGCAGCGGGCTGGGTGCACTATACGGTGGCGCCGGCGTGTGGCCGCTCCTGCTGCGCTCACCGCCTCACCACCCAGCACCCGACCTAGCACCGCACACGCCTCCCACATATGGTATGTTTTACTATTTAACTAAACACCGGTTTGTGGGAATGGATCATTTGTATAGATCTGAAAGAAATAGGTGAAGCTGGGCACATACGCGTTATTAACTTTCAAATCAAATGTTGAAACTCCGAATGCCTGTTAACTAAAGTACATAAATAAAAGTAAAAGACGGACTAACACCATTATCAGCCATTGCCATATATATACCATATAAGCCAGCCTGGAGTAAGTTTTATTATATATAAAGTTGAAAAATCAACATTATATGCGCTCTTAATTTTCTGCTAAAAACGGTCACTTTTAGCAAAAATGCCAACTACAACTCACAGATATTATTTAGAAACTATATAAAACCTTCTAAAACTAGCTTATGACTAGCTTTATATTTGCGACATTTGGATTTTAGAAATTCGTTTTCTACGAAGAGAAAATTGAGGACATCTAATGGCGGCGCTAGTGGGGTGTAAGAGGGCCCTGAAGTAATTTTTTTAGTGACTGTTCAAATAAAATTGTAGGAATTTCAAATTTCATTGAAAATTACCGTGAAAATGCAATACTGAATAATAAATTGAACTACTAATTTTGGAATAAAATAAATACTAAAATTAATAATCTTGAACGAACATTCCCTTTTCATTGCTTTTGTACAATTGATTGTCAACATGTCAGCCCGGAAGGTAGCCTATCTGCGATTTAACGATTTAAGATTCCTGAAAAAGGCGATGATTTAGAAACTTGTAATGATGTGCTAAAGCTAATTAAGTTTTTCTAAGGACTACAGTATGGGGTTCTTCAAGAAAGAAGTTATTGGATTTTTGAAGGGTCGGCAACGCGTGAGTGATGCCTCTGGTGTTGCAAGCGTCTATAGGCCACGGTGACTGCTTACAATCAGGCGGACCGTGTGCTTGTTTGCCACCTTAGTGGTAAAAAAAAAAAAAAAAAAAAAAAGAGCATTATTTGATATGCTAAAATAAGAAAAATTAGAATGACCTCGCATGGTTCATAGGTTTGTAAGATAAATTTTAGAGACCGTCCTGTCATCCTTCGAGGACATATAACGCAATCCGCGAATCGAGTAGATCGAATTACGAGTTATTCACCCGAAGTAGAATCACAGCTCGCCATAATAAAGATATTTAAACTAATGATATTTAAATCCAGTTAGTGGAAGCCTTAGAAAGACAAGACCCCACCACTCGCCCTAAAAACCGCTATTATATAAAATATAACTTATCCATAAGATTAATCCTACTAATATTATAAATGTAAGAGTTTGGATGTTTTTTGCTCAATCGCGCTTCAATCACTGAACGGATCAGAATAAAACTTGGCACACACACTTATAGGATATATCCTGAAATAGGACATAGCCTACCTTTATCCAGAAAAATTCAAAAGTTTCCGCGGGAATAACTATAACCAATATTACTATAGCAAACTTCAGTAGTATAATTAAGAAGTTGACGTAGAAATTTCACACTAATAACCGAATTTAGGGCGGGCGGACCCGCTGGACAAATCTAGTATTTTATATACGCAGGTGACGATAAATACAATATGATAGGTATGGATATTAACTGTATCTGTAAACTGTATCTGTAACCTAACTGTTAAGCCGGGTCTCCTGTGGAAACATTACATAAAAAAATCTACACAAAGCATACGCTACACATTTTTGTTGTTTAAACTTTGTTTCTGTTAATGGAACAACGTTTTTGCTTCCCACGCTCGATGGAAAACATCTAAACATTTACCCCCGCAAGAACACAGGCACAATCATTAATTACGTTAATGTACCAACTCTGTGGTGGTAATTTTATTTACTAAATCAACTATTTCTAAAACTGAAAATACGTCTTCTACGTTTCAGTCATTTTGATAGTAAATATTCTTAAAAACAACAAATACAATACCAAAGCAGGAGACAATACGTGTATGAAACAAAACATGTTTTGTGTAAATGTGGTTTTGTAATGTTTCGGGGAAACACGAGCCTTTCATTTACGACCAGGTAAAGCTAAAAAGGGACTACAACACTTATATTATTTTTAAAGCCATGTACGATGTAGAAACACAATATCCATCAAAATCTTCTCCTGATGACACCTAGGTATGTTTTGTAGGTATTCAAGAGAATTCTATTCGCGGAGCTGCACAGCGTACTATATACAAACGAATTACCTACTTATTTTTGACACTTACTTATCAAATACCGTGAAATTTTGAAGACGTGCTCTTGGAATAATATCTAGTTCTGCAGTTTGCCAGTTTTCTATTAAATTGTATAGTTTGAAAGTTATATAGTGCAACAAAGTTTTCTAACCTGGTGGTCATAAATCAAAACTACATTCGCGATATTGAAATGGTCTCAATGATTTCAACGACACTAGCGACCAAACACCCAAGGTTCTAAGGTCAGAAAAGTTTGTTGCACTGTTCAGGATTCTAGTTTTTCATAAAAATGGTCACAAATAAAGACCAAAAGTTAATAAAAACATGTTTTGAAATTTTGAGACCACAGACATAGATATTCGGCTTAAGATCATGTTTACAAAATTTCACAGTGCTTAAGTGGAAAATTCGTTTATACGAAGCCTGGTGCGAAGCGCCGCGAATCGCAGGTATTTATTTACTTTACAACATTAGGTATTTTCTTTAAAACGCGAACGTTTACTTACTACAAACATACCTAACTATCAACTCCAATAACCAAGTACATAAACATACAAAAAAAAGAATAGAAAGTGAAACTAAAACGCAATACTGTATAACCTTACCAACAGGAAATCTTAATTGGCAAACTTTGGTTTGCCTCGTCCTCTTTACATACAGCTAAACATCCACGACTCCTGAACACAAGGTTCGTTGCTCATTAGAATACTTATCAGTGTAAGTGATGTGCTGATTAATAACTTGTGTCGCGATATGTCGTCGTTTACGAGTCGTTTACCTCGTCGTACGAACGACTTGGTTTCCTACACGCCAAGGAAAACCAAGTAAACCGCGCTCATTGTCGTGGCACTCAAGGTGTTTATTCAAATTGTTCCTTATCCATACCCGTAACGGTGATAAAGAATGAAAATTGGTTTTACAAACTGGTCTTGGAAAGAAGGTGCGGTACAATAAGCATGATGACACTGATTCCATGCGCCTTTACAAATCTAAATAAATTTTGTACTTTTTTTCCAATGAAAAAATAAAAAAATGTGTTTTTTTTTGTTGATCCTCAGGATAAGACAATAACTTTTATTTTTAAACCACCAAGGTGATACGCAAGCTTACTGTCCACCGTAGCTGTGGCTGATCACTCCTTTCTTGAAGAACCACATACTGTAGTCTCTAGAGATAACCTCAAGCGGGAGCTCATTCCACAACCTAAGCATTCGCGAGAGGACGCCCTTCTGAAGTTTATACAGTGAGAAACCAGAAGGTTTAAAAGAAAAATTTTGTTAAATTAAGAATTTATATAATTAAGAAAGATATTGCTAAAGCACAATATCTAAACAAACATATATGACTTTTAAAACATTGTTTATGTATAATCTAATTTTTTTTTTTTGATAGAATAAGGTTTCTTGTGTGTACCTTAGGTATAGATATGATAGTATAAGATAAAAATTTGACAATCAACTAACATTTATTTTAGTATTGGGGATCGAATATCTAATTCTTTATTTCCATACTACAACAACAAACTGTGTAATTTAAAATTGTTTGCAATTTAAATAATTGATAAAACATAAAAAAAAAAAAAAAAAATTGCGGCTTCTGGGTAAGCTGAGCTCTTTTTGTAATTATTATTTTGTGCAAATTTAAAGTGGCTTTGATAATTACTACTTTATTAATATTCTTGCAGCATGCACTTATACCTAAACAAATTTTCAAACGTTATCTTTGGATAATATAAAATAATATAAATAATATAAAATACTTGTGATTAAACAGATATTGGGACTAGAAACCACGTATTATTTATCACAACTAAAACAATCAAATCATAGAATAAAATGTTTTTGTCCACAGCTTGTTTTTGATTTCATTATTACAGTCAGTCATCCCCTTTGATAAATCCGACAACGTCGAAACAGTCATGGCACCGCGCAAAAATGTATGACTGGCTGGACAGCACCCGACCAGTCATATGTGATGATAAAGGCTAGTCGGGTGCGCTCGCCCGCTTTTTCGCCACACCACACAATTGCCCTGTCTAGACGTCTTTGATTGCCGACTGTGTGTACGAAATGATTGTTTAGGCACTGCTATTACTATTATATTTTCTCTGTGTCGCACACCTGCGTTGCTTTTGTATAGAGTTCAATGCTACTCTAAAGTATCCAAATTCCCGTCGTAAACCTCAGACAGGTAGGTATGATTGTTCAGGTGATAGTGCCGTATTTCGACAAATAGACGATGACAGTGGTTCTTATGTAGTGGGTGATTACCCCCAATTCTGTTAATCTGTTTAAAGTATAAGTTTAATTTGATCGTACCACCACCCAATCGTAGCAATCCCGATTCCTACTTAGCCAATTTTTATAACTTGTTACTTTACTTTATAGTTTATACTATAATCACTTCAAGTTCAAAACTTGTAGGTACGTATTACCATCTAAAAGACATCGTGCTAACACAAAATATGCATTCAAAAAAAAATGATTTTTGAAGACTCCCTTAAGAGGGTCCAGGCGGTGCGTGCACGGTTCAATTCCCCGTATTCATATTTTTTTTAAAAATCATCTCGATAAAGCCATTTATGTTTCCCGTTTGAATTTTAACCAGAAAAGGGACAGGTCTAAGAACTTCTTTGTTATGTTAACAACGTACGAAGTTTAAACAAACTAGCGAAGAGAACACATTAAATACTTCATTAAGATGACATTTAAATTAACAGTTTTTTTTTAAAATTACCAGTAATATATACTAGCCTAGTCTACGAACTCAAGCAATTAAAAAAGTATTAACCTAAAATATTTACTTTTTGTTTCATTTTTAATTATTCCTTACTTCCACAGTTCTTCTAAGGGTTCGAAAGATATAGCCCTTTAAAGGGCGGACAGACAGGTATTATAGACAGAAGAGTAGTCTTCCGTTGGCAACCTTTAAATATCGAACCCTAAAAAACGTTAAATACTCGTAGTATAAATGTAACGAAACAATCTAATGTAAACCATCAAAAATGTTTAGAACCACTGTACTGATTCACTGGTAGTGATTAATATTATGTATGACTAAACTGCACACACAAAAATATAATGACGCAATTCGGTTGAAAACACATGTAAGTATCTATCTAATATACCTAAATAAAATACTTACTTTTCTAGTGAAAGTCCTTGCCCTAATTAACACTATCACATTTTACAGTCAGAAACAAACATTACCCTAATAACATAAGTATTACTACATTACCTACATTATGTCGGCATTTCAAGAACAGGCAAAACGTTAGTTTTTTAGGGTTCCTTACCTCAAAAGGAAAAAAGGAAACCTTATAGGATTACTTTGTTGCACGTCTGTGTGTATGCCTGTCTATCTGTCAACACCCTTTTTCTCAGGAACGCGTAAATAATAATAAAGTTGAGATCATTAACAAATACTAAGGTCTACGGTCCCTTAAAGCTGTAAAAAAATCAAGCTGTCAATCTAAGTCAACGCAATGAAAAAAACCGGCCAAGAGCGAGTCGGATTCGCGCAAAAATATTTTTATTATATGATGTTACTAAAAATTTTAAGATATAAGACGTTGCTTCGTACCAAATTTCAAGATTCGGAGTTCACGGGAAGTACCCCGTAGGTTTTGATTCCCTTGCAAGTTTCGAAAATCTGCGGAATAAACGGCTGTATCTTTTGATTGCGTTGGCTTAGAAATTTGATCTTTTCACAGCTCCAAGGGACAGTAGCCTTGAGTAATTGATATAAATTTTAGCTTGATATCTCCACGCGTTCCTAAGAAAAAGGGTCTTGACAGATGGAAAGACGGACGGACGGACGGTCAACAAAGTGATCCTATAAGGGTTCCGTTTTTTCCTTTCGAGGTAGGAAACCCTAAAAAACGGCTGAAGTACGACAATTTTTGTCGCATATTTTGGCATTCACAAATAAATCAAAACCTATGGGGACGTGGCCGATGTCCTAGAACCACTAAATTTGACACGAAGCAAGGTCTTACATCAAAAATGTAAGAAAAAACCGAAATTTGTTAATTTGTAGTTATAACACACTATAAAAAAAGTTTGTCTGTCTGAAAGTATCAAGTTGAAGTTGTTGAAGTCACTTAGACACAAGACAATGCCATCAAAAAACGTGCCCAAAATACTGTTATATTTTGTCGCATATTTTGACACAAATAAATCAGAACCTATATAGAGGGGAAAATCTGAAAACCGTAAATTTGTTGTTACACCACAAACATTTTTTTTGCGATTATAAACTTTCAGTTGGTAAACTAACCGCGATGTCGATGTATTGGAACAACAGTTGTCCAACGGCAAAGTTTGTCCCTCAATACAATTTACCTTTAACAGAACCCTCGGTGCGCGAGTTCGACTCGCACTTGACTCGACCGGTTTTTTTCAATCAAATTCCTTGAAAACAATTTCACCGTCTAAAAACTCATATCCGCTGCAGCATTAGTTTCCATACTATTCCATACCAGGGCCTTGATTACGTAAGTTATTGCTAACAATTCTCGATGGAAATTAGATATACATTGCGGTTTCGCGACAATCGATGAATTTCATACGTAATTTCAAATGCGCAATGTATATCTTATTTCATTTCAAACGAGAATTGTTAGCAGGCAAAGGCTTGTAATAATATTATAAATGTAAATTAAATTTTTCCGTTTTTACTTCTTTCACTTTACAACAATTTAAGTTATACACAGGGATACTAACCTGGTTCAGAGACCCTTCACCCGCGGCTCCATCTGCACTCAATTTGGTTATCAGTGTGGGATTCCTAATGCACAGTTATTAATTTAAAAAAATGTAGACTCAATTCAAACTAAGACATAAAATCTATAATTTTTTTTCTTTAATATAAATACCTTATTTTTTTTATCTCGTCTACCTCGACTACCTCGTGATGTACACTAATTATTACAATTTATAAATTGTTAATAATGGTTTTATTACACTTTACTTTAAAAACCGAATGCAAAGCCAATAAAGAACCTAAAAAATACAAAGCTTTTAATGTCTAAAATATTATATAAGTAGGTATAGTTAATAAAAACAACAGGCAATGTACAACAGGTATATAATTAAATGAACTACCTACTTGCACTGAAATACAAGTAGGTATATGAGCAAATATTACATGCACAAACAATAAGTCGTGCAGCGTATACACAAACACTGCACACCTGTTGAGATTTCATAAGGTGTTTCTCAAAGCCACCTTTTTGACACGACCGTCTTATTAAGTATATGAAATAGCGTGAAGAACGGTCGAAATAACACCAGACTTGTTTGCAGATGACGAAGAGGAGCTGCCATTGAATCTTTCAACGAAGAATCGACAGATATGGTCGCCAGGGAGCGCTTGCGAACGCGAAAGAGTGGATTCAGAGTCACCTATATCAAAATGGGAGGAACTAGATAATGAGGCGCCTTTAGAATTAGTGAAGAGATGCAGAAGTAGTCCAGATTCTAGGGAAAGATCTTTAAGCGCCGAGCCACTCCGTTGTCCCTCAGCGCCAGTTCATCAGTCGTATTCAATCCCATCAGCCCAAGACCTTAGTTTTTCGCTACTTATCAAAAATGAAAGCAGAAACGAAAAATCGTTTCAGGTAAGTGAACATTTTAAATTACCTTTGTTATCTTTATTGGCAGAAGGTGAGCAGCAAATGCTAATAAGCTACCGTTTAGTGAAATTTTGATAAAATACCTATACAAGTATATTTAGGTTCAGGATTTATAGTAAATAATGTTACACGTTGCTTTTTGCTTTTATCTTATGTAAATACCCAATTGTATTATTTATCGTTTTTCAAACGATTTTTTTTTTACTAAATGTTAACTCCTAGAGAACCTTAAGTACCTACTTTACTTGTGTACCTACCTAAACTTATCATGGTAAAAAAATTGCATCAAACTTCTCTTAATGGCTCTCAACAGAATCACATACAAACAGACAGACATACAGTTTTTATACATTAAAAGTACATATCTACAAAAAGTAGAAAAGAGCGCATCCCCCATTCCAATCTGTAATTGGACATGTTAATCATCGACATTGGCTATCAGGGTATTTGTGCCATCCTTGCGAGGTCCAGTTGGCACAACAGGTTCAGAATAACTGTGCAATTTCCGTTCAAAATGTTTTAAAATAGAAAACCAGTGTGCATCCGTTTTAGTCTCTTTAACAAATCAAATAGCAAAAACTGCCCCTGTCTTAATAAGTACGTGTGGATGGAACGAGTCGCGCGCGGCTGCTGTTGGAACGATCGTCTTCTCGCCATTTTTGTTTTTCATTTTTTCTGCGATGCTATTTTAAAATCCCCATCAGATTTTAATCAAAATTCCAAGTTTTAATATCGGTTTGTAATTGGAGGAATAATTACTACATGTCATATGAGGTGATGAAAATGTTCGTCTGTACAGTGCCAAGCAACTTATTTGTAACCCAGCTATTGCCCGCGGCTCCGCCCGCGCTAAATTTGGTTATCAGCATGGGATTCCTGTGGAATTTTCATCTGAATTGGGTGTTCCATTGCCTGCGCCGTTTACAAACAAGCTCTTTTTCACAGTTATAATATTAAATTAGTTGGTATGGATTATGTTGGTGGGACTATAATCTACAAAGATTAGACAATAAAGTAATTCTACTTGCCTTTCTCTTTTGGATTTATTCGTTTGTATTTATTTTTTACCTTTATTCGCTCTATAAATAGAATCTATTTATTATGTTGAACATGTAGAAAAAATATTTAGACGCTAAGAATGCAAAACCATGAAATATATAGAAAACTTATATAAGTTAAGTAAATTGAGACAAAACAAGTCATTGCGAAATAATATTACAGATCCGTTTCACGACATTAGTTAGTTAATTAGTTAATCAGGTGCTTCATACGCCTAAACCCCGTAATGGTACCTTGGGCGCGCGAGAAGATACCTATAGGTGTACACAATGCTAATATTACCAAAATAGTATTTAAAGTGATAATGCACAATTTAAGATAGCCAAGATTACAGTAGGTGCTACAACCTTATCAATATTTTTAGGTACATTAATTTACCGCAAAAGTTATATATGCGAAACAATGACAATACCCAAGCATCATAAAATACTGAATGAAAGACAATTAAATAGGACGTAATAAATGACGTGGGCATTTTAAACAATATACCTATAGCTTCTATTATGCTGAAGGCAATGTCTACAGTAATATAAGACACGTGCTCAATGTACAATGCCTTGCCAGGTTACTGTAATTAAACTAATATCTATAATAAAACTGTAAGTATGTGTTTGTTAATATTTAATCAATACCACATAACGGATGAATAAATAGCAAAGGGATACATTTTATTATGTTATGGCTGGATTAACACATACATTTTTATTATGTGCAGGCCAGATATAAACATAGAGAAGTATAAATAATACAGGATATAAACGTGACTTTTTATTATGTTCTGGCTGGATAGAGACGTGACTTTTTATAATGTTCTGGCTGGTTAAAAAAAACACGTAACTTTTTATTATGTCCTTTTAAAAACAATCACACCATATGAGCGTGACAAAAATCTGTTGAAGTTCACGGAAAAATAAAATCCACACAGGTGTGTAGTATAAGACTGCATTTTCTTTCAACAGTGGATTGAAAATTCTCAGTAAATTATTGAAATATTAAATTTATTTTGTATTTTCAAAGTCTGCAACGAACATAAATGCAGAGATTCTCCACGGTATGTCGACAGACTAGGTACACAGTCATGCTGCACACCAGCTTATGTCAACAAACACCAGACGCTTAACGTTGCGCCCAAGGACAGATCAAAAAGATTTTATAGGACTGCGCCCTACCCAAATATGCGGCTTTCTGCTTGTTTTTACCCGAATACGGCGAAGCAAAAGGAGGTATAATTTTAACCGGGATGTATGTATGTTTATATGTATGTTCATCAGTTCCCTCATAATTTCTTAAATACTTATCATCATTTGACAAGTGAGGAATCTTCAGAAGCGTCTTGATTGTCCCCTGGTTATAGGCTACGTGACGTCACATTAAATGGAATATGACGCCCTCTAGAGGAACATAAAGTCATGAACTAAAAAAATTATTTCTAATGATGGCGTGATGTATATCAAATGAAAGGGCTTAATTAGCACGTTTCAAATTTATATTTATATATATATATTGTAAGCTGTTTTTCGCGGCTTTGCTTGTAGGTACCCTAAAATTGCAATTTCTAAAATCATGCCTCACTCCAAACCTAAACAAAATACATATATTTTAACTAGCTTCTGCCCGCAACTTCGTCTGTCTGAAAATTTTAAAAAGAAAGGCCGCTTTTTACTGTTTGTTAAAAATACAATAATTTCGAAACTCATACAAATTTATTTTTCCGTCCAGGGAGTAATTTTCCAAACTCAGAGACACGTGTTAATCTTAATTTATAATATTTGGCCAAAAATCAAATTCTATGCATCAACCTTAAAAAAATACGGATTTCCATACACATTTCCAACCCCCATTTTACCCCCTTAGAAGATGAATTTTGCAAAATTGTTTCTTATTGCTCGTGTATGTTATAATAAAAAAATTCAAGTCAAGACACAGAATCAGAATACAATTTTTCATCTCCTATTTTGCCCCTTAGGAAATGATTTTGAAGTACAGGAGTAACGTTAATCTTAATTTTCAACCTTAAGTCAAATACCAATGATTATTTATTTAATTTCAGAAATGACTGATTTCCATACAAACTTTTAACTTCCATTTCATCCCCTTAGCCGACAAGTTTTGCGAAATTCTTTCTTATTTCTCGCCTTTGTTCGGAACCTCTTTGCTAAATTTCAAACCATTAGATATAAAAAAATCGAAATTCTCATACAATTTTTTATCTCTTATTTTGCCTTCTAAGGGATGATATTCCAAAAACAATAAATCGCATCAATCTCAATTTTCAACTTAAGGCTAAATACTAAGTTTAATGTATTTGATTTCAAAAATGTATGATTTCTATACAAAATTTCCAGTCTTTATTTTACCTCCTTAGATAGATGACTTTTGCAAAATCCTTTTTAGTGCTTGCCCACGTAATAACAAAAACCTTTTCGCAAAATTTTAATTCTCTAGACCCAGTAGTAGTTTGGGCTGCGTCAGTCAGTCAGTCAGTTTCATATTTTATGTATATAGATATACGTATTTAATTATGTATGTATGAGTTGGAAAGGTTAAGAAGTCTTTAAAATTTCGAAACATAAATCTATGTGTAAGTTTGGTTTATTACCTAGGTACATGGAAAACAATAAATCTAAACAAAAGCATGCAAAGGGGATCTGCAAATACTTTACCTTTTTAGTCCTTTTTAGTGCTTGCCCACGTAATAACAAAAACCTTTTCGCAAAATTTTAATTCTCGAGACCCAGTAGTAGTTTGGGCTGCGTCAGTCAGTCAGTCAGTTTCATATTTTATGTATATAGATATACGTATTTAATTATGTATGTATGGGTTGGAAAGGTTAAGAAGTCTTTAAAATTTCGAAACATAAATCTATGTGTAAGTTTGGTTTATTACCTAGGTACATGGAAAACAATAAATCTAAACAAAAGCATGCAAAGGGGATTTGCAAATACTTTACCACGAAATTATAACCCCAAAATAACCATAGTACGGAAAAATTACGGTCTAAAAAGTATGAAACAAGAAAATATTCTCATCTGAAATTGTAGTGTACAAACTATTCAGTATTTATCGCCTATCCCAACCGAGCCCAACCTTATGTAGATACCTATATTCTCTTATTCACTTTCCCGGCATTTGGCTGGTTAATCGTCACATAATCTAAATAAGGAAGACCGTATAATAGCCTAAAAATAAGTAATCTACAGTGGCAATGGAAAGGCCATATAGCTCGAACCAATAACAAAAGTTTCTCTAACTAGGTTAAAGGCCTTACCATTGGACCACTTAACTTAAGTCTTCAATATCTCATGAATCAATAACGTTTTAATTGCGAAACTTATGTAGGAACGGTAGTACACTAATTTTATTATCATTGAACTTTATAGTAGATTTGGTTTTCCATACAAACATTATTAGTCTATTGAAGGTATTTCCTTTACTTATAATTTTTTTTTTTTTTATACCACTAAGGTGGCAAACAAGCACACGGTCTGCTGATGGTAAGCGGTCACCGTGGCCTATGGACGCTTGCAACACCAGGGGTATCACTCGCTCGTTGCCGACACTTAAAAAATCCAATAACTTCTTTCTTGAAGAACGCCATACTGTAGTCCTTAGAGAAAACCTTAGCAGGGATCTCATTTCACAACCCAAGCGTTCGCGGGAGAAAGTTTCTCTGAAACCGCACTGTACGCGACCATTTCGGTACTAAAGTATGAGAATGAATTCCCTGCCTATGGCGAGCGGTGCGATGGTAAAAAGTAGCCGTGGGCATCATTTCGAACAATTCCTCAGAACACATCCCATTGTACAAGCGGTAGAACACACACAGGGAGGCAAAATCTCTCCTCAGACTTAAGGGTTAGATACGGCAAGTGAGTTTGGGATCGTCGACAATTCTCACAGCCCGTCGTTGAACCGAGTCAAAAGGTCCAAGCTGGTATCCGGGTGCACCATCCCAGAGACGCCAGCAGTACTCCATATGGGGCCGAACCTGCGACTTGTAAAGCAGCAACCTCTGCCCCGACGTGAAGAACTGCCTCGCTCTGCTGAGCACACCTAGTTTTTTGGACGCCAGCTTCACCTTATCTTGTAAATGATCTCGGAACTGAACATCGCTGGAGATGTCGACACCATCCTTGCTCTTGGAGATGGAGAGGGGAGTGTTCTGGAATTGTGGGACTACAGTGAATGGGGTTTTCTTAGCGCAGACTTGTGTCTTTGTAGAGTTGAATTGGACCAAGTTTACCCGTCCCCAGTCAGAGACCTTGGACAGTGTAGTCTCGCTTTGAGACACAAGTTCTCCGCGGTTTTCCTCCACAACGGAACGAGGTATGTTTGCACGACCCGTGTAATAAGTGTCTCCAGTACTGTCATCTGCACAGCAATGTATGTTGCTGATGGATAACATGTCATTGATATGCAGTAAAAAGAGCGTAGGAGACAGCACAGAGCCTTTAATTAGGTATAAGGTGTAATTTTTAAATATTCATACTCTTTAAATGTAAATTTAAGACTGAGTAAAAATCTAATAAAATAACTAACAATAATCATAATAAAATGAAAGCATAAGTGTTTTTTATGTTCATTGTTTATAGATAACATGTATCTACATAATAGTTTTAAAGATCTTAAAAAATTGTTCACTAAGGTGGCAAACAAGCTTGCAGTCCGCCTGGCGGTAAGCGGCCACCGCAGCCTATGGACACTGGCAACACCTGGGGCATCACTTGCGCGTTGCCGTCCCTTCGAATCTAATAACTTCATTGTTGAAGAACCCCACACTGTAGTCCTTATAGAAAACCTTGGCAGGGAGCGCATTCCACAACACAAGCGTTCGCGGGAGGAAGTTTTTATGAAACCGCACTGTACGTGACCACTTAGGTTCTAAGGTGAAGATGAATTCCCTGTTGATGGTGATAGCCTTGGGCATCATTTCGAACAATTCCTCAGAACACATCCCATTATAAAAACGGTAGAACACACACAGGGAGGCAAAGTCTCTCTTCAGACTTAGGGGTTCAATACGGCTTATGAGTTTGGGGTCGTCGACGATTCACAGAGCCCGTCGTTGAACTAAGTCAAAAGGGCGAAGCTAGTATCAGGGTACACCTGCCCAGAAACGACAGCAGTACTCCATATTGGACCGGACTTGCGACTTGTAAAGCAGCAACCTTTGCCCCGAGGTGAAGTACTGCTTCGCTCTTTAACAGACCATACACAAAGTTTTTTGGACGCCAGCTATGTTGCAACATCGCTGGAGACGTCGACACCAAGGATACCTATACTCTTGAAGATGGTGAGGGGAGTATTCTGGAATTGTGGGACCACAGTGAATGGGGTTTGCTTAGCGGTGAACGGGCAGACGCAATGTGTGTCTTTGTATGGTTGAATCGGACCAAGTTTTCTCGGCCCTTGACAAAATGGTCTCGATTTGAGACACAAGTTCTCCGCGCTTTTCCTCCACAACGGCATGAGGAATGTGTGCACGACCCGTGTCTGATGAATGACACCTGTGAATCATAAGCGTCTCCAGTACTGCCATCTGCATAGCAATGTATAATAGTGACGGACAACATGTCATTAATATGCAAGAGAAACAGCGTTAGAGACAGTACAGAGCCTTGCAGGACACCAGCATTAATGTCTATGCTATCAGAGCAACTAAACGGCTCGTATGCATCTGCCGGACAAAATGCTAGCCACTTACCTTACTTACATTGGTTTTTTAATATTTTTAATACATTTAGCAGTAAACAGCAATTCTAACAAAAAGATGAAATTAAATTAATTGTGTTTTAATGCCCTGTTCATTTTATCAGTAATATAAGGCATTGGTCCAATAGCACGTTAATACAATGATAGGGCGGAACTTCCTGTTTTATAAGTTTTGTCACTTAACTTAACTTAAATTTCTAACTTACAATTTGGACCCAAACATACATGATAATGCCATCGATCACAGAATACTTATCTTATTTCGAAATTTTAAAGCTGTATCGAAAAATCACGAAAATTACAATATTGACGACAGTTGAATCCTATACATTTTTAAATAAATAATGATATTTATTTAATAAAACTGGTACCTATAAGTATTCTAATCGAAGTCATAATAAAAGATATATAATAACAAACAACGGGAGCAACCTAGCTTAGGAAAAACAAAATTGACTCAATTACAGTTTGGAATGGCTACAAAATCCAGTGGCTGACACGCACTTGCCTGTTTTTATTTTATTATGAATCAGATTAGTAAAAAACGCCGCCCTTAACTTTTATAAAAACACCCTATTCTCAATACGAATAAAACAGATAACCATATGTGGACAGTCATCTTCTAGCACCTGTGTTGTTTATAAGAGTGCATCAACTGCATAAAAAGGCGACCAAAAAAGCGAGTTTTTTTTAGGCGCGCGCGTGGCTTCGAAGCAGCTGCCGCTCCAACTGTGACAGGCTTGCGCGGGCGACCGTACGGCAAGAACTAGGCCCGTTACGTGGATTTGCTGTAGATATAAAACAATTAAATATAGGTACTTAAGAACTGCATATGCCTTAAAATATGCCAATAGTTTCGGAGTCCAATATTTTTTACCACTCTACTGGAAATAGTTATTTGTAAGGAGTGCCAAATCTTGAGATAGCGAAGTAGTCGAGAATTGAATCACGGGCGTAGCGAGTGATTCTAATATAGACTACTGAGCAATGCGAGGGATTTAAAGGCACGAGACCTAAAATAATTTGCTCTCGTCTGAAACATAGGTTCAACTTTTCACAAATAGGTCTTAGACAAGAAACACACTGTAGGCCATATTAGCAATAAGTTTATTCTTATTTACAATTACTACCTACTATACTCTGCTCCAATAAAAAAAAAACCGAGTTGCACTCCGGGAGTGCCGGCAGAAGTGAAAACCTTTACTCACGATTCGCGCTTAACACTCAAATATGTCACAAGACATGTCTTTGACATTGTCAAGAAATAATAATGTTTGTTTATTTACTTTTTTGACGTAGTATATTTGACATCGCAATCTGTCATAGAATTAAAATTCCATATCCAACCTCATAATCATAATCACGAATACTAAAAATAAAAATTATAATAGGCGTGGCATTACGGTTTCCGTCTTACGAATTTCCACGATTAGGACACGTGACCTGACGCGAGTTTATCATTTTTTACCCATACCAAAAAAAGTGCACAACGCCGCTAAAGAAGTTTTCACTTCAAAAATAAACAAAAGGTAGGTACTAACTATTCTTTGTAACAGTAGCACCTTTTGAAAGTGGCCAATTATTGAATAATTCGTATGCTTTAAGATATTTTTCACGTGACTTCTCTGGTAAAAAGCTTAGTTCAGCAACGTAACACTTGTTGTCTTAGCTCTTTGGAACTCGATTCACTCAAAAATACAATTTATACGTAAAAAAAAAGTTAAAATAACTAATTTGTTTCGCGCCGTTTCGTTTTCTTATTTTTTTAGACGTGCGTTCAGAAATACCAAAACGGAACCACTCCTTTAGTCTATGACACTTTTATCGAAAACAAAGCATATTTTTTTTTAAATAAACGCTATAATTATTAGTAGGTATTTTTAATCATAACTATTAAGTACGTCAACAATGAAAAAATGCAATGAGGTTTTGCTTTTCATTAAAATTAATTTGTTGCTAAACTAATCGTAGCGTTGTTTTCTATTTAGTGTCGCAAAATCCAAAAGGTTGATTCGAAAGTTGCATTACTTTGTCTTACGCTCGCAGTAAAAATCGATTTTGCCCACTGTTCTTAAACAGCAAAACATATTTTACTGCTGGAGAGGTGAATAGTACATTTTCTTTACAGATTAGCATATAAAAAACGTCACTAGAGGTAAAAAAAATTTGGAACCGTCACAAAACGACAACTACTAGAATTACATAACCAAAGCATTACAAAACCAATTGGCAGAACCTTATAACCACTTAAGGCCCTTTCAGAACGCTTAGTTATTACTTGACAAACAGTCATTATTTAAAAAGTCTCATTTTAAACATACCTCTATAAAACTTGTACCGTGTGTCATTTATTATTTCGTCACCAAAAACACCAAGAACCTTTTTACATCAATCATGTATCTCCAGCCTACCCGTAAAATCTCCTAACATTTTGTTCTTTTCTCTTCCTAGCATTTACACAGTTATCCCTTTGGTTTTGGGCTGTTTAGTATCCACTAACCCATATCTGTTAAACCGTTACACCTCTAACTCGAAGATTCGGAATAATTCAACCTTTAATCTGATCTAGAAAAGCCTGGGTCACATTCATGTTCTTTCACATATTCAGCCATTCGTGAGGGTAGGATTAACCCAACTTCTAACAGCCTCTTGTAGTATTGGATACTCGATCAATACGGTGTGTTTTAGGCCCATGTTAGGTTACCTTAAATCCTTTTCGATCTTTTCATTTACACACAGACCGTCAATCTTTCTTTACTTTTATTCATTTTCATTGTCTTGCATTCAACGTAGCAAAACTAACAAAGCAGCTCTTTTCGGTCCGCTAATCACCTCTCTGGGTAACACATAAACTTCGAGTCCTATAATCTGTCCTATGGACTGCGCAATAGCCTCACAAAACTGGCCACATTTTAAAAGATGATGAAATTTGACACGAAGCAAGGTCTTAACATCACAAATATAGGAAAAATAGAAAAAATATTACAAAAAAGATGGAAGATCTATCTACATAAGTATAATAAGTTTGAACGGAACCCTAGGAGCCAGACTGGCACTTGGCCGGTTTTTTTTTTCACATCTGGCTAGGAAATGCGCTGTCTATTTCTCTTTGTCTATGGGGTAACACGACGTGTTAGACTGCCATAAGCATATGCTTTAAAACATACGAAATATTTCCGTAACATTCTAACAACACCTGGTTAAACAAATCTAATGTTTTAAGTGTTTGCATAGTGTAAAATAATAGAATTCCCTACGCCGCTATTCAAAGATATAAGAAACATATCTATGGCGCTATTGTCTTTCCAAGACTTTGTTTGCCTCCTTTTCACAGTTTCCTTTGATTTCCTTGGGCTGTTTTTTTTTCATTTCCCAGTACCTAATTAGAATTTATAAAAAGGCTATTACGATTATACGCATTTCACGTACAGTGCCCCCAGTTTTGTACAGTTAAAAGTTAGTAAGTAATACGTGTAATTTCTGTTTTTTCGTTACTTACCTATCTGTAACTAACTAAAAAGACGGTTATTATGAAATACACGGTTTTGTAATTTTAAATTAAAAAAAAAAATTGATTTGTCAAAATTAAACACCTATAATTTATAGGATAATTATGTAACCAAATGTTAGCAGCTTTTATTTTTTGTAGTCGTATTTTTCAAAGAATATCAACAGAAAATTCGAATATACCTCCCACACTCCCTCTGCACAGCAGCCGGCCACACAACCAACTAGGCTGCGAGGGAGACACAACCTTATTGTCTGAGAATTAAACTGAAAAACAGCATAGGTAGGTAAATTCCAATTTTCTGCTGATATTCTTTAAAAAATACGACTACAAGTAAAAGGTGTTAACATTTAGTAACATATTTATCCTATAAATTATGGGGTGATTAATTTTGGCACACCACATTTCTTTCAATTATAATTACAAAACCATTTATTTCATAATAGGAGTTTCTGTCTTAATTCTTCATACCAATAGTAATTTAGTTAGTTACAGATAAGTAACGAAAAAACAGAAATTACATGTATTACTTACTAACTTTTAACTGTACAAAACGGGGTCACTGTACGTGAAATCCGTATAATCGTAATAGCCATTTTATTAAGTGTAATTAGGTACTGGGAAATGGAAAAAAAATTCAGCCCAAGGAAATCAAAGAAAATTGTGGAAAGGAGTAGAAGTAGCTCTATCATTAGCTGATTACTAGCTGTCACCGCTGAAGGTGATGGACGCTGACAGCCACCGTGGCTGTCCAATTATTTACCCTCTAATTACGTACCTACTGAATGTTAGTAATTAAATCTTTATGAATATTTTCAGGGTACGCTGAATTTTATTGACAAAATTAAAACGTGCGGAAAATCGGTGTAGGAACGAACGGGATGTATCTTTCTCTACGCATAAACAAAATCTTAAACACAAACGAATATCTCCGATTTGAAATGTTATTTATAAAAATTTTGGGTTTCCGTATACCTTATTGTACTTTACCTTATGGTGCCTACAAGTTTTAATTTTCTCATGTTTTTCAAAAACACGCATTTCGTCGCGTTAATGTCGATTTTCAACTAAGATTATTTATGTTCAATTTAAGAAGAAAACGAGGCACATTGGCCCGCAAATGATAAAACAAAAGCCATTTATAACGCCACGTGGAACCTTGGAAATTGATTTTCAGTAGCTAGTATTTTATTCCTGCTGTATAGAATTGCGTTTTGTGTTCATAAGTTTTTATTTTCAAACGTCAATTTAGTTAATTAAGTAACACGAAGTAAGATAGAAATATTTTTTAAACTACATGCAAAGAGCAAATTTTAAATTGTATGATAGTCACGGAGCCGGAGTTTACTTTTAATTTTACTAATTTAATTATTAATTTTAATTCAATTGGTGTATTGTTTAGTGTAAGCAGTGCGGCAAGTGTTTCAAGCGCTCAAGTACGCTGTCTACGCATCTGCTGATACACTCCGACACGCGCCCCTACCCCTGCCAGTATTGTGGGAAGCGCTTCCACCAGAAGTCCGACATGAAGAAGCACACCTACATACATACAGGTACACTTTTAACTATAAACATCTCTAGTATAAACCCTTTACAGACAACCGTATCTAAATCGATTTAACTTCTTTGGAGATGAATGGGAACGCTCCTTTACAAACACAAAGACACGAACAAACAACCTAACCTAGCGTAAGCGCTAAACTCATACACCTACCTTCGTCGTGGGTAAAAATTGAATTAAAACAAAAAACTGCTTACAAGTTTTCATAAAGGATATTATCGCCTCAGTTATTGCCCTTCTCGGTTAACAAATCAACGATGACATGGCGACGTTTAAATCACCTCGCATGGCTGCCCCTTTTTCTCCATGTTTCGCATCATCTGCTGTCTGCTACTTTTTATAAGCCTATCTAACAAGGTCTAGTCGAGGGCCGCAAAAGAGCTACCCAGTATCCACTTCAAAACTCCCAAACTCCAACGGTCACCGATCCTAGTACATAAAATATGTCCTAATAAAATTTCAGCCACTTCAAAGCCTATTCTTAGATTTTTGTTTCAAAACAACTCCGGGCTATATCTGTACTAAGACATGCAACTTTTTTTAAATTAAACCTGATATAAGATTAACCCTAAGCCCATTTTTGTGTATATAAACTAGTAATAATTATTATTTCTTTATATTGTACTACACCTGTTAAATTCAAAAGCTATGCTATAAATCTAAAGTGAAAGTAACAAAGACAAGTTATTAACGCTTGAAATTTAACGTAACTTCATTCTAGCAGTTAGTCGAGGAACTTTAACTAAAATTACTCTATGGAATTGTAAAAAGCCTTAATGCTCCTCCCTAACGTAACTAACTATAGCGGCGAGCAGCCCACTTTCAACGCAACTATTAAAAGTTTTCCTTCCGAATAAATAATTGACAAGGCATAAATAGGTACCTTTGTAAGTAGAATCATAAACAAATCATAGGAATTTCATGTACAATGAAATTTGATTTTCGTTATATAACTACCGCTTGTAGTTACGATGTGTTCTGAGGAATTGTTCGAAATTATGCCCACGGCTACTTTCTGCCATCGGCAGGGAATTCATTCTGACACTTTAGAACAGAAATGGAAGCGTACAGTGCGGTTTCAGAGAAACTTCCTCCCGCGAACGCTTGGGTTGTGGAATGAGCTCCCTGCCAAGGTTTTCTCTAAAGAGTACAGAATGGGGTTCTTAAAGAAAGATGTTATTAAATATAATTCGTATTTAATTAATAGTCATAATCATATCTATTGCTAGACGTCTACCCATTCTTGATATATTTTAAAACGGACGGCTCTTAAGCTGCTGAACTGGTATCTGTTTATAGGACCTACCTATTTATTTATTTCTCATTGAAAATTACATTATGTCAATAAAATAATAAATATTCAATACACAAAATGATTGTCAAGTATAAAAATTAAAATAACTCAAAAAAATATAAAAGGCTTAGCAATATTCAAAGATAAAACGTCAACGATTAAAAATAAACTTATAAATAGAATCAATATTCAGTCAAAAGTTTAAAAATGTCAAAATCAAAAACAAAAAATTAATAATCAATTATCAATCAAAATTTCAAAACAAACATAAATTAAAATCAATATAAATGTCATATATTTATTTATCTAAACTTTTTGATATGAAAATCAACAGCTATGTGTAGAAAGATACATCGTCGTAGTTAAATGTACCTACTTAGATTTTACAATCGCAAGATTTACTCCACAAATCCTCAACAACTTATACAAGCAAGGAGTTAAAGCCTTCGCAATTGTCCAGTTATTTTTTCAACACACTGTCTACTTTCTGTACACCCAAGTTAAACCTTTGACGGACTTATTTGTCTCCGCGGAGACATCTCGTCACGTCGCGGCACCGTCCTGAATGATTTACAGCATCCATACAAGGCACTGGTTCTGCTGATAAATGCCTCATCATCAATATTCCAAAATGCAGCTCGGTCTGCAATTAGCTGCAGCCTTCACGAGCCTTCTCGTCCACGCCGGTCATCGATTCAGCAAAAAACATAATTTAATCCTGTCATTTCTATAAAAGGATATTTGCATATATCCGTTTGCTCGTTAATATTTTATTTAAGAACTGATTTTTTCCTTCTGTCGGAACTATAGTATCACGGAACAATTACGAATAAATTCGAAGTTAATAAATGCGAGTCGACACAGCTTGTAGCATATTAAATCAGTCTCGATAAACGGACTGTTAATATTAAATCAGGGATTATATGAAAAGTAGTTTAAACAAGCTTTAATTATGTTACTGTCGAGAATACCTAACTGTTACTACGTTTAAATTTAATAACTTAGGGACAGACTGCACTATTGTTAATGTCGTATTTAGGCCAAATTGTTATTTGGTATGACCACGTTAGTCAACGCAATGGTTTTGTTAGTTAGTTAATTGTAGGTTGATATTCATTTATTTAAATTAACAAAGTATTCATATCATAAGTTTGATCTTTTCGTCACCGACTGACTGACCGATATTGACTATTTCTATGGTACTTCTAGTGGTCTCAGAAACTGAAAAAGGCAGATAAGTAAGCTTTAGAAGAAGAGAAAATGTTATTTCTCAAACAGTTCTGCCTGCTTTATACAGGTTTAATCTTTAATCAACTAGGGAGTTTTAAAGGCAGTTTAATTTTTTATTTTATAAAATTAACATAGATAATATATTGCTCAACAATTTCTTTATTGACCTCATTGTCTTTGAAACTATATTATTTTTTGCTGTGTTAATAATATTTTAGTCAAAGCATCAAGGTGCTATTAAACCTATACTGTGCCGAAATGTTGGTAATGGTATCTATGATTGGTGCAAGTTTTCGTTTATTTCCTTAATATTTGCTATTATGAACCGAAACAATTTTTTTTACAGGAGAGAAGCCACATAAATGCGTGGTTTGTTCAAAAGCCTTCAGCCAGAGCTCCAATCTGATAACACACATGAGAAAACACACGGGCTACAAGCCTTTCTCTTGTGGCCTTTGCGATAAGGCATTCCAGAGGAAGGTGGACCTTCGCCGGCACCGAGACTCCCAGCACAGCGAGCTGGCTGACCCACACGTTGCTACCACCATTCCGCAGTCGCTACCACACCGCTACAGATATTATGGTGACGAGCCTCCGCCATCGCTAACTCCACTTATCGCTAATTGATGCGTACGTTACCATGAAATCAACTTAATTACCATTCGTGTTATTACCACTTACAATAAGTTAGTAGACTTTTCTAGGATTAAGAAAGATTATGTCGATATCATGGAACAACACAGCATCCTGATGCAGCCGTATGCCGCAGATTTATGCTCAATATAGGCCATATTTGTTACGATTCCTGTTGGGCCACTTTTACTATGATAACTAGAAAATAAGGAAAAAAAACTATTGCATTAAAACAAAATTTAAAAAAAATATCTCCCGTGAATATATTTGAAAGGACTATTATATCATAGTTACAAATGGGAATTAATCAAAGCCACAAAAAGACTGAAAGCTTTCTAACCTGGCCTTAAGCATGTGAGTGAGCTATAATAAAGTAGGTATTTAGTATGAACGGAATTTAGTATTTAGAAAAAATATAAGATTTTGCGATCTCTATCGGTGAACTTTTATAGTTCCTTACAACTTAATTAAAATTGTTTTAACTTAAAGTAAAACACGGGCCGTATGCTTGTTTACGCAGACTTTCGTATTATTATTTAGTCTTATGGTAAAACATTTCATTTGTAAGCCTATTGTTCTAAAAGCCCAGTTATCTTAAATCATTCTGACTTTTTATTATTATTTTATTATTATTTATTATTATTGCATTTATTGTTATACATATATAAGAGTATATGCTACGGCTAAAAGCCGAAATTCATTGACGCCAAGGTCTAGCCAGTTAGATTAGCTAGCTAGCTAGTTGTGGCTACAAATTACATTTACGCCAAGGTCTAGCCAATTAGATTAGCTAGCTAGTTGTGGCTACAAATAACATTTACGCCAAGGTCTAGCTACTTAGATTAGCTAGCTAGTTGTGGCTACAAATTACATTTACGCCAAGGTCTAGCCAGTTAGATTAGCTAGCTAGTTATGGCTACAAATTACATTTGGCATATTAATAAAAATCTTGTATAAATATCACTTACTTTACTATATTATTTGTAAATCGGTTAACATAGGTGTAGCCAGGTTTCTGATATCAAAGTTCCAGCCTTAAAACTTGGGAAAGGGGGAAAACAGCTAAAATGGATAATTTTAATACAAATGTGTAATATGTTTTACCATATCTAGAGAAGAGGTTATTTTTCTACCTACGTGCACGCCCATGTTTCTGGACTCGGTTTCATTATAAGAAAATACCAACACCCTCAACACTTTCCGTCCAATTGTCGTGATAATATTTAAGTTTTTCATATTATAATAATATTATGAGGTATGACGCGTTTATATTTTTGTAAGCAAATGGTAGTCTAATACAAACCAAAGTCAAGTGTCTTATTTAGTCGAGTGTGAAACGCTTTATTTATTTGAAATATTTCTAGTGCTTAATTTGTATTTATTAGTCATAACGTAACTAGTTCTTTAATTAGTAAACTTTATTTGTAGTAATTAGGTACTTAATTTTGTGTTAGTAGGCTAAGATTTACTTTAGTTTGATTTCAAAATCATGTACAAAAACAGTGGCATTTGTTTGTATCCTAGATAATAATCAGTTTTGTGTTTGTTATTGTTACCATTTAGAATTGATCTGTTACCATTCATTAAGTTTTTACCATAATGTGAGTAGGAACAGAAGCAAAACCATTCCTCCATACGTCACAGTCTCCACTTTATAATTGCATTTGTATGATTATTTTAGGTAATACTTAAGAGTGGTTTTATGGTTATATTTTTGACATTTGATATCGTGCATAGGTATTATGAAGAGGCTATAAATTATATTATACTACTCTGTCAAGAAAGTACCGGGAAAAGATCAATAATACACAAACTGTTTGTTAATCATCCAAATTTATTTTATCACCTTCAAAGTATGCTCCTTCAGAAACGATACACTTACGCCAACGAATAATCCAATCATCAAAACATTTTTTAAACGCTGTTTCCGGAATTGAATTCAGTTCTCGGCGCGAATTCTCCTTTATGTCTTCTACCGATTGAAAACGGGTGCCACGAAGTGGTAATTTGAGTTTAGGAAAAAGAAAGAAGTCGGCAGGAGCCATATCTGGTGAATATGGTGGTTGCTCGATGGTATTTGTTGAGTGTTTGGTCAAAAATTCTTTCACAATGATGGCCTTGTGCGAAGGCGCATTATCGTGGTGCAAAATCCAAGAATTTTCATTCCACAAATCTGGCCTTTTTCGTCGAATTTGCTCTCTTAAATGCCGCATAACGCTCAAATAATATTCTTTATTTACCGTTTGACCTTCCGGCAAGAATTCCGAGTGCACAACACCGCGATAGTCAAAGAAAACAGTCAACATGACTTTGACTTTTGATCGACTTTGGCGTGGTTTCTTCGGTTTCGGTTCAGTTGGAAGGCGCCACTCCGAAGCTTGTTGACTAGTTTGCATGTCAAACTCGTAAACCCACGTCTCGTCACCAGTAACAATGCGTTTCATGAATGTTGGGTCGGAATTGACTCGTTCTAGCATGTCCTCAGCGACTCTCATGCGATTGAGTTTTTGGAGAAAATTCAGGTCTTTTGGGACTAGCCGAGCGGTAACATGTTTCATACCCAAATGATTAGTTAAAATAGTACGGATCGACTCGTGAGATACAGAAAGTTCGGCGGCTATCTCTCTCAAAGTTGAATGAGGATTTTCAGTCACTATTTCCTTCACTTTTGCGATGTTAACTTCAGTTGCAGACGTTGATGGCCTACCAGAGCGAGGCAAATCTTCCATCACATCTCGACCGCTTTTGAACGCTTTGTACCACTCATAAACACGTGTTTTTGATAAAGTCGAATCACCGTAAGCCTTCTGTAACATTTTCAGTGACTCCGAACACGAAATTCCATTGGCGATGCAAAATTTAAGATAAACTCTTTGTTCAATGTTTTTGTCCATTATGAAATTCGCAATACACACTAGATATGATATAACTAAAAACAGCACTGTATTTAATATAAATAACAGATGCAACTCAAACTCCGCGCCAAAATAGAAAACAGTTGTGCCAATCTAACAACAACAAAAAAAACAAAAATTTGAATTTGGAACCATAAACAAATCATCCATTCCCGATACTTTGTTGACTGAAGGTATTTGCGGCCGTACAATAGCAATGCAATCTTTTAGACCCCCTATTACTATGAAAATTAAAACATTATATGTAGTACATTGTGATGCAAGTGAGCTTAGCTGGTAACTACAGATAAGGACGTGGTTTGCAACCTGAACCGAAGGCAAGGTTTTGAGCAGAGCTCACGACTGTCATACGACTGTTTTCAACACACTTGAAGGAGGTTATTGTCATTACCGCACTAGTGGGTAATGGACGCCTTTAATATGCTAAAAGCGGCGCAGTCAAGTGTGTTGAAATTTTAATAATTTTTTATTCATATTTGGAAACGCACTATGGCGAAAATGATTCTAAATAGGTATTTTTGAAGTTATGTATGTAATTACAATCCCATATAGGTATACCTACATATCAAAGTTGTAAAACATCGCTATTGACCTTAACGGCTAGAACACCAAAGAGTTATTCAGCTTTGCGATTAGCGGATTGTAAAATTATGGTAATTGCAATACTTATGATATACTTACCGTAATACGGTAAAACCGTATATCTTAATACAAACTTATTTTAATTGTGTGTAAAAACTTCATGTGCTTAATGTGCCTTTTAGAGAAATTAGTAAGTTTACAGTGTACTTACCTACTTATAGATTTATGTTACCGTCTCATATGTAGATATGAATTGGTGGCACTTGGAAAAAAGTTAAAGGGCATATGTCAGTTAACCAGCGCCGCCATCATATATTTTTTAATTCAATTCGTATTTAAAAAAATGAAATACATAGTCATACAAACATAAGCTATCCTAAGAAATTTAGAAACAATACAAAAAGTTTTAAATATAGCTGATAATAGCGTTATAATTTTTACTTAGTATATTTTTGAAATACCTACGCTTTGTACGGAACGGCAATAAAAGGCGGTGCTCGTTAGCTGCTATAGGACCTTTAAAGAAATATTAAAGTTTCAGCTGAAATGACAAAAGAAAATTGAAATATATATTAAATTACTATTAACTATTTATCTTTTACCTATATTAAAATAAAAGGTCCATTATAAACCTCTAACCTTTTAGGTTGTTCGATGACTGTATATAAGAACCAAGTTTCACTCGTTAATTTGTCTAAAATACCTACCAGTAGGTTACTCCTGAAGATTTTTGTCTATTAAAGGATGATTCATGCTACACTACTACACGGGTACTTTTCGACGACCATACATGTTACGCCGATCCGAGGCCCGGTTAGACCTAGCTGCGGCTAGATGTAGCACAAATTGGTTGACCGTGCCCCATCCAGACCCGGCCCGGGCCTCGAGTAGCATGAATCATCCTTAAGTCCAGAATACACATACTGGTAGCTTGCACAATGCATGGCCGTAGTTGTTGCGTTGATTATTTTGCACTCAAATTGCGGCAGCGACGAGGGGGCTAAAAGGCAAGTGTATATAAACGCACGCGACATGCAAGTTTTTTTTTGCCGCTGTACAGGCTATACCTGTATGTGAATTCTAGGCTTCATACAGAATGTGGTATACATTAATGTTATATTATAATCACATTTGTACCCTGATTTACCCCTGTGCTCCCTAGCACAATAAGATGTTAATACATGTAAACCTGACTCAAAATCTCTATGCAAATCTTGTAAACATAACCTCACTTTACTTAATATTAACTTTTTCTGGTAAATAATTAAAATACTTACATGATTACCTTTATTGTCACATTCTTTAACTGGTTTTCAAATCACGACACTGATTAAACCTAAAATCTACAAAATTTCAAATTTACAATGACAAATATTATACGTATTTATGTATATGTTGCATAGACTAACAAAGCGAAAGACGCGCGTCAAGGTCATTTTTGTTTACACGAATTGCAAACAGATTCTGAGTCCTTAATATTTTTGGGAATTGCTGACCGAATTGATGCCGGCATTTTAAGTACAATAGGTTAAATTAAGTATGTAATTGGTTTAGGCCAGTCTGTGAATAAATATATTTATGCATTAACAAAATTATTATTCTGTTTTTTTTGTACCCTCATATTACACACCTCTATCCAACTTATATCCAGGGTTGCCAACTATACTGTTTTGAACAGTATTATACTGTTTTTCACTAAATTATACTTTTTACTGTTCAACAAAAATAAAGTATACAAAATTCTGTTTACATTTATTTAGTCAGAGGGCGCTCCTTAGAGTCTTATCAACTTCCTTTCAGTCAATTATCTGGTCTTAGCGCTGACAATACAAAAGCAAATTTTGGACATAATCATTCATTATACACAAATATATTAGAGGTTGTGCCAGACTTAATAAAAGGAAATTGTCATGCCAATATTGTGCATAATTCAGTAAAACATGCTATGAATTGTTTAAATTATGACATTAAAAACATTATATTAAAAATCTATAGCCATTTTCTGTTTTGTATGCAGAAGAGAAGAAATAAAAAGATTTGTAGCGCTTGCTGAAGGAGAGTTTCATGAAATATAACAACACATAGGAACTCGTTGGCTATCTCTTCTACCAGCAATTGATACAACTTAATTGTACACCAATTTGTAACTACTTTGTTAGTTTGGAGGTTGATTGTCCAATGATTATTCAAAATTTATTAATGTTGGATAATAATGTAAAAAATAATGTAGTTTTTTCTTCTTTATGCTAGTCATATATTGAATGTTTTCAATAAAACAATCAAAAAATTAGAAGGAAATAATGTAACTATTTTAGATGTTTATAACATTATGACTGAAAGACTGAGTTAATTCAAAGAAAAAATGATAAATATTTTTGCCATGAAACAAAAAAAGTATTAAAAACTATTACAGAGTCTTCCCAAGAAGTTTCTGATATGAATATTAATAACTTCATACTTTTTATTGATAAGGCTAATTTATATTAGGAGAAATGGTTCGATTTTAATCAGACTAACTGGCTTTCTTTAATCAGCTGTTTGTCATTGAAGTCTTCGGTTACATTTGATCATTTTAAGAAAATTATAGATAATCTAAATTTGTATAGACTCAATATTGGTATGGATGATTTATATTCAGAATTAACAAATTCCAAAGTAATTTCTGAAAAAATATCAGAAGACAACGATTTTCTTGAAATGAGTACTGGCCAAAAGTGGAGCCATTTATTAGTAAACACTTCAGAAGAATTTAAAAACATAACTAAAATTGTCTCATATCTACTTTCTGTTCCCGCCACCACAGCATTTACTAAAAGAGTTTTTTTAGTAATGAATGCTAAGTGGCGGGAGGATAGAAATAGAGCATCTATTAATTGAATGAAACATGAGCTCCTCATTTATTTTAATTTCAGTTATAATTGTGATGAGGCGTATGAAGTTTTAAAAAAAATAGTGAATATTAGTAAGAATATTGTGCGAGAAGCTCTAGAAAATATGTATTTAAACCAATAAATAAATAAAATACTGTTAATTTTTGGAGTTTACTCCTTAAGAATCGATTTGCATATATAAGGAGCCCGGTATGAGAAAAATGTGAATTATATGTATGAGCATGTGCAATTTGTATTTATTAAATATTTTAATAATTATCGAGCGCATCCACATAAAATAAAAAATTTCTAACCTAACCAAAAATTAATTTTTTTGTCGATGTCTATAAATTCTTCCACGTTATTATGATTTATTTTATACATAATTTTTGAATATTAACAATTGTAGTCAATAATTCGATAATATTATCAGAAAAATCGACAATATTTTTTCATTATAATAATGTTTTTATAAAATTTTCTTTGAAAGGTTATTTTTTAGCTTATTTAAATAATTTTCATGTACTATTTATTATTGTACGTAAAAGATTTTGTGACATAATTATCTTTTTATAACCATTTTTGTTAATTATTGAGATAATATTATATTTTAAATAAAAAAATAATTATAATAATTTTAAAAAAATGTTTATGAAAACCTTTTTTTATCAATTTTCTTTTTAAAGTTAATTAAAATTTTTATAATTATGCATTTATAAATTTTCTAATTTTTTTTTATATTTTTTTACTAGGAAAAAATCTAAACCTCCAAAAACTCCAGCCGAGAGACAGCGAGCTTACCGATTAAAAAAAAATTAATGAAGGAAGCCCAAAATATTCTGGCAATCAACCAACCCTCAGGGTCCGTCGCACCCGTGCACATCTGAAATTGACTATTGTAAAAAGTTTAATGTAAAATATTTCATCGATTAGTTATAATAAATGTATATGAAATGAATAAATATATATTTATATATGTATAGTAAACTCCAGTCGTGCGTCGGAGCTGACACACACATTTTTTTTTTTAAATACTGTTTAATATTCTTCATAGACCTGAATATACTTTATTTCTAGTAAAAAGAGTTGGCAACCCTAATCTAAGTATCAGTATCAAATCCAAATAAATCATTTTTTATTTATTTGGATTCTAAATACAAAGCTGCATCTTTACTATATCATCCTTAACAATAACTTCACCATTGTCTGAAATAATGGCACATAGCAGTAACCTCATATACACCTGCAGTTGCCGCGCGGCAATCACATAATATCTAAAAAACCGGCCAAGTGCGAGTTGGACTCGCGCACCGAATGTTTCGTACCTACCACCATTTATTACTATTACACATTTTTTTGTTGAAAACGATATTTAAAGTTAGGCAACATCGGGCTTGGTCAGTGATTGGACGGGTGACCGCTTAGCGGCACACTTTTTGTAAAACAACTTTTCACTTTTCCTTAAATTTTAACTTTTTATTATTTAGTATATAAAACCCGTATAATACATATTCTGTGAAAAATTCAGGCTTCTACCTATTTCGGTCTAAAAGATACAGCCTTTTAATGGACAGACAGACAGCGTAGGCTTACTAATAGGGCTCTGTTGGCACCCGCTGGGTACGAAACTCTAAAAAGTAAAGAAAGATTTAGCTATAACAATCAAAATACGAATATTTTAGACTGCAAATAGGCGTTAAATATGCTTACTTACCTATATGCCAATTTTTTAGTTTATGGTTTAGGGGTTGCGTAATGAAATGGTTAATTATATTATAGAGAGACTTCAGTTTCTATCGGTGTGTCACAACTGTTTTTCTCAACAACTACAAATAAGTATGTACAGAACATACCTACATCAACCTTAGGTAAGAAAAATATGAAAAAAAGAGAGGCAGGTCGTGGGATACCCGGTTGATACGAAGTTGTTATTGCTATACCAGCTCTTATAATAAACCCTCAGTGCACTAATTGTACGTACGCTTGACCAAAAAAATCTCACTTTTTTTGCTTAAAAAGCTTTGATATTCCCATCCAGTATAAAACCCTTTGTGCGCTTATTCGATTTAAAGTCTTCTTTAAGATCCAATCTTCTTTTTGAAGTCGGTAAGAACAGCTTCGATATCTCTGGACACAGCGTGGATATTAGCAAAAATGACAAAAAAGAAAAAAATTAAGAAAAAATTAAAGCGCCTAGATAACCATAGCAACCAAAGAAAAAATAAACCTTAGGCACGAATGCACCTAGAACATTGGGTTTAACAAGTGTTCTTAACCTTGAAGTCGAATGATAAGAAATATTTGTCTCGAAAGAAATCCGTGGACACACATACATACATATAAATATACATACACACCTACATACAAACATGGCATAAATTTGGCACATTTGTTTAGAACAGGAACACACAAGGGAACTTATTACGAAACAGTAAGTAAACAAAAAATACATGTCACAGTCATCTAGGAACCAGATGGTTTTTACTGACTTAAATCGCCCTCCTGATCAGGAGATCAGATATCAGTAGGAATCAGTCAAATGATCTTGTTTCTCATATTTTCCATACTCACTTCTCCTCAGCGCCCTGTATTCATTGGTGTCTACATTAAGAGGTCGGTGATGTAATTATTCCATTTTCAAAATGTATGTGACCTATGCCAAATCTATTCCCGCAATTGCTATCGAACAAAACATGTCACATACAATCACGATCCATAAACCTAACTAATTCAATAGCAAACCAACCCCTATGCAATCAAATCGCATTTGTCGTGACATACAGGTATAACAGTAGAATAACGCCCACCGCGAGCCACTGACGATAAGTGTATGAAACATTGTAAACAAACAATAACCACTTGGAACATTTCAAACAAACACTCACGTTACCATTACTCATACCAACTTAATAGCATTTTGTTTGTTGTGGCATTCATTTCTACAAGTGTTATGTACTAATGAAATCAAAATTACATGACTTGCGTGACAGCAATCAATTTCATTGCAAGGCAATCACTGAAGGAATTTTGTCATGTGTTAAAGAACATTAACAATTCATTAAAGAATTAAATTAGGGTCCTAGATTAATATCTAGCAACGGAATTTTAATTAAACCTTTGTAAGAGAGATTATTAAGCTGATCCTTAATTTTCAGTGTTCTGTAATCAAACAATGAACCCTTTTAGTTCTACTATGTCCGACTGTACATTATGGATGGATACAGCAAAAAATTTGGTGCACATATAAAGAATGAAAAAGAAAGTATACCCATTTTAAAATGCTATAGATGTGCCATGTGGTTTTGGTGAAGATGTTAATTCTATGTCCTGGACTATCGGAAAAAATGTGAAAAATCCACTTTTATTAAATATTCTATGTGATTTATTTTATTACGGAGGAGCACAGACACCTCAATAGGTACCCTTGGGGTATCAGAGGTTTTACAACGTACTTATAATATTATCATAATGTAGCTTAACTTATATACCTATATGTAGGTATAATTAATATGCATATTTTAGTTTGTAATAAATACATATATCGCTACAATTGTATATTTTAATTACTATTTATTGATTAATTGTTTTAGGTTTAGGTTCGTTTCTAATCTGTCAATAAATTATTCTTAATATAGGTACTGTAAAAGTTCGGACACTTGATAGGTATTTATGGGAAGTGGAAGCTATACAAGCTTATTATTATTACTATATATTTTATAAAAAAAAGAAAAAAAAAATTTTTTCAAATCCAACAATTCGGTAGAAAAGAAAAACGAGTAAACAGATCAGCCAAGATATATGAAAAAAATTTGGAAAATCCAAAAGTGCACGCCTCATAGCGGTCATTCACATTTAAAAAAAAAATATAGATATACAGTATACAGTGGTATATTAGTTTTTTAGAAATTATAATTAAACGACAGTACTTAGAACGCTAATATTAACTAGGAATCAGCACAGTGTAATACTTTATATATTAAAAACAAAAGTATTCCGGTAAGATGAATTTTTCGACCAATTTCTCTGCCACATACATGGTCCCATAAACACGGACGTCCAAGAATGATTAGTTTTAATGTTATTATTTATTATATTAAACAAATTAATTGTTTATAAAATGTACCATATGTGCTAGACAGATTATTTAACTTCATATTAGTGCACTCATATTATCCTGTAAGTGTTATATTAAAAAAAAAACGTCATTTATAAGTTTCGAAAGACTGGGTTTTTTGACATGTCGAGAGTAGAGCACTACCTCACCGTTCCGCTTATGAGGCGTGCAAAAGATGAAGAATTATCGAGTACCTACCTATAGGATAACAGTTGCTCCTTCTTTCTTACAGGGAAGAAATGTATTCGACTAATGTGCCGAAGATGTCCAATGCCCAGGAGCCTAAGATGAAAAAGTAATGTAGGTATGTATGCAGTCGTACGTGGATATAAGAAATTATATTCATTTTGAAAAAATATTTTTTACTTTTTAGTAAAATTTTCGGTTAGATTCAATTTTTATATGATTCTAAAGTTTTAAGAAAAGCAAGTTTTTTAAAAATTCTTTTTTTACTTTCTTTTATTTCATACTTTTTAGTGATAATTGAATTGAATTTGTATAGTTTATTGCCTTAGTTTCATTAGTTGGGTAATGAGAACTTAGAAAACGATATTTTGTTCAACATAAATTAGTAATTAAATTTTCACTTAATTTTTCATGTTCCACCCTAATGTCCACCTTCCTGCATATGCCAAGAGAAGTAATTTATTAGAATAAGATATATAATAGAAAAGTAGAGGGGTAAATAAACATTAAGTTACACCCCTAATCACCTTTGATTCCCAAATCCTGACGAAGTCTTCGAACCTTAGGTACTGTAGTAATATTAGAGGTACACCCCCAGTACCTCTTCAGCAGCCAGCAAGCGCGTAGCGACAGGTGGGTGCTACGGTACTTACCTACTGAAATTACATACTTACTTTTAAAAAGAGACGACAAAATTGTCAAATCCTTTATATAAACATAGCCGAGTCAAGTACCGTTATGTAAAATACCCATATTTAAAATTCAAAGACTTTTTAAGTCTGAAGTCCACATAGAGTACTGATGCAAAGTCAACTGTCGACGATCCAAAACTAACAAGCGGTATCAAACCTTTAAATCTGAGAAGAAACTTTGCCTACCTGTGAGAAAAATTACAACCAAGGAAATGAAGAAATAGGTATTTGAAAAATTTTGCTCCAAGATACGGATGTGCTATAGGGACAACTGCGCCTCGGGCTGTTTTACGTAGTGTTAATCATCAAAATTGGAGTATCGTATTTGCTACAAATTAATTAAATTAGTTTAATAAAAATTACTTTGCCTTAAATGAATTATTCCGTGTCGGTATGTTTTGTTTTCTTAAAAATTAGTTTTCATATTTGTACAGTAAATCAGTACAGTATTGTCCCAATTTTTATAGGAATGACATATCAAAAAACAAGCAAAATATGCAGACATAGTGATTGTGTAAATCTGTCATACATAAAAAAAATAACAGCTCTAATGCCAAAATCCAGAAACAGGGGAATATGCTTGAATGGAGGAAGACCAGCGAGATATTTGTTCTTAACGCGCTTAGGTAATGGGTGCTATCCAAAGATTATTCTCTGAAATGATGCCTATGGCTACTTTTTCCTCTTTGCTACAAAATCAGCTCTCATTCATTTATTAGGAGTTATACATACAGCATATTACTTATACAGCTGACCGTTTAACCCTAATCTGAGTAGATAAGTAGGTAAATAGTTTTTTTAATCTATCCATACTACGTGCAATATGTACATAACATGTAAACAAAGTATTATACGGCTTCAGTGTCTTTATGCGAGGCTATAATGCCTAACTCCTTTTTTCTCTAGTAGGCAGTTTACTATGTGTGAACACGATTTAAAATAGAACTTAAGGCTTCCCTAGTAAGCAACACGAATCCATATGAGGCGGGTATCTGCACGAGCATTAGTAAATGGGAAGGGGATTTGTTTGTGTAAGTAAAAAGAAGACGTATGTAACACACAGAAAACATGTAGCAATATCAGGTTAAGTATGTAAGGTAAGCTTGTTTGCCACTTTGGTAGTATAAAAAAAAACTGGTGTTGAATGAAGTTCTTAGTTTGCCTACCAAATTTGCTTGAAATCCGTTAGTTAATAACGCTACAAAATCTTCTACTCATTTTCCCCCCTATCAAAAATCCCAATCGACTAAAATTATTAAATAGGTCAAGGAATGTGTGTGCCAAGTTTCGTCAAAATCGGTTAAGAAATGCGACCTGTAGGCGAGAACAGACATCCTGACAGACGGACTATAGCATTTTCTGTCGAAGTCGAAACTGAGACGCTTCGCTCGCTCGGGCAATAAGAGTGCTAACGACCTTGTTTAATCACTTTTTTAAATTTTTTAATCATTTTATAAAACACTAAGGGGCCTTATCAGACCGCAGTAGGGCTGGAAGGCCCAAGCAACAACTATGTTGGGCCTTCCTAAAAGACGAGGGCTTTGCAACACAAAATGATTATTTTCGAAATAAATAGATATAAGATCGCACATTTTATTGTAAATATCAAAAGAATACTAGTCAAACAAAGAGACTTAACAAAAATCTACTTAGAAATTGCAGTATAAACAAGTTAAAACTTATGTTTTGTGGGGGCAAAAATTAGTGATTTGAGTGGCCGTAACTGAAGTCAGCTATCAACCGGGCATCACTGGCAGGATGACAGTCGCACGCTGCCCGCTGCTGCGTTCCTACGTTCCTATTGGTCCGTTTCATAGGTACTATGAAGTTAGCGCGATTAATTGTATTTGACTGGGTTTTCTGCGCTTGGGCTTTTGAAAACTGTGAGGCTTGTCACCCGGTTGTACCGTATTTACGACCTTTACAAAACGCTGACACCCCACCTCTTTTTGTTGGGATGAATTCAATAATTGTAGTTGATGTCATTTTAATTACAACAACAAAATTCCACTAACTTAGCAAAGGGGCTAATAAATAGACTGTATTGCGCTATTGCTCTTTTCGATGAGATGTTATCTATGGTGACGCCTTTAGGCTGACGACTTACAGCCACAGCATTCTTTGACCTTTTAAAAGGCTAAAAAAGTAGAAATTTTTGTTTATTTATTTTATATCTGATTTTGCTTTTTCATAAATTTACAACTAATTATAGAGACCTATGGTTAAAAATGGACACGGCAGTAGCTATTGTAACTGGTGGTAATAAAGGCCTGGGCTTTGAAATAGTGAAAGGATTATGTATGAAATTCAAAGGTGTTGTGTACCTTACAGCTAGGGACGAAGAACGAGGCCGACGAGCAGTAAAAAAACTAGAGCAACTTGATCTTCACCCTATGTTTCATGTTCTAGATGTAACCAGTGAAGAAAGTGTTCGAAAATTAGCTATGTATATTTCGACCAAATACACTGGAATTGATATATTAGTAAACAATGCCGGCATCCTTGACTTTGACAAGCCGGTATCGCGATACGAAGAAGCTAAAAAACTTGTAGAAACGAACTATACAAGTTTGCTTACTATATCAAATATATTATACCCACTTTTGAAAAACAATTCTCGTATTATCAACATCAGTAGTGATTGGGGACTCTTATCTAATATTAGAAAACAATTATGGCTTGATACATTAGTAAAGGAGAATTTAACAGTTGAAGTGATAACGCAATTTGTAGACGACTTTCTCCAAGCTGCCAAAAATGGAAAGGCCTCATTTGTTTCTTTTGCTGGCCATTATGGAGATTATAAAGTATCAAAAGTAGCAATGTCTGCGCTGACTTTTGTGCAGCAAAAGCAATTTAATGAACAAGGGAAAAATGTGTCTGTAAACTGTGTTCATCCTGGTTTTCTAAAGACTGACATGACAAAAGGTATGGGTGATTTCACTGCAGAACGTGGGGCACTGGCTCCACTGTACCTGGCTCTGGAAGCTCCGCAGTCTCTAAAGGGTACTTTTCTGTGGCATGACTGTCACCAAGTGAATTGGGATGATTAAGAAATGCATTAAATCAATTGTATATAATGTACAGTTATGAACCGTTAATCCTGTGATAAGTGTCACATCACACTTTAAAAAAAAACTGTAATATATGTTTCCTATTGTTATAATTTAAGCATTTTATTTGAATCCTGGAAACTTTACAAAAAGGAAAGCTGGAAAGCTTTAATCACAGAGTTAGGATTAGATATAGAGGTCCCAACCCCAACTTTGCCTCAGTATTAGGGAGATGTTCACATAAAACAGGCTAGTTGGGATTGCTCCCTGCCCCACACTTACCACACAATTGCCCTGTATAGACACCTTTGTTCAGTTTGATGGTGGCCTAAGGGTTACAATTTAACCTTGCATCCTGATTGGCGGTGGTTCAAACCCAGCATGCACCAATGAGTCTTGTAATTTCTTTACACCATTATTTACACCATTGGCAATGGTGAATCAAAAAATCATAAGGAAATCTGCAGTCTAATAAAAAAAAAAAGAGACCTATGCAAAGTCCACAATCTGCACTGGGCGTGCATGTGAATTATGGCCTAAATCACCCTGGATGAGCATAGGCCATGCCCTAACAGTGGGACATAATGAGGCTGATAAGGAAAGGTGACAACTATATTGGAAGTCTAATCCTTACCTGTGTGTGGTTTTGTGTTACAAAACTTTATTTTTTTGTTTCATCAAAGGATTTTGCATTACTATCCAGCTTTAAGCTCCAGACAAAACCCAATATTTACAGTGTGAAAAATTTATAAATAATAAAAATAAAACATTTCAGAAAAGTTCTTGTAATTATTGGCTTTTGATCCTATAGCTACATATATAAAAATATATCTAGGTATCAGTATATGAAAAAACTGGTGGAAAATATAAATATCCTTTGAATTCGTTGAGAAGCTTTTCTTTGTCCACGTTATTATGTTATGCGGTCACTGTAGCCTCACTGTAGTATGGATGTTGGCCTCACCACATGAGCATTATTCACATGTTGAACCTTTCAGAGTTGTGGAGCTTCTTATATCGTTGGGCAAGGGAATCGGCTGATAATTTTCAGTTACTCGTTAAAGCCTATGTAAAGTTGCATTGAGTTAAAGCAGGCTGGTTAGGTTCATAATAGGGTATTGTTTTAAGTATAATAAGACAGGACTTGAAAGTCACTCATGCCCTAATGTAAAGATAAACTTATTATCTAGCACCACTAGATATTAAAATTTTCTCCTTGTACAAAGTAGATTTACTAGTTAGTTTAACTAGTCATAAGCTGTTTTTTAAAATGTTATATGTTGTTAAGCAGGGTTGAGTGATTGGAATCAGTGAATGATTTTTTTTAGAAAACCAACCGATTTAAATCAAAATTGTAAAAGCAAATAAAAATTTAATAAAACATGCACAACAAATAAATCAAATGAAAATACTCTCTTTACCCCTGAAGTAATTTAAATTTCAAAGTCTTCATTACTAAAACCAGATAAGAATATAAATCACAATCACTAATTTAAAAAACCTAAAGCACATCACATCAGTTACCGAATTATCTTCTGGGTCAGTGTGTCTTGCTAACACAAAGGCCCCCTCCAGCTTTGTAATTTTGTTGTTGCTTTCTCTCTCCTTAGCTAGTCTTGTCCATTGTGGTCCTGGAATGTTCTTAATGTTGTCTGTCCATCTTTTATGTTGTCTACCTCTTTTCCTTTTGGTATTGTATCTGGGTGTCCACTCTGTAATTTTTTTCGTCCATTTTTTTGTGTTTTCACGCATCATGTGACCTACCCATTTCCATTTCAGTTGTTTTAAATTTATTCCTGCATCTTTTACTTTTCTTATTTTCCGTAGTTCTGCAGCACATTCTCTGTCTATCCATGTATATCCGAGAATGCTTCTTTCAATACTTCTCTGGCAGGTCACTCGTTTTTGGTGATTCTGTTGAGTCATTGCCCAAGTTTGGCATCCGTAAGTTAGTATGGGTAATTTGCATATATTAAAAAGTTTTTGCTAAATTGCAATGGAATAGCACTTGTTTTTCATTATGTCTTTTAGGGACCAACATCTCTTCCAGGCATTTGTAGTTCTTCTTTCCACCTCTTGGTCCATCTGGTCGTTGAATGCAATCAGTTGTCCTAAGTAAATATAGCAGTTAACATAATCAATATTCTCATTGTCTACCATTATTGTCGACTCAAGTCTATTTGTCATTTCCTTGGTTTTTGTTTTGATTATTGTCAGCCTAACTTCTCTACTTTTTGAAGCCAGGTCTTGGAGCATAGTCTGTAGTGTTTCGGAGTTGTCACTTATCAGTACTAAGTAGTCAGCAAATCTCTAACTTTCTAAAGACTTCCTCTAAAACCACTGAAAAAAGTTTAGGTGAGAATGGGCCACCCTGTCTTACTGCCCTGCTGTTTAGGACCGTTTCACCTAGTGATTCAAGCTTAACTCGGGCTAAGCTGTTTATGTAGACGTTCTTTATGATTCTAATATATTTGTTTTCAATGCCCTGATTTTTAAGTGCCTTCCAGATGTGTTCGTGTTCCAGGGAATCAAAGGCTTAGTTGAAGTCAATGAATGCAATATATAAAGGTAATCCATATTCTTGGCATTTTTCTATTAGTTGCTATAGTATATGCATGTAGTCTACAGTAGAATAACCTGATCTGAATCAGATCAGACAGAGCTATCTGTCTCCTAACATTACCATCAAGTACCAGGGTTAACTGTTAGCATGGCCGTAAGGTAACAACTGCCAAACTAATCAGTGTTTAAACTTTTCAATCATATAACTAGCCTTACCATTGGCCTGAAGTAGGTTGCAATGATCTTTTTATATAAACACTTTTTATTTAAAAAAAAATGTTGGTAGGTTCTTATGATGCTGCACCTGTACAAGTAGAATTATTCTGATTCTACCGGAAATGCATTCAGAGTGATAGTAAAATGTTTTAAACAGCACAAACCTTATAAATTTCCTATTCAAAAGTAATTTATTCTGGGGTAAAAGAAATTGACTTAAAAATTTAAAAAAAATGTTAAAAGCAAATTCATGACAGGATGTTCAAATGCTAGAAGATATCTCAGTATCACAATTTGAATCCAGACCCGACAGACCAAAAGCGAGGTAGATAGGATTAGATACATAGTCGCACCTAGCTTTTGGGCTAAGCAAGAGCAAAACTCTTAGTCTAAGGGAGGGCAAATCCAGCTGTTGATATTTCGCAATTCAGAGGTAAGGGCATATGAACGTGGTGGAGGTACTTAATACCTCCAATCTTAAAATATAAATAAATTCGACCGCCTCCAATACAATTTTCACAATCTCAACTCACTATCTTGCGGTCCTGCTGTTTGCATGGCCTTAACAACACTTTCCACAAAGCATAAAACTTACAGCAAGTTTTGGTAAGTTTATATATCGCACATTTTCAAGTTCCAGACTAGACATAGCTGGAACATGACAGTAACTTGCATCTTATTGTTACTTTTCACCTCCTCGAAACTTAATAATTGATGTAACTGCAATGATACCTATGATATTTTTTAAATGAACTTTGCAGCAATATAATAATGCGTGCTGGTTCGGCGGTCAGGGAGACCTGATGAAACGGCTGACCGCTGGCCGCCCGCAGGTTGAACGGGATCCCGAACCCAGGGATCACTTAATCTCCGCCCTGGGAGGCTGATTCGCCAGCCTGTGTAAAGTATCTGAAGTGGTAGTCGTGCCGGAGAAGGAGACCGGAGTGGACCCGGCTACTACAACAGAGGGGGATCAGGGGCCCTTCCGCCCGCCGTGCCAGCAACCGTATCATCTGTGGCGAGCTTCGGCAGTCTTAGAACCGCACCCTTTGTCCTCTATGCTGTCTGTGCAGTGAATCCTCATCCTTAGTCTTAGTAACTTTTTTTTTTATATATTATGGCCAGAAGACAGAAAAAGAAAAGAGTTTGCACAGCGGCTACTCCATCCACATATAATGTGGATTTTTGCAACATCAGGGGTATTCACGCAAATCTTAACGCAGTCCACCACCATCTCGAAACTGCGCAGCCGACCATTCTTTTTCTAACGGAGACGCAGATATCCTGCCCGACCGACACATCATACCTTCATTATCCCGGCTACAAACTCGAACACAATTTTATGAGTCGTGCCGGTGTATGTATGTTGGTCCGGGAGGATATCTGCTGTCGCCGCCTTCATAGCCTTGAAGACAGGGACCTGTCGATATTGTGGGTGCGCGTAGATTACAGCGGCCACATTCGTATCTATGCGTGCCTATACAGGTCTCATAGCGGTGACACGGACGTAACTCGACTCTTCACGCACCTGAGTTTGACGACTGACAAAGTTCTAGAGCAATATCCCACAGCAGAACTAGTTATTTTGGGAGACTTTAACGCCCACCATCGCGAGTGGCTCAGTTCTCGAACCAATAACTATGCTGGGATATCTGCTCATGAATTTGCTCTGACCTATGGATTCTCTCAGCTGGTACTTTCTCCAACGAGAATACCAGATATAGAGGAACATACGAGCTCCTTACTGGACCTTCTGCTGACTACTCGTCCGGACGGGTACTCCGTCTCAGTGGATGCGCCTCTTGGCTCCTCGGACCACTGTCTCGTTCGGACTCAAGTGTCATGCACATAACCTGATCCTTCTGGGCCAACTAACTGGCGTCGTGTGTGGCACTATAAGTCGGCAGACTGGGATGGATTGCGTGAATTTTACGCATCGTACCCGTGGAGGCAGATCTGCTTTAACTCAGAAGATCCTGACGTCTGCGCAGCCGCAGTCACTGAGACAATCCTTGCTGGTATGGAATGCTATATTCCTAACCCGCGAGTAGCTGCCGGCGTCAAAAAACGACCGTGGTTTAATAGGTCTTGCAGAAAAGCTAAAATTCGTAAGCAAAATGCATATGAGGCTTGGACCACGGCTCGTTTTAATAAGGATCCGAATATTTCTGAGTTAAAACGCAAATTAAATGCTGCCTCGAGGTTCAGTAAGAAAGCAACTGCCAGAGCAAAATTCCAATTCATCGGCAAAATAGGTGGGCGACTTGCGAGCTATCCTTCTGGGAGTCGTGCTTTCTGGTCGCTCGCCAAAGCTGCCGAAGGGAACTTCTGCCAGTCGTCGTTACCACCACTGCGAAAGACCGATGGTGACTTGGCCCATAGTGCTAAAGAGAAAGCCGATCTACTGGGCAGTCTCTTTGCCTCGAACTCGAATATGAGCGATGAAGGCGCTGTACCACCTACTATACCGTGGTGCGGTAAGTCCATGCCGGAAATCTCCATAACGCAGCGGGAGGTCAGGCGGGCGTTGCTTTCTCTAGACGTTCATAAGTCGAGTGGGCCAGACGGTATACCAGCAGTGGTGCTTAAGCAGTGTGCTCCTGAGTTATGTCCTGTACTCACGCGCCTCTTCGCGCTTTCCTACCACACTAGGCAATTTCCGTCTACATGGAAGACTGCGAATGTGCACCCGGTGCCCAAAAAGGGCGATAGATCAGATCCATCGAATTACAGGCCTATCGCTATAACCTCTCTCCTCTCTAAGGTGATGGAGCGTGTGATCAACACACAGCTTCTAAGATACCTAGAAGTACACGATCTGGTCAGTGACCGTCAATATGGCTTTCGCCACGGTCGCTCGACTGGTGACCTTCTAGTGTATCTCACACACCGATGGGCACTAGCCATTGAGAGTCAGGGGGAGGCATTGGCATGTAGCCTGGACATAGCGAAGGCGTTCGATCGGGTCTGGCACCGCGGTCTTCTATCGAAGTTGCCATCTTACGGAGTGCCCGAGGGTTTGTGCAAATGGGTGGCTAGCTTTTTGTCCGGCAGACGCATACGAACCGTAGTTGACGGTAGTTGCTCTGATAGCATGGACATTAATGCTGGTGTCCCGCAAGGCTCTGTGCTGTCTCCTACGCTGTTTCTACTGCATATCAATGACATGTTGGACATCAACAACATACATTGCTATGCAGATGACAGTACTGGTGACGCTTTTTACACGGGTCGTGCAAACATCCCTCGTTCCGTTGTGGAGGAAAACCGCGGAGAACTTGTGTCTCAAATCGAGACCACACTGTCCCAGGTCTCTGACTGGGGACGGGTAAACTTGGTCCGATTCAACCCTACAAAGACACAAGTGTGCGCGTTCACCGCTAAGAAAACTCCATTCACTGTGGTCCCACAATTCCAGAACACTCCCCTCTCCATCTCCAAGAGCATTGGGATCCTTGGTGTCGACATCTCCAGCGATGTTCAGTTCCGAGATCATTTACAAGATAAGGTAAAGCTGGCGTCCAAAAAACTTGGTGTACTCAACAGAGCGAAGCAGTACTTCACGTCGGGGCAAAGGTTGTTACTTTACAAGTCGCAAGTTAGGCCCCATATGGAGTACTGCTGCCATCTCTGGGCAGGTGCACCCGGATACCAGCTTGGCCCTTTTGACTCGGTTCAACGACGGGCTGTGAGAATTGTCGACGATTCCAAACTCACTTGCGGTATCGAGCCCTTAAGTCTGAGGAGAGACTTTGCCTCACTGTGTGTGTTCTACCGCTTGTACAATGGGTTGTGTTCTGAGGAATTGTTCGAAATGATGCCCACGGCTACTTTCTACCATCGCACCGCTCGCCATAGGCAGGGAATTCATTCTCACACTTTAGAACCTAAATGGTCGCGTACAGTGCGGTTTCAGAGAAACTTCCTCCCGCGAACGCTTAAGTTGTGGAATGAGCTCCCTGCCAAGGTTTTCTGCAAGGACTACAGTATGGAGTTCTTCAAGAAAGAAGTTATTAGATTTCTGAAGGGTCGGCAACGCGCAAGTGATACCCCTGGTGTTGCAAGCATCCATAGGCTACGGTGACCGCTTACCATCAGGTGGGCCGTAAGCTTGTTTGCCACCTTAGTGGTATAAAAAAAATAAAAAAAAAAATATAACTCACAAACTTATTGAGATGTTACTATTTATGATTGTTGTAATGTAGTCCATGTAAAGTTGGTAGCGCAATGTCGAAGCAATGTTTATTTTAAGACATCATTGTACGAAGTTTCTGTCACCTTTTTTCGCAATATAATTATTTTAACTTCTCTACAACGTTACTAATTTTCTCTTTTTTTTTTAACTAATTCCAATGATAGTGTATATTTGACTTATTGGGTAAAAGCAACCTTATCTTCTTTTCATCAAGGTTATTCACATTACTTTCGTGATATAACGATTTTTTTTTAAGTACTATTACTAGTATTAATCCAGAAACCTGCTACGGTGTGTGCACAAAATTTTACCAAAATTTTATTACAATCGGCGTACCCTTAGTGCACAAGTCCAACTTTTGACAGTTGATCTCTTTTTTCTTACATTTAAACCTTGTCCTAACAATAACGAACGCAACAAAAAAATTTATCCAATTTGATGTGCTCTTTCTCAAGTTACGTCGTGATAAAGCACGAACGAAGTACTACTTCGACCAACATCGGTTTTGTTCAACTTTCGATTTTAGTAATAGATATGAGCTTCGTGGCTTCTTCTTAGAGCGGCCGGCTGCTGCGCACGGGGTTGTAGATTCCAATCCCGGTGTTCACTCATGATCATGGCATTTCCTCCTATATTCCTATTTGTTTAATTGTTTAAAGTAAACTGTAACTTTCTGTTACTCTTTACATATTTAAAGTTGTATCCATGTTTAATTTAACCTCACTAAAACTTTACATAGTAACTTGCTCAAACGTTACAATTATCATATTAATGCAGCATTACATTTTAAAGTTATGAAAAATTTCAGTGATCAGGACTGGGCAAGATAGGGGGACACTTCTGGCGTGGCCGTTAGGGCTTCGTGTTGGGGTTGCTTAAAGGTTACTGGAATGTTGCAACCTTGCATTTGAAACTTACAAACTCCCAAATGTTATTTTTAGGAAAGTTATTGCAAGTTTGCCTTGCTTAGTGGGTTGCTTGTCGGCCCCTTGGCTCATCTCCTCTACTGCCCGCTTGGCGAGCGAAGCTAAACCAAATCGTTGCAGTACCCTGAGATTGCTGCTGTTACTAAACAGATCTGCGTGGCCCATGGGTTCAAGATTCCCATCTCGTACTTTTGCAATCATAACCCACCCCTTCGCGTACATCGGGCATTCCCATATCAAGAGACCATAAGTAAGATATCTGTGGACTAGTGCTTTGCTACCATCGCTTGGCGTAGACACGATGAGGTGATGCCGCGGTCAGGGAGATCCAGCTGGCCGCGCGTAGGTTACCGTCATTGTAAAAGACTGCCGAAGTGCACCAGAGCAAAAGGTGCAGTAGATGAGATCCATCGAATAATAGGCCAATCGCTTTTTTCTCTTTCTGCTCTTAAATGACGGAGACTTGGAGCGGTTCGTGTGAGTGTGTAGAGCGCTAATACAGCTCCCGCCACGGTCGTTCGACCTGTGCAGCAGATGTCCCGCTACAAGCAGGGTTGACGTCACGCTTCTACTCGTCGCGTTGGCCTATTAAAGTTTGTTCGGTAGAACGGTTTATGTATATGAACCAAATCGAAAGAAGGTGGACGATAGCGGTCCCCAGGAATATCGACTCGCCTACCGAAAGTTCTCTTATTCGCGTTTCTGTTGAAACAAATGTTGGTGACCTTAGCAGCCTACTCCTTCAGCTACCTGGTACACGGACCAGAAGTTAAACGATACGCATCGCAAAGCTTCATCAGAACCACCAACCTACTCCAGCATTCCAGATAGTTTCCTAATTTTTGTAGCATCGTCTCTCTAGCAACTTCACTGCACACCATCCCTCTTATAAAAGGTGAAAAAAAAATACCTTTTATATATAACCTTAGTCGATTGTTATTTTGTAAAACAATATAAACACTTCTTTGACATTAAGATAATTTATTTAAATTCTTTATCAAAACATAACATGTTAATTTTTGTAATAGAAGTCAACAACAAAAGAAGACATTGACACAATATATTTAAATCATTACAATGACATAGAATGAGAATATGATCTATGTCATAGAATGTATAATTTATATTTCAACACTTCCCCTTAATTGGATATGACGGTTATAGTTACAATTAAACCAATATATTCAATTAGAAGATAATCAAAAAACAAAATGAAAATAAGATAAATAGTATGATTAAATTAATTTCAACATGTCAACAAACTTTTTGTGTTTTACTCTAGGCAAACTTTTGGTAAACAAATCTGCGACCAAATCAGTAGATGATTTGTATATAATTTATACTAACCTATCATCAACTGCCTCCTTAATGAAGTGATGACAAACATCTATAAGTTTCGTTCGGCTAAAATGCTGATTGATAATAATTTTGTGTGTACACTGATTATCATAATAAATTTAAATTGGTTTCCATGAATCTTTATTAATCAAACCTAATTCAATGAAGAATTTTTTAAGATACTTTGCTTCTTTGACCGCACTGCCAAGACTAGTATTCTGCTTCAGTACTTGATCAAGCAAAAGTGCGTTGTATTCGAGATTCCCAACTGATATCAGAGTTACCATGCAAAGAAACTAGTCCAGAATAAGATTTTCTGTCATAAGTATCTCCTGCGCAATCAGCATCACAGTATATTTTTATATCTTTAACCCCTTTCTTAAACGTGATGGTATTGTAACGCACGTTTAGCTGCAGACCAATGTAGTTTATTAAAACTCTTGTTGAATTGACTCAACTTACTACATTTATAAGCAATATGTCGTGTATACATGATGCATCCAATACAAATATTCTAGATATGGATATTTGGAATCACATCCAGAAGCTTTTTCTACTTCCATGTTTACATCCATAGGTTTATCAACAGCTCGACAATCTGTCATGCCAAATTTTTGTAAAATATTTTTTTCATGTAAACCTTGAGAAAGTTTTCTATAACCTCTACTTCTGTTTTTATCTACTTTCATTCCTAAAATTTGTGTTACTGGTCCTCAGATTTCAATTTTGAAATTATTTTTTAAAGTTATGTAACTCATCTTTTCCATCTTTACTTTCACAAAATATAAAGTAATCATCAAAATAAAGAGCTATAAAAATCTTTTAATTTTTTTTTTTTTCATAAAAGACTGTTCACTCTGAAATTGTTTGTAACCAATCTTGATTAATACTTAATGAACTTTTTCTTTCCAAGATTTACTAGCTAGTTTTAAGCCATACAAACTCTTTTTGAGTACACAAACTTTATGCCTCCATTCAATCTGAAAACCAGGTTGTTTCATATAAACGGTTTCGTTTAAAACTCCATTTAAAAAGGCTGTACTAAAATCTACGTGCTATATATACATGTCATTTTCCACTCAAATTGCTAATAAAGTTCGTAAAGTTGAATGCCTAACGACAGGTGCTAACTTTTCTTCATAATCAACACCATAGCGTTGAATGAAACATTTAGCTACTAAGCGAGCCTTATATTTGACTTAGTCAATTATCCAACTATGGTTATTAAAACTACTACTAAGGCTGTATTCTTACATATTAATTTAACCTTTTTTTTTAAGAAGTACTTGTGGTGAATTCATTGTTCTTATTATTCGATTTCTTCTTATCTTTCTTGAATAAATAGCATTGTGGCTTTTGATTCCAATTGTGACATGTTGGCACGAAATGTTGCTTAACGTTAAGAGCTTACAATTCATTATTATTTGACGTAGAGCTAGTACCTAATGTTATTCAAATTGAAAATTATTGATTGCGAAGTTTCTATTCCCATTATCAAGGAATCAAATTCATTTGGTAATCCGATAAGCATAATTTTTCCTATTTCTTCATCTGCTGTTGAGCAACCGATATCCGCTAAATCTTGCGTTGTAGTAATGATCTCCCACATAATAGTCCATACATTCATAATATGCTTTTCTTAGATTCTCCCATGCTTCATAAGCAGTTTTAGCGTTTATCACATGAGGATAACAAATTGATTTTACAGAACGACAAATTTTAGCATAAGCTTTATGAATAAGCGTAGCATTAAATGTACCGTTGGCAAATTCCCAAAGACTATAAACATAATCAATCAATATAAGTTTTATTTGAAATTTCCAGGAATTGTAATTAGATGTTCCTTCTAATTTTTCATTGTTTCTATTTGATCCACTATTTACTGTATGATAAATTGGGTTTGACAAACCTGTGGCTCCTTCAGTACCATTGCTATTTAAAGTATTAGACTTTGTAGCTTGTTCTATAATAAAACAAATTTTTGTAGTCTCAAAAAACAATTCAATCGGTTAGGTATGTTATATGCCCATAACCTGTTATAAAAGTTGAAAATAAATACTTTTTATATAATAACTTAGACGATTGTTATTTAAACAATATGAACACTTCTCTGACATTAAGATAATTTATTTAACATCTTTATCAAAACATAACATGTTAATTTTTGAAATAGAAGTCAACTACAAAAAATTGATAGACATTGACACATATATTTAAATCAAAATAATGACATAGAATGAGAATATGATCTATGTCATAGAATGTATAATCTATATTTCAACAATCCCCACCACCCAATTATAGACTTACCCTCAGGCGTGCGTGGCATTCCCTGTTCGTTGTTTCTGCCAGTTTCTCGCCTCAAAGGAACACACAGCTCTATAAACTCACTTACCCAAGGCTGCTTTGGAAATCTTCGTGTAACAACACTAGGGTTTAGCCATACGCTAACCCGAGAATATCCGAAAGATTCCCGGTGTTAGAACTGTCATTACAGTGCAATAAACTTTCTTGACCCGGTGTCCGTCTAAGTTCACAGCATTTTTTTTTTTTAAGTTTCTTGCAGTATACATATGTACATGTATGTCATTTGGTAGCGGTACGTTACCACGACCACAAGAAACCACGACTTAAGTTGGATTAAGTTGGTTTTTACCGTATTCCATCTAGTGTACCGGTAGCCAAAATTGGACATTGACAGCTGGCGTGCAAACTACGACAAAAACAAAATACCTTGCTTGCAGGTCATCCTGTGCTTGTTTGTGGTGAGTTGGTTTAAGTTGGGTTATTTTAGATTGAAGTTCATGAACCGTGGTTGTGACGTCATTTGGTTATCTGTGGTCTAATATGGTTGTTGTTTAACGTACCGAGACCGCGCTATATAGCTGACGTATGAGTTTTCGAATAAACCCGGTGTGGTTAAAATTTTATTCATTCTCATTATGAAAGCCAAACTAAAATGAAACAAAAACTTATGATTCCAAATTATAAAATCTGTGTTCTAAAAATTATGGCTTGATCTTAAAATTAAAGCAGAAACAAGCTATAAACTTATCCATCATGCACACCTAACAGATCTTTGTTCTTAAAAAATATCACTCAACACTTAATATTTATCTTTACACATTTATTTATAACCACATAGGCATTCGGTTTATTAATCTATTTTCACTGCGGAGTAAATTTTTCTTATAAACGTATATGCTGCAATAAATCCGATAGTTCCCGTTAAAAGCCAAAACGTCAAGACCATTAGACCTGAAATTAAACGTAGTTGTTAGTTTAACGGCTTAAAAGGCTGACCAATCCCAAGTGAAATTTGTGAAAAGGTTTTAAATGAAAAAAATCAATACGTGTAGTCAGTATTTTAGGTTAAAAATTTAACCCTATATAGAAGAACATGTACCTAATAGCTTTTACTACCAAAAAAGCGATGTAATTATTTTTCCTCAAAATAAAAAATCTGTAAAAGACCTCTAAATTTTCTATATTTTTGGTTTTTACCCGATATTTGTTAACGTATAACAATAAAATTCATATTAATGGGTAGCTAACTATAGTCCATGGTTGTTACTCCTGAAATCTAAAAAATTTAATTAGTTTTCAAGTAAACCGATTTGACGCTCACGTTGACTTATATTGGAAAGCGGTGAGGTCTTTTGTCTCGCAAGTGCACGTGATACTAATTAGATTTGTTTCAAACTGTCATATACGGTAGGCGGGTAAATCCGGAAATTTCACCGGGTGTTATTCGAACTTGCATGCGGAATCTTTCCGTCCGTAAAAAAAACGGTTCCGGATTAGCCCAGATTGAATTCGTCGTTCAAACAAACATTTGAATTATACCTACATCGACTACATAGGATCTGGAATCATTCGATTCAACTATCCAACGCAAGTGCTGGCGGCCGACTAAGTTGATTTCTCTATGGATCCAAACCGGACCGGGTTTTATTCCGGACTGAGAGATTCCGTATGCATTTATTTCGAGCCTTAAAGCGAGTATTTGTCATTACTGCATCACTTCACGGAGCAGGTGCGTGCTGTCTGTTATGGTACTGTCCTCTCCTCTATTTGTTATCCTGCTGACAGTGTTAATACGCCTTAAACAACATATGAAAGCCAATACGTTCATGCACGCTAGAGAGCATTAATTAAAAAAATACACTATAGTAATATAATTAACATTTGTATGAAGGTATTCGTAGCCAACGCGTCAGACGTCATGCAAATGTACGTATGTCACATCACTGTTTGAGTTTGTTTCGAATTGTTTGATTTCGTCAGTTTGATGCTAGCAGGGCAGTAAACATAAACCATTCCATAATAATATTATTTGATTTTTAAAAAACAAAATATTTCTAATTCTTTTACCTGTATATCCAATATAAAGTAATGTCGGAATAAATTCAGTTATTTCCAGTTTCGTGAAAAAATAAAATATAGAGTATAGTAAAATGTACACGGCCGAGCCTCCTGAGATTATGAAACTTTTCCACCACCAATGGTAATCCTAAAAATAAAAAATACATTAAAATTTATTTATATGAGTATAGGTTGACTATTACTCTAACCCCATATATTTTCCGGGGTCTATTAGGTTACGTTCCAATTCACTTCACTGAGTGATTTTCAACAGTCCGTCCCATACGTACGTACCAAAATTGATAGTTGGAAAATTACCCTGAGCCGGACGTTACAAAACCACTTTTATAACTCCCACGTTGCCCTACATCATGAGAAAAACCGTAAAGAAATCTGTCCTATAGGGAGTATGCACATTTTTTTTATTACTATAAAATATCATAATAAATAGAAAAGATCGGTGAAAGTAAAATTTCTCTCCAATAGCTACATTTTGAGATAGGTATTATAATAAAAGTTTGTCGCTTACGACGTTTTTCAAATCAAGCGAAAACGCTTTGTGTAGTTATAAAAAGAATGTCATCGTCAGGTGACGTCATTGTATATGCTGTGTAGAGGCACAGTCCCTGTCCCAAGTTAAACTTTTGGCGCTTGTAATAATCCCCTGAAATATTGCATGTATATGTGTGGGCTGCCATATAAAAAAAAGATAACAAGATATGTAATAAATAAATAAAAAAATTATAAATTCAATCTTTTAAATTTGTCAAACTTCAAGTGTTTGTATAATATTCAAAACGCAAGGTATCGAGAGAAAAATGTTTGTCAATCATGTTTTGTAAGATATATAGCTAAACTACAATCATTTAACTCTAATTTCCTTGCATATTGTTCCTGTTCAACTTCAAGCTACAAGCGAATATTCCAAACATCTAAACAAGTCACTAAAACTAATCTTAATATATTTACTGATAATTACCTCTCCACAAAGTTGGAAGTAGACCATGACGATCGATATTTGTGATACAGATATCACTAAAATGCAAAACACCAGAAACAGAAATCCAAACAAGTAGTAAAATTGATTTTCCCACAGTGCATTAAAAATGAAGAACAGTTCAATGAAAACCGCTCCAAAAGGTAAAATGCCAGCCATCAGAATGCTGAAAAAAGTAGAATAAATAATCTGTAATTATAAGTAGATTGTATTATTGTCAAGATACTTATATGTATAGTAAGTAAATAGATGATTATAAACACAAGGTGCTCTCAAAGTAGCTGCCCGAATGTTTGAAGCTGAAAGTACTTACAAGAACTAAGTGTTTATACATTTTAGCCCAATAGATTTAAAAAAATGTATAGAACAGTTTTTTTTTGCAATATCCGAATTGGTTCTATGTTAAAGGTTGTTCGTTTCAATGGGTTTTTTTAGTGCCTAAAATTTAGCTTCTTACGACTGCAGTACCTACTGATTAGATAACTTGTACAGTCGCTACGTATGTACGTCAATAAAAAACATTAAGTATAAAAAAATATGACGCGACTTGAAATTTGGGTTTTAGAATTAGTAAAATGTTTGTTATGTTTTATTGAAAAAGATTTCATCAATCAACTAATAAATTAAAATTAATGAATATTTATTGCATGTTGAAAAATGTTCAGTTTGTGCAATTTTCTATTCTGTATGGTGACTATAACAACTTCATAAAGACCATAATCGATGTATGTAAAATCTATTTGTTTCTTAACATAGAGAATATCATAAAGAGCCAGTGTCGTGCTCACCATATAGGCAGAAAAGCACTGTCCACCCTTCTGAATTTAACACCTAACTTAAATATTTATTACATTACAGTAAGTAGGCATAAATTTAAAAATATCATCAAATGAAAAATAAAGCTTTACGCTTAGGGTATAACAGCGCCATCTTGCGTTTCCATTCAATATCTAACATAGCTACAGTCTGCCAAATATAACTTAAAAGATAAATATAATTCAAAAGGATTAACTATTCTGAATTAAACTTGTTAAAAACTTGTTATAAAATAAATAAAAATAAAATTGTTCTTCGCGTAGAGGATGGCGACAATTCTTCGTTTAGATAGATACGTTTTTTGGTAGAAAAGGCACAAATGACCACGCATACAAAGAGCCACAAGCTCAAAACTTTCCTGTGAAATCAAGTATATCTTTGCAGAGGCAGTGTCACCACCTTCTACGCAAGAAGAGAAAAAATATTGCGGCTTTCCAGCACTAAGACATGGCCAGTATGTTCGCTAACCAGAGGTCAGCATTGCGGAGTATTTTTTTTAAGTCGCCAAGGATTTTAAAAGCTTGTATGTATATGCTCCGTAGCTGTCGGCTGGCGCACAAGAGACTTTCCTTTCTTTACTTTTTTTTTTATTCTCTTTTATTTACTCTCCGTTTTTTTTCTCTTCCCTTTTCGAAACCTTATTTGAATATTATGAAACACTAGCTGACGCGGTGAACGTTGTTTCTCTTTTTAAAAAAACTGGCGCGCTGCCTATTCTGAAAGGGTTCTACTAATTCAGAAACCTTCCCCGGCGTATGCACAACAATTTACCAAAATTTCAGTCCAATCGTTTCACCCTTACTACGTAAGTCCGACCCGCACTTGCCCAGTTTTTTCTTTCTCAGAAACCTTTCCCGGCTTGTACACAACAACATACCAAAATGTCATTACAATATATATAGAAGATAGATTGCGAAATAATAGGTCGGGGAAAATGTTTTCGCATATAGTATCTAAAAACTTGTAAAAAAATCTCTTTGGCTGTACTATTTGTACATTAAAAAGGTTACATTTCTTAAAAATAAACAAATTAGCAAAAAGGTTGTTTCCCGCTATTTTTCATTTGTTTTTCTTTTTGTCAAAATCAGTGTGAGTGAATCTAGTAAACGAATTCGATATATTTTAAAATTTTATAACAAAAAAGGAAAAAATGCAACGCAAGCCGCGAAAAAAATTTATGAATTTTATGGACCCAATACACTGTCAGTAAAAGTAGCACAAAGTTAGTTTAAGCGTATTCAATCCGACAATTTTGATGTCAAAGATGCACCTCGCTCTTAAGCTCTTTTAAGTTTTCATATTAAATGCGAAGAAACTTTTCCCCAACCTAATATTTAAAAAAATAAATTCCGATAAAGCACGAACTAAGTACTACTTCGGCCAACATCATTGTTTGGCTTTCGAGATGATTTTGATAGCATCAGTTATTAGATTCGTGGATCGTTAGCATAGCGGCCGGCTACTGCGCACGGGGTCGTAGGTTTAAAGTGAAGTATATAATGGCATGTGTAAGAGATATTGTTATATCTAAGATAAATAAATGTGCCATAATCAAAATGCAACTACGAAGGTTTATTACAAATGTAGCCGTGCTGTAACAAATCGCCAGAAAAATAAATTCTGATAGAGACATTTTTGCTATCATTTATTTAAAACTTACAGTAAAGTTTCATTTGTATAGTTTGCATATTTAACGTTGTGTCAATGTTTAATTTAAGCTTACGGAAATTTTACTTAGTAACTTGCTTAAACGTTACAATTATTATATTAATGCAACATTACATTTTAAAGTTATGATAAATTTCAGTAATCAGGACTGGGCAAGTTGCAGGGAATAACTCTCTGGCGCGGCCGTTAGGGCTTCGTGTTAGGGTTTGATGGAAGTTTGCTGAAATGTTGCAATCTTGCATTTGAAACTTACAAGCTCCCAAATGCAATGTTCAGCAATGTTATTGCAAGTTTGACTTGCTTAGTGGGTAAGCGGTCACCCATCCAATTTTGGACCAAGCCCGACGTAGATAAACTTCCAATATAGTTTTAAACAAACAAATATGTTACTGTTTCGCTTAATAATAACTAGATGGCGCTGTAACGGTGATTTTAGATGGTAAATTGCTCGGGCCGTCTTACAATTGGTTGGTTTTATATTTGTTATAATAATTTAGAGTTTACACACACTATGATCACTGCAAGTTTATATTTGTTACTGTTTTTACGATAGAGCAACTAGATTATAAGTTTGTACCCTGTACGTACCACCAAGCGCCGCGCCTGAATTTGAACGTAAATATTGTTATTAATTATTAGTAAGTGTTAGTAATCAATAAGATTATAATTTAACTTTTCTGTAATATCACATGGTTCATAAACTTATATTTAATACCAACTTTATCTAAGTACCTTTGATAGAATTTGTACGAAATTTTTACATCATTTTTAAGTTGGGTTACTACAACGCATTAAATTGTAAAACCTACTTAGCTATGATAATTTTCCTTTTAATTTCGTTATATATGCTATTCTATTTTATTATATTTTTCCACACACCCATGAATATCCATTTTGCTGGCAGTGGGGGGACACTGGGCTCTAAGAAAAATTTGCACTTTAAGGCTGAATATTTCGCAAACGCATCGCTGAATTAAAAAGCTATCCAACGACACCCCAACCTATGGGGTAGACGAAAAAAAAAAATATTTAGGGTACGAATGTTTTTTGTCAGTCTAATTAATATGTGTATCTATGCCAAATAACTTTTCTTTCTTAAAAATAGCTTTCTAGTAATAATGGTCTCCGAGCTAAGCCGCGAATAGACAGACGGACGGACATGGCGAATTTATAAGGGTTCCTTGTTGACTATGGAATATTTTTTTTATATTTCTGCCTATCGTGACTAAAACCTCTATGTACGCCATTGTTTAGAGCACTTCAAATACAAAAACGTTGTACATGTATGTACATTTATTTAACCACAAATTATTATACTTTTCACTAACCCAAATTTTTTATCAATTAAATCTATCTGTGTAAACAAAATACTTACCAAGCAAAAATATTCATGTACCAAATTTGTTCTGGTACTTTTCTTGGAATGAAATTTGTTCTCACTGGGTGTTGGAATGCTTGTTTTCGACATCCGAAATAATAACCCAAGTAAACTAAGGGCAATGAAATACAGAACCAGAGGCACAATAAAGCCATCATAGTTGAAAATGGCACTGCACCACTTGAATGTTTGCCCATTATGAAGAAATTCAAGAAAAAACATGTGCCAAAAACTATAGCTGGGTATAATGTGGCAGTTAAAAATGCAGCTTGCTTCCATTGCTTGCCTTTCATTGTAGTATACAAGCGTGCTGAATAATAGCCAGCTATAAGCCCCATGAACACATAAAGAAATATTGCAGCAGTCATCAATGCTCCTCGACTTGCTGGTGACAACATTCCGAGCATGGCAATAACTGTAAATAAAATATTACTACATTTATTACACTTGTTTAATAACTGAAAAGATTACACACATGAACCGTCAGTTGGGAGTACAACTCGCGTGTCGAAAGTTTGGCACCTCCCTAGGACGTTACAAAAGGATTCAAATTTAAACAAATTATGTGTTGCTATGGCGGATTTTTCTACAAATAATAAAAAAAAACAAAGTAAAAGTTTTAGGTAAGTTTAAAGTCCCTTGACATGTTTTTATGGCTTATTTTTGTAGAGTTTGCTCTGTCGTAATGTTCGTTCCACATAGATAGGTACTTTAAAATATGTAAGAAAAATTATACGTTCATCAAAATTTTTATTTTTCGTACACTTTTGTATGTATACAGTTATTAACAGTAAGATACCTACTTATGAAATAAAAATGTCTTTAACTTACAGATCGTTATAAGAGCCATGAGAAATACTTGTATGCCACTTCCAATGACAGCTGCAAACAGCATTCGCTTTGGCGGTGGACGAAACACATCCCCGTGAACCAATTTCCATCCGGTCTCTTCAATCATGTCATCAATACTTTCATCAGAGTTGTATCGCGCAATATCTCTTCTCAATGTACGTACCATAATCATGGTCAATATACCTTAAATAAATAAAAAACATTAATAAAGTTTCAACACTTAACTTATCCACAAAAACCAGCAGTGATTATTTACAACTAACATTTTGTTTATCTAAAATTTTTTATTGTAGTTTTCAGAACCTTTTTAAGATAGCGATTTCATAAACCTATTGTTTACCTAATTTTGTGTTTGTTGTTTTAATAGAACCTTATCAAGATAGAGAAGAAACATACAGCAAAAACTGTTATAGACATAATATTTATTTATTCTTAATTTTTCCCCCGATAAAAGAGACAAAGTCCTGTTAAAGAAAGACGGATCGACGGCGTATGTTTAGTATATTTATGTATAGAGCCCAAAACATGATATAGTTAGCATAAACTAAAATGATGGCCATATCTGTGGTCCACTAGTGCCTAGCCTAACGAAATATGAAACTAGTTATAAGCTATTCTAGAACGTTTTGTATTGTTTTCATAATATGTATAAATGGCGGACGATAGTGGATCAGAGGGCTTAAGGGTTCGAAATGGCTTGTGAGTTTGGGACCGTCAACAATTTTCTCAGTTCGTCGTTAAACTGAGTCAAAAAAGTCTGGGTCCACTTGACCACAGATGGCAGAAGCGCTCCATGTGAGGCCGGATCTGCGACTTATAACCCTGAGGTGGTCAAGCGACTGTTGCAAAACCGTACTATTGGCGTTCGCTGACTAGATCGTCTTTTTCTAGGTATCTTAGAAGCTGTGTGTTTAAAACAAGCTCGATCGCCTTCAAGAGGAGGATTACCTCTAGTAGTCCTGTGACATAACTTAGGAGCACACCGTTTAAGCACCACTTCTGGTATACCGTCTAGCCCACTCGACTTGTAAACGTCTAGAGAAAGCAACGCCCGCCGAACCTCCCGTTGTGTTTTGCAGATTTCCGGCATGGTCTTACTGCACTACAGTAAAGTGGGTAGTACAGCGTGTAACGGGATCAAGCGGGAGTCGAGCTTCTTGAATAAGTAGGCACTATGCCATGGCGTTGGTTAGCCAGCTAGAGATGGACAGACCCCTTGGGCGTCAGTTTGGGAAGTCTATAGCTCGGAGCTCATTGATCTCGCGGTGGGCGTGGATTCGGGTCCGGCGCGTGACTACCCAATATATTGCTAACGGTTTGTACTGAAAAATAGGTTTACTCAAAGTAGAAGATTAGGTATTAAGCTTATACATTTAATTTCATTAAAACTAATTTAATTAAATTAATTAATTAAATAAATTTAATTAAAATTAATTTTATCCTTATCTTACACACACAATATAGTTAACACTTAGTTATATTTTACACTGAGACCCATTATTTAGTAGTAGTGGGTGACCACACGTCCTTCCGGCTCATGATGGTCCAACTTCGTGGGCTACTTCTGGCGAAGTGTCGATGGTATGCCTGACGTTCTTCGTGGGCACCAGCTCGAAGTTCAGCATGGGGACTTCCTCTTAGATACTTTATATGTAGTTTTATATAAAAAGGCGACAACTTTTGGGACAAAATACTAGTAAGGTGTGGTCTCCCGGGCAAGGAGAGCTGTTCCGTATTGGTCGCACGGCAAAGTGCGTCGAAAAAGGAGCGGGCGACGTGCGTCACTCGTATTTAAGCAATGCCCGCGGGGTGCGATTTGAAGGGTGTTTCGGTATGGTCTGATTCCACGTGTTCGATTCTAATAGGTTGCTTGCTCCCTTCTGTTTTCTAGTCTTTGGTGTACGTTAATTGTAGCATGGATAGCCCCTCGAAGCTTCTGGGATTGTGTGAGGCAGACAGTTTGTCCTCTTTCCTTGTCCCTCTTTGCCATATGTAAAGTACGTGGGGTGATAGCGTGTATCTATGTATGTGTGCATCCTTACAAGCGCCTCTGTCGTTCAAATTTGAGTATGAGGCAAAGACTGCCCAGTAAAACAGCTTTCTATTTAGCAGTATAGGCCAAGTAACCATCAGTCATTCGCAGTGGTGGTATCGACGACTGGCAAACTTTCCATTGGCAGCTTTAGCAAGCGACCCGAAAGCACGACTCCTAGAGGGATAGCTTGCAAGTCGCCCACCTGTTTTGCCGATGAATTGGAATTTATCTCTGACAGTTGCTTTCTTACTGAACCTCGAGGTAACATTTAATATGTGTGGCACCACAGAAATATTCGAATCCTTGTTGTTTCGAGCCGTGGTCTAAGCCTCATACGCAGTTTGCTTGAGAACTTTCGCTTCTTGACAACGTCAGCTACTCGTGGGTTAGAAATAAAACATTCCACAACCGCGAGGATTGGCTAAGTGACTACGGCTGTGCAAATGTCGGGATCCTCTGTGCTGAAGCAGAGCTGACAGTGGAGGAACTGCATAAAATTCACGCAATCTATAATCTAAATCTGCTGATTTATAACGCCACATACGACGCCAACTAGCTAGCGCAAATGAATTGGGTTGTGAGCATGACACATGAGTCTACACAAAACAGTGGTCTCAGGAGCCAGAGGCGCATTTCCTGAGACGGAATGTAACTTCCAATGCCATAGCTGATTATTAAAATGTTTAAACTGTCATACAAGTTAAAATTCATGGTATCACATTAAAATTTAGTTGACTGTAAGCACACAACATTATAAGTAAAGTTTTCACGAAATCCTTACCCCAAGCAGCTTAGGTATCTTAGATGTTATTGCGGTTTTTGTGTATAAATTTAAAATCTTTTGTTTTTTTAGGTCAATAAGGACAGTCATGTATACTCACCAGATAAGAAAAATAGAACAACAATGGAATTGATAATAGAGAACCAATGTATCTGAACACTACTCATGCCCAAATAAATATCCCATCTGGAAGCCCAACTTATATCCGATTCTCCCCATTCTACAGAGTAGGTAAAAAATAACTTTGTTCCTGTATCCTTATTGACTAGCTGTGGTTTGGGACTTAATGGAAATTGACAAGAATCATCCACGAAATTCAGATCATCTTTGTCCACAGAAAATGTTTCAACTTCAAAGCCAACTACTCTGTAGGAATCCCTGGAAACGAAATAACATAATTTGACATTATGGTTGAATCAAATTGTTCGGCTATTGCCATAACCTTTGGTCAAAGCCAGATGTTCTCTCATACTTAGAAATATTGGAATATAGACTGAAAAGTATTCAGAACAATAAAATATCTATAAAATACCTGCACATATAAACATTTTTTCATGAAGTACATATAAACTAATTAACATTTTTGGAGTTCCATAGCCGAGTGTAGAAGAATCAACCTTTATACGTAGTTTTGTCTTTTCCGTCAAACTTTACAGCTTTATAATTCTCTCAACCTTCCATAAATTTTGATATAATTTTATTTGACTGTAGTATTTGTTATGTACAGTGTTTTTTAATTAAATAGTGATAGATTTTTTAAAAAAAAAATTTAAAATCCGTATGTATAACTGAGGAATAAAATATGTTTTTCGTGCAAATTGTCGTTGGATCGGTCTTTAAAATAAATTAAAATATTAACTTGCTGAAATTGAAAATTTTGTGTCCTCCCTAAAATAACAATGTGTTTTAAAAATCTGAAAAATTACACAAACTAAATCAAATCAATTAATATTTATTCAAGTAGGTTTCTGAGAACTCTTGCGAATCATCAATACAATTTATTTAACAATGTTAATTTCTGCCAAGAAGAGCTGGCAAGAAACACAACTATTTAAAGTAATAAAACAATGGTAATTTTTAAAAAAGTTGTGTATACACATGTCAATTATCATTTTTTATTTTAATGTAGCATAGAGGGCCCAACATGTGAAGCATTAAATATATCCTTAATCGTGTGAAGGAACTCAAATTATTAAAGAGTACTCCATATTTAACTAGTACTAACTAGTAAGATTATTACCACTATAAATACATACACTTAATAATATCCATACTATATATTATAAATGCGATAGAGTGTGTTTGTTTGTCCTTCCTTCACATCATAGCGGAGCATCCAAATTGAGCTAAAATTTCGCACAGTTGAAGAAACGGACGGAGGACGTAGGTTACTTTCCATACCGTAAAGTTTCCACAGGAATAACTGTATTTCACCTGGATGAACAATAGCCACAGGTATAGCTTGCCTAATAAAATTCCCTGATGCAGAAATCGTATACCGACAACCGAATCCGGCGCGGGCGGAGCAACTACTACAACAACAACAATAACAACAACAACAACTAGTACATTTAGTAATACATATATAAATAAACATATTACACATGTATATCAAAAACTAATAGAACTAAAAAAACATAGGTTAACCAGTACTACTTACATAATATTTAATAAATATTGTATGAATAACCCACTGCAATCCACCATCAGCCGCCTGGCACCATAGAACATCATACAAACATGCACACATACCTATATGCATACACATATTTACAGATATCGTACATCATAAAGTAACTCTGCTCCCACATAACATTAATTAAATCAACTTAACTTAATTAAACACAACCAACTTTATAGATGCATTCATAGGGTAATCAAACATTAACAATATTGATACCTTTCTACAATTTATGTTATTGTTAAAAAATATGTAATGGAACACATATTACAACTCAATGTGTTGCAGAAGATGCTGATTTTGACAGAAGCTTTAACTAGTGATTAAAACAAAATATTGCTTTTCTTCCTTATTTTAGAAACTTACACAAAAAATTGTCTTTTGCCAATAATTTGGACTAAATTTACACAAAAAAAAAAGTTTTTTTAATTAAGCTTTTTTATGAATTTCTATTACGTAAAATCTTGTTAATTCAAGCAAAATTGGCTGTGGTTAACCATAAAATTCATTATTTTATCAGTAGCATCTACTACTCAACAAACCAGGGTGCAAGAAAAATATAGACCAAAAAACAATGACCTATTTAAACTTACTGACTATGTTTATGGTACTTGAGAAGTAGCTTCAGATGATTATTGATGTAAGCCTTGCCATTTGACATCAAACCAAGTCGATAGCCTTGTTCCACAGTCCTTTCCAAAGCTTCGCCATTAACTCGTGTTGCCACAGGCAAATTATCAACTAATCTAAAAATAAAAAAATATATAATGTTTTGGGGGATTCCACTTGTCCATTCACAAGAGGGTTTTGTTGACTTCCTTTAACCCTTCCTCAAAACCTTGGTTGAGGTGAAGAAAAGGGGACCCTAATAAAAATGTCAGAAATTTTACTAAGCACTTTGAATGATTTTAGGACTTTTTTAAAAAAAAATTTATGACAAATTGTGGTGAACCCACAACCTTCCATTCTGATGATGCAAATCGGTAGAGAACATTGTCACCAACAATGTTTGTATGGAGCACTTTTCTCTCTCTCAATTTTCTTGACAGGTATCGATAGAACACATCACCAGAAGCAACGTATGAACCATTTTTTTCTATGATCATTCTCTCAGTTGCTATAAATCTAAAGAATCTAAATTAAAAATGAAAATTTCAGGGTTCCGTTGCGGCACAGCTAGGGACCCCAGAAAAAGTGTCTACTGCAAACATTGCTTCTAGGGAAGCCTTCTATCAATCACAGTCAAAAAAATAGGTTGTTATAGAGACACCCCCTTTGGTTAACTGTTTCACATTTCTTTGTGATTCCATTCTTTTGTCAAATTGTCTTGAAAATTTATGGTGTCCCCATAACACCCTATTTTAATGACTGTAATAGATAGAAGGTGTTTCTACGAGCAATGTTTATAGGAGACACTTTATCCTGGGGTCCTTAGTTGCGCAACTATGGAACCCTAAAATTTTCAGTCAGATTTCTATTTATAGCAACTGAGGGAATGATCACAGGAAAAAATGTTTTTTCTTTCAGTACCCCCATTTGTACACCCTAACCGTAACCAAATCAAGCGAAAAAACATGAAAATATTCTAAGTCCACTTATATTTCCCTTGCGCCTCCTTTTAATTACTCTGACCAAATTTTGGCTTCTGCAACCCTTTTTTTACAGAGGGAATTAGGTACCCTTAACCCCTCCCCCCTCACTACCACTTATCGGGTAATCTGTACAAATTCTTTACCAAATACATGTAATGTTTTTAAAGTGAGGTTTCTGACTGCTTTGTTTCTGTAACGACTTTGTGCCCAAATTCATACACAGGGCTCTGCACATAGCCACTTACCCACTACTACCACTACGCCTTTGTACCATTCACTTACAATACACACAGTGCAGGATTTCATCAAGAGTGGATCCATGGGGCATGAAGTCAAATTTCGGTCAGAGTAACTGAAAGGGAGTGCAAGGGACACCTTTATTAGTAAAAGCTTAATATCATAAAAGCACTACGGTTGTTCAATACTCACAAATGCACAAAATACTCATGCTCTATACGATTTGCCACCTTCTCAGACTCTTCAGCACTCCAGTTTATGGGATTATTCTTCTGGTGACACAGCAATCTACATTTAATATTTTCTGCCATATGAACATCATAAGGGGTATTAACAATGCGGTCCCCCCTCAAAACTTCACCAAGATTCTCAGATTTGTAAATGAAAGTACCATTTTTAGGTAAACAAAAGGGCAAAGAATAATATTCATATGGCAATTGCGTATGAATACTTGTCATTTTAACAGCCTTAACTTCTATTTTTTGTCCCTTCTTAAACTCGACAGGCGCAACACCAGGAACATAAAACCCATTGCTAAAGAAAATTAAGTTAGTTATTACGAATAAATGTACAATCTGAAACAAGTATTTATTTTTAATAACCTGTAAAATCGAAAACACAATTTAAAATTTGTTATCCAATAGGTACCTGAAACATATTTGTTTAATTTCATGTACTCATACACATAATTAATAACTAAGTTATAGCATTATGAGTCTAATTCATAAATTAATTCTAAAATCAGAGTAAATAAAAAAAATTATAAGTAAACAGGAAACATTTTTTTTCAACTAGGAACAAAAACAATGTTTCCAAAACTTATTTAAAAATCCCAATTCATCAAATCGAATTTTAAGAAATTCACTCGTAAGTCAACGGTGGACTTTGAATATTTGCTTCAGAAAGTTTCTCCAATTATTTCCAAAACAGATACCCAATTAAAACCAGCAATACCAGCCTTAATTCGTTTAGCCATAACATTACGGTTTCTGGCTTCAGGAGACAGCCTGCACTTCTTATTTAAAATTTCACCACAGCTTATATCAGAAACTGTGTACGTAAAGCCCTGGTTCATATTATACTAAGGAATGAAATCAAGGTAAATAAAAACGCATTCAATAGGTTTATATTTTTTATTAATGTAATTACTTGAATCAAACATAGCTTAATATTCATAACATTCTTGAACACTACGATAAAAATCAAGCTTTCTTATATGCTTCGGCAATTGAATTGTACTCGTATTCAGATTGGGAAAAGGTTCAGTTTCAGTAGGGGGAGGGGGCGAAACAATTTCATTAGACAAAATTCTAATCCTAGTTGTGTTTGTATTAGATTGCTCAGGTAGATGTATTACGGGGGGATGTTGCGTGATGTTAGTTGTGTTGTTAGTTATTGCTTCAGATTAAGCCATTTAGGAATCGTGGTTTGGATCATAATACTTCATATAGGTTCAGAATAGGAAGTAAAAGAAGACCCAGGCCTACTAGTATTTTGTTGATGAGATTGCAAGATATTGGAAGAAGGTGAAGGAGACGAAACAAATATTGGTGATGAAAGACGATTCTGTTTAAGACTACGTCGCCGTTGTATGAACATGCCATCAATTTGGTGCATAAAAAATAATCTTTCGTCTTCTGGCAATTGTCTTAGCTTATTTGCTAAAATTTTTCCATAACGATCGCAATCGTCTTCTTTTTCCTGGGGATTATTCCGGCATAATGCTTGGTTCAGGTTAGCGAGACTTTCTTTAATGAAGCTTCCAGCTTGTTGTAGCTCGGGCGGATTCTTACGGCGCCGCTTCGTTGTTGTAGGATTTTCATCACTCGGCGCCACAGGGTCGATGTTTTCCTGGTTGTTTTCTTCGGAATCTTGAACGTTGCTCTCCTAAAAATTAAATATATGTTAACGAAAATATATTTTTGGTTTCAGATTCCAGACACTGCTGAAGAATGGTTGGAAATTTAAAATGGATTAAGCAATAAATTTCCTCGGTGTGTTGGATCTTTAGATAGAAAATATATCGTTATGCAATCACCTTTTCACTCAGGATCAACCTACTACAACTATAAGAAAAGTTTTAGCATTGTACTTATGGCACTAGTAAACAGCAACTACAATTTCGTTTATGTCAATATAGGCGGTCAGGGTAAAATAAGTGACGGTGGAATATTTCAAAACTGTGAACTATGGCGAAGGATTACATCCGATTCCCTATTTCTACCACCTCCGCGTCCACTTCCGGGATCTAATAATCCCGTTTCTTACGTTTTTTTGGGTGATGGTGCCTTTTCACTCAGCACATCGGACATCGGTGATGAAACCTTATCCGGGAAATCATGATTTAGGCACTCCGAAACGTGAATTTAATAGAAAATTATCCATTGCACGAGTGGTGGTAGAAAACACCTTTGGCATATTAGCTTCAAAATTTAGAGTCTTTAGAAAACCATTGATGGTATGGCCTGACAAAGTTAGTCTCATTACGATGACTTGTGTATTACTACACAATTTTTTAAGGAAAAGTGATACATCTCGCCCGATTTACACACCGCCAGGTACGATTGACGTTTATAACGATGATCGAATTCGTATACAGAATGGTTCTTGGAGATCAGAAGGTCAAGATACATATGCTATACGCGATTTGCCTCAGATACCACGTAGACCAAGTTTGACTGCAATTGAAATAAGAGAAGAATTCACTAAATATTTTAATATAGGTATATAGGTTTCCAACCTCCACATATTGACTTTTTCTCCGTAGATCTTACTGGAACTACTAAGAAAAATATAAACGAATTAAAGATACTATATTACTAATAAATAAATAATGTTGCTTGATTTTATGTATCAGTAGTTATTTTTACTGTCAACCCTTCACCGAGAAAAGAATCCAAATATGCATAAGCAAAACTTATGGGTTTGTATATTTCTTCAGCTCCAGCCCCTGAGCGACTTATATCTCGTACCTTCAATCAATCAATATTCTTTATTGCACCACAAGAAGAACAGATACATTAAAAACCGGCCAAGTGCGAGTCTGGCTCGTCCACCGAGGATTCCGTACAAATTTACAAAAAACGGCAAAAAAAACCACGTTTGTTGTATGGGAGCCCCCCTTAAATATTTATTTTATTTTAATTTTATTATTTATTTTTATAGTGCATATACAACTAAATAATCTGTGAATATTTCAAGCGTCTACCTGTTGCCGTTTTTAATATCGAGCAAAAAAATCACGTTTGCTGTATGGGAGCCCCACTAAAATTTTTATTTAATTCTATTTTAGTATTTGTTGTTATAGCGGCAACAGATATACATCATCTGTGAAAATTTTAACTGTCTAGCTATCACGGTTCATGAGATACATAACACACACGGACAGACGGACGGACGGACAGCGAAGTCTTAGTAATACGTTCCCTTTGGGAACCCTACAGAACTCTAAAAAGAATACATTTCGCTACAGACGGCCTTAATGCTAAGAAGAAATTTTTAACGGACAACATTTTGATAGATAGAGAACCTTATATTGGGACAGATAATAGCGGGTGCTTAAAAAATATACTAATAAACAAGATACAAAAAATATTACACTACATTTAAACGTAATATCTATACTAATATTATAAAGAGGAAAGCTTTGTATTTTTGTATGTTTATAACGAATAAAGGGAAAACCTAATAGACAGATTTTAAAAATACTTTCGCTATTCAAATGGTACATTATTTCTAAGTAACATAGGCTATATTTATTACTAGAAAAAATTAGGGATTCCTTCTAAAACTTCAATAATGCAACCCAGGGTGTAAAAAAATTAGCCTTAAAATTTCTTTTAAAAACTTTGTAATACCGACTGATAATAATCGCGATCGAGAGATGCCGTAGAAATCTCATCGCGATAAACCGAATTCTGCGACAGCGACATACATAAACAAATAAACTATGATCATGTATACAAAATTACAAACCTTTATTCGATATAAACGATATCTGGACAGCCAAGAGTCTTATTTCTTTTTTAATTCTTTAATCTCAATATCCAATTGAGTACTAATCCACCTCCAGGCATCATGATTTTTGTTTTTCTTTATGTTGCGGGTTTTTTGCATCATACAGAACACTTTTCGAATGGTAATGCTCTAAAAAGAGCATTTGAGTTTCGTTATTCCAAAGGTTCAAGTTCGACTCCATTATAGAGCGCAGCGACTGCACACGTCCGTACTCGTTTGCAGTCTGGAGTAAATGATAGCCTTGGGTAACTCCGGACATAACTATATCTTTGGATATATATCCGAGGCCGGATGTGTTACAACTCCTTCACTTGTCTGAAATAAATATGTCCTATATCTAGGGAAAGAATGAACTAATCCAAATAAACAGCGGAGCGTGTCGCCCGTGTCGGTGGCGTGGAGCGGCGCGGCCGAATAGCGATGCCGCATATCACTGAAAGTGAGAGAGGGAGAGCTAGCGTTTAAAGCCAAATAGTAACGTTGTCTTGTCTTGCTTTTATTAATCGATGTCAGCGCTTTTTTAATCACGCCTGCTAAACAACAATGCATATACATTGGGATATGAATTTCCGTGCAATACGCTTTAAAGTACTTAAACCGCTTATTAATTAAGTGGACTTTTTTTGTTTTCAATTAAATTGTTTGTTTACGTAAGTTACTGCTTTGTGACGTGTGCGTGAATATCTGTTAGAAAAATATAGTATAAGTGTCAATGAGTACTAGTGTATTTGATGAGTGTTTGTTTATAAATAATTCCTGGTAGGATTTGTTTGTGTATTAGTACTAAACTGTGTAAATATTTATATAAAACTTTCGAGTTAAAATTGCGTATTGTGAATAGAAAAATAGTTAACAAATGTTACAGTCATAGTCTGAAATTGTATCCTAACCTAAGAAATGACTAGTCAAACAAAGCTCGGTTCATACCCATCTCACACAAGTCATCACGAAAAATGTTTTCGTTCCGAAACGATACGAGGGATACACTAATGATTTGTGCACTCGTGATTGATAGGTACGAAATCGATCCGAGGATTCGTTTGACTGTGGTGTGCTAGCAAACTGCATATTTCCGCGGATACATTAAGCGGATATGGATATGCGAAGCGGATATATATCTTTAATCGGAATGATATGTGACATATCCAATCTTTGTTCGGAGTCACTTAGCCCATGGCTAGTAAATGACGGCACGGGGGCGTGAATGTGTACGCGTGAACGCCGCGCGAAGAGGCGCGAACCCCTTTGTCGCGGGACAAAATACCGACTCTGATCGGGGAACAGGCGTGAACCCGCGTGAACCCGGTGAAAACCATCCACATTCACGCCTGTTCTCGGAGTTTCACGACATTAATGTGGAGCCGCCATAAGCTTCTTAGTGACGGCCGTGAAAATAGGCGTTCCTTCTGAGCCGCGTTGCAATTTAATAATAAAACCACAATTTAGCACCAACTACCCGTTCCGTCTAAGCGCATCTGATAATTTCAGCGGCACTATTATAGTTTAAATGGAACGCGTTTCGCGTCATTTTTTTGACAGTTTCGTGTGTGCATATGTTTGTCTACTTTATTTTGTTTTTTTTTTTTGTAGATAATAACAAAAATAAAGAGTTCATAATGCGAAAACAAACTTTTCTTTAAAATAAACAACGTTATAGCAATTTTTCTTCATAAAATCACAATTGACAGCTGTCAAAAAGTAGCGTAAAATACCCACCTCCCAACATGGGTTTTTTGTAGCAAAACGCTAAAAGTCAACAGTAGATTTTGTTATGATTCTGCTAACAAAAGCTTGAAACGCAAACCGCTAAGAATTTCTGCTGAAAAGTAATTAGATGAAACGCCCTAATAGTATAGTTTTTATCCAATAGACTCCACTCACTAGGGTTGGCACGCACTATTTCTATTCCTTTAATGCACGTAAAAATAGCATTAGAATGACATAGACATAGACAGACATTTATTTGGCATTTACAAACACAACACATTTTAATTTACTATACAGACAATAAACAAAACATATAAACATGGACAAACAATTTGTGTACAAGCAACAAAACAAAGAACAAAAGAAAAAAGAAATAATTTAAAACAAAATGTACATACGAACAAAAATTTACGTTACACTAAAACAATAAATTTTGATATTTTTTTTAAGCTATGTGCTGTAATGCGAAAAAGAACATCAACTCAGCGCTGATATTTAGCCCATTATTGAAAAGGGAGCCCATGAAGCGCCTACCGATGTGTTTGTGTATTTGTGATAATAATTACATAAATAATAAATAAATTTGATTTGATGATAATTAAATATAGACAGTATTTTTGTAGGCTTTCTACTGTATTTCTGGAACAACCTGGCCACCTCCGATTCGCGACTTATTCTTCTTTTGGACTACTATGAAATGATTTTTATTTGAAATTTAAAACATTATTGACTTTGCGAATAGGGGGAGGCACGATATTCCAGCACTTTGTAGCCGCGTATCTGAAACTCCTACGAAAAGCCGACTTACGATGTTGTGGTATTTTTTTTAAGACGCTGTTTATCGTCCTCATTTCTCGAGTGTTACTGTTCTCGGCCACTTTAATTTGTCAAAGAAGTAAGGTGGGTTGTTTAGCTTGATAACTTTAAACAATAACGTGGCCATGTGCAACTCTCTGCGGTAAGACATTTTAAGTGTGTATGACGTGTTCAGAAAAGGGGTGACATGACTGCGTAACGGTATTTGAAAAATGTACCTGGCACAGGCATTTTGTACCCTCTGTATATTTCTGTCTCTTTTTGCCAACAATCTGGGACCATATACAGTATCAGCATAGGCTAGCCTAGAGAGTATAAGAGAGTCACACAATTTCAAACGTAAATCCTCGGTAATTAAGTTACGGATGCGGTAAAGTACTTTAAGCCTATAAAAACAATTCCTAACAATCTCTAGTATATGACTTTCAAAACGAAGGCTATCGTCCATTAATACACCAAGATTTCGCGCCTCAGTGACACGGTCTATTTGTCCTCCAAGGATGCTTATAGTGGGATTTTTACTGACTATGTAGTCTATCTGTTTCCTTGATCCCAGCACCATGTACTTTGATTTACTAGGATTGAGAACAATTGTATTTGATTCTGACCACAGTGCAATGTTTTTCAGGTCCTGGTTAATTTAGCAACAGCATTTTCGGTATCACTGGGATCAAATGACAGATACACCTTTATATCATCTGCATATAAGTGATATTTGCAAAATTCAATGTTTTTGCAAATAAAATAGCGTTGACCTGCAGTCCGGTTTAGGGTCGCCTCAAGCCGCTGCTGGTGGTGCGTAAATTCGCACAACCGATACCTCACCTCGGTAGCTCCGTCCGGAAGGTACCAACTTGCACTCACGCACACTAGGTTCGAATCCTCAGAAACACAAAAATATTTTCTATCTAGGAACCACGAAATATGATGCTGTTTCACTCTAGCTCCTCCCACCAGGTGGAGCAATCTCATAAGCACAACACTAGAGTGACAAGAAATTGAATATTTCACTAACAACCAATCACAATTTATTAACTGATAATTTTAAAATATAAAATTTGTAGAACCAAAACACACGACAGAGCGCCACGCAGGCTACCCTTCCAATGACGTGTACTACTACTTTGTTCAACTTATTGTTAAACTATATTATAGTCTTGGCGGACTCGAATTCTATGGCGGAAACACGCGGCTCAGATTCCAGGCCATAAAAAAAAATATGAATAGAAAAAAAATAAACCGATAAATGTGTTTCACTCACAGACCTAGGTTTTTTCGCTACGCTAGTTTCACTGACCTCTTACTACTCATTGGACTGGCTGCTGTCAAACGTTATTTGTGCCTACTTGACTAACGCCATTTTGGCGCAGTAGGCAGATACGAAAGTCCATAGAACTAAAATTAGTGATGTCCGCAAGTCGACATTATGTCTGTGATATATCGATATATTATGTTTTAGAAATAGACAGTCTTTTAACCCAAAAACAACAGAAATTTTTTTTGCCGGTTTTCGAAACATTCAACAGTGTTGCCATTTACCGCTCTTAGTTTTATTACTAAAAAAATTTTGTTGACGTAAATTCTCGATGATACCTTTCAATTTGATTGAACCTTTTGACGTGGTTCAATCTGGACCATATTTTTTGTTTGAACTTCTATATGTGAAGGAAGTATTGTAAACGTGCGGAAAGAAAATCGTGTTTTTTATAAAATCTATTAATTAAAACCCGGCACTATAGAATATTGTAACTTCAATGGATTGTATGTATAAGTACCGCCTGTCGATTGGAATGGGTCTGACCGCAGCACGCTATTTCCTTATCAAAGAAATATGGTCCCAGTTTGACCATGTCAGCCTCCTAGCTAGAGAAATGGTTCGAACTGCTTTATGATTTAAAGTAGCGTAGTCCTAAATTCACAGAAATGTTTAAAGATTCAATAATTTCAGCAGTAGACTTGACTTATGTAGATTTAAAACTCTCATATCTCATATAGAAACAGTCTATTCAGAATTTAATACAATTTAAGAGCAAATTGAAATATTGGTGGACTATCAAGAACTTTAATACGTCAAATGCGAATTCTTTGACAGCCAATATTTTCAAAAGGTGTCCTTTGCTAAATGCCTGTTAAAGGACAGTGAACGTAATTTAAAGAGGAAGGGTTCTTTGTTGCCGAAGAGCATAGCTTTGCAGCTGAGTTTGGTAAGCCACGCACCTCCAGGACGCCTGTAGAGACAGTCAGATGTTCATTTCCAGCGTGTAAGTCTAGATCGCAATCGTCGATTTACAACTTAAATGACCACGAGAAGGGCCATTCCATGAATGACAAGTTATGTAAACCCAATATAATACAGCAGAATCCTATAACAAAAGATTTTGAAACTCATAGTTGTGCCTTGAATCCAGTGATACAGTAACAGATAATGTTTCTTCGATTTAGTGGCCGCTATGATAAGTGACTTAAATTCCGCGATACGTTTGTCTCGCTAGTTCATGATACGGGTTATCATATATATAAGAAAAACATATTTGTATAAGAAAAACTATATCGTAATCTGTTTATCGATACATTTTGAAGCTACAATGCCACAGGCAGATATAAAGAAAAACATACAGACAAAGGCTTCAAATATATCACAACTATGAAATCTTTCTGTACTATTTGGTCTAGGATTATAGACTGAAAGATAATAATAGTGAATCCCTAAACAATCTTAACCCTTTTGCCATTTTTCTGAACGAAATTTAGAACCATTATCAGTAACAACACATTCAGGTTTTAAAGCCTCCATTTTACTTAACACAATAGAAGCTGTTAGCCTTTTTAATGAATATAGTTTGACAAACTTCGTAAAAGTATCTTGTATTACAAAAATATATTGACAACTTGACCTGGCCTTTGGTAAAGGTCCGTAAATATCAGCCATTACCCTTGGACCAATCCTTTCACTCAATACAGGTTTACATGACCCTACTGTTTTACAGTTATTTATTTTATCTAATTGACATTCATGACAGCTTTTGAACAATTCTTTTATATCTTCAAAAATTGAGGATAAACATAATTTACCCCCCTTTAAGATACTATTTGGGCATAATTTTGTATTACAACATTTTAAGTTTTCAGCTCAAATTTTCACGCATTCTTGTAAATTATTATTTTCAGAAGTTTCAGAAAAACCTATACCATACTTATTTGTTTGGCCATGTACAAAAATAGGTTCCCTAATATTATTAATACCTTTGCCTATACAATCCCGAGGCAACCAACCATAACTAACATAAAGTTTAATGAAAAATTATTATTGCAGACTCGTTCATCTTCCGCTAAACTCCGAGCCTCAAGACTAGCGGCATCTAGTTTTCCGCTGTCTTGTTGTTCTCTTCAGTAGTAGGTTTTTCAGGCGCCTTCCATCCTTCTTTGTAACTCTTTTTCAACTGCTCAAAATGCTTGCACCTCGCTGAAAATGATTTTCGTGTCCACGGTCCACGTTTGTAATTTTCTATGATGTTCTTTACTGCTGTCGATCTGATATTTTTATTTTCAGGTCTTGATTTCATGTCTTCAACTGTTCCTTCCATGCTCTTCAGAAACCGCAAAGCCATCATTGGCCCATTTTCATTTTTTGTTAACCACAATCTTCTTATATCTTGTGGAAAATGCTCCATAATTTCCTCCACTATAATATTTTCAGATAAATAACAAGTCAACCTTTTTGCATTCGCGAATAAATCAGCAAAATATTTAGACATCGTTTTATTTAGGCTGTTCCATTTTCCACAACGTATTCTTCTTTTGACTTTATTTTGCGCTTCTCTGCCCCAATATTGTTCCAAATAGTCTATCCTGAAATATTCAAAAGTTTTCCATATGTTTTCATATATTTTCGACCAATTTTTCGCATCACCAGTCAAACATTCCAAAGCAACATGTAAATCATCATTTGACATACTTATAAGTCTGATTCATTTTTGCAAATCCTTGGACCATCAAAATCTCCTTTCTTGAGCTTTCAGGAACTACATTTTCACTAGTTTCCACATTACTCCCACTTGGTGTACGCCCCATAGAAACACTTTCCAAATTGCTCAACCTATTTGACATAGGTATTAAGTCAAAATACAACATCTCTTTGAACTTTTCGATAATACCAATTTCTTTAGGTGAAGAAATATCTGTAGCACTTGTTTGGACAATAGGAGTTTTCTTATCTCGCTGTGATTTCCTCATTTTTGTAGATTTAATTATTTGGACTGATTTTAACACTCACTAAAATCTTTTTTTTAATTATATTAAATTCACTCAAATTATAAAAGAAAAGAATTTTAAACTTTTGTTCTTAAATCTTATTTTATTCACTATTTACTTTTAATAAAAAACATTTAAAAATGTCTTATTATTTATTTAATATTAAATTTTGTCCCTTTATTTATAAATAAAATCAAAATTAAAAATTTAAAAATTACAAGAAACATGATTTAAATTTGGTTCATTTTCTTTTTAAAATTAAATTTCTGCAATTTTTTTAAAGCTGAAAAGAAATAAAACAAAATTTATAAAAATTCCTAAATAAAAAAAAAAAATTCAATTATATTAAAATTTTCGCCGTAAACATATCTTTTTATAGCACTTTCCGGTCTCGATCCTGTTATACCTAAATATGCCACACAAAATATAGTTCATATCTAAGAATCAATCTTAGATCCTATTTAAAATGTGTATCTTCTAGCTTCTTCTCGTTAAATGCATCTAGAATGAAACATTAAAATATAAACCTACATGAACCTATAATATTTCAATATTATTATGAAATTATTATTAATATCTAAAAATCGAACTTAGATTCTAATTAAAATATGTATCTTCTAGGTTCTTCTCGTTAGCTACACCTAAAATTAACCTGTAAAGTCACACTTAAATATATGCCTACATTTTATTTAGATTAAAATTATTTTAATATTTATTATATAACACAAACTACGCGAGTAATTTAACTTAAGATTTTCATTTATTTTTTTTGTTAAATACTACATAAAATTATTTTAGTTAAATTTAAAAGAGTAAATAAAATGTTTTGTTTGTTTTTTAATACCTATTATTTAATTTAAACATGTATTATTTGTTTTTAGTTTTTACTACAGTTTTTACAAATCTTATTTTATAGTTTTATAATTTACGCTAGGAATTTGATTACTACTTTAGATAGTTTGACTAAATGATTCATCTGTTAATCACAAATTTCTAATAAGAAGCTTAAGGAATCAAATTTATTTGTTTAACTAAACACATGTTTGTTTGATAACGATGTGTGCATTCCTAATAATAAATTAAATTAAAAATATATATATTCGCCAGCAACATAACACATGCATATGATCAAGTAAAATTTAACCTAATAAGTTTCGCTTAGCATATTTCGCATTCATTCAAGTTACGCATTTGTGTTTTTTTTTATTACAATAATATTTAAAAACAACGTTATCAAAGGCACACGTATGTCTTTTAAAAACCATACAAAAAAAAGTACTCATTATAATACGAGACACTCCGACTACGATGTAACAGATGTTAGCTTACTGCCTCTTTTTTGTTTATAAGTCAAGTATACCGTCGTGAGCTCCGTTAAATCAATTAACTTTCAATTTTTTTGCTCGCGTTTGTTGTTATTTTAGATAAAATCTGGCTCGTGTTTGTTTAACTATTTAGGTAAAATCTATTTCAGGTAAGATTTAGGTATTATGTTATAGTGATCGTCAAATTTTTATGGACCCATTTTTCGTATTTTTTGTGTATTTTTTTCTAATTATTCAAGTTCTTTTTATTAGGATATTAAATCCATATTTGAGTTTAATATTTATTGACTTCAATTCTGGTCACGCGGCATCAAATGTGTAACTCTTTTCTAATGTTTATATTTATTTTGTCCGCGCCGCCTTCAACTAAACGTGGTAAATAGTTTATATTCCTTTCTCTTTTAAGATATAAGGTAAGAATATTATGGTTTTTACAAATATGAAGTTTCTATGAGAAAAACCACCAGTATAACTTGAGATCTAGGCTTTTTATATGCATTTCTTGGCTTAAGTGTCCTATGACTGTGTGAAACTTACAATTTTAAGTCAAGTTAACTTCTTATGCTATTTTATAATATTTTGGTTAAATACTTACATTTGTTTTATACTGATTGCATAACATTTACACTCGTTATTATGAAATACGGGTCTTTATTCAATGTAGTAAAAATGATTTACTACAGCGCCAACAATATTTTATTTATAAAAGCACTGAATAATTTTTGAATTTAATTTCTTAAAGCCAATGTTAAGGAGTGAGGAGAAGATGATACATATTGTGCCGAAAAAACTCAATGTAGTTTAATCTTTGTAAGTCCATCAACAATATTATTTTCAGTTGCTTAGATGCAACTATATTGATATACTAAGACCTAGGTTACTTAGGTAAATATTTACTTCACTGCATCAAGTTATTTTTGGGAAAAAAAAATTTAATAGAATAGCACCCCTTTATACACAAATGAAATAAAAAAGTCGTATTCTGTGTATATATAATTTTAGCTTGCAATTTTGCTCACATTTGGCAATCGTGTCACACTGACAGCAGGATTAGTAAATTGATTTATCAGCAAAACAGTAAGAGACAGCATCCAATGCAGTGCATGGAAAGCAAATGCAATCGTAATAGCTAAAAAACCATGCCATAGTATCTCTCTTTAATCTGTGGCGATGTGTGTTCAAAGAGGATATAATCACTACGCAGTGTTGCAAAAGTTCCCGATTTTTCGGGAGATCTACTAATTTTGGCTATTGTCTCCCGTAACCCGATTTAGCTTCCCTTTCTCCCGATTTACAGTATATCAGTATATTTACAAAACTGACGCGGGAGATAATATTCAATATACAGCAAAACGAAATAAAACCTAGGGCCTTAGACAAGTTACATTTGAAAAATCGTGGTACACTCATTCCTCATGTATCGAGAACGCTATTTCGTGGGCTTCGTCTGGAAAACTCTACATTATCTGTGCCAATCGTCGTTTGTTATTTTGTTTTTTCATTTATACTATGTAATTTCATTACTTGTATTATTTTTCATCATATTTTATTATTACTTTTATTTTCATTCAACTTACTCATGGTGGGTTTTAAAATTAAGAATATAGGTATTTATTGTATTAAATATTGAAATGTTTTTATGTTTTAAGTCTAGTTTATCCTAAATAGGTATATTGTTGAGAAAATATTAGGTACTTACGTAAAAACATTCTAGCTTTCTAGTAACCAAAATCTAGCTATACATTTACTATGAATATGTTGAATTAGAAATTAGACTAATACTTTGAACACAGATTTTAAATAATACAATCATATTTATTTCCAACATGTTGCTTATGATGTTGTGAAAATATGACAATAATTAAAGATTCAATATAGCTAATAAGCATCTTTATTAAGGTAGGTATATTTCTTCATATCGGAGACAAATAGATACCTATAAAACAAATATTGAATACAAACATCACATTTAAATATCTGATTAACAAAATGCCGATACTCTTTGAAAATATAATAAATATCCATAATAGATTTCAAGCCACATAGAGGCTTGGCGATGGTATCCATAGCATAGAAAAGCCACAAGTCTATGATTTTTTTTTGATCGATAGCATGTGACGTTATAAACTTTATGTTCGTACATTTTGTTCGATTCCATTCTTTTTTCCGTGACGTTAAATTTAAGAAGTCTTAGCCCCCTGGTAATAAAAAAATCCATGCACGGGAACGTCTCGAAATTTCTTGCACGATCTTTCAACCTTGCAGCATGCTAAAGCAGATTGCTCTGAAATACCTTAGAGTTCATTCAATATTGTTTAGTAAGTGTACTAAGGGAAGTTCTGTAGAATAGTTATGGCCACAGAACACATATAGTTATGGCGATCCTTTCCGAAAAAATTCATTACTATTAAATCGATTTGAATTGAAATATAATAAAAAGATTCTCAAAAAGTACACTATTTTGATTGATACTAAAATGATTTTAAATTAACACGTAAGAGGTGGTATAAAAATAAAAAGTAATAGATAAGTAGTAAATCTCCCGATTTTACCAGTTTTTTATCTGGCAAATTTCCCTATTTTTAATTTTTCACTTTCACAACACTGTCAACATGGACATGGATATATACTCTTAACGTAGTGATTATTTACTCTATAACATATACCCTCTATGACATATACTATTATCTGTGCTTTACATGTGTTTACAGTTTGTTTGTGAATATTGAATCATTTCTGTTACTTGTCAGTCATTTTTATATTTTATATCCAAAGACATAAAAAAGTTTCTCACAATCGAACAACATATATTAACGTCCAACATTTTACACATCAAATTGTATTCATTATGGTTCAGGTATGTTATGGAAATGCAATATTTATTTTGAACAGGTTAGTAAAACCGTATTGGGAACATTCTTAAGTTTGCCAGACTGGATTTCTAGAGAAAAGTACATGGTAGTAGGTCTTACCTCTCGAGACCCATGGAAGCACTTGCATACATTTTACTCCCTATGTCACGGGTTTGGTGTACTTGAGACTTCTCATTAAGTCCCAGATATAACTCGCGGCCCTCTTTGCATATGGCTGAAGCCTACTCCAAGTTTAAGAATAGTTTATGTATAAAAGTCCTTTGGAAATTAAAGGCCTAAAATACATCCACTGTTTGGCTTACATAGATTTATTTTGTATTTGCACAAAGGAGACAGTATAAATTTGAAATTCAGTCCAAGTAACTAAAAGAGTGTGAAGAGAAAAAAGTATTTTCTCAGCGCCCCTTAAATACACCACAACCCCAAAATTTCCTCTAGGCATTCAGTACAATGATTCAAACTATGCTTCCCACTGATTAAGATATTAATGTATTAGGCCCAAAAATTACTTTACTTGATTCAGAACTATTAATAGTGTTGATGAAAGATTAAGGCACCATCATATCCTTTTTTTTTCTACTATTAATTTCAATGTAACCAGGGCTGGACAATATTTGAATTACTTTAATTGAAATACATATTTTAAATACAAATATGAATTTTGTATTTCAATTACTCTAGAAAAATGTTATTTGTAATTGGTATTTTAAATTTTTAAATTTGTATATTGTAGTTAGTATTTCAAATACTTATAATTTGAAAATCCATTTCAAAATAACTTTAGCGATTATATAAAAAATAAGACAACTTATTTATCTTAAAATAGTATGTGTCTGTCATTCCTAACTTCCTGCTACCTATCTGGGTCCTAATTTCTTTTGTAATGTTGTCACCTTGAAGAATTGGGATTGAATAACAAATAAAATTTTGTTTTGTGTAGATAGAAATTAAAAGATAAATTAAACCCATAATGGCATCTGATTTATAGTTTTACAATTAAAAAAGATGTTTTTACAGAAAAAAGGGGTCAGAGTAACTAAAAGTCAGTCAGCAAGTCAGCGCCCCCTTTTGTACACCCCAACCAAAAAACATGTTTCAAAACTAATTCATGCATAACAAGCACCTCCTTAAAAAAAATCTATTTTAGGGGCTATAGGTTTATAGTGGATATTTGTTGGGCAGCTAGATTAACACATTCTCTTAGTTCTCCCTACGTTGTAATTGGTTTCTCATGAACTCATCTTTTAGGCTAAATTACGAATATAGATACATCTAGGGCTGTGCCGACCCCCCACACCACCTGTGTGCAAAACCTATGAAGCACCCCTTTTTTTCACAAATCTTCATGTTTCAACTTTTGCATTTTAAATTTGAATTTGATATACTGCTAATATACTTTTTTCTGCAAATAAATACATATTCCATATACATAAATAAACAGAATTTTTTTTTTCAAAGGACCTTTTGGGAATCGATCCCGTAAATTCCGGCAGCGATTACTTGTATAAAATAAAACAGTCACGTGATCTATCTGCCACATCAAAATCGGTGCAGGTGTTTCAAAAATTAAGAAAAAAACGGACAGAAATTAAAAAGATTTTTTTTTTTTATTTTACATTACAGACTTAAGTTATATTTATTTGTACAGAAAATTACATAAAAAGCACATACCACTACATATAGCATTCTTTGAATCAGATTTTAAAACATCTTCATCGATAAAATTACTGATTTCTTTCTCTATTTTATTTGTAATTTTAACACATTCTTCTTCTTGTTTTCTTTTCATTATTAAATTCTGGTAACCAGATAATTTCTTTTTTTGTATCTTGATTACTATCACTCATCGTGAAAACACGTTAAAACAATCAGTAACACACAAACTATATATTGTTTTTAGTGCTAGAACTTATTCTTATTATAAGAAATTAGTGAACCGCGCACACTGAAAAGCGCACCTTGCACACACTATCTATGTGTGCAAAAAAATTAAACCACAAAGTGAATATTATCTTGGAAGACTCGTACAATAAGCCGCAATGTATGTTTTGTTATTGACAAGGCATATGTTGTGCCTAGTGTACCTACTTACTAATCGATACTCCACTACAATGAATATGTTGTTGTGTAAGTGTAACAAAAATAATTTCGATGGCGGCGCCTCTTCGCACACTTCGCACACAGGGGCGGCGCGGCCCTGGATACATCTGTGGGCTAAATCAACAAGAATATTTCCCTGGAAATACGACAGATAACGCTAGAATCGAAAACCGTGCAAATCTTGGTTGCCCAGATATTTAGCTATAATAATAATTATGAAAATTTCATTATTCTACTTACTACCTAAAAGGTCGGACAGATAGACAATGTAGGCTTAGTAATAGTAATAGGGTCCCGTTTGCACCCTTTGTGTAGGGAACCCAAAAAAAAAATATAGTGACACAACAAACTATTTTTAAAATTATTTTAAATTATTTTGTATTTCAATTAAAATGGTTAAAATACTGTATTTTGTATTTCATTTCAAGTTTGGCATATGAAACTAAAAATTAAAATGTAAAACAATAAGATAATAATAAGAATGCGCTGTTTGCCAAGGAGGGCTCACTTCTCCAGATCTCTTTAATGTTTACATCAATGGTTTGGTTGAGGAGCACCGGTGTAGGTTGTCATATAGGGGGTGTTTGTGTTAACAGCAGATGATATGGTGCTGCTCGCCCCATTGATTAAAAGTCTAAGAAATCTGCTATTAGTATGTGAGCATTACGCGAATACGCGTGGACTAAAACATAATGCTAAGAAGACAGAACTGATTTTTAGGTCGGGTAGGGGTCCGGAGAATATGCTCAAAGTGAAGTTATATGGAGTAGTGGTACGAACAGTGGATTGTGTCAGATATTTGGGGCATATACTAATAAATGATCCTAGGGATGACCTAGACATTGAGCGGGAAATACGGGCCCTCTTGGTTCAGTGCAACATGATTGCGCGTAGATTTGGTAGGTGTAGTGATGAGGTTAATTTGACATTTTTAATGCCTACAGCTTGTGTTTCTACACTTGTCAGCTTTTTCGCGTAAATCGTATAGCACTATGATTCAACTACGTGTTTCGCATTCTCATGTGTCGGCCGCGTTACTATAGCGCATCAAGCATGTTTGCCAAGGCGGGAGTGCCAGACTTTTTGCTGTCATGAGGACTCGTGTGGAGTCTCTTTGTGAGAGGCTCCGCTGTTCTAATAATAACCTACTGCGAATGGTTAGTACAGATCTGGAAAGCCCCATATATAAATACTGGATTTCTGTGCATTGGGATGAGAACCAAGAGTTATCTAATGTTTGATCTCATTTTTTTTTCATTTATTTTCCAACGAATTAACAATATAATAAAATTAAAAAATAATTCTAATCCTTCCTACTGTCAATCAATTTTATTGAGGATTATATGTAGGGACTTCAGTCGCCGCTGTCATATTTAATCAAAACTTAGGGCATTTTCCCATGTAATGCAATATATTTTATTTATTGTACTGTGTTAAATACCCTATTTTGTTTGATGAAATGAGACATAAGTGTATTTTTACAATTATAAATGTATACTACCATATGTTGTTTACATGACAATAATACTGTAGTTATGGCATAGTACAAGTTACAAACCAGAAGTTACATCAACATATAATTATTACATTCTGCCTCTTATTAATAATGTAAATTTTGAGATTTTAAGTAGATATGTGTGATTGTTTCAGGCGACTGACGAAATGGAACAAGCCAATCTGCCTCAAGCCATAAATTTATTTAAAGAAATGAATTCAAATGTGCAACAAGTTTCGCAGCTAGTAGACAACATGTTGGATCGTGTTAAAAATGGTGAAATGTCTACAGATAAAGGACTTAGTTTTTTGGAAATGAAATATCAAATGCTTCTGAGCTATTTAATTAATTTAACTTATATTGTCTTAAGAAAATGCTCTGGTGTGAAAATAGAATCAGACCCAACTATTGACAGGCTTATTGAAATACGTACTGTTCTCGAAAAAATAAGACCAATAGATTCTAAACTTAAGTATCAAATTGACAAGCTTGTTAAAACAGCTGTTGTGGGACCATCAACAGAAGAAGATCCACAGTCATATCGAGCTAATCCATCAAACCTAATTAGTAAAATCGAAGACTCTGCAGAAGATTCTAATGACGACTCTGAAGCAACACATGGCAAGGCTGAAAAGCCAAACAAGTCTAATATCTATGTACCTCCAAAACTAGCTGCTGTACATTTTGATGAAAAAACTTCCAGATTTGAAAATGATTCCAAAAATAATGAGAAAACTAAAAAGAAATTCCTTAATTCAAATGTTATGCGTGAACTACGTGAAGAGTATTCTGAAGCTCCATTAGAAATCAGTTCAGGTAATCATGTAAAACATTCTGTGTCGAAACATGAACAGGAAAAGACTGAATATGAAGAGAATTATCTGACGAGATTACCTGTTACTAAAGCAGAAAAGAATCGCAGAAAAAAGTTGACTACAGTTGGTATGTTAGCAGATGAAATCACAGGAAGTAGTGGACATACTAGCAAAATAACTCGAAAGCACAAACTTAAATCAAAGAAAGGGAAAGGATTTAAAAAACGGCGTATTCACTAAAACACCTTGCTCTTTAGAATTTGCTAACAAGGTTAAAATTTGATATTAACTGCACATCCTTGATTGATTTTCAAGTTGTGAATATAGATTCTAAATAATCAATAATTAGTTATTAATCGACCTTTTTTTTCCCTTTTTTTTTATTGTAATTGGTTATGATTTTTTTAATATTTTTAAGAATCTTTTTGCATATATGTTTTAAATTTTACTCATGTGAGCCATTATTATGTTTTATTTTCGTAAAACTTGATTCAAATTGCTAATTCCAAAATAAAACAACTAATGTAGTTTTGGAAATTATTTAATAAAGTTAACAAAACAATTATCTAGCTGTATCAAGTAGACCACATGAGTTCGTTGATCTTCGTTTTTTATTTACCTATGTAATATTAATAAGTTAATTGGTAATCTTTATTACATATTGTATGTATATGTTAAAATTTTGTTTTCTTACATTATTTTGTTTGTGATGTTTGGTCTTGTTACTTTTCTTAATTTGTGTTTGTTTCCAAATTCGTAATAAAAAATACTATAAAGTAATAAGTTTTATTTGTTGTGTAATGGTTTTCCCGGACTAGGGAAGTCCTGGAGGCAGCTGGCAGGATTAAAAGATTGGTATCGAAACAATCGCATTTGACGGATGTGCCCGATGGGAGTATGTGTGTCGAGGCACTGGTAGTCACCGCGAGGAGGAGCAGTGCCGTGGTTGTGCGTCAAGTCTGAGCGAATTACACGGTTTAACAGCCAAGGGGGAGACGCCATCGTCAACTGTAACAATATAAACTTATTGTGGTATGCATCATTCAGATTAAGATAAGATTAAGATTCCTTAGATTAAGTTATTTGTTTGGCATACAATAAAGAATATTTAATATTATTATTATTATATTTATACAATTGTATTGTGGTATTTTTTTCCAGATTATTAGAACACGGTTTAAAAGGTAAAGGGGTACGGCACACATTTTATAACTTTGGAAGCCAATAACTCGCACAATATACAGAAAAAGCTACTAAAGAAAATTATCTTTCGTTGGACAGGTCCACCCTACATCTTTCTTAGTCCAATGTAAGTACAGCTACCCTTAAAAAACGTTTTCAAGTAGAATATGTCCTTTCCCGGAAATCAAACTATCTCCAAGACAAATTTCAACTTAATCGGTACAGCAGTATAAGCGTGAAGGGGTAACAGACAGACAGACAGAGTTACTTTCGCATTTATAATATTAGTATGGATACGCAATAAACAAACAATGTATTTTATAAAAAAATATGTAGTTACCTACCGGTTTGGGAACACCTGGAAAAGGATCTCTGTATTCATCTTGCTGTGTCGTCATATAGTCCATAACTCCAAACTCAGGGTGAAGTTGAGCTAGATCTGCATTCTTCATAAGCTTATTTCTTCCTGGCGTGCTGTTGAATATGCAGGATTTTAATATAGGTCAGCTACGATTTATGATGGTTTAAGTAATGCTTTGCCTCGGTGAAATCGTGCTGATAGGGTTTCGCACCAGAACGTAATAAAACACAATACTAACGTAATAATAAGTCAATATTATTGCTCTAATCAATCACATATTAAGCGACTAAAGTGAATTTGAAGCGTATACCTACTGACGGCTAGAAACTATATATACATATATAATTTACTTACTTTTGCCTGCGGTTTTACCCGCTCTAAATTCGGTTATCGGTGTAGGATTTTAACGGCAACTCCTTAATTATAGAATAAAAAACCGACTCACTTTTGACATTTTCAAGTAGCCTATGCTTTTCTCCGGCACTCAAACTATCTCCATGCCAAATTTTATCCTAATCCGTACAGCGGTTTAAGCATAAAGAGGTGATAGACAGACAGAGTTGCTTTCGCATTTATAATACAGCGGACCCGGTAGACGTTTTCCTGCCCTGAAAAACAGCGCCACATTAAATAAATGATATTTTAAATTCAACATTTACATTTTTAAAATTTTGCGATTTCATAATTCATTACTTCTAACGAATCTACGGCTGAGTCATCATTTTTGGATATCTTGCTGTTTACTATGGTCTCTGTCTTAATTTTAAATTTTTTCATTTTCTTTCAAATTTTCTATAGTTTCCACCATAGATGACGGGAAGCCTTTCTTTAAATCCTTTCGATGCGTTTTTTACGTTTTATGTAATGAGTTTAACAATTTTTACAATGATTGAAGATGTGGAATATGATAATAATGGAATCGCATTCAAAGCAGCGAATGTTGAAATCATTGTCGTACTTTTAATATCTGCCGTTTAGGAGAAGCCACCTACCGGGTCTATTTGTAATTTTAAACCACCCAGAAACCCATTGAAATGTTCAGACAAAATTTCACCCAAATAGATTTAGCCGTTAAGAAGAATTATACGTATAAAAAAACTGACGCATGCTTGACGGTTTCATGAAGCCTATGTCCTTTCCCGGGACTCAGACTATCTCCATGCCAAATGTCTTCTTAATCCGCACAGTGGTTTAAGCGTGAAGAGGTAACAGACAGACAGAGTTACTTTCGCATTTAAAATAGTATGGATATGAAAGTGTGGATTATCTACAATAAGTAGGTATAGTATGTATATGTACCTAAGTTTTGAAAGTGTGGCAATGCATGGTTGTATATATAGATCCACCAACTTATGGCAGCGCGGCTACTCGGACCGTGAGTGAAGAGTCATCTACGAGTCGATCAGTAGCTGGCATACGAGTAACTACAACATTTTTCGTTCGTACTCGCCATTCGACCGCCCCCTTCACGCCACCACACCGCACCTAAAAACTGCTTTCTAAAGTTTTGTTTATTTTCACTTTCTTGTTTATTATATTTATGAAACATAATTATTTCTAGGTGCAATGTACAACGTAACGCAAAAAGTAGCTATTTACGGATGGTAAATCCCTCCTTTCCCACCATAATTTACACTGTAAACACACGAATTGCTGCTAAACTATGGTCTCTAGACATAGCTAGTTATGGTACATTATTTTTTCAAATAAGATCAACAGCCATGCAGTGTTCACGTTTTTACAGCGATATAATCTATAATAGTCGATATATGGGCGCAGTAGGTAGGTCGATAAATACAAAGCTTACTCAGTGCAGGGATACGAGGTAAAATTGACGAGAGATTTGAAAGAATACACAGGGTTTGTTTTCTCAAAAACTTCTGCCAGCATGTTTCGCGTCTCAGTCGTGCGCACTCCCTGGTCCGCCGTGCCCAATCGACAATAGGAACTTAGGTGATTGCTCAAATGATCACGATATATGTAGTTGTCTTTCTTTTCTGCATTGATTGTGTAGTCCCAGTGTTCTACTTTCACTTTAGGTCCGTAGATATTTTTAGAAAATAGAATTTGTCGCGGCTTTTTGACCATTACGTTTTTTGTTCTCATTTTGAATTTAAATTGGAATATTTTAAATATGTAAACGTTGTGTACAATACGTTATAAATGTAAGGTTATTTGTAATGTTATCAAAAAGTTTTGCTTTGACGTTTATATACAGCCGGAATTTCAAGATATGTCAAACAGTAAAGAGTTCGTTTAACATATAAGTTTGAAGTTTTACCATGAATGAAATGAATATTTAAGGGCATGATTATTTAGCTGTTACGATTGTATTTGCTTTCGTGCTGTCTTTTACCGTTTTATTCAAAAATCTATTTGCTATCCTACTGTCAGTTGCCAAATTTGCTAAATTTACGAGAAATTGCAAGCTAAAAAAACAGGCCCTCAGGGTGTGGTGTTACATGTTATAAAGGTAGGTACCACATCCATATATAAGCTCCTTGAAGGTACCTAATGTTAAAAACAAATGATTTTATAACCAGCAATCATTATAATTAAAAAAAAGCTAAATAGCCCGACTTCGATTCTATATGGTGTAAAACACTGGCCGCCATATATTTGTTTTTATACTACCTATCCCAAGAAGCTTATATATGAATGTCACTGGAGAGTGCACTACGAACAAATAGTTAAAGTCAATTTTGTTTGAGCTTTTTGACCTTTCTGAGTGGGTTGTGGGTTACCAACATTCCGGATAATTTCGCTAATTAATAACTACGCTACTCAACCAGTCATCACGCACATAATAAACATATGTATTTTGAAATCAAGTTGATTACAACCCTGATAAACTAAAATTAGAAATAATTAGACACATTTATACAAATGGCAGTCTCAGCGACATAAATAACTACAGGCCAATAACCATATTGTCATGTATTGATAAAATAATTAAGAGATATTTTGGTAACGAAATAAATATCTAAATTATTAATGAAAAACAGTACGGTTTTCAGAAAAACCGGAGTTCCTCTCAACTTTTAAATGTGTTTAGTTATGATATATCTATACTAATATTATAAAGAGGAAAGATTTGATTGTTTGTTTGTTTGTATTGAATAGGCTCCGAAACTACTGGACCGATTTGAAAAATTCTTTTACCATTAGAAGCCGACATTATCCCTGATGAACTATGTTCTTCTACTTTTTACCGCGGGAAAATGCTTCGTTCCTACGGTAAAACGGGTAAAAGGACAACGGGTAGTAAGAATTATCCTGCCGTACATTCCTAATTACTTAATTACGTAATTACTTCCTTTTTCACATAACTTCTAAACGGTTGAACCGATTGGGTTGAAATTTTATATGGGTATTTCGATAGTTTTCTGGATGATTTAAAAATACAATTTGACCCGGTAGGTGGCGCAGCTGTTGGTTCAACTATTAAACGGCTTGACCGATTGGGTTGAAATTTTGTATGTGTAATTCCATGGTTTCACAGACACGAATGTATTTTTTTTGTATAATTGAGGAGTTGCCGTTAGAACCTACGCCGATAACGAAATTTAGGGCGGGCGAAGCCGCTGGCAGAAGCTAGTATGTTATATTTTACCAAGCCAGCCATTGCGAGCCATGATCATCTATGTCTTATTTATATACCAAATTCAATGTACGTAATTGTAAACATTTAGAATTAGCAAATGAGCATTTATACTAAGAATTATAAATCGCTAATAAATTCAATTGGAAACTACATATTGTTATGTATCAATTTAGATCTGTATTTATCAAAATATCTATTCTAAAGTGCAAATTACCATATTGCATAAATAGGTAGAACCCATACATTTTGCTAGCCGACACTGTAATAAGCTATTGTATTGGTAGGTACATACGGACGTACACATACCTTACATATCTTGGAAAGACTTATAATTTACAAAGGCTGTAGTACCTAAAGATATATGTCGATGATAAAGGCCTATTTAAACACTGCAAAGTAATGTAATAAAAATAAATATATACTAACAGACGAATCCACTAAAATATAGAACTGGAAAGAACAAGGCATGATCACTTACGAAAACTACTTTAAGGTAGCTTACCTTTCAACTTATGTTTTACCAAAAAATAACAATACTCAACATATTTTGCAAAAATTTAAAATTTGTTAACTTATAAGTTATAAGGTATTCCTCAGAACACATCCCATTGAACAAGTGGTAGAACACACATAGGGAGGTAAAGTCCCTTCTGAGACTTCAGGGCTCGATACGGCAAGTGAGTTTGGGATCGCCGACAATTCTCACAGCCCGTCGTTGAACCGAGTCAAAAGGGCCAAGCTGGTATCCGGGTGCACCCGCCCAGAGATGGCAGCAGTACTCCATCTGGGGCCGACAACTTGCGACATGTGGAGCAGCAAACTTGGCCCCGACGTGAAGTACTGCTTCGCTCTGTTAAGTACACCAAGTTTTTTAGACGCCAGCTTCACCTTGTCATGCAAATGACCCGGAACTGAACATCGCTGGAGATGTCAACGCCAAGGATCCCAATGCTCTTGGAGATGGAGAGGGAAGTGTTCTGGAATTGAGGGCCTACAGTAAATGTTGTTTTCGTAACGGTGAACGCGCAGACTTGTGTCTTTGCAGGGTTGAATCGGACCATGTTTACCCGTCCCCAGTCAGAGACCTAGGACAGTGTGGACAATTGGATGACATTTTTATCCGTCTGACTATCTGTTAGTTTATTTATTTAAATATTTATATAAATCAATAATTCAAGTGAGATACTTTAATTAATGAATTCTCTGGGATAAAGACCGATAGTAATTCTACTGTTAGGGTTCTTGCAGCCCTTTCAAAAAATTCTCTATTTTTAGAAGGTTAGATTTTGTACCTACATATGTGTTTCGTAGCGTATTTTGTACGAATTCTTAAAATATAGATTTCATGGACCTGCTGTCGCAAAATGACGGATATATATTCTACCTAGCTAGTCGCAACAGTATAATAATAATCAGACTCAAGGAAAGTGAGTTTTTGATAGTATGAACCCACATACCGTTATATATTTTACCGTGATAAAGTTAGCAAATAAGGACGAGCGTCCTTTTTAAGAGTATGGACGATTGCACGCATACACACGGACTTGCATAAATGTTAAGTCAATATTTTTCAGGTTGGAAGGCGGTTTCTAGCGACGCTCAGGCTTCTTGTCTCGAATACACTCGTCTTCTGCTGGCTGCCAAGTCTGCCATTAAGTCGAGGTACGAACGGTTTTTCCCGAATCCTATTGGGATCAAAATGCTAGCTTCAAGGTCATTTCGGAGCTGCGTACCTCGTGGAAAGACTGCGAGAAAGGTTTAGACACACAAAAAGCGCGGTATCGGCAGTTGAAGGCTACCTCAAGGAAGCTCAGCATAGACAACCTTTACGTTTCCCTAAAACGGTCTCGGGGCTTGCACAAAGAGACGTTTGTAAAGGACAAAGATAAGGTATCTATTTTACATCTGACCACTGGCCCTAAACGTATGGGACACACAACAACACAACACACACAAGTATAGTGGGACAACATTGGTGGGACCACTAGTCAAAAATCACCCGTAGTTCCACTACTAAATACAGGTAGTGTTAATAGGTACAGTTTGTTTGTTCTACTAATTTTTGGTGTTACTTCTTTTTTGTGTTATTTCTCTTTTTTTAAAGTTTGTTCCTTTTTGTTTAAATTTTTTGTCGTTTTTTTATATTCTGTTTTAGAAAAAAAGGAAAAAAAACTAAATTGAATAAAAAACCTTAAAACGAAAAAAAATAGGCAAAGTGCGAGTCGGACTCGCGCACGAAGGGTTCCGTACCATTATCTATAAAAACGGCAAAAAAAATCACGTATGTTGTATGGGAGCCCCCTTAAATATTTGTTTTATTTTAATTTAATTATTTATTGATAAAGTGAATATATAACTTAATATTCTGTGAATATTTCAAGCGTCTTCCTGTTGTCGTTATCAATATCGAGCAAAAACGAGCAAAAGAAACACGTTGGTTGTATGGGAGCCCCCTTAAATATTTATTTTATTGAGTTTTTAGTATTTATTGTTATAGCGGCAACAGAAATACATGTTCTGTGAAAATTTCAACTATCTGCGGACGGACGGACGGACGGACGGATGCACAGCGGAGTCTTAGTAACAGGGTCCCGATTTTTACCTTTTGATTGCGGAACCCTAAAAATTAAAAAGGAACTAAACGGGTGGACAGCAGGCAACGAATGAAAACCCTTAGTGTATAAGCTCGACTCGCACTTAACGTTTTTTAAACTAAATCACATCCATCCATCCTTTTTACAGAAAACTATGAACTACTTACTTATATTTAAAGTATCAGTGCACTACGGCCTGTATAAAAAAGTGGAACCAACAGTATTACCATACTTATACATAGCTCCACCCGCAGCAGTAGAACTGCGAGTACTTGAAAATCCTACTGTACCCACTAGTGGAACCCATCAGTCAACCGTGAGTGGACAAACCGTAAGGGCTTGATCTTATCACCACTAGCCACAGCAGTACGCTGGTGGTAATTTTTAAAATTAATAATTAAACTGACGATTCAAAAGTCAATTTGACTTAGTTACCACCACTACCGCTACACGAAACGCTTGTCATTTGTTTTTTTTAAGATAACGTTAATTTTCCTAACAAAATGTTTTTTTGATATAAAATAGTTTGTAAATATATTTTGTTTAAATTATTAAGTAACCGGACTGCTGCTACTAAAAAGGTATCAATAGTTCGGTTCTCCGTCACAACCGAACTATTGCAACTTAAAAGTTTCAGTACTTCGGTCAACCGGACTAACAACCGGACTACTGCTATTCTCGCCGAGATTCCTTGGGCCTGCGACCCAGCCTATTTTGAGGTCGTGTACGCCGAATACGTACAGATCACCGATCTCAATCAAATGCTCAGCTTCATGGCTAAGCATCGCGACTTCTTCGCCGCCCTCCGCAGGGTGTCTCCAAAACCTTAAAAACCAAAATAGATTGCACAACCGCGCGCAAAAAACCCCGGTCCGTCTCCTTAGGCTATTTTAACGCCAACGGTTTTCGAAACCAAAGAGAGGAATTATCGCAATTCCTCTCGTCCCAAAAACCGGACGTATTCCTCATCCAGGAAACGTTCCTAAAGCCCGCTGTCCGCACCCCTTCGATCGCGAACTATCGCACCGTCCGTAATGATAGAACTGCCTCCAATCTCGGAGGCACTCTCATCTATTACAGGCGCTCCCTGCATTGTTCCCCTATCGATCCTCCACCACTTACGAACTTAGAAGCATCCGTATGCCGCTTAGCGATCACCGGCCATCAGCCGATCATCATTGCATCGGTTTATCTCTCTCCCTTAAAAGACTTGCTTGAGAGCGACCTTCAGTCCCTCTTAAATTTAGGCGACGCCGTCATTCTTGCCGGCGACCTAAATTGCAAGCATCGCCGCTGGAACTCTTCAGTAACTTCACGGAGTGGCAGACTCCTCGGCGATTTAGTTGACAGACTAAACTTTGACATCATCGCTCCCATGACGCCCACTTACTTTCCCCACAATACTCGGAATTACCCTAACGTCCTCGACATAGCACTTCTAAAGAATGTAAGGCTAAGCTTTCGCTCTATAGAGGTGCTTGATGAACATGACTCGGACCACCGCCCTGTCCTCCTCCGATTAGGTTCCCCTTCGGACTCTCCTCCCGACACTAAAAACGTGACGGACTGGCATAAATTTGGGCAATTGTTCGAAAATCCCAGCTCGCCACATCTAGACTGCGTTCCCAACGTAATCTCTTCCGCGACCGACCTAAACGTAGCTATCGACTCACTCACTAGCCACCTGGCCGCCACCGTTGGCGAGTGCTCAAGACAGGTGCCGGTTGGTGATTATCACCATCTAATCCTGCCTCAGCACATCAGGTCGCTAATGACTGAGCGTAACGCGGCCCGCCACGCACGCGATCGCGCTCCCACTATCGATAATAAAGCTCGCTTCAACGACTTACACCGCCGTGTAAGAACCGCTGTAGCCGAGCTCCGCGCCCAACGTTTCGGTGATCTGATGGAGAATATTTCTCCTGCTCACCAAGCTTATTGGCACTTAGCCAGAGCTCTAAAATCAGACACCGCCAACTCTTTCCCTCCGTTAACTCGTCCCAACAACGTTCCCGCGTTCAATGACGACGAAAAAGCGGATTGCCTAGCGTCTAGCCTCCAAGCCCAATGTGCCTTAAGCACACAGCCGTTCGATCTCGACCACGTGCGCCATGGATGGTCGTTTGAACTTTCACGCTCATACCGAAATAGTCAGAGACCGAGCCGCTTTTTACCTCGGTCGTCTTTATCCCATGATAGGCAAGTACAGTAAGATGTCGCTTAGAAATAAGCTGAATCTTTACACAACTTGCATCCGCCCCATACTAGCTTATGCTAGCGTAGTCTTTGCGTTATCCAAGCGCAATCTCCACAAACTTCAGACCCTCTAAAACCGCACTGCGGACCTACACAGAGACTTCGAACTCCCCACGATTCCCCAATATTTCAAAGACTTGGCAGTCCACTTTTTCGAGCGTGCGCAAAATCACCCGAATCGAGTTATTGTGCAATCCACATCTTACCATCCCCCCGATCGACCTCGGCACGGTCGTAAAACTATAGTTAGGCGGCCTCGGCACGTACTAACGGCCCCAGATGACGATCTTGCTGTCCGGATAGCGAGATTAGTCTCTACGACCTCCCCGAATAGGGCCTCCCTCCAAACACGACGCCGACGTCCCCGGGTTCGTCGGCGCCCACAAGGATACACGAGGTATCAAAGAGTGCCGGGGAGCTTCTCGCCCCCACTCAATCGCAATCGTACCCGCGTAACGGGGAACTCCCCTCCTGGCGGTAACTCACCTTCGGGTTCGAGACTCACGCCGGTCGAAGGGACGCCCCCGAGAGCGACAACCCAAGCCGAGGCTTCCCCCGCGGGGAGCCCTTGAGCGTTGGGCGCTATATGGGCTGAGGCTCCTTCAGAGTCTCGCCCCAAAAAACCCGGTGAAGCAGTAATGGCTGCAACAGCCAACTGTATAGTCAGTTCAGAAAAAAAAAAAGACTTGCGTGCAGCGAAGTGAGAGTAGCTCACTTCAAAGACTACAATAAATATTTATACCTGAAAGCTCACTTTGTTTTCAGACACTAGTAACGACGGTTGCCGTTTTGTCTTACTTTCAAGTTTTATTAAATTAATATAGACAAAGAATGAATTTTCAATGAAATAACATATCTCGGAGTCATGTTTTATTATAATTAAAGAACAGTTTAACACAATATTAACTATTATAAGATTGTTTTATCATCAGTATCTTTCTTTACTACAAAGTAAGTAATAGTATCTACTTACTTGCTAACTAATGTCTTTACATTAAATATATTCAAGGAAGAATTGGAGTTTTTGAAGTCATATAGTAAAGTAAATATATCTAGTTATAGCAATGTTAGCAAATGATTAAAAAAATTAAAAAAAAGGTTTGCACTGGGAGTGCCGGCAGAAGTGAAAACATGAATATTAACGTTGTGCATTTTTGATATTTTGGAATGGTTAGGGAATAATTTTGCACGAATTGCTTTAATTTTATCAGTATAAAAGTACTATACTTTTATGTGGTATAAAATACTATATTCATTTATTGCGCTATCGTACACAAACATGACAATTTATATTACATTAAAAATTTAACACTTCAGAACTTTCGCCGCACGGTAGAAAGAGAGGGGGATACTTCCTCTCCGTCTTACGAATTTTCGATCGGGTCACGTGACCTGACGCGAGTTTAAATTTTTTTACCCATCACAAAAAAAGTGCACAACTTTCACTTCAATAATACATACATATTCCGTATTGTGGAGCGGTACCTGATATCTTTCTCGCGTTTTTCAATATTGACTATATAAGTACTAAGTAATGTCATGTATGGTTAAGAGAAGAAACAGAAATATTTTTTTTAAGTTTCGAATTGGGAACGCTCTACAATGTTCTAAAAATTGACGCTTTCTATAGCAAGCACAAAATTTCTTTTTTTTACTTTGTCTTTCAGTCGCTCGGTATTAGTATAAACTATTTATCTAAGTTACCTAGGTAGATAGGTGCAGTCGGGGTGTAACGGGGGTTAACAAGCGATTTTCGACCTAGACCCCAACTGTTCATTTAATAATTTGGGACCTTAGATAAGGTTTTAATATATGAACTATAATTACCTATATATAATACGTTTTATAAAGAATTTTCGAACGAGGGACACATTATATTGTAGCCCCTACGTACTCTCCGGGTTGTGAGAGAGCGTTGTTGTGATTTTGAAGCATTTCCGCCTCAATTCTGTCCATTTTGTGGCGCCACTGTCGTGTACATGTGGTTAAGTCAAACGAATGCTCCTGCTCACTGTCTACTTACCAGCGTGCACCATTTCTTTTCGTCATTGCGTCGTTGGATTTTGTCGGCATCGGTTCCGCCTCGCAAATTGCAATCAGTTACGGAATTAAAATATCGGTATTAGTTTAGAATAAAGTGTTTTTTTTAAGTCCCCGTCATTCTGTAACAGACAATAGTTAAGCCGTTTAGCGTTGCTTTCGCAACAGACTATTCTCTAGAGAACCGTGGAGTCCCGTGGAATGTCGTGTTCAAAGACTGCGGAGAAGAAGTGCGAATCCCTCAAATATGGGCCGGCCACGCTAGCGCCGCACCCGCTCCAGCAGCATCGCAACAGTTTAGCTCGCCAACCATGTCAAGCTGGCGACAGACCACATCCGCGCTACAGTTACCACGACGTCACTCCTGTCGGACACGCCAAGTGCGCGTCGAGAATAAAACGTGGCAAACGAGGTTTTATTCAATTGAGTGCTCAGGTGAGTACTTTCACTGATTTTATCAGTCACTCTGTAGCTTTAGTTACCGGTTTTCAAACGTTTCTTACGATTCGTCTTCGGAGGGCAATTCCTTCCCTAGTTTTTTCTGTGACTTTAGAACTTTTCTCAAGGATAAGAAAAGTTGCAAAGCAGAAAAATTTAAAATTTGCATTACATACGTAATTTAAATTTTACGTTTCTATAGCAGAAATAGTCGGATATATCTTATCTTGATGGAAATAAAATTTAAAAATCATATGGCCGCCCTATGTTATAGGAAATAGAAACAAATTATGATGATCATGTTCTTTCTTAGCGTTTGATGTAATTTTTGAAGAAATTTTGCCCACATATGCCTTTTTATAGTCATAGTAATCTTACATAATATTTAGATTTTTTTTTTTATACCACTAAGGTGGCAAACAAGCCTACGGTCCGCCTGATGGTAAGCGGTCACCGTAGCCTATGGACGCTTGCAACACCAAGGGCATCACTCGCGCGTTGCCGACCCTTCAGAAATCTAATAACTTCTTTTTTGAAGAACCCCATACTGTAGTCCTTAGAGAAAACCTTGGCAGGGAGCTCATTCCACAACTTAAGCGTTCGCGGGAGGAAGTTTCTCTGAAACCGCACTGTACGCGACCATTTCGGTTCCAAAGTGTGAGAATGAATTCCCTGCCGATGGCGAGCGGTGCGATGGTAGAAAGTAGCCGTGGGTATCATTTCGAACAATTCCTCAGAACACACCCCATTGTACAAGCGGTAGAACACACACAGGGAGGCAAAGTCTCTCCTCAGACTTAGGGGCTCGATACCGCAAGTGAGTTTGGGATTGTCGACAATTCTCACAGCCCGTCGTTGAACCGAGTCAAAAGGGCCAAGCTGGTATCCGGGTGCACCCGCCCAGAGATGGCAGCAGTACTCCATATGGGGCTGGACTTGCGACTTGTAAAGCAGCAACCTTTGCCCCGACGTGAAGTACTGCTTCGCTCTGTTGAGTGCACCAAGTTTTTTGGACGCCAGCTTTACCTTGTCTAGCAAGTGATCTCGGAACTAAACATCGCTGGAGATGTGAACGCCAAGGATCCCAATGCTCTTGGAGATAGAGAGGGGAGTGTTCTGGAATTGTGGGATTACAGTAAATGGGGTTCTCTTAGCGGTGAACGCGCAGACTTGTGTCTTTGAAGGGTTGAATCGGACCAAGTTTTCCCGTCCCCAGTCAGAGACCTTGGACAGACCGATCTCGATTTGAGACACAAGTTCTTCACGTTTTTCCTCCACAACAGAACGAGGGATGCTTGCACGGCCCGTGTAATAAGCGTCTCCAGTACTGTCATCTGCATAGCAATGTATGTTGTTGATCTCCAACATATCATTGATGTGCAGTAGAAACTGCGTAGGAGACAGCACAGAGCCTTGCGGGACACCAGCATTAATGTCCATGCTATCAGAGCAACTACCGTCAACTACGGCTCGTATGCGTCTGCCGGACAAAAAGCTAGCCATCCATTTGCACTAACCCTCGGGCACTCCGTAAGATGGCAACTTCGATAGAAGACCCCGGTGCCAGACCCGATCGAACGCCTTCGCTACGTCTAGGCTACATGCCAATGCCTCCCCCTGACTCTCAATGGCTAGTGCCCATCGGTGTGTGAGATACACAAGAAGGTCACCAGTGGAGCGACCGTGGCGAAAGCCATATTGACGGTCGCTGATCAGGTCATGTTTTTCTAGGTATCTCAAAAGCTGTGTGTTGATCACACGCTCCATCACCTTGGAGAGGAGAGAGGTAATTTGGGCACTGGGTGCACATTCGCAGTCTTCCATGAAGACGGAAATTGCATAGTATGGTAGGAAAGCGCGAAGAGGCGCGTGAGTACAGGACATAACTCAGGAGCACACTGCTTAAGCACCACTGCTGGTATACCGTCTGGCCCACTCGACTTATAAACGTCTAGGGAAAACAAAGTCTGCCGGACCTCTCGCTGTGTTATAGAGATTTTCGGCATGGTCTTACCGCACCACGGTAAAGTAGGTGGTACAGCGCCTTTGTCGTTCATATTCGAGTTGGAGGCAAAGAGACTGCCCAATGGATCGGCTTTCTCTTTTGCACTATGGGCCAAGTCACCATCGGTCTTTTGCAGTGGTGGTAACGACGACTGGCAGAAGTTCCCCTCGGCAGCTTTAGCAAGCGACCAGAAAGCACGACTCCCAGAAGGATAGTTCGCAAGTCGCCCACCTATTTTGCCGATGAATTGTAATTTTGCTCTGGCAGTTGCTTTCTTACTGAACCTCGAGGCAGCATTTAATTTGCGTTTTAACTCAGAAATATTCGGATCTTTATTATAACGAGCCGTGGTCCAAGCCTCATACGCAGTTTACTTAAGAATTTTAGCTTCTCTGCAAGGCCTATTAAACCACGGTCGTTTTTTGACGCCGGCAGCTACTCGCAGGTTAGGAATGAAACATTCCATACCAGCGAGGATTGTCTCAGTGACTGCGGCTGCGCAGACGTCAGGTTCTTCTGAGCTATAGCAGATCTGCCTCCACGGGTACGATGCATAGAATTCTCGCAATCCATCCCAGTCTGCCGACTTATAATGCCACACACGACGCCAATTAGTTGGCCCAGAAGGATCAGGTTGTGTGCATGACATTTGAGTCCGGACGAGACAGTGGTCCGAGGAGCCAAGAGGCGCATCCACTGAGACGGAGTATCCATCCGGACGTGTAGTCAGCAGAAGGTCCAGTAAGGAGCTTGTATGGTCCTCTATATCTGGTATTCTCGTTGGAGAAAGTACCAGCTGAGAGAATCCATAGGTCAGAGCAAATTCATGAGCAGATATCCCTGCATAGTTATTGGTTCGAGAACTGAGCCACTTACGATGGTGGGCGTTAAAGTCTCCCAAAATAACTAATTCTGCTGTAGGATATTGCTCTAGAACTTTGTCAGTCGTCAAACTCAGGTGCGTGAAGAGTCGAGTTACGTCCGTGTCACCGCTATGAGACCTGTATAGGCACGCATAGATACGAGTGTGGCCCCCATGATCTACGCGCACCCACAATATCGACAGGTCCCTGTCTTCAAGGCTATGAAGTCGGCGACAGCAGATATCCTCCCGGACGAACATACATACACCGGCACGATTCAAAAAATTGTGCTCGAGTTTGTAGCCGGGATAATGAAGGTATGATGTGTCGGCCGGGCAGGATATCTGCGTCTCCGTTAGAAAGAGGATGGTCGGCTGCGCAGTCTCGAGGTGATAGTGGACTGCATTAAGATTTGCGTGAATACCCCTGATATTGCAAAAATCCACATTGTATGTGGATGCAGTAGCCGCTGTAAAAACTCTTTTCCTTTTTCTATTTCTGGCCATTTTATGTAAAGTTACTTAGACCAGGGATGAGGATTCACTGCACAGACAGATTAGAAGACAAAAAGGTGCGGTACTAAGACTGCCGAAGCTCAACACAGATGATACGGTTGCTGGCACAGAGGGCGGAAGGGCCCCTGATCCCCTTCTGTTGTAGTAGCCGGGTCCACTCCGGTCTCCTTCTCCGGCATGACTACCACTTCAGAGACTTTACACAGGCTGGCGGATCAGCCTCCCAGGGCGGAGATTAAGTGACCCCTGGGTTCGGGAACCCGTTCAACCTGCGGGCGGCCAGCGGTCAGCCGTTTCATCAGGTCTCCCTGACCGCCGAACCAGCACGCCGCGTCTACGCCGAGCAATGACAGCGATAAGCTCCACCGGTCCCCCGCTCTCCGCGCAGCGAATCCTCAAAGAGAGCTCTGGCAACCTTACTCACCGCCAGGAACACAGCACTACTCAATGTTAGTGTTATTGTGGCCGCGGTTTTCTGTAAGGTGGAGGTACTTCCCCAGTTCGGGCCGCTCATTCGAGCAAGTACTCGCTATGCCCCGCTTTATTTGTCGGGGCAGCTTATTCGAGCGAGTACTTGCAGTGCCCTACCTCTCTTCATTATTGGCCTAAAATCTAAGGTAAGTCGGTTATTGGTATGAGATATTAGTTAGATATTAGTTAGTTAGTTAGTTATAACCTTTGACATCTTACAAGTTTATGTTGAAAATTGTTGAAATTCTGATAAAATACGGGTTTTCTGTAATGACTGAGAATAATTTATTTAGTTTTTTTCACTGACTACGGCTGAGTTCAAGTTGCAATGCCATAATCAATAAATACTTGTAAATTTGTTTCAATTATGCTAGATAAAAAACTACCTTCAACCGAGTAGTAACTTATGTCTAAAATCGTGCTAGGAACTCGTGTTAATGAGTACAATTCCCGAATGTTCTTTTTAGAGTTCCGTAGCCAAATGGCAAAAAACGGTACCCTTATAGATTCGTCATGTCTGTCTGTCTGTCCGTCCGTCCGTAAGCCGCAGCCACTTTTTTCCGAAACTATAAGAACTATACTGTTGAAACTTAGTAAGTAGATGTATCCGTGAACCGCATTAAGATTTTCACACAAAAATAGAAAAAAAACAATAAATTTTGGGAGTTCCCCATACTAAGAACTGAAACTCAAAATTTTTTTTCATCAAACCCATATGTGTGTGGTATCTATGGATAGGTCTTCAAAAATGATATTGAGGTTTCTAATATCATTTTTACAGGAGGGTCAAGTCCCTCCTAGCGTTATTAACTGTAGAAAGTTTTGTGATCTGGCCCTATTTCTTCCAAGACGGTAAAGTACGTCCTAGAGAGACTAAATTTTATGATTTTGTGCCCGTTTGTCCAGGAGGGTAAAGTCCCTCCTAAGGAGACCGAGTTTAACAGGTTTTGTATTCTAGCCGTGCATTCTTCCAGGAGGGTAAAGACTCTCCTAGGAAGGCTCAATTTAACGACTGATCAGAGCTTGCACTCTTCCAAAAGAGTAAAGTCCCTCCTAGGCAGACTTAATTCGACAGTATCTGTATTCTAGCCGTGCATTCTTCCAGGAGGGTAAAGTCCTCCTAAAATTTACCAGAAGCGTCGAATACAGAGGAAATCCTCTACCAAAATGACACTAGTTTTCATACGATGTTCGTGAAACTTTTCATGAGATTGACCTATCTGCCTTCGAGCGAGCTCATAAGGTCCTACGATGTGTGAAGACCACCAATACCGACAGGTTCAATATTGCATTGCATTTAGCCGACCTCCCACCGGGTATCCACCGTCGACTATCGAGCAATCGAAACTGGAAGCACTGATTTGGGGCACAGATTATATAATACTATACTTTTGGGGACAGAGTTTCTTATGAAAAACTGAACGGAAGAAAATCTCGCTTTTGTTCTCATATCAGCTTGAGTTATATGGTAAATTTAGTACATCAATATGATTTCCATCTTATGCTATGTAATTTCTTTATTTTCATGCTTATCAACGTTAAAAGGGAAGCAAGGCAGAATTATTGAAACGGTTCCACCATGGCACAATTTATTATTGCGTTGTAGCGATTTTTCTATAGGCTCAATATTTTTTACGATAAGCTGTTAGACCATTAGTGTTAACTTCTAGAATTATTTTCGGTCCAGGTTTCTCTATTACATTCATTCCGTGACTTTTTTTTTTGTTTACACGGATGGACCCACCGAAAATACTTAGCTAAAAAATAATTATTGCACCATCCGAATATGAAAATGAGTACCGAGTTTTGGTTACGCATAAAGTCCCGTCCCTTGCATCTGATGATATGGAGTCAAATTTGGTATTATTTTCCAACTGAACACGTTGTATCGCTGGTGTGAAAAATGTAATGTAAAATACTACAGGATACCGGCATTAAAAGCCGGCACAGCTACTGATCAACGGTCATTATTACATTTGTTACATAAGTTCCAATTGGATATTTGGAACATCCAAATACTTCTATCGCTTTAATTAATGTTAACTTGACCCTCTGTAGTGTCGCGTAGACTGTCAGCAACATACCGTTCAATCGCCTGCCAATCTCATTCAAGCACTGTAGCCCGTACTCTATACGCTCTGAGCTTACAGTCTAACACCTAAGAAAACTACTAGTCTATATACATATTATTATATTATCACTATTTATGTTTTATTTTGTTTTTGTGTGCAATGAATATCTTTATTTGAATTTTCAAAAATCATTGAAAAGGGTTAAAATTGATACGTAATTTAAGATAAATATAATAAAATAATTTAAAAAAATCCCCACAGCCTGGAGAGAATTCCAGCACCACAATATGGATTGTAATAATAGGTAAAATCTTTCTATTATCCTTTAGCTTTATGTCCGATTGGGGCAAAATGTATATCTAAGTGATTAATTTGAAAATCTTCTTGCCACCTGATTTCTTCGTCTTTAAGCCTTATACTTTCTTCAGTACACGCAATAAAAGCTTCAAAGAATTCAAAGAAATTCATCTTTATGTCCAGATCTAATATCTTTTCCTGACTATATATCTGTGGAAATATATGTGTAAATATTTTTATGACCGCTTTGCATGATAAGTTGCCGAAGTTGAAAAGTTTTAGGTTTGGTCTTTGTTTAGCAACTTCCTCAGGTACTTCTTTGTCTGAAAGAATTGTGGAATTATGTTTAGACTTGGCAAGGCAGTAATTAATTTTGCAATAATGAATAACAAGCAGTTTTTGACTATAGTCGATCGATCATAAGGTTCAATTAACATTGATGGTCATAAGGGTAGAAAAAATTTTCCTTTAAGGTTATGCAATCGTACATTATTTGCAAACGTACATCCTTTTAAAAATATACACTTTCATCATATCTGCTAACATAGAAATACATAATGACATACAATCGAGTTATCGTTGCGGAGTTAGACAGAGCAACACATAATTGCAATTAAAATGACGTAATTTACGAAATATAAATCGGCCAAGTAAGTAGGGTGTTTTAAGTTACATATACCTATTTCATCACGCACGGCACGGGTTCGCCCTGCATGCGTGGAACTAATAGCTGCCTTTACACACAAGTAATAGAGAGTAGTACAATAGAGTAATCGTCCGCGAAAGAATAAATGGCCAAAAACTGGTCATCTATATTAATATTATAAAGAGGAAAGATTTGATTGTTTGTTTGTTTGTATTGAATAGGCTCCGAAACTACTCGACCGATTTTCAAAATTCTTTTACCATTAGAAGCCGACATAATCCAGGATGAACATAGACTACTTTTTACCGCGGGAAAATGCTTCATTCTACGGGAAAACGGGTACTAGGACAACGGGCAGTAAGAATTATCCTTCCGTACATTCTTAATTACTTAATTACGTAAGGCTTTTTCGCATAACTTCTAATCGGCTGATCCGATTGGGTTGAGATTTTATATGGGTATTTCGATGGTTTCACAAACACGGATAAATTATGCCATTAAAGGGAAAAGATTTGATTGTTTGTTTTTTTTCTATAATTGAGGAGTTGCCGTAAGAACCTACACCGATAACGAAATTTAGGGCGGGCGAAGCCGCTGGCAGAAGCTAGTAAATTATAACTCGCGATTGCGCGTACGGGCTTTCGCGCGTGAAAGTGCGTGTCGTTTAAAGGCAGCTATTATTCTAAGGGATTATTCTTGTATTAGTCTAAAACAAAATCACACTATGACAAAATGCACAAAAGGGCGCCAAGCATGGAGCAAACACACGTCCGTGATGAAATACGGATATCTCTGAACAGACTTAGTTAGGGTTCCGTAGAATAACATTTTTTACGCATATCTGAAAAAGTTATTCGAAGCGATTTTGTTGAAAATAATTTTCGTTAATAGTATTTATAAAACCAATCAGTTTTTATTATTTTAATTAAATGTAGAAATTTAACAAAAACTGTGGTTACTCAATATAGTTTGTCATACTTTATTTAATATGTAGTATCTTATGTGTACTGTTGGCCCAAAAAACAAAAATGGCTTTTTAAAAACAAACTTTATTTAATACACTAAAACTAAACACAAATCACACACAATTTAATAGAATAGTTAATATTGAATTAGAAATAGGAATCTGGTAAATATGACCAGCGCGGATTGAGGCAGAGGATGAACTGGCTTGTATGGCAGAGGATGAACTGGCTCGTCCCGTGCCGGGCTTTAGAACCGCTACATCAGCCCAATAGCTGGTGGCGTGATGTCGTGGGCGGGTGGCGCGATGTCACGCCATTACTATACATATCATAGGTATAACAGCTTCCCCCTTTTAGACTAAACTTACACCTTTGGTAAAGTTTACGTCATAGTTTTAATTCGGGGTACAATACCGCTGTATTGGGGATTCTCGATCTGGGTCAGAACTTTCGGGTTCTGGCTCAGAGTTGTGAGGTTTAATAAAGTACTTAGTATAGCGGTTACATTTACAAGATTTGTACACTTTATATATTATGAATAATGTTATAGTTATAACGATACAGATAGTGGTATATGCATACTATTACCGTATTCTAAGATATGAGGTTTATTTACAAAGGAGTCAATATTATTTTCAAGACTTTGAAATTGTTCATTATATAGTTTTAGAGAGTCAAAATCTATGATTTTAAGGTTAATACTAGGAATACTTTCCTTTACATCACTAAATTTTAAGATATCGCAACATTGGTTATTAATTGAATTAAAATTTGTGGCAATAATACTTAAATTTAGTTTGACATTAGATTTAGGCAACAGTTGTGTGTCTTTACAATAGGCGACACAATCTGAAGGTATGCTAAGTACACCTGCACCTAAGATGTCAGTTTCGAAAACGTTGCTGCCAGGACAGTCTATGGAAATCTTAGATCTTTTAGAGATTATGAACATCCAACTGCCATTTTCTAATCGCTGCCAAATTTCGACTTCCCCATGTAAAAACCCAGTTTCACATTGTTTCGGAATCGATGTCAAATTTTCGCTTTCACATGTTGGGTTAGCGGAACTAGCATACAGGTTGGTCATTTCACAAAGGTAAAATTGATTGCTAATAGTTTTACAAGCTGTAAGGTTGTCAATGAGGCAGAAATGGCTTTTATCCCTGGTGAAGCCAATATATTTGCTGGAAGGGATGACAGTTACATATGTTGTGGGATTTTGGACATCGTGTGACACAGGAAAAGGTAAGCTATGGTATATATTATATTCGGTAGAACTTACTAATGGTATTTTTAACACAAATATAATTTTATTGTCTGAGTAATAGGTCAGCATTTCAGATATATTTATCAATATATGAACGTGACTTAGATCTAGTGGTATAGGGAGTTGCTTAGAGCTAGACAGGATCTATAATTATCAATTAATTCTAGGTACAACTGTTTTGGTGACATGACAGAAGGGTGCAAAATGTTATTCTTGCTGAACATTACAGCATTCATAACGTCTTCTATTTTAAATGATAAGGTAAGTAAGTTATCTTCTATTATACTAAACAGTTCCATTACTTTAGACTTAATTTCTAACTTATTAGATACTACAGTTAAGTTTTTCAGATACATCGAAAGGGTTTCAATGGCGCTATCCAAACGTTGTTCATTTATCATAATATTATTGAAAGTTTTATTAAATTCTGCTATAACAGATTTTGTTAGGAGGATATTTTGTTTCATATAATTAGATAATTGCTTTTGATCAGACTGTAACGTTTGAATAGCGTTGTTGTTCTTAATAGCGTCGTCTTCATCTAAGTTACTAAACAAATGTTTAACAACTGTCCCGATTCCAGAAAACCAGGCTGATCGTTTGGATTTGTTTGAGGTTAGGTGAGATACTGCTTCATAGTCTCTAACTGCGTCGAGAAGTCTAGTCTCGAGTGGTTGTAGTAGATTCCGGCATTCTAATACGTTGAAAGCTTTGCTTTCCATGCAAATATTTTTTGCTTTTGCTATTGTACTATATATATTCACTAAGTGTGGTTTTATAAAGAATATGTCTACTGGGAATATAACACTAAGGTCTCCGTTAATTAGCTTTAAGGTTCCAACTGCGTCGAAGCATATACCTGGGCCGCTATTAAGAGGCTGTATAAAGTCCTTTTGTGCATTTAGTAGCACTGGAAACAAGAAATGTTTTTGTTGTATATTTAAACTTATTATTTATAATTTCTTATATCTACGAGTATATAAACATTTTATGATCTATGTGTTTATTCTATTTATATTTATATATCTATGTATATGTTTATTTATTTTATTTTATTTTATTTTATTTCAGGATGCATTACTTCTAGTGGCTAGATTAACTTGATCATAGTGATGGGTTACGTGTCGGCGATTTATTAGCAAGGTAAGTGTATTTCTACCGTTTACTTTTATTACTTTGTACGGTCCTGTTCAGATCGGGGATAAGGCTTTTCGAAGTCTGAGGTGGGTTTTGAGGTAAACTAGGTCACCAATTTGGTACTTTATTGGTCTGGTTTGACGGTCATAGTAGTTTTTTGATATGTCTTTAGATTTTTGCATGTTTTCTACAGCTTTTTCACGGCTATGTGCGAGGCGATGCTGTAGCATTTTGATGTAATTTGTTGTGGTATGGATTGAAGTGTTGTAAAATAGGATTGCATTATAGACGTATTTAGCCCAATTATCTTGATTTTCATTAGTGTAGGATCGAATGACTGCGCTCTAATGCACCTTGGGTTTGTGGGTGATACGGGGAGGACCAGAGCTGTTTTATTTTTAGAAACTGGCATGTTTTTTTGAATAAGTCGGATGTGAAGTTTGTTCCTTGGTCGGTTAATATGGTCTTGGGTATTCCGAATAATGAAATGAAATGGACGAGGCTTTCGCTAGTTTCTTCAGCGGTTGTGCTACTGATAGGAATATTTTGTGAGGTCATCTTGTAAGGTAAGTATGTATTTTAGTTTTGCACTTCCGGATTCGGGTAGAGGTCCTACAAGAGTGCAAGACGTTGAAATGGAGAAGTAGAGGTGGTAGTTATTTGCATAGGAGCTCTGTTAACTTTACGCAGTGCTTTATTGGTCTGACAAGAAGTACAGTTTTTTACATAAGTTTCTATACTATTGCGCATTGACTTCTAATAATATTGTTCCCGTATCCTATTGTACATCCTAGAGGAACCTAAATGTCCTGCTATCGGGATATCGTGATTTTCCTTTAAGATTTTGGGTATTTCGGTCAAAGATGGGTAGTATATTTTGTTACGGTAGATGTTTATTTCATTATTAGTGTTATGAAAAAGGTGTGCAACGATGTAATAGATTTTTGTGTAAGAGTGTTTATCAAATGGATTCCTGAAATCTGTTATTGCTATCGCGTTTGGAGTTTCGTCTTAGTCCATTAAGTAGTCTCAGAGATTTCAAGGAGTTAAATATTTCGGGATAAGAGCATTCGTCAAAATGGTGAACCTTTACGAATAGAAATAGAAATGTTTTTTGGTCAAACACTAATGGCAGAAATGAGTAAAGGGACCTTTCGGCATCAGTGAATTCTTTTGAATTTGGGTGATTATTTATGATATCTTGGACATAAGGTATAGAGTCGTCTAGGTCAATTGAAGCGGGAAGCACGATAATGTTTTGGTTTTCTTTCAGTAAGCTGCTGTTGTGTTCAATTATGGCTGTATTGTATGTCATTGAAGATTTTAGGAATTCAGAATAGGTGTTTTTGGTGACGTTTTGTTTAGGTCGGTTGGGTATTTCGGATTCTGTGTTTTGTATTTCCGTCGGATTGTCAGTTTGGTGCGGGTTCATCTGGTTGGCTAAGGGATTAGGATTTTCTCTAGGTAGGTTTATTTCCGTCCTTTCGTTAGGTCGGTCAGTGTCTGTAGGATTAAGCAAAACGTCTAGATCTTCGATAGGTATGTCAACTTCTGTGTGGTTATTAATTGGGTCGATATCTGTTGGGTTAGGTCGTAGGTTTAAGTCTTCTAGAGTCAGATCTAGTTGGTTTGGGTTTATTAAGACGTGTTCAGCAAAGGGATCTATTTCGTCAGCAGGTATACTTGGCAGGTTCATCAGGTTGTCAAAATCTAGTATGTCGGCGAAAGTTTCAGTAGTAGGTTCCTGGTTTGGTGCTAATCCTTCAGTAGGTTCATTGACATTTTCATAATTTGGATCGTTGTAGTGAACAGGGTTTACGGGATTACGGGACAGAGCGTCGGCCGCAGAGTTCAATTTCCCTTTTTGGTAAGTAATTTTGTAGTCGTATTCTTCTAGTTGTAGACGCCATCTTTCGAGTTTGCTACTGGGATCAGGGTGGTTAAACAATCACTTTAAAGGACGGTGATCAGTAATGATTTTGAATCTCCTACCGAATAAATATGGTCTAAAAGTTTTACATCCTAATACAACAGCTAAAAGTTCCTTTTCTGTAGTGCTGTAGTTGCACTCGCTTTTATTTAAGGTTCTAGAAGCAAAGGCATTGGGCTGATCTTTACCAGAAGGGCCCTGAGAGAGAATGGCGGAAATTGCAAAGTTTGACGCATCGCTTGTAAGAATGAAAGGCATACTGAAGTCAGGATAGATTAGTACTGGTACAGTGATCAATTTGTTTTTCAGTGTTTCAAATGCTAATTTTTGGTCATTGGCCCACAAATATGGGGTATCCTTTTTTAGAAGTGAAGTTAAGGGCTTTGAAAGTTTTGAAAAGTCTAAAACGAAAAGGCGGTAATAAGAGACTAGTCCTAGGATTTGATATCTTTTGGAGTTGGAAAATTCTGAACTGCGATAATTTTTTGAGGATCTGGTTTGACGCCATCTTCCGTTATTATGTGACCAAGATAACCGACTTCCTTTCTCAAAAATTCATATTTGTCGGGCTGAAGTTTAAGGTTAGAGGCACTAAGCTTTTGGAATACAGATTGGAGGTTAAGGATATGGGTTTTGAGGTCGTGGGAGTAAATGACAATGTCATCTAGGTAGACAAAGCAACGTTCACCTTGCAGGCCTGTCAAAACGGTGTTCATAAGTCGCTGAAATGTCGATGGAGCATTTTTCAGGCCAAAAGGCATCCTGTTGAATTCGAGATGCCCTTGAGGGACTGAGAAAGCTGTCTTGCATGCGTCCTATTCAGACATCTTCATTTGGTGAAACCCAGATGTTAAGTCTAGTGTAAAAAAGTATTTCGAGTTGCCTAGTTGGTCTAGGATTTCAGTTATGTTTGGTATAGGGTATGTATCTCCGATAGTCATGTCGTTAAGTTTTCTGTAGTCAATTACGATGCGCCATTTACGTTGTCCGGACGCGTCGTTTTTCTTTGGGACGATCCATATAGGCACGGACCAGGGTGAGGTTGAAGGTTGTATAATGTCATCTTTAAGCATTTTGTCTATTTGGGATTGGACTTCTTTCTTGTGTATTTCAGGAAATCTATAAGATTTAACATTGACTGTTTGTGGACCGGTAGTATTGATTGCGTGTTGAATTACGGGTGTGAAGCTTAGTTTCTCATTCGGAAGGTGGAACACGTCAGAGAATTTCGAACATGTTTCATAGAGTTGGTGTTTTTCTTCGGAGTTTAGGTGGGAGGTTCTTAGTAGTTTCAGCACTTCATAAGAACGTGTGAGGCAGCTGTATTTGTCGTCGGTGGTTGTGTCTTCAGGTAAGTTCGTCACAAAGTTCAAAGGATATAGTTTAAGGTTAGATTTGATTTTATTCTTATAGGTTCGTCGTTGGTGTTTACTACAGAGATATTTATGCGTTAATTCTCTTTTACTTTAACAACACAGTTCGCAACAAGAATAGTATCGGATATGTGTTGGTCGAAAACAATTCCTTCTTTTATTTCAGGATTGGTAACGGTACATTCTATAATTGTTTCGCTGCGGGCTGGAATTGAATAGACTGGTTCACAGTAAACTAGTCGGAGAGCCATATTGGTAATTTGTAAAGTGTCATGGAAATAATCGATTTTACATGCGAATTTATTCAGCAGATCGTTTCCGATAATGCCGTCGTATTCCAGGTGGATTTTGTCGACAACGTGGAATTCGTGGTTAATGTTGTTAGCAAGATATGGGAAAAGGCGCATTTTAAAGTGGCCTAAAGTACTGGTGGAGGCGCTGTCACAATCTATGCCTTTCAGTTTGATTTTGTTTTTGATTAGCGTTGGTATTGTTTCCGTTGAAGATTTTTTGATAAGGCTGACAGCTGATCCGGTATCTACTAAAAATCGCAATTTACGTGTGTTGACTGATGTTTGAGCGTGGACGTATGGTAGGGATTTCTTATTGGGGTTGCAGATTTCATAAATGGGTTTTGTTGTGTTTGATATTAATAGGTTAGTATTTATTGGAGGTTGGTTACTCGTATGTTCAGCCGTGAGAGAGTCAATGCTTATTTGGGGTTGATTATCGGTGTGATTTAGTAAGAAAGAGTCTGTGTTTGTTTGGGGCTGGTTAACCGTGTGATTTAGTAAGATAGAGTCGATGCTTGTTTGGGGCTGGTTACCCGTGTGATTTAGTAAGAGAGAGTCGATGCTTGTTTGGGGCTTGTTACCCGTGTGGTATGGTATGGAAGTAGTTTGGGTTATGTTGGCGTCTCTGGAAGTAGAAGAGTGGTAAATGGTCTCGCGTGACACCGCCGTGAGACCTTTAGGCGTTCAAATCTTCGTTAGAATCTCCAGTGTGGGCGTCTTTTTGGTACGTCTTACACGTAGAAGGTTGTTCTTCTTGTTGCGTATAGTAAATCCGATTTGGATTGAAAGGCTGGCCGTCGCGATTGATATTTCTATTATTATTTAGGAATGTGTTACTCTGGAATGTATTATTCCTATTCGCATTATCTCGCATTTTATTGTTATACTCTCTATTCCTACACTTGTCGATGGTGTGCCCTACATTTTTGCAGTATCGACACCTATCGTTATTAGATTGTTGTTGTTGTCTTGTGTTGTAGGCGTTGTTTTGGTATTGGAAGTTATTTTGTGTGCGACGGTAGCGGGGTGAAGGCGAAATTCGAATTGGGGCTGGTGGTGTGCGTTTTGGGATAATACTTTGAATTTTTTCTTCTGCTATAGCCTGGGTAATGGCTTGATTTAAGTTAGTCGGGTCTTTAAACCGAACTTTATCAGAAACATTATAATTAAGTCCTAACGTGAATGTGTGTAACGCAAGCTCTTCCATTGAGGCTAGTCTACCAGCAACTTCTTTGTCCTTTTTATTTGATAGGGTAATTTCTGTGAGTAGTTGTGACAAAATAGTTTCTATCCTAAGGGAATAGTCGGATACCGTTTCATTTGGTTTTTGGGAGCTCTCTTGTAAGTCTGCAATCAGGTCAGTGTGGTGTTTATGTACACCAAATTTAGTCTTTAGGAATTGGCTTAGCTGTTCCCAGCTGACGAAAACTTTATTGCTACACGCTTGTTCGGCTGTTCCTTCTAGTTGGCTCAGCACATATTTGAAGAGAGGAGTTATTTGGTCAACGTCGGCAAGGTCAAATGCGCTTTGGCAAGTATTTATAAAAAAAATTCAACTTTTGTCAGTTGCCATCGAAGGTCTTTACGAATTTAAATAGTGTGTTAAGTTCAATTCTTTCGTCTACTGCTAGAGTATCTTTCGGTTTAGTCATTGTGAGTAAGACATGGTACAAAAATTAATTATTAATCTTATTCACTGTAACGAGCAGCGTATTAGACTAGACAGCAGGACGTGCGTGGGCAGAAGATAAGGTTAGAGCGGTCTGCACGGGAATGACGCTAGTAAGTAAGATATCTTATGTCTAAAACAATTGTAAAGACTAAGGTAATATGCTGTAAAAACACTTTCCTGCAAAAATATGTCACAATGTACATAGAAGTTTGACATAGGCAAATCACTCACGAATTCACGAGGGTTTGTAGAAAATCACATGAAAATAGTAAAGGTCAAAATAACTCACTGAGAGTACAGCAACACGAAGATGGAGACTGCTAGGCACTTGTAAATGATGTCACGAGCCTACGAGTTACCGGTTTGAGCGAAGCTGGCTGAAGCTGGGCGATGCTGGGTGAAACTAGACGATGCTGTGTGAAGCTGACTAGAGCTGTGTCGTATCTTTTGTGTAGAAATTGCTTCTCTTGTTGTTGCTTCGTCACTATGTGCAGTATTTGAGCGAAGCTGGCTCAAGCTGTGCCGAGCTGGGTCGAGCTGGGTGAAGCTGGCTGGAGTTGCTGGATGTTTTATCTTTGATTTCGGAGTTGTCTAGCTTGTTTTTGGAGTTGCTAGGCAATAGTAGCTGGTGCTGGGTCGAGCTGACTGGAGCGGTGTTGAGCTATGTGAGTCGTAGACGGCGTTTCCTAGGATTTCTTTAATCCCATTTAGCTGCCACTAATTGTAACACTAACAAACTTTATTTAATACACTAACACTAAACACAAATCACACACAATTTAATAGAAAAGTTAATATTAAATTAGAAATAGGAATCTAGCAAATATGACCAGCGCGGATTGAGGCAGAGGATGAACTGGCTTGTATGGGGAGCTGTCTCGGCTCGTCCCGTGCCGGGCTTGAGAACCGCTGCATCAGCCCAATAGCTGGTGGCGTGATGTCGTGGGCGGGTGGCGCGGTGTCACGCCATTACTATACATATCATAGGTATAACAGTACGTTTAAATTATATTTATTAATTTAAGCACATGTATTTAATAAACATATGTATATTATCAAACATCTTGTTACCTACTTTTTTCTTTCAAATGACACCTATTCTGAAATTTTACTGCACAAGATTTCCTATACCTACCCTAAGGTTTTTATAAGTAATCGCTTAGTAGCGAAAAGACCGCCTCAATTGTAATACTATGCAGCAAAATCTATATGGTACTCTTTATTTATTGTGCATTAAATAATTTATTACATAACATTATTTCAAGTTCATTTTGATATCAGTTTAATTTTTTTTATTACATACATACCCGTAATGAAAGTAATTTCATCTCCAAATATGACGAGATTGCGTCCAAGAGGTAAACAGCTGTCAGGAGTTTCAACAAGCGGTGGATGTGGCTCATCGACAAGGTGCGCCGCTTTGCGTATTGCACGTAGAAAGTCACGAACTGTATGAGGTTCACCAATGGAAAGGTAAAGGCCATAAACTCCCTTCAAAGGCATAAATTGACCGTAAATATCTGCCAGGTTACCTAGAAATGAACAAGGTTATAAATTTCTTTTTAGTGTATATACTTTTTGGTATATACCCAAGCATAAGCATGATATTTGAATATAGAGACAAGATTTTCATTGCTATAAAATTATACTACAACGATATTTCTATTTAATTCAAATTTAGAATTATTGCAAAGCGCAAAAATTATGCGCCAAATTTAAAATAGCAGAACGGTCAGTTCGATCGTGACGTCAAAGTCTGCGACAACAAACATATTCAGATGCACTTTCAATAGTATTCTTACAGTACTATAAAGCGCAAGCCACATAGGATCTGGCGAGGGCGCTGATGTGGCATATCGAATGGCGTCCGTGCCATACCATTTGGTGTGTTCAAATTGCGAATTAATTTTCATGCGATTCGTACGGAATTCGAATGGAATAGAAAGACGTCAACGCCCGCGCCAGATCCTATGTGGCTTGCGCCTTAGGTACAATACAGTACTTATACAGTGGTCTTTTACTATGGGTTATTAAGGGCGCGTTCGTTCTGGGATCAAGAGTTCCAACGAATGATACTTTTTACACTTTTGATAACGCCAGTTTTGCCACCGACACCTACCGTTAGTTTAGTTTTGAAACATTACTAACAAAATTTTTGGTTACAAAACTTGCAAAACGAACGGTTGACGTACACACACTACCATAAACAATGAATATATATAGGCAGTTTAACAGATTAACACAAAAATCCTACCGCCAGACATGCATGGGTCTAAAGTTTCATTTTTCGGTGGCAAAAGTGACAAAATTAACAAAAATAGTTTGTCACAAATGATACTAATATTTTGATATTTTTAATACCAATGCTAAACGAACGGATGATAGGTGGCAAAAGTAATGAAAACAATGATTCTGCATCCCAGAACGAACGCGCTCCTAGTTACACTGACTAAGAAGTAACATAGAGTTTCAAGTCACAAAAAGCGCGTAACAATGACGTCGATCGAGCCGCCTTGACTTGATCAGTTAATTTGATTTTTAATGCTTATTTTTATATAAAATATTGCAGTTTGCCGTAGCGAGTGATGATGCAATGTTGGTTGCATATTCCCTATTATGCTATGTCTTTCTTCAAAGTTATCATGAATTACGTACTAAATATTACTGTTTTCCTAAGCGATTGATTTTATTATTAAAATGCAGTGTTGGTTGCATATTCCCTATTATGCTATGTCTTTCTTCAAAGCTATAATGAATTATGTACTATAGACAGTCTCCAGCCTTTGGTTGACGTCGTCGTCAACATTTTCGTTCATATGCGACTAAGAATAGGTAACTAGCTAAAAACGTAAACCTTTCGAAATATAGTGCACCATAATTCCTATTTATAATTTCAGGGTTAGAAAAACATTTTACATTTTTTTTTTTCAACATTCTATATTATTCATATTTATAAGAAGTGTCTACATAAATGATTAAGTAATTCAAACACAATACCTTTACGACGACCGGCGCCCTCTAAAACATCCCTTTCCATAAATGTTCTAAAAGCGCTTGCAACAATGGTATCAGGCTTCGTACCTGGCAATTGTCTTTTACAATAAAGTTTACTTGCTACAGATACTAAACTATGTTTGAATTGCCAATAATATATTTTCTCAAACGGGTTATGTGGTGTTCGACATAGCCATTTTGGATTATCGTACAGTAACTTGTCAATCTCGACCAATGTCAACCCTTTTTCATGTACATTACAATCGTAGAATAACTGCCATAAATACAAACGTATCAATATCGGTTTGAACAAAATTTCATCTGTGTTACATATCTTAGCGTACTGATAGTAAATTTTCTTCAAATGGTTTTCGTAATACCTTAAGGCCTTCAGTAGAGATGTTTCTTCAAAAAGTATCAAATCTTGAATGTTTTCAGGTTCATTTGCACTTTCATAATCTTCATTTTGTCGTACATCCTTTTCTATATGTCTATTATTTTCTATGTATTCGTTTAAGATGTTTGTCCGAATTTCAAGTTGTCTATCAATGTTTGCAAAAGCTCGATTTATGTGATAGAGAAGTCCTACGCTGTCGTTGTATATGTCAAATTGATAAGGTTCTACAGGGCCTTGACTAATGTACTGTGCCGCTTGATGATTTTCACTGGAGAGTGGTTGTAAATTGTCATCAATAAATAATCTTTTGTCCTGGATTATTAATCCATTGTTAGTGACAAATCTTCCTAAGCCATGTTTTTTATTCTCTTTGAAATCACCTTTGTAATGAGACCCAAATCCTAGGCCTAAGTTCAAAAAACCAAAACCAGTACGTTTACCGTTTTCCCAATGACCACGATATGCAGAAAGGGATGGTGGTGACATTGTATTGTTATAATGTGTCTCCCATATGTAAATTCCAGATCCAGACATGACACCATTTTTCCATTGACCTTCATAGAACTAAAATAAAAGTAGAGAAGGAAATATTTAAACATACATAATTAAAGCAAAAAAGCTTTCTCCAAAAGCTTACCGGTGGCCGCAACACGGACTACTCCATTCGGAAGGCCACTAAGAATATGAAACAGCCGATTATCTACGTTTCACCCACTAAAATTGGACCTGGGAAATGGGGCTGTTAGCAATGAACAAAAAGCGAAAATGTTTGCTGAGCATTTGGAGACCATATTGAAACCAAATGAAGGTCATATAAATCAAGAAGTGTATGCGTGCGCGTTACTCTAAATGACAGGATAAGTGCATAGTAATAATAATAATACAAGAGCAAATGCGGAGTGAAAAAATAAGTAGGTAAGTAGATAAGTGACAAGAATTAATGAATTTAAGAAATTTATGTTTAGCTGTAAACGTAAATGATGAAAAAGAATGAAGTGAAAATCAGCCGTAATTGACTATTCTTCCGGAAAACAATACTGAAGTTTTCCTACGGAACGCTATTTAAGCTTAGACCCCGCCCTCCCCCAAAATCTAAGCTGCGACCTCACCTACTTAGCACTCGGTTTACCAAGTAGCCCTAGTTATGTAGGTACATATAACAGTTTTTATAGATAAGTACCTGATATTGAAAACACTTACATCACGGTTGGGCCAAATCATCAAACCTTTGCCTTCCCTGACGTAACGGTTCCATTCACCCTTATATCCACTCAGTGAGCAATATTCACGCGATCCCAGTCCATGGCGGATATTCTGGAATACATATGAACATGGAAGTTATTATATTTTTTACTGAGAACGCATCTCATACCTTTATTTATTACGCACTTAGTTTCATTTCAGACAAATCTCAAGAATGATGAAATGGACTAAAATCATCTACACAAAAGATATCATTCTCATCGGTCCGAAAGAAGTCAAAAAAATACAGAAAAACTTTTGTAAATAGTGGTTTTTAACCGACTTCAAAAAAGGAGAAGGTTCTATTTTCGACGAGTATATCTTTTTTTATGTATGTCGATTTCTCCGTCAATATTGTGAACTAATTTCAAAATTCTTTTTTATTCGAAAGAGTATGCTCTGAGGTGGTCCCATATTAATTAAGTAGATTTAAAACTTTAACTTTTGGAGAAAAAAAATAATTGATGTTAATTTGGAACTGGTAAAACGCGGCTTTTATGTTGATGATTATTGTTTTGTTACAAGTAAGGATATTATTAAAGTACAAGAAAGAAAAGGAATTTCTCACTCAAAAGAAAAAAATAAAAAGTCTTTAACAAAAAAAAAAAACAACCAAAAAGGTTAAAATAATTACTTAGTTCATCATTTTGAAGTCGTTTGTTTTTTTTTGTTAAAAAGTTTTATATATTTAAAAATTTCAACTTCCTATGTCTACACTACCTTAAATTGTAGACTTAACCACTCTCAAAAAAACCTACATATGTTGATAGGTGTGTACCTATCTATAGGTGTGTGACTACAATAAACATTTTTATGTCACTCACGTATTCCCATTCTCCATCATAAGAGTTTTTAAACGATTCAGAGTAATATATGACACCATAGCCATGTTTAGTTCCACAATGCCATCCACCAGCGTAACTCTGTTGATTGCGCGAATCCACGTAAAGACCTTTCCCGTGACGCAAGTTACCGACAAAGTCTCCTTCGTACCAAGTGTCGTCCTTCCACTGTATTTTACCTTTTCCGTTGATTTCGTTGTTTTTGAATTTTCCCTGTAATGTTTGGTAACTACTTGTTTAAAATGTCATAATGTTTGTTTTCCTTATGAGTATGAAAAGATAAATGAGATACCTATATCAAGAAGGCATATTTTTTTTTCTGACAGATTATGCAGTTGGCTGTTGCAGCCATTACTGCTTCACCGGGCTTTTTGGGGCGAGACTTTGAAGGAACCCAACGCTCAAGGGCTAGCGCCCCGGCACTCTTTGATACCTCGTGTATCCTTGCGGGCGCCGACGAACCCGCGGACGTCGGCGTCATGTTGGGGGAAGTCCCTAGTAGGGGAGGTCGTAGAGACTAATCTCGCTACCCGGACAGCGAGATCGTCATCTGGGGCCGTTAGTACGTGCCGAGGCCGCCTAACGATGGTTTACGACCATGCCGAGGTCGGTCGGAGGGATGAAGTAAGCATATATTAACTAACCCTGCCATAGCAATTTCAGTTTCCCTAATATTATAAAGAGGAAAGATTTGTAATTTTGTATGTTTGTAACGAATAAAATCAAAAACTACTGGACCGATTTCAAAAATTCTATCACCATTAGAATGCTACATTATCCCCGAGAAACAAAGGCTATATAGGTGTAAAAAAATTTGCAATAAAATGGTTTTTTTTATTCGCATGCGCTGCGAAAACTATGATAAAACAAATAAAATTCTACAATATTAAAGAACATATCAATATCTCTATCTATCATCGGTCGACTGTCTGCTCCTTCGCTACGCAGCAGACGCAATCAACATTGAATATTTTGACTTTTTTTAAAAAAACAAATGGTTCATAGATAAAAATATTAACTGTATTTGAAAACAAAAACTACTTATGTCATGCATAAAGATAAATTTACTATAAGTTTATCCCAAAATATTAAAAAAATAAAAGTCCACCTGTGCGAAGCCGGGATGGGCCGCTAATACATTGTATAGACGGAAAGAAGGGTATTTTGGGCGACTCGTTAAATTGAACTAACTTAATTGGTAACAAAATTCAAATTCAAAATTCATTTATTTCAGGTAAACAAGAAACCCATATTATACATTGATATTTAGATATAGAATTAGAATAAAATAAATAATACGGAATTAAATAAATATAACCGATCAAACAAAAAATAAAAATGTCAGAACATTATATAAAATAAAATCAATTTAAATAATACATACATATATATGCAGTCATTTAGTACTTCCTTTCCGGCATTGGCACCGCCACATGTCTATTACAGCAATGCCTAAGGAAAGGACAGTCTAATCTCTCAGCGATCATATTCAGGACAGAATTGGAGCTGGCACGAACTCTGCGTAGCAAGGACGCGCATCGCTTTCGCATAGTCGTATGGAAGCAATCGATGCGTGCACCTGCAAACATGCCAGAGGCACTGCAGAATCGTGGCAGCCCCAACACAATCCTAAATGCGTTTTTTTGTATAGTTAACCCATAGGCTGCACGTGTACAGAGATGTGCAGTACGTTTTAAAGAGGGTTACCTTAACCTCAGCTGAGCATCTTGCAAACCTACGGGCCATCATATTGGCTCTTACTGACAGCGCCCTCCGTTCCCGCTCAATGTCAGCATCGTCCTTGAGATCAGTAGTGACTACATGCCCTAGGTACTTAAATTTTGGAACAGTTTTAAGGGGTACACCATATAGTCGCACTGGTGGTACATTACGTGCACATTTCACACCAGCGTCAAAGACCATGCATTGAGTTTTCGTGATATTATATTTTAAACCGTGGCCAGACACGTATTCTACACAAGTCCGTATCAACTGCCTCAGACCACAGACTGATGCGCTCAAGAGCACCATGTCGTCAGCATAGCTCAAATTGTTAACACAGACGCCATCAACGTGGCAGCCAACGTGCTGATTGCTAAGCGCTATGATCAACTCATTTATGTAGAGGTTGAACAGGGTTGGAGATGACAATCCACCCTGTCTAACACCACACTCAAGCCAGTACGGATCCGACATTGCCCCCGCCCATCGCACACTGTTGACTTGGTGTGCATACCAATACTGAAACAGGCTGACCAGTTCCAGTGGAAAATTTGTGCTTCTCAGCTTCCTCCATAGCAGATCATATGACACCAAATCAAATGCCTTGGATAAGTCAAGGAAGCAAGCATACACCGGTGTCTTGCGGTCTGTGTAGTATCTGACGGTATGCTTAAGACACAGAATCGCACTTTCAGTGGACAGCCGAGGACGAAACCCGAACTGATTGTCATGCAGTGTGACATAAATATTTAACTGTGTATTAAGCAAACTGTCAAGAACTTTAGCTGCAATAGTGGCAAGAGAAATGGGTCTGTAGTTATTTTTGTCAGCAAGGTCACCAGTTTTATTTTTCACTACAGGCACCACCACTGTTTTCATTAGATCGTCAGGCATATAGGAGTGACCCACGCATAAGGAATAGAGCATTGCTAGGAGTCTACATATATGTGGTCCGACATGCTTATAGTGCTCAATGCTGAGTCCATCGTGGCCTGGTGACTTGTCTTTAGATATTTGCCTAATGGCTTCAGCAACATCTTTGGCCCGAAACCTAGTCCCCACCATTTGACCATTTCTGGCAATATTGTGCACCTCCCTCGCTGGACCTAGGGGAGACTTAACCGAAAAATGGTTCTTGAAGATATTAGCAATATCCTTTGAATCGCTCACACCATCAACGCTCGCCGGGAGGCCAGGTCTTATATTTGTTTTATTAGTGGCTTTCCAAAAACCGCGGAAGTCGCCTTTGATGTGTTACTCCGCAAGAGCGTCCATTTTTATTTGGTCTTGTTGATTTTGACACCATTTTAATCGAGATTTGAACGCTCTGCGTCTTTGACACATTTCCTGGTAAACAAGGCCGGACCTCGGATTACCACACATTATCCATACCTTGAACTTAGCCCTGGCCTCCCGGTGAGCCCCACTGACGTGTTTATTCCACCCCATTAAGCGTGGGCCCTCTACCTTTTTTCTTGAGCTTGTGCTTCCCCGACTCACCACTGCTGGCCATGGTCATTACAAAAATAATCGGCACAGCTTACACACTCTGAAGGAAAGTCAATCATTTTTAATCTCATATGACACTCTCTGGTATACCTCGCGACTTGCTCCTCACTTCTTTCACCCCATATTACATCTTTATTTATATTACTAATTTTTGGTGAAATCTTAGGGGTAAGTAATTTTAAGTTGCAAGTAATTACAAGTGGGTAGTGATCAGACCAAAGACTGTCATACTTCACATCTGCTTCTATAACAGAATGCTTAGCCGAATGAGTAGCAATACAGTGATTCAACCAGCTGCTAGTCCCGTGCACATCACTAATGAATGTGAAGGTACCCGAGTCCAGCCCCAGTTTTTCTGAGTCTACACATGACCATTTTTGTTCATCACACATATTTATAAGTTCACTGTAGAACAACTCACCCGGATCTGCATTGAAATCACCTAAGATAAACACAGATTCAATTCTTTGTTCGTCAATAATCTCCAAATTATCGGCACAATTCGTTGGCAGGTAAACGCTCATCACTAATATTTGTGTATCGCAAGTTGTTATTTTAATGGCACATATACGAGTATTATCACATTGCAACACTGATACTTGTTGAAACGCACTATATCGCCATAGCAACGCGACGCCACCGTATGGTCGCCCGCGCAGAATCCCCGCCGACGTATCAACTGCAGATGTCGCAGTATATCCAAAACTGGAGTCAATCGTGCCGACGTATGGTATGTCATGCAACCAGGTCTCCTGAAGACATATCACGTCACACGTACGACATAGGCTTCTAACATCCTCTACAGAGCGCTTAACGTTTTTACAGTTAAACGTAGCGAAATGATAAGGGCCGCTATCCATTGTTTGGTTGTTTTAAGCCGTCAGAAATTTTCGCAATATTCGCTCTCTTGTGTCTGAAGTGCACAAAACGTCTAAATATAACACCTGCAGGCCAGAATTTCTCGTCCATGTACCTGGGCAAATTTATCTCTGATATCAGAATTTTGTATGCTTTGTGCCCTCTATCAAATTTCATTTTTATTTTCTCCAGAGTAACAGTTTCCTGTGTTTTGTTATAAATATGTTTCACAATGTCACTATCTGCCGTAGATAAATGTACGTTCGTAATAAACATAGGAATTTTTCTCTCAGCCGCTCTGAAGCTGCCTTCTAAGTCACGGGCTACACCTGATTTGCCTGAAATCGATATTTCATCGGTTTCCGATTTGTAACTGTTTTCCATCCTTCGTTGTTATTATTTTGATGCACCACAGTTTCGCCTATACATAGCGACCGCTCTGACTCACATCGTTCCGTCTTATTATTACTAAGGCCGGTGTCGGTCACAGTGTGAATCAGCTGCTCCGCTACGTGTGGCGTCGGGCTAGGTATGAGTGATGTATGCGCAGTGTCCGACTCAGGCAGACAGCAGGCATTACTCAACCAAATTAAAAAGTTATCGGCTATTTTATTTTCTAAATCATTGTTAAGAGTATTAGCTCAGTGAAATATAAGCTAACGTTACCCATAATAATTTCTTGCATTCATTACCTATTTACTATGTAATTTTGATGAAATAAATTTCAGAATTTTTAAGTATACATTTTGTTATTGTTTATTTTCCCTCGGATTCAGCAAGTCGCCTAAGTTGAACTTTATGTGGTTAGGCAAATTGACCTGTCTTATATAATATTCTCAATGGATAAAAATAGTGGGAGTAAGAGAATTTTTAAAATTTCCTGACTGAAATAAAATACTTTGATTGAATTTTCGCTTTAATATTCAGTTTCAGTAAAACGGTCTTTACAAAACGTTCAAAGAATAATGGCGATCTCCTATAATAAATTTTATTTGAGTAAAAACGGATGCGTTTTAAAATCAAAAATAGTGACATTAATTCATTAGGCGAGGCAATTTAAAACAATTTTAAATCAATAATGTATCTAATAAAAAGTATTTTTAGGGTTCCGTAGTCAACAAGGAACTTATAGTTTCGCCATATCCGTCCGTCCGTCCGTCTGTCTGTCCGCGTCTTAGTTCAAAAACTACTAATAAGAGAAAGCTGCAATTTGGCAGGAATATACACATTGATCAAACCCCAAACAAAGTGGTAGAATAAAATCTTTGAAAAACTCTCTCCTACACGTGAAGTGGGGGTGTAATTTTTTTTTTCGTCTACCTTATCGTGTGGGGTATCGTTGGATAGGAATTGCCAGTATGCTAAGATCATTTTTTGATTTAGGGCTCCGTTTGCGAAACATTTAGCTTTAAAGTACTAATTTTTGTTATAGTCAAGTGTAACGGTTGATAAATGGTTATTGATAACGATGATATACAACTAAGACCATTGATTTTAGCATTCAAGTTTTACAACACCCACCTCTCCAATAATTTTATGAAGCCGACGCACCTGGCCTACAACTTTAGTGTTGACTTCGTACATAATAACCTCAAAGTCGATCAGCGGGCTATGGAAACAGCTATATTTTACATAAACAAACTATTTTTGAATTATATTTTAGGCAAGTTAAAGTGGAAATAAGATAAGTGATGGCCTGACCGTAGCTGGTAGAACTGATAATAATAAGGAAAAAAAAACCCCGACACCAGTTCAGCCTTGGGGCAACTCGATTTGTTCAGACTTCTTTATTAAAAATATCGGGTCGGCATCGTCTCGCCTCATTATAAGCTAATGAACTAATAACGAGGCAATGCTGATTGTGATCGCGAAAATGCAATGTAGGACTAGGTTCCTTTTGGCCCGTGTCGTCGTAGTCGAAATGGAAATAGGACACAATTCAAATGTATGTAGGTAACGTACATTTGATTTTGCTTATTTCCTATCTTCTTTGAATGTGACTTACCAAGTAAACTGTACCGTTAGCCCACTGAAACCGGCCTTCTCCATGCATACACTTCATTGAAATCTCCCCTTCGTAAATGTTTCCATTTCGAAAGCGAATTAAAGCTTTTTCATCAGGTGATGACCACCAAATGTTTGCAAAAGGTGTGTCCTGTAAATTACTATATCACTTTACTTAAACAAGTAATTTGTTAGTGGATGAAGAAGGTAAAGATATAACTCAGTCAGCTATAACTTTATTAAACTCTATACTAATACAATAAAGCTAGAGTTTGTTTTCTGAAGAGTCCTATTGCTGTCAATCACGTGTCCATCCTTTGTCTGTCACACAGGTCGTACAGCCAGGTTGGTTAGTCTTTAAGTTTTCACAGTAAAAGCATCTTTTTGACCAAAACCCATACAAATTTCCAAAAAATATTTTCCGTCCGATAAAGCTAAAGCAGGGCGCGAAAAAAAAATTACGACTTACCCCATGGAGTGGAGTTTCGTTGTTTAGAGGCTAAAGACTTAAATTCTACATTTGGTACGGTACTGTTCACCAAATGCAAACCGACAATATGGCCGTTCAATATTTGATAGCACATCTACTACTCTACCTCCCGAGCTTGTGCAGCCAATGCGTTGAATGCGGTCCGGAAGTGACGTCACAGCGCATCCATTTTTGGTCAAGAGAACGATCGAATAGATAGATATAATAGATAATTTATAATAGACAGCATTGAGCGCATTCAGTGCGTATAATGCTTGTCAAAAAAACGGCCCTTAAAATGAGTTATAGATATTTGATAGGTCTCACCTAATAAGTTGCAGTTTACCTGAATAATGTCACAGATTTCCAATTTTGACCTATTTTTTCTCTTGCTGCTTCCTTTAACTATAAAGTCATGTATCAAATTAATAAGGTTGGTACTATAGGTAGGTAAATATAAGATTGTCTTGATTAAAATTATATATTTATTGTCTAAGTCCAACTTATATATCCATCTAACAATTTTACGTACCTGAAACTAAAAAAAAAAATTGTCTAGATTTAGGTACTCGGGGTTTAAAAAAGAATTGTGACCTAATAAACAATAGCAAAATACGGTACTTCTTTGTTTGTTTATAGAACTCTCTAACTGAAAATGATAGCAACAACAATAACCAATGTTAATATGACGATTGCAATAAGACGGTGGTGATACTGGAGACAAAGACATCCAGAACTACTGTATGGTACTGTACGGTAACACCATAACCTGCTGCACGGCTGTCTCTTAGCAGTGGTTTAATTTAACTAGGCTATGCATACAAGACCACTAAATGTTTAGTTTATACACACCATTAGACCTTCTCCTACCGCTGTGACCACTTATTTTATCAGTGATAACATTTGAGACACTTCTATGTTTGGGTGATCCTATTACTTCCCAAGACTCGACAATTACGTTCAGCATCGACTCAAACATCATAGTCACTATTTCCTGCTGTACAGACATTTTAGGTCGAACGAACATGGATGTCATGGACGCGTCCATATTCCTCGCAGAGCTCGCTCCTCGCGCAGTGGACAGTACATCATCATCGAACTGTGTGGAATGCGTTTTCCTAGTAATCAATGAGCTTTCACGTCTTGTCAATGTACGTTGAGGATCAAGATAAAACATCTTAAGATATTATTGTAATTATAAATGCAGACAAAAATTATTGTCAGCTTGATATGAATGACACTGTTTGTCATATAATGACAGGTTACTAAAGTGTTTGCAACTGAATTAAGAAACGACTGATGGCTTGTTTACACGTGTTAAGTAGCCAAGCAATTAAGAAAAAAATTAACTTACCTAATCTCTGAGTCAATTGTCGCGTGTAAACACTAAATTTATATTAAGTTTTTAAATGATTTATTGAAAAGTTGTTTAGGATTTGTTATAATGTTTTAGTTAAGTAACTGCGGCCCCCACCCCGCACGCCTGATTTCCACGTTTTTTTCGCCGGCGCGGCGTTTGATTCATAATATCTGTTATCACCGCTGCAAGAATGCAACACAAATTGCATCCAAAAACATTTATATAAAAATGCATAATGTTGTCATAATGTTTCGTAATAATAAGTATATATTTACACAATAAAAAAACTATTTTCCTTGTAGGGACTAGTTTAGATTTAAGAAAATGTCATAAAAATAAGTGTAAAATTGTATTAAGTTAGGTAAAAGTAGAGTAGGTTTGTTTCATTTCCCCTCTTTACTATTTGTTGATATCAAAAATAATATTGTGTGAGTACCGACATGTTGTCGACTTTGTACGCACGACTATCTCAAAAAAAGCGGGAAATTTAGTTTAATATATGTATGTAAAACATATGTCATTTGTTGTGAAAAAATGTACAGAACTACTATGTAAAATTCTGTATAGACCGTATGTACGGTTAATAAGTTACAGGTGAAAATAGTTAGCGTGTTGAGTATTGTACATTCTTTCTCCCTCACTCCTTTGATAATAGACTGCGATAGACATACAAAAGGGATGGGTCTATGGGTAAAAAAGAAAAAGACTGTCTAAAACTTTACCTGGCTAGGGTCATTAAGTCCTTAGGCTATGCCTAAAATAAGCATTACAGGTTAAAAGCACACCTTTGCCCCTACACGTAGGTATCTATACCGTTACGATAAGTAGTATGGTTGGGGCACAAATTACGTTTAAACTTATGAAATACGATAGCTTATAACTCAGTAACCGGGTCACATAGGATAAACATAAATATATCACTAGATACCTCTCATAGGCATCTATCAAAATAAATAGGTTTCATACAGGTAACTTTAAACCCTGAAGTACAGGAGCACAAGAAAAATCCTGAAAACTTATATCACACATTTTTTCATCATTTTTTAACATACTGACTGACACCAAAAACACTGAAAGGTATGTCCGAATTTTAGGTCCATTTTTTGACATATAACACCAAGTCTGTAGTCATCTAGTGTAGGCAGAAAGCCCTGAGAGCTAAAATTCCAGCTCTTCTCTCACTACGGCCTAACCGTAGACGATGGAACATACCACTATGCGTCATTGGAACCGCCTCCGAAAGCTCTATCTTAGGACACCTAAATCGTCATTATAGCTCCTACCGTTTGGCTATAAAACCGAAAAATGTAAAACAGCGTATTATATAGTCAAGCCGCAAATCGTGTGACTGTGATGGCAATAGCCGATAGAGACCCCAACTGTCAGTAGCGATTTATAGCTAGGTAGATATACCTACACTTTAGATATATGTCTATATCGACAACTATATGTTGTCTTTCACTAAGCTTTTGTGTGGGCTAGATTTTTAGTCATCACAGTAAGTACAATAAGTTAAGTACTAAATCTATAAGGTTCTATGGAACAACCTCTCCCTCTGATGGGGTTTTTCATTTTTATTATAAATATAGTACAAATTTTGAATTTGTATTCAGTCTCCAAGAAAACTTCAACAAGTTAATAGCTATGAAAGCTAAGAAGTAAAATTTTTGTACATATGTGTTAGAATTTAAGTTAGAAGCATAAGTTAATTAAAATCGGTCTGTTGTGTGCATATACGCGTTTTAATATCTCAAGCGCCTAAGAAGAAACTCCTTGTCACGGGCAAAACCTTGTGCCACAGATATCGAAGGGTCTGTCCGCACAATATCTTTTAGTTCTTCGTGTAAATATTTGTTGATAAATTATTATAAAATGACGAAAAGCACGGAAAATACGACAATTAAATTTGTGGAACTATATATTCGCTATGACTGTCTGTGGAATTTTAAAAGTGTTGACTACTTATTGCAATAAACAAACCAAGCACCAAACTATTTCAAGTCGCAAGTCCGTCCATTCTGTGCGGCTTACTAAATCCTAAGTAAATTCACGTGCGGACGCTCAAGCCCTCATTATTTAGTTAAGATTAAGTTAAAAGTTACTTATCTACTTAATCACTAAATGCATGTAAACCAACCATGAGTTCCCAGGAATGCAATTGTTCCTGTTTCTATTGCAGGTAGAATCTACAAAGCTAGCTCGATTTCGACTTTAAATGTACCCTAACCTATATCTGTGCCAAGTTTCATCCCGGTCTATCCAGTGGTTGAAGCTTGATTGAGTAACAAACAACCAAACTTTCGCATTTATAATATTAATGCAATAGCTCGTAATTAATGAATTTTGCCAGCGGCTCCACCCGCCTTAAATTACTATAGCAAGCTGTAGTTCGTTTAAGCTTGGTTGTAGTTATAGTTATTCCCGCGTTATATATATATATATATATATATATATATATATATGTATATATATATATACTGTGTATTAAGCCTAAAATTAAACCTCAAATACTGATTAAGAAAAGTACTTATCATTTAACTACAAATCCCAAAGAACGTGTATCGAAAAATAAAGAAATTACAAAGTAAAAACAAAAAAAAATGGCTTATACTGTCCATGACTGGTGATTTTACCTTACTTGATTCCCGAAAGTTTAGCCTGCACGACCTCAATTTCAAGTCTTCGTTTTAGAGTATACTAACTAGACTTCCTTCCTATGGCTCCGCTTGTGCCTAGATATATACTATCACGTCCAGGAAATAATTGATTAATCAGGACTTATGTATTCTATGTTTTTCTCTATCCCTACCTACAACTACTCGTAAACCTACTTATACGTACATGAGACATAAAATTGCATCGACGGTAAAAAAGTGTTTAGAGCTATAATATCATTTTCATCCCATCTATTCATTGTGTGGGAAAAAAGTGCTTCTTTGCTCCCTAGAGCAGTACCTTATGAGATTTGACTGATTTCAAATAAAAAAACGTATATTCCTCGCAAATGTGTGTGTTTGTCTGTTACTTCATAAGTCACTCATACATGGATTGATGTAGATAAAATTTGGTATGGAGATAGTTTGAGTCCCGGGGAAGGACATAGGATATTATCTTATATATATATAAAAATTACGTGTCACGTTATTTGTCCGCGATGGACTCCTTAACTACTGAACTACTGAACCGATTTTAAATTTGATTCGTACACCGTGTGCAATTTGATCCAACTTGAAAGATAGGATACCCTACATCTCAATTTATAGTCGCAATATTATTTTATTGTAAATCATTTGTCTTGAATACATAAGTCCTGGTAAATCAATTATTTCCTGGACGTGATAGTATATATCTAGGCACAAGCGGAGCCATAGGAAGGAAGTCTAGTTAGTATACTCTAAAACGAAGACTTGAAATTGAGGTCGTGCAGGCTAAACTTTCGGGAATCAAGTAAGTATATACTTGAAATATATATAAAAATGACTCACTAGTAGGGTTTGCAGGCAATTATATACTATATAATAAGCCAAAAGATATATATGACTGACTGCTGACTGATCTTCAAAACGCAAAGCTGGTACGCGTTAAACTCGCCAAACCGTAAGACTTTTAAACTCTCTGCTGGCGATGCTAGCTGTACTTCAAAATTGTTGACAAGGTACCTAAATTATAGGTAGGTACTTAACTTTTTTTATACCACTAAGGTGGCAAACACGCTTACGGTTCGCCTGATGGTAAGCGGTCACCGTAGCCTATGGACGCTTGCAACACCAGGGGTTTTACTAACGCGTTGCCGACCCTTCAAAAATTAACTGTAATTGAATCAGGCCAAGGCCATGCAAAATATTGATCAACCATAAGTGGCAGTGAGATCGGATTCAAATTGCACGTAGGTATTTTATATAGGCAACACAATATTATAGTTATAAGTTAAAAAATGTAAAGTTCTTCCTACAGTCGCTTTCTATCGGAATAAAAAATGTCATTTTCAGTCTCTCCAGTAATCCCAGTGCTAAAAATCCTCTCTTGCTCTGTTGTGTAGTGCCTCATGTTTTTATCCATGAAATTTCGCGGGAATCCTCTCCATCGCGAAAACAAATATTATAAGTCCTTCGCCTTCTATTTCACTAAATGTGCCAAAAATCAAGTAGGTACCTAACCCCGTTTCGGTTGCATCCGACACGTACAAAAATAGTAATAGTACCCCACGGCTTCATTAAGTTTAGGATCCTGCCTTTTTTGTCACTTCAGCTATTTCTGTGCCAAAATGAGGTTTTTCCGTTGCGAAGAAAAAAAATAGATAGCATGCCGTCTATCAGCCATGGAAAAATCTGATCCTATGGAGTAGTTTGAGTATAGGTTTGACTTGGTTCAACGACGGGCTGCGATAATTGTTGACGTTGTCAAACTCACTTGCCGTATCGAGCCCTTAAGTCTGAGGGAAACAAAGCCTTCCTGTGTGTGTTCTACCGCTTGTACAATGGGATGTGTTCTGAGGAATTGTTCGAAATGATGCCCACGGTTACTTCCATCGCACCGCCTGCCATCGGCAGAGAATTATTTCTCACAGTTTAGAACCGAAATGGTCGTATACAGTGTGGTTTCAGGGAAACTTTCTCCCGCGAATACTTGGGTTGTGGAATGAGCTCCCTGCCAAGGTTTTCTTTAAAGACTACAGTATGGGACCTTCGAGAAAGATGTTATTAGATTTTTGAAGGGTCGGCAACGCGCAAGCGATGCCCCTGGGGAACTGCGGGAACTCTCGACCGACTACAAAAATCCTATATCCTTTTCCGTCTGTCTATCCTTGTACTATAAAGCGGGTCAATTGAATACGAGACGGCAAGGAATTAAAAATAAAACAAACAAACAGAATTTCGCATTTAATTAGTGTTAGGATAATCTACTTACCTACGTATAAAATGACAAAAAAAAATCTTGTAATATAGGTATATATAAAAGTATATTAATTTTCATAACAGTGCACTTTGAATAGAAGTTTAACCTTTTTCTTTAATTTGCGTTTATTAAGCTGGTTGTGGTAGAAACGATGTCTCCAAGATGCACTCTCCGATATATCAGAAGAGCGTGTTAAATCTTTGTTTAACAGAGAACGACCTATCGATAGAAACAAAATAAAAATTTATAGGAATAGTCAACGTTAATTCAATAAAAAATTAAGGAGAAACAAGTTAGATTTAACCCCATTTCCAAAACTTCCACGGTCTCCATCGGCGGCGCCAAAAGGTTGCTTCCATATTTAAGTCTTGACTAGACTCTGTCTTGAGTGGATCGAAGGACAGGTCACGGGTCTCCTCTTCACTCCAGCAAGAGCTCAGGATACAAAACACAACCAGTAATAATAACACCTTAAACAAAAAAAAAATACGTTAGGTTCTAAGAAATTACTAACTGAATGGACCCTTTATAATTTACCGCTGAGCGACACGACACGATTTTATCGTAGATGTTCAAGGTAAGGCCAGCATGCGATTAGTGCGCAGTATCAACGACAAAATCGTGTTGAATCGACGACGGTAAATTTTAAAAGCATCCAATAGCAAAGTTCCGCTGTTTACTTACTTTCTACATACATTTTTGGATAACAAAAACAGTAAAAATAGCTATATTAATTAAATTAACTATTACCTTCGTATTATTATTGAAAATTATGATAGATAAGTATATTTATAACCTACCTTTGAGCTCATCTTCTAATATCCAATAATTACGCAACTCTTACGGTAACGTCAATTTCGTACGCGTGAATGAATCAAAAACAGTAACATGCATCGTTTTTATTGACTTTGCTATTCAGAGCGGATATTTCACGTGTACTACTCGAGTTACTTAACTACTACGTCATTAGTACTTGAACATTAGTTTCAGTGATCGTTCAAATCGTTACATAACTTAAAGAGTTTACCTTAATTAGATAGATTTCATATCATAGGTATTATTAGCGCGAAAATTGCAGTTTCTTTAAACTGTTTGGTCATGTCCTGAGGATTTTCGCAATTTTATTATTAGACTAGCTTTTGCCAGCGGCTTCGCCCGCCCTAAATTTGGTTATCGGCGCGGCGTAGGATTCTTACGGCAACTCCTCAATCATAGAAAGAAACCTACTCACACTTGACGTTCTCTCTCTCCCTCTCTTTCTTACTAAAAATAAATTTACTGATGGATTAACCTCGCAATCTTGGTGCTCCATACAAACTTTGAAGCCCAGTTTAGGGGGTGAGTTTTGGAGAATCCTTTCTTAGAGCATGCCTACATCATAAAAGCTATATGTGTGCTAAATTTTAGCTCGATCCGTCTAGCGGTTGGAGCTGTGCGTTGATAGATCAGTCAGTCAGTACTAGTTACTTTGGGCTAACGCTAACTTTAACCCGCGACGTTGTAGAAGGTGAAAATATTTTTAAATAATACGTACCACCCTTCCCCCTCATGACTGCCCACCGACCTTGCACATCATAAATGCGCGCCCAGTACTTAATTATTATTATATAATAGGGCGATATGCCCTAAGATATTCATTGAAATCGAATGATGTAAAGGGAAATTTTGTTTTAAATTAAATACTTGTATTTATTTGGAAAAGATTTATAGAATAGAACTAGCTGTCCCGGCGAACGTTGTTCCGCTGCCGTCCCTCTGTACCCGGCGAAAGTTGGTTTTTACCTATAGTGCCCGAGTCCGGCTCGCACTTGACATATCGAGATAAAAACTATCCTATCTTTTAAGTTGGATCAAATAACAGATATTTACGAAGTTTGATCAAAATCGGTTCAGTAGTTTAGGAGTCCATTGAGGACAAACATTGTGACACGAGATTTATATATATTAAGATAGAACATACTTTTATTGTACACCAAATAATTTAGAACTAAACATTTATACAATTTTATACATTATGGTACAACTAAGCGGCCTTATCGCTATAAAGCGATCTCTTACAGGCAAACTTAAGTTACAAGTAATAGAAATAGAAGCAAGATAAGTAGGTGTCACAGGAGGAAAAAAGTTACAAAGAGAAAATAATACTAAATACTTATATAATTGAATAAAATAAATAAATACATAAACATACATATAGTAACATAAACATACTTAGTAATACGTGTATATAAAATAAATAAATAAAAAAATTATATATATATATATTAATAGGAAGGCAGTAATTATAAATTGGAGTTAAGATAGTGGATTTTAACCAGTTTTTTAAAAGTGTCAGCTGATTGTGAGCCCCTGATAGATAAAGGAAGAGAGTTCCATAATTTTATTGCACAAACAGTAAACGATAGACCATAAAAATTGGTACTATGACTGGGTATTTTTAATATGAGGCTAGTAGAGGAGCGGAGAGTAAGAGTAGAAGAGCTAATAACCTGGAATCGCTCTTTTAGCTAGATTGGGGTTGCTGGATTGAATAGCACGTTATATAAAATACTTAAATCATGAGCATTCCGGCGAAAGCGGATTGGGAGCCACTTGAGTTCAGTGCGAAATTTAGAAATATGGTCATATTTGCGGAGTCCAAATATAAACCGAATACAAAGATTTTGAAGCCTCTCAAGTTTGTCAAGTTGCTCCTCTGTAAGATTAGAACAGCAAGCGTCAGCAAAATCTAGGACAGGAAGAAGCAAAGGTTGTGAAAGCAAAAATTTAGAGGGAACCGGTAGAAGATTACGTAGACGTTGTAGGAATCCAACTGAGGCAAAAAAAAATCGGCTAATTTCTTTTACTTGTGGAATCCAAGTCAAATTATAGTCTACTAAGACTCCAAGATTTTTAACTCGCACCATTCCACAATATTCTCAAGGTCAGAATTTAATGACTTGATAACATTGATAACATTAACCACTTGCATAAATTTGAAGATCGTCTGCATAAAGGTGGTAGGAAGAAGAAATATTTAGAGTTATTGTATTAATGAACAGTGCAAATAGGAGCGGGGACAACACACCACCTTATGGTACGCCGGCAGTAATGTTGCACCAGTCAGAAAAATAATTATCAAACTGGATGCGCTGCCGGCGGCCGCACAAGTAACTACGAAACCAGTCAATTACTGTTGGAGATATGTTTAAGAGAGTGTAGAATGCCCAACAAGATATCAAAGTCTACTAAATTGAAGGAATTGCTAAAATCTAAGAGTGAAAGAACTGTTACTTGTTTGGTATCCATACTTAAGCGAATATCATCAGTAACCTTAGCAAGTGTTGAAACCGTACTATGCCCAGGACGAAATCCTGATTGTAATGAATTCAACAAATTATTTTTGGTCAGGAAAAGGTTAAGCTGCTGATTTACCAACCGTTCGAGAACTTTGGAGACAAATGGTAATATCGAAATTGGACGGAAATCAGAAACAGCAGATGTAATAAGTTTCTTTGGCAATGGTATGACGTGTGCATTTTCCCAAGCACTGGAAAAAATACCTGACGTAATGGAAGAATTGAGGATATGAGTGATAATAGGAGTAATCAGGTCAAGGATAGGGACAATCATAGTAAGGCTAATGCAATCGCTACCAACAGCACTGGATGATATAGCCAAAACACACTTCCTAACATCACAATCAGTAAATTGATGAAAATTAAAAGAAGAAAAGTCAGGAGTTGGATTTGAAGAAAGATTATTAAGCGTGCTAGCTTTTTTACTGCTATCAAAAGCAGCTACGGAAGTAAAATATTTATTTAAGTTTAACTTATTAGCTGAGGATGATGACTGTGTTGCCAACTCCTAATGACTTAAGAAACTTCCAGACTTTAGCTGGATCCCCGCTTTCAACGGAACTATGGATATAGCGTCGTTGTGCGTCCCTACACACCGTACTACAGCGATTTCGAAGACGTTTATATTTAGCAAGATTCTCCTCTGTGGGCTCTCTTTTGAATTTGGCTTTAGCATTATTTCGTTTTTTTTGAAGCACTTTAATTTCATCACTTAGCCATGGTGCATATTTATAAAAACACCTTCGCAAATAATGCATTATTTAAGAACAAATTTGGTTAGCATAAAAAAGGTTTAAAGTGAGCCAACCTTAAAAGATAGACATATGCTGTCGCGGACTTTTTTTATAACTTTTAAAGAGGAACAATTCTGATATACATGATTTTTGCGAAACTTTAACCGTTTACAAAGCGCACGCAGCGAAAGCTCTCAGAAGGAAAAAATCCCTCCGATTTTGACACTTTCTTCATTGGTGCTCCGCTCCTATTGGTCTTAGCGTGATGGTATATAGCCTATAGCCTTCCACGATACATGAGTTATCTACCACTAAAATATTTTTGAAATCGGACCAGTAGTTCTTGAGATTAGCGCGTTCAAACAAACAAACAAACTCTTCAGCTTTATAATATTAGTATAGATTGGTGGAAATAATATAGGTATCTACTTGCGTAACATAATATTTGCCATCGGTAGTAATTTCTTTAAATCCCATTATACAAAGTGTTGAACAACTAACTGAGTTAATCTATAAGTATAGGAAAAAATCCGTAAAAAACTGATAATTAAGGCATAAACCTGTGAGACTTGAACCTGTGAGAACTATCGACATAAAATATAATATAATAAATAATTCTACGTAACCCTCCGAAATGGTACATACCTCTCGCCCCAACAGCACTGCCTCCTCATTATTTCCACCTATAGCATACGTCTATCTTTTAAGGTTGGCTCACTATAAACCTTTTTTATGCTAACCAAATTTGTTCTTAAATAATGCATTATTTGCGAAGGTGTTTTTATGATATTAATCCTTATCCAAATAAAAAAATTTATTCATCATAAGTATTTAATTTAAAACAAAATTGTCTTTTACATCATTCGATTTCAATAAATATCTAAGGAGATATCACAGTTTTAAAATAACATCGCAGCAAAATAATGATCTAAAACTGCGCGCTTATTTATGATGTACAAGGCCGGTGGACAGTCATGTGGGGGAAGGGCGGTACGTATTATTTCAAAATATTTTCACCTTCTACGTAACAAAGTGGCGGATTAAAGTTAGCGTTAGCCTAAAGTAACTATTACTGACTGACTGATCTATCAACGCACAGCTTCAACCACTGGACAGTTCGAGCTAAAATTTAGCACACATATAGCTATTATGATGTAGGCCTGCGCTAATAAAGGATTTTCCAAAACTCACCCCCTAAACGGGGGTTCAAAGATTGTATGGAGCAACTAACCAAGATCGCGAGGTTAATCCATTAGTTAATTATTTTTGAGAAAGAGAGAGAGAAAGAGAGAGGGAGACAGAGACAGAGAACGTCAAGTGTGAGTAGTTTTTTTTTCTATAATTGAGGAGTTGCCGTAAGCATCCTATGCTGATAACCAAATTTAGGGCGGGCGAACCCCCTGGCAAAAGCTAGTATGTATTTAAGTGTTAAAGTAAAGTAAAAAAACAAACGGGTTGCACACCGGGAGTGCCGGCAGAAGTAAAAACATACTAGCTATTTACTTCCCATCACTTTTTATACATATTTATTATAAATAATAACTTTGACACCTCAATCTGTCATAGAATTAAAATCTCATATCCAACCTCCCTGTACTACTCATAATCGCTATTTACTAAAAAAAATAATGTATGTTTATTTACTTTTTTGACGTAGTTTATTTGACATCTCAATCTGTCTTAGAATAAAAATCCCCTATCCAACCTGCCTGTACTACTCACTCATAATCGCCATATACCAAAATATGGCGTGGCATTATGGTTAAAGTCTTACGAATTTTCGATCAGTATGGCGTGGCATTATGGTTTCCGTCTTACGAATTTTCGATCAGCCATTATACTACCCATACCAAAAAAGTGCACAACACCGCTAAAGATGTTTTCACTTACGTCATATTATGCTCCTACTCAGAGGAACGTAAATGCGTAGCATCCGGGATCGCCACGACAGAATACAGTGTCTCTTTCGGGTAACTTGGAACGGTGTGTAAATGCTCATATTAATATAATTACACGGACGCGAGCGAGGAGAGCCGGGACTAGCTGTTGCTCTACGCGAAGTTCTACCAAGATCCTTATTTACTAAGGATAAAGGCACATCGAATTTATCGTTTGTTAACCGTGGTACAGGAGTGACCGTCGGATCATTCGGATCGGACGCTGAATTATCCCCACGAAATAGAAATCTGAACTAAGAGAATGAATATTTACAGTATAAGTACGATGTCCTGGAAATATAAACTTTCACGATACCCACTATGAAATTGAGTAGCTGAGAGGATGGCCTTACCACGGGGTTAGGGTGAAACGAAAGCTCTTCTCACGGATTTTTTTTTTCTACGAGTCAATTCGCGGGGAATCCCGCTTTAAAAGCAGCCGTCAATCAGCCGACTCGTAGTTCATGATTTGTTAGATCAATTTCTTTACTGTTTTTTTACAAGCTTTTAGTAAGTTGCACCTGTCTGTAATCAAATCTTGCAAGTTTAATTTGACCTACTTCCCGGTATTCAATTATGTTGTGCATCATACCACACGTAAATCTGATGACTGACAATGCACAACAAACAAATATACCTAATGATGTTATAGAAATAGTCAGATGATGGAGTTAAAGGTGGCCCTGGGACCTTCGTAAAGAAACGACGCTACCTCATGGAGTTTGGGCTTGTGTGATTTATCTTGACAAGTAGCTCTGGTCTTAAACGTAAACTAGGGCACCGATTATATAATACTATACCAGGGTCTGAAGAAAGCTTGTTTGTGAAGAAATGTTACGTATATTCCTGTCACAATCTTTTATTTATAGTCCAGCAGCCACCGTCTCTTTTTTTTTGTGATTAATAACAGGCTGAATCTTCGTAGGTTTGGTTCGACGAGACGCCCAGTTTTTCGTAGTTCATAGAAATAGTCAGATGATGGAGTTAAAGGTGGCCCTGAGACCTTTGTAAAGAAACGGGGCTACCCCATGGAGTTTGGGCTTGTGTGATTTTTATTGACAAGTAGCTCTGGACTTTAACGTCGACGAGACGCCCAGTTTTTCCTGTGTGAAAATTTTCGATAGAGGTGGCTAATGATGTTTTCGTTATTGTGTTTCTTTTTTTTTTTTTTTTTTTATACCATTAAGGTGGCAAACAAGCTTACGGCCCGCCTGATGGTAAGCGGTCACCGTAGCCGACGCTTGCAACACCAGGGGTATCACTTGCGCGTTGCCGACCCTTCAGAAATCTAATAACTTCTTTCTTGAAGAACTCCACACTGTAGTCCTTGCAGAAAACCTTAGCAGGGAGCTCATTCCACAACTTAAGCGTTCGCGGGAGGAAGTTTCTCTGAAACCGCACTGTACGCGACCATTTAGGTTCTAAAGTGTGAGAATGAATTCCCTGCCGATGGCGAGCGGTGCGATGGTAGAAAGTAGCCGTGGGCATCATTTCGAACAATTCCTCAGAACACAACCCATTGTACAAGCGGTAGAACACACACAGTGAGGCAAAGTCTCTCCTGAGACTTAAGGGCTCGATACCGCAAGTGAGTTTGGAATCATCGACAATTCTCACAGCCCGTCGTTGAACAGAGTCAAACGGGCCTTGCGGGATACCAGCATTAATGTCCATGCTATCAGAGCAACTACCGTCAACTACGGTTCGTATGCGTCTGCCGGACAAAAAGCTAGCCACCCATTTGCACAAACCCTCGGGCACTCCGTAAGATTTTATAAGTGAGGTAAGTTTCATTGCGTTGAGTACAAATTTGCACGTGTAGGTAGGTACTTACCTGTAGTCACAATGTTTATAATTCTACAGAAGACATTTGAAGAGTCGGTAACGCGCGAGTGATGTCCCAGCTGTTGCAAGCGTCCATAGGCTGCAGTGACCGCTTAACATCAGGGGGACTGTAAGCTTGTTTGCCACCTTAGTGGTGAAAAAAACCCATTTCACTTGTGCAATTACGCTATTTTGAGCAATTTTTGTAGGACTAGTGATACCTACCCATTTTTACGTAGGACACTGCGTTTTATTTACGCAAAGAATGCATTATTTTGGCATGTGTTCATTAGCTATCTCTACAGAGAATTTTTACAGAAGAAAAATTGGGTGTCTCGTCGAACCCGTCGTTCGTAAGTACGAAGATTCAGCCTGTTATTAATCATTTAAAAAAAAACAGGCGGTGGCTGCTGGAATATTGGTTTCACCTTTTTTTTAAGTAAATTCTTGTTACACGCTTTTAAGTTCCACCTGTCCCGTGTCTGTAATCAAATCTTGTAAGTTTTTGACCCACTTCACAGTGTTCGATTGAGTTGAAGTTTAGCATACCTACAGACGTAAATCGGATGACAATGCAATATATAACAATATCACAGAGCTGATCTGATGATGGAGCCAGATGGTGGCCACAGGACCACCTTAACGACACGACGCTACCCCATCGAGTTTGGACTTATTTGATTTGGCAAGGACTCTGGTCTTAAACGATAACCAGGGTCTGATGATATAACGGAATTACCGTTATAGGTTTTCCGAATCCGGTAAATGACCGGAGGATGCAAGAAAGACATCCATTCCTAGTTCTTGGGACCTACATCTGCAAGGTTTCAAATATAGAAACTGGAGAATCGTTTTTACGGATGACATGTAGTGTCATGCGACACAACTGCAATTTTCCGTTTAAACAGCACTACCAGCCGCAATACTTCTCCTTTGCGTGGAATTGAAATTTTCTTCCTTTTAATGTCCTGTACTCACGCGCCTTTTCGGGTATTTCTACCACACTAGGCAATCCAGAGTTTTCAGAACACTCCCCTCTCCATCTCCAAGAGCATTGGGATCCTTGGCGGTCCGAGTTCCGAGATCATTTGCAAGACAAGTTGGATCAGGCGGACCATGTGCTTTTTTGACACCTTAGTGGTATAAAAAAATATGTTTCCTAACTTTTATAAGATCTGAAATTTTACCTTTATTTTATATAATTGTACTTTCCTTAAAAATTCTTATTCAAACTTTAAAAACTTTGATTTAAGGACAAAAAGCAACCTTGTTGTAGTGTAACTGAACCTTTCGTAATGACATCTTAACTATTGGGTATACATATTAATTAGGTCGAAGATGGTAAAATAAAATTGGTGAGGGTAAGCCGTGCCCCAACATATATCGGTGGGTGGGGACATATTATCGGTTTTCAGGTAAACCTTGTGAAATCTGAGGTGTGGGGGTCCGATTAAATTTTTTTTAATACCACTAAGATAGCAAACAAGTTAACGGTCCCCCTGATGGTAAGCGTAAGCGGTCACCGCAGTCTATGCACGCTTGCAACACCAGTAGCATACCTCGCGCATGTCCGACCCTTTAATAACAGAAGGCGGGCGAGGTCAAAAATGACCCAAATGGTTTTTAATGAATGTCCCCTATATACACGAGTCGAGATACTAGAACGACAATAGTTGCGTCTTGTACACACTCGAGTCGATACGCGCGTAAAATGCCTCATCGCTATACAATCTTAGTGTACATACTGTAAGTTATCGTTATAACCCACAAGACAATTCGTTAGTCAGTAGGATATAATACTTAGAATAAGTGTACTTATAGTAGCATAGTAAAGTAGGATATAATAAATGGCCCAAGCTTACTGTTTTATTAAGGGTATTTATTTATTACATCGTACTTACATTCTGAAAAGGATAAAAAATAATAACTCTACGTTAACCATAGTAAATTTTAATTTCACCTTACTTTAAAAAATGTCTTAAATATAGAATTATACTTGGTCGTAACAACTTTAACATAGTAAATGTCAATTTTGACTAGTATCAATACACAGGGCGGGCTCGGCGCTCTAAATAGGTACTTTAATAATACTTATTGTTTTTTTTTACAATTACGTATTCAGTTCGAAAAACATATAATTTCTATAGGAACTACGACAAAAAATCATTTTGACAAAGATAAGGTAAGGTTGCCAAGGTAGACAGATACATTTGGATGAAATTTGGTATTGATAGTTTAGCTTCATTAGGTACCTATAAAAAATTTAGCTTGATGTCTAACGTTTTGTGGGTATGTCCGTATTCCTTTTTGTGTGTGTGAAGCGATATCTTGGTTTATTGCTAACCAATTCTGTCAATTTGTGCATGACGATGCATGTTTAACAATAAAGTTTAAGAAAAAAATAATCCTCTAAAGAGGACATACTGTCAGAACATTGAGCTGTATGAAGTCGAGTGCCAATAAAAGGTAATAATTGTCAAAGTATTGACTAGTAAGTGATGACTAAGAGTATTCTATTATGTATAACCATATAATCTTACTACAAATACGTTACTGTGAAGACAAAAGGCGTATACTTCCAATATTTATATCACAAAATGTACATATTACTGCAAATTTTGAACATATGTTTGCTAAAATGAACTTAAGTAAGTTCAAATGACGAAATTCAAGCCTTTCAAGTTTGCAAGATTACCTACTTTAGCACGTATTTTCAGTTTGTATTTGATAAGGAATGGAGTGGCTAGTGTTTACAAGATACATACATTCTACTTTCTTTTAGCACGTATGACCTCATTTCACTACCATTTTTTCTTCATTTGAGTTATAAATCTTAAAAAATTAATAACAACTTGCATACCTTCACGGGTTTATTCCCTGGTTGGGGGTTACCAGTGGCTGGATACACATACACCCACATCATGATGTGGAGAAAGCCTCTTTTTACCAAACACTTTAGTCCTGCGACACTCTAGGTTGTGTTGCCAAATCTTTATTGTACAGCGACGTTCAATCATGTTTAATTCACGCACAGTACCTCGCATAAAACACGAATTTTCTTTTACAAATGTAAACATGTTACATTACAGCTTTATTATCTTCACGCATTTTACTTATATAAGTCACTAGCAAACTACATTTCAGCTAATCAACGGTAATGTATAGGCTTAAAGAGAAACAGGTAGTTTTTAGCACCTAAAATATTTTGAGTAGGTACCTACTTGACCTTATTTCTCATAAGCATGGTGCGCTTGAAACGAGACTTCTGACAAAATTGCAGCCTCCGGTGACCTCATATGTAGTTTTTAAGATATAAATTATCTTTATTACATAATTTTTTTTATATTTTATATTAATCAGCGTTCAATTTTACATAGTTGTATGACACTTATATGTAATTTAATATACAATTTGCCATTCATATTATAGTTTTCAACGCTCCTCTGTGGTTTTTATCAAAATTATGATTTTCTGATAAATCAATACAAAAACGATCTTTTTTTTTATCCTATAAAGGTGGCAAACAAGCCTATGTTCTGCCTGATGGCAAACGGTCACCATGGCCTATGGACGCTTGCAACACCAGGGGTATCATTTGATCTGTTTTTATCCTATTCTTTAAGAACACTATTATCTTTTATTTCTCAATCACAAACCAATTTTAATCAATTTTTTTTTTACAGCTCATAAAGTGAACTCCCAGCTTTCTAGTACTTTTATATTTTTATTATATTGCTGTCTTTTTATTGAGCTTAATACGTATTTCATAGTTTTTAAAATTACTTGAGAACTGTATTCACACAAATGGAAAACAATAATATGTATTCATATTACAATAATTTTAAAAACGAAATTGGTCTCTAGATTTAGCGCCACTTTAAGATATATTCCTTTGAACGAGCGCTGAAAGTACGCCTATTTTTAAGATTTCAAAAATTACTTACCTTAGGCGACTTTTTTTCTGCAACTTTTACAAAATATTCTACCATACGCTATAATAGTCGAAGGCGAAATGTACTTAAATGTAAATAATGTTTATGTTTAAGTACACATTCTATTTTAAATTTAATTTGCCTCTAATGCAAGCTATTTTTTAATGTACCGGTAAAGTTGGCACAGTGCCTTTGTGCGAGTTGGCGAGTATTGCGCGACTGCAATTTTTATTAGTTATAGTGCGTCTACAAAATCTTGGCACGTCCTTTAAAACACCAAAACGTAGTGTGTAGTTAAGTGCAGAACATTAACTTTCTTTATATACCACTAAGGTGGCAAACAAGCTTACGGTCCGCCAGACGGTAATCGGTCACCGTAGCTTATGATCGCTTTCAACACCAGAGGTATATAACTCGCGCGTTGCCAACCCTTCAAAAATCTAATAACTTCTTTCTTAAAAACCCCATACTGTAGTCCTTAGAGAAAACCTTGGCAGGGAGCGCATTCCACAACCCAAGCGTTCGCAGGAGGAAGTTTCTCTGAAACCGCACTGTACGCGACCATTTCGGTTCTAAAGTGTGAGAATGAATTCCCTGCCGATGGTATAAAGGCTACTTGGGCATCATTTTAAACGATTCCTCAGAACACATCCCATTCCACAAGCGGTAGAACACACAAAGGAAGGCAAAATTCCTCCAGAGACTTCAGGGCTCGATACGGCAAGTGTGTTTAGGATCAATCTCATAGCCCGTCGTTGAATTGAGTAAAAAGGGACAAGCGGGTATCCGGGTGTACCCGCCCAAAGGAGTCGGCAGCAGAACTCCATATGGGTCAGAACTTGCGACTTGTAAAGCAGCAACCTTTGCCCCGACGTGAAGTCCTGCTTGGCACTGTTGATTACACCAAGTTTTTTGGACGCCAGCTTCATCTTGTCTTGCAAGTGATCTCAGAAGTGAACATCGCTGGAGATGTCAACACCAAGAATCCCAATGCTCTTGGAGATGGAAAGGGGAGTGTTCTGGAATTGTGAGACCACAGTGAAGGGTGAAAGCGCTGACTTGTGTCTTTTGTAGGGTTGAATCGGACCAAGTCTCCCGTCCCCAGTCAAACACTTGGACAGAGTGGTCTCGATTTAGGACATAGGTTGTCCACGCTCTTCCTCCACAACGGAACAAAAGATGCTCGCACGACCCGTGTAATAAGCGTCTCCAGTACAGTCATCTGCATAGCAATGTATGTTGTTAATGGACAACATGTCATTGATATGCAGTAGAAATTGTCAGTATGTTTTGGTTAACAACAAACTATGCGAATATTACACATACATACATAACAGTGTGCCTAGTGTGAGTTTTTAACGCTACTACCATGTTCGCGTCATCGAAATACATGTTCGGAAATGAAGGAGCGCCTTTAGCGGACGCCTTTTGAGACGGTTTTTTCTTATAGGACTTTTAATGAATACGCGAACGCAATAGTAGCGTTAACAATACGCAAAAACTCACACTAGGCACACAGTTCGTTTATTTAGTCTCATAAAGTACACTGGAGAGGCGCGCGGGCGCGGGCGTGCCAAGATTTAGTAGACAGTGTATGCACCAATCAAGTGAACTGCCGAGACTTACAATAGGGTATATGCATATAATTTAAATATAGACCACATTTTTTTTCTACATTCTTCATTGCTCTAAAATTATATCGGAAATATTTTTCCGTTTATAATTATAAATTTTATTTATTGCAAAAGCACCAAAAATATGTGAGCGTAATTCGAAATAGCAAAATAGACTAGTATGTACATATACTATACTCTGTATATAGACCTATTTGCAAATTAGTTAGACTGTGACGTCAAAGTCTGCGACAGCAAACACATTACCAGGCGTACTTCTTATGGTGTTCTTACTCTTCGGTGTAATAAAGTATGTTTTTGGTCTCTTACCATGGTTGATTAAGTAACAATTACAAAATTATAAGTGTAAATTTTAATCAAGTTGTATTTTTAAAATAGACTTTTGCGTCACAAAAAGCACGCGACAATAGCGGCGTTACAACCGCTTAAGTCAGTTTGATATTTGAAGACTTTATTTATTTTTGCAACAAATATTGTTGCTCCGATATATTTTTTTATTTTATTTAATTAGGAATTTTAGCAATTAATTAACAATATAAAAATGTACATGCATATATCCTATTTCCAAATCATGCTACTGAAAAATGTGGTCTCCTTATTTCGTACAGAACACTATGTGTTGAGCGAAGCGATGGCTGATTCATGTGTCATACTCGTGAACGGGTGCCGCCTGTGGTTTGCTCTTGCAAACTTCTTTGTATTCTTAGTATTTAGTCTTACTTTTTTGTTTTGTTTATTAATACTGTAAGACATTGATTATTTCTTAGTGATGAATACATAAACTGTCTTTTGTTTATATTAGATACTTTTATATGTTGTGCTTGTGCTTTATATTTTATGTTTTTTTATGTTTGTAATGGAAAGTGTCCTTTTATGATAGGGAGGGCATTGGAAAATATTTTAATTGGACGCTGTAAGAGAAAGGGAGAAAAGAAATGCCCTTGCTGAGTTTCTTGCCGGTTCTTCTCAGTACAAGGTCTCCCGCCCTGTAGACTTACGAACCGATGGCGTAGTGACATTCATAAGTGCTCAATTATTGTAGCCTAAACTGAATAAATTATATTGAATTTGAATTTGTGACTCAATCAATGTAATTTTTTCAACTCTAGTGCAAATGAAATACCATGGGTACTCACTGCTGTTAGCTGACTGATCTTCAAAGCAGTGTGGAATTATTCAATACCTACAAGCATATGCCTACACGATCGACCTTAAATTTCTATTTCTTTAACGATTGTGCACAACACTATACAAAATTTACCACAACAGGAAGTTGCTGGCCCTTCCATTTTGTAAGTAACCAATTGCGCTCATTGTGTTAGATCCAAGAAGCAGATCTTAGGTTTTCGACGATGCTGGGGCGCCGGCGATGGCAGAGTTCAGGTGGCGCTCGTCGGCTCCACGGCCGACGTCAGGAGTCGTGCAGGAGCCGCTGGTAGTGAGGAAACACCTCGTGCGGTGGCACGTGAAGACCAAACTCTAAGGCTACCAGCACCGCGAACTCGAATCGCATCAAGTCTTTGCGATTCACCCGGAACATTGTTTCTGTACGCTGGAAACAATATCAAATAGCATTACATAGGCAATAATAACGGCTGCCTATAGTGTTTATAGTAGTGACTGCCAGTCGAACCGAGGGCTACGGGTACGATAGCCGCACACGATCAAGATTTATATGATCAACTTTTTTCCGGTTTACAGTTACGATGTCTTCTATATATGATAAAATATAATATAATAGAGTACCTATATACTTTATTGTACACCAAAGAATTTTAAACAAATCGACAATACAATCTTAATCATTACGAGTACCGACAAGTAGGCGGCCTAATCGCTATAATGGCGCTGTGTGAATATTTATTATTATTATTTAAAATTTATGGAAATAAGTATTTCTCTCTAGAAGCGCAGTTTGAGCAAGCATTTAATTCATACAGTTGCCCATAGAAGGGGTCTAGACAAAGCAATCGTGAGGTGCGATGCACTGCTTCCGACTAGCCTACGCTTTCACATGTGTCCATTCCGAAGTTTTTAAAACTATTTGATGAAGTTAAATTTCTTAGCTCATTTTAATATTAACGAAGAAATAGTTAAATGGCATTTAGAACCTACTACCTACATACGTTAAAAAATCTTGTATTTTGCGGCTATCATGGAGTATTCATAATGAGATCTTCAAAATGGCTCTACTGACTGAGAATTCCAAGATTTGGGGCAAATGTTTCATACAAAATTGATTTGCCATAGTCTTCGCAGTTCCCTGAATTACACTTTGTAAATTAAGTGCTCGCGGTTATTAGTTTAGTGACATTCTGATAAGCCATTATTTTTTCATATTTTTTTTTGAAGTTGCTCCAAACAAGAAATGCCGGCAACTTTGCTAAAATATTAAAAAATAATAGCTTTTCAGAATTTCATGAAACGAAAAACGGCGAGCTCTTAAATTTTTATTATTTTTTTTTAAATTAAAATACAAAGTGTTATTTACGGAACTTCGAAAATTATGGCAAATCAATTTAGTATGAAAACAATCTGCGGCGTGTACCCTTAAGTATAAGGTAAAGGAGATATTAATATAAATTTATGAAATACCTCTATAAGAGCTTTTAAAAATTCTCCTTTAACGTCGTTAAGTTTAGCAGAGAGCAGCAAGCAGGCCCCGGCACACAGCTTTCTGTTGTCTTTGTTGATTAGATTCGCAAGGATTAACTTCTCGAAATAGACGTATGCTTGTGCAACCAACAGTAGGTCGACTACTCCACCGCTCTCATGTTTTGCAATCTTCCGCATTTCTTTCTTGATACTGCGACAATAATGATATACAGATATGAATACTGTTGTTTAATATAACTAGTATACAGGTAATTTTTTTTAAAGATTCATAGTTCATATCACAGACTTTCAACATCGATCTTTATTTTGTACCTAACACTTAGGTGGCAAACAAGCTAGTTTTGAGAGGTAACCTAAAGACGCATATGCTGTTTCATATCTTATAATATTATAGTAGCCTTCAACAAAGGGCCTGTTTCATATTTTAAGATATTATAGTAGCCTTCAGCAAAGGTAACATATACCTAAACATTCACATAACAGTGCGTGTTTAAATTAAATTCACAACAATTTATTAATATTATTTGTGTTTCATTACCACTTTTTATTTTTTATACCACTAAGGTGGCACACAAGCTTACGGGCCGCCTGATGTTAAGCGGTCACCGTAGCCTATGAACGCTTGCAACACCAGAAGCATCATTCGCGCGTTGCGACACCCTTTCAAATTCCAATAACTTATTTCGTTATTTACCTTCTTAGCTTGCTAAGTGTCAACTTAATATGTGGAAATTTTTCTCTGAACTTGTCGTTTAGCTCTTTCTTAAGGTCTTGTGGACGGACATAATCTATAATCGAGGTCATGTACGAAGTAAACGTCAGTAATGTTCTATGCTTTCCAGCTATCAACTCAGGATCGTCTAGCACATTTGGACAGTAATTTACCTGTAAAAAAAATAAAGATTTATTTAGTATAAAAATGACTGCCCACGCAAAAATGAGAAGATCGAACGTAATTTAAAACAATTTATTGAAATTAAGGAAAACTAATCTTCAGTGTCGTTATAGATTTTATGAGGCAATCAAATATTTTTTTAAATACATTTAAAAGGTGTTATTACATTTAAAATAAATCGACTATAATTTCGATACAACAACGCCTAGTTCCTTGTGTCAGCCAAAAATATTTCGCGTTATGTAACAAGCGATAAAACTGAAATAAAAAACCCACGACGAAATTTTAGACAAATAATTCTAAAACAGTTTCTCTGGTGCCCTACAGCGTGAAACATAAAGTGCAGCGCACTCTGGTAGCCTGTAACCGTAAAGATTACTAAGAGCTTGCTCTGAAATAATAGCTGTAATACGATAAACCCCATCGAAATAAGTTCAAGCGTTTTAAAGACACACATCTACTGCAGAGCCCTCTAGTAAAATTGTAAAACATAATCGATCTGCACTAAGATGATTAAATAATATAAGTAACCAATTCTAAATTTATTCCGTATTTTATTCACTACATATTACTGTAGCGCCCCCTGTTGGCCTATATCCGCAAGACATCACAAAGAACCTGCTCTTAGGTGATACCTATGTAATGCAACAAACTGCATCTAAATAGGCCCAGTAGTTTCTCAAAAAAATGGTAATAGCCATACATACACAGAAACTTTCACCCTAAACGCATTTAACATCTCCATTCGTTCCGCCATCGCGCATAAATTTAATACTACGTCAAATACTAAGCGTAATTTTCACAACAACAAAAAATACAAAATAATAAAAAGAAACGACAGAATTACTTACAAACTTTTGTGACAGCAAAGTTCCCTCCTCCCAGTCAAAAGCTTTTGTGTCTATAGAAGTGTGTGGCGGAGATGACGCTGTCGTCGTTCTCTGGGATGATTCATACGAGAAACACCTAAAATGTTACACTTTCGTAAATAAATTCCTATGTTAGTGGCTAGCGTATTAATAAAACCTAAAAATCTACTTGTACTGTACTCATGCAGTTAATCCCTCATGCTGTGTTAAACGCTATTCGTGCTCTTATTTGTCGACTCATTTGTCTATAATATTGTGTATAAAAAGAAATGTCCCTAATTATATTTTATTTCTGCTTAACACAAGCGCCACCATGGTCATTTTTGATTTCCAATTAGAACAAAGCGTATATATAAAATGTGCTTCTACAAAAATATATAACTGGTTATAAGCATATCTGCTAAAAATGCTATCTACAACTTGCAGATGTGTCCTATAGCTTATGACTAGTTATATATTTCTGTAGCAGCAAATTTCTGAAATTCGCTTTGTACAAAGAGTACATTTAAAATATCAATTGCAGGGGTAACACTATTCAATAAACAATTTTGTATTCCTAAAAATAGGTAACAGGTAATATGTAAAACTAACTGTCATAGAATACTGGTTTAATATAGGTAACTAGACTTTGCCAGCGCCTCCACCCGCCCTAACTTTAGGTATCGGTGCGTGAGTTTCTTACGTTAACTCCTTTATTATAGTAATGAAGTTTGCTATAGCAAGCTATAGTTCGTTTAAGCCTGGTTATAGTTATTCCCGCAGAAACTTTTTAAATTTCTTGGGATAAAAACTAGGGACTCAAACTATCACCATACCACATTTCATCTTAATCGGTTCAGCGGTTAAAGCGTAAAAAGGTAACAGACAGACAGTTACTTTCCCGTTCATAATAATAGTATGGATTTAAAGCAACTACAATGTACTGCCAAATAAGTAATACTAAGTACTTCCTGCCAAACTAGCTTAGGTACAATTCTTTTTATAACCATAATGTAAAGTCTTTTTAATTTTTTATTGCTAGTAAAACGAATAAGTTTTATTACATTTACGAAATACTGCGTATTCGTCAGTAATCAGTCCAAATTTATATTTTATTTAGCTTCACTAATTTATGGTTTAGTTAATTTATTCAAATGAATGAAACGAAATTCAATAGTCCTCTTTACTAGAGGGTAAAACTGTATAATATACCTAATTAAAGCAGCAATATTTGTATAGCAGCACTACAAATTTAGTCCTATGATTTACCACTACACCCACTAATCTTTAAAAAGCTCTCTTTATCGTAGGAGTTGATATATCCTTAAAAAATGCAAAATTTTAGCTATAATAAGGGCAAAACCGCAAAATATTTAATATACTACATCCTAATAAGCAAATGAAAATTGTTTTCTGTGTTTACCATTTTTGATCCTTGTGCCTCGTCAATAACTTAGTCCTGCAATTCAAATGGGTTAGTGATGAAATGAATGTGGTGCAATAAATGTTGAAATTATATGTGTAAAAATGTAACTTTATAAAAACAATCCTAAGTTCAATAACAGCTAAAAAAAACCTTTCTCTTCACTACAAAATGAGTGAACAAGCATCCAGCGGAGCGTTTAGCACGGCGGCGGGCAATGTAGCCTTAGCGCTGTAACAAGAACGTGGCTTGCCCCACCCCGCCGCCGGACACTCGGCATTCAGTTTCTACACTTAGAAAGCAATCAAAGAAAATATAAATAAGGTTTTTTCATTACATTTTACAATCACCTAGATACCCAACTTTTATACGCTAATTTCATTACTTTTGTTTAAACAGTTTATTTAAACAACTTAATGGATATTTTAAAAAATGTCTCTTGCTAATCCTTATATTTTAGGCATTGAAAAAACCCACGGTAGGATTTGACATATCCTCCAAGCACCCAACGCAAGTGTATCACTATAGGATATATGTAATATCTTTGTATGCACTTGTACATGAGAAATCAGTTTTTGTAAAAGTCATCTTAAAGTTCACTATAAATAAGAAATACCTTTAAAAACACAGCATGCAGCAGATTTATGATTCTTATTCCAATTCTGAGGGTACTTTTGTTTTAATACCCAACATGACAAGATCAAATTATATTTGAGAGCGTACTGACAGGTTTAGGATAAAAACTTTCAGTTTAAAGGGAAAATGAAAATAAAAAACATGCAAAATACAAATGATTTTCTGATAATATGTTTCAGTACATTCAATATAATATGTTATGATAAAAACTCACCTTGCTATAACATGGGGATGGCGATTTGTAATTTTCCAATTGCCCTTTTCAAGGAAGTCACCTTCATAATTTTTTCTGTGATGCTCCCTACTGTGAATTTTTGAGGGCACAAGAAGCTTTGAATATGATATATCTTGTCCATTTTCTTCCTTTTCTAAGCCCAGAAGATCAAAAGGATCCATGCCATTGTCTGTGATTGATGATAATGGTCTAGGTCCAGATGTATTACGTCTACGAACGCCGTCCTTTCTGTAGTCTGATCTACAAACAATACCCAATTTTTGTTATAATAATAAATAATAATATTTTGAATAAATAAGAAAATAATTTACTAATCTTTAAAAAAAAAAGGAGACATGTAAATTTAAAATTAAGAGAAAAAATGTAAATGGATTTTGAAATAATTACGTTATTTTAGCTCTATCGAATAACAGTAATACATACAAACTTCAAAATTGCAGTGAAAAATAGTGTAAACTCTAAAATATAACAGATAATAATAAAAAAGTTAATTTAAGATGGTAGATTACTCGCGACTAGGGCTCGCCTCACACTTAGCTAGTTTTGATTATTTGTTTTTATAATTTAGAACTTACACTATGATCACTGCAAGATTTAAGCAAGAATGTGTTTCTGTTTTCACAATCGAGCAACTATATTATTAAGTGTTTATAAACAGTTACACATTTTCTGATGGAAATGATATTAAAACTTAAGCAACGTCGGGCTTGGTGGATCAGCTGATCCACTGATCAAATTATCAAAAACACACACACAAATTTTAATTGTGAGGGTAGATCTGTCGTCTGCGTTAAGCAACGCACCCGAGGACATGTATAAAAACAAAGTGAGGGCAGTTTGTTGTATGTATAATGTCTCAAATAGTAGCGGGCGATGCCGCGCACAATTTAATATACATTATATGCCCTAAACTTAGGTAATTTTCTCTCGACCTCCTGAAATTCCTTCAGCTTACACGTAATAAAAATAGCGGTATTTTATGTACAAATAATAAGAAAAAAAAGAGAATAATTCTTATAATTAAATACCTGGTACTGCGAACAGTTTTTGAATATGGTATTGTACTGAATATTACACAGGGGACACTCTGAACTGGAGCAAATACAAGCCTTTCATCTGTAAAGGTAACACCTCTGTGAGGTCGAACAAAACGGACTTCATTGATGACAACATTATTTTCAGGAATACAGATGGTATTCGTACGAAAACGCACTGAAATATAAAGATAGTTACATTATTTTTTTTATTTATCTATTAATAACAATACTGTGCATTACAGAGAAGCTAAAGTTCAAAGCTTTTATTTACCAAGATTTAGGCTTTCGGTGCTACTTTTATCATCTGAATTAATCCCAGTTAGTGATGTCAGATGTACTTTAAAACTCTTATTTGTGGTATGCTTGTCTTTAAATGATTCAGTGTTTCCCGAGTGACATCTAAAAATAAAAGAGATGATTAATAAGTTTTAATGCTAATCATAACAGACAAGATACACAAAAGCTCGTTTCTACTGCCATCTTGGCCAGACATTTGGCGACAATTTCTTTTAAAGTAAAACAACAATTGTTTTATTATTATACAATATTAGACAAATATAAAAAAGTTATTAAATTTAAAAAGCCTAACAAAAGCCCGACAGGCTGGATACTGTCTAATTTGGCAGCACACTCAACAAAGAAGCCTGACTGCATCCAGCTTTATCTGGACTCCTGGCAACCCTAACTATAAATAACTGTCAGATATAACCTATGTTTTCAAAAACCTGGCAGTTCTTCTGTTTAGTATTAGAAAATACCTGCAGCCTGAACAGAAATAAAAAGAAAACAAACAAGCTACAAACAAGCTATTTGTGTATGTACCAAATGCATTTCTAATCCTAGAATTTATTCAACTATTAATGTTATTTAGTGTTAATGTTTAAAAATCCAATATTAATTGATAATGATTTATTTGTGATGTCCTGGGAGGCTTGTACCATGACCACTACAATAGCCAAGCATGATTGGCAATAAAGCTTTCTTTGCCTTTTTAGTTGCAAAATTATTTTACCATGCTATACTCGAGATTCAAAATAGCGCTGTAAAAATAATATTTTGATCCCTTGTGATACAATCTATCATTTCATCAAAAAATTACAAATAAAAAACTTTGTGCACTTCATTCAATTTTAAGTCCTGAACACACCCCATGGCGAAAGCATGCTGTTCTACAGCAGAAAATACACCTACTATAATTTAACTGTCTACAAAAACTGAACAAGGAATGGTATGGCATATATTTGGGGTGAGTATGAAGGAAAGAGGAGTATCTTAGTGACATTTTAATATTTGATCATATTATCAATGGTGCTAAGTGACAAATAATAACCAACCAAATAAAATTAATATGGACATAAACAACAAATTTGTAAAAAATGTTTTTTTTTAGTAATGCTTAATGACAAGTTGCTACAAAATCACAATATACAAAAAGGTGTGTTAATGAAAATAAGGTGGGTCCATGTAACACTTCTGGGAAGTATTGATTTTGCAATGTAGTACAAATAATTCATAGGGGCAAGCGACTTTTTTTTAGATAGAGAAATGAAACTAAGAACATTTAAAAGAGAAAAAATAATGGCACCAGGGTCAATAAAATAACAAAAATTATTTTATTTTCACCATTGACATATTTATACCTTCTTTTTGGTTAATACATGTTAGTCTTGCGTAGTAATCTAACCCACTGATCCATTGAATCTCAAGCTTACAGCACTTTAACCAATGATTAAACTAAGTAAGAAGTTAAGGTTATTTCATGTGATGTACTAGTGTAGCGCAACTTCCCAGGACTATAACTGATCAATGGCCATACTAGGTACCACTTGAACCACTCTATACACTTACCAAAAAAAATTTTTTGATTAGCCTATACTGCCTGTATCTACCTACCTACCTGTCTATAATCATTATTGTAACTGCTTCCAGACTTAAAAAACGAATCAAGTACATATCATACGCAGAGTATAAAGTTCCAAAGCATGACAATAATTATAGATATCTGAGAATTCTGAGCATCATGTAAACTGATTTGTTATGTAATTTTTATAACTGGTGAAAATACACAGGCCACTTACTAAAATGGTGTTTACAAATTCAGTCATATAATCCTTAGAGGCAAAGCTGTGGATGTGCTTTATCTACGAAATCTGTTTCAGTCAGAGTAACTGAAAGGGGGGCAAGAGAAAAAAACTGTACACTTATTCAGAGCAATAAACGGTGCGGGTGTAAAAAGGGAGCAAGCACTTTTTTTTCATTGCTCCACGTTTTAGTTACTCGGAGCCAAGGAACATACACATACCTTTCTCTAAATAATTGGTTCACTCCAGTTTTTATGGGAGAAATAGAGGTGATATGCTCAGAATCTGAACTAAGGGATTGATTATCTACTCCTAGATGGTGATGCTCTGGACTGAGCTGTATTGTCTTTCGATTACGAACGCTGTTGCGGCAGATAGCATAAATATCATTGTTATCTTTCGGTATATCAAAAGCCTTCGTAGTATGCTCAACATTTTCTAATTTAGACTCGTCTCCAGCTTGACGGAATGAAGTTCCACCGTATGTACCATCAAGCGATATGTTGGACAAAAATGTTACTGCAGCTAAGCGTCTTCTAGCTTTATCGTATTTTTTTCGATTTATAGACATAGTACGCATTCAATTACAATACTAGTCTGTGCTAACTACTTCCTTTTGGTATAATTATAATACTCTTTGCTAACTACATAAATTTTTTTTTTTTTTTGTGGCTTTAATTAAGTCAGAAGACTCAACTATTTGCCAATGTCAGTTAACACGAAATAAATAAGATGCTGGTGAACGGTTTCTATTGATGTAAATATTGAGCTTACTCAATCTATGTACACTACAAAAACAAAAAACTACTAGGTAACTAAAAACAAAATCGGAATACATACATATTTAAAAATATTATAACAATACATAAACATAGATACAAAACAATACATAAATTTCAAAGTCTAATATTATTAAATAACATGAATTTAGACAAAATTTTGATGACTTTACATGAATATACATAAGTAAGGAGGCATTGAAGGTTAATAGGACGAGGGATATTACAGGGTAGTAATTCATAAAATATATGATCCATAGTACCCTCGTCCAAGCCACATTCACACAAAGAATTGTCCCTGATCCTGAGTTTAGCTAAATTTACCAGAGCACAAGCATGACCAAAACGAAGGCGACAAATAGTTGTAGTAAACATTCTATTTGTATCACGATGACGGAAAAACCATAGTTTCGATGGGATATCAAGTTGAATGTCACCATAGTGCTTACCTTTAAGTGCTTTGGAAACTTTCCACATCGAGTCCCAAGATTTTATCATTTGAGATTTTGTTAAGGTAAGAAGGTCATGGGCGTATAATTTATGATGTTCTAAGGAGCCAGAGACAATGGCATCCCTAGCACATGACAGACACTTATATAAGGCTTTTTTATGTTTAAGATGATTGGAAATGGAGATCTACAACGGAAAGATTTATTAAGGGAATGAGATTCAATATAATTTATGGCTTCTAATATAGCAATAGATTCACCAGTAAAGACAGAACATTCAGCTGGGCACTTGTAATTTAGAATTGTATTAAATTTTGGTATCCAAACTGCTGCCCCAACACATCCATTTTCCGACAATTTTGAGGCATCAGTATAAAGAGGAGACCAACCTCGCCAGTCTTTAAACAGTTTTCTTTGTAAGGATAAGTTTGCTTGTAAAGCTTGCTTAGTTATACCTAGATTCAAATTAACTTTGGGACGAAAAGTCAGAGCTTGGAAATTAGTACAAAAGAGAGGAAATCTGGGAAATTTAGTAGGAGGGCATATAAGATTGGCAATTTTGAAAAAGCTTTTAAGAATAGGAGGAATATCTTTATGAAGCCAGTAAGGGAAGAATTGAACTTGTATAGCTAATTGGTGCAATCGCAATAATAAAGGATGTGAATCAAATTGAAATAATTTATATATAAATCGATCACTAAGAAACTGCCGATGTAATTTCAAAGGTGGTTCAACACATTCTATTTGTAGACAGTTAATAGGAGTGGACTTCATTGCTCCAGGCGTTTTAAGGCATTTATATTGAATCAGGTCTAGTTTAGCTAAGGCCAATTTATTACATGGTTCTATAGTAAAGCAAGCATAATCAAAATAACTACGAATTATGGCATTATAAATTAATTTTTGTGTGTATGGATGACTGCCCCACCAAACACCTGCTAAAGCGCGAAGAACATTAACCCCCTTTTCGCACTTTTGAGTGATATAATTTAGATGAGGAATACCAGTCAATCTGCGGTCCAGAACAACTCCCAGGAATTTTACTGTTTTTATAAAGAATTTCAATATCTGCAGAAGATCTGCGTCTAGAGAACACAATCACTAAGCTTTTAAGGGAAGACCGCTCTAGTCCATGATTGGAAAGCCAATCTGAAAGATAACTCATTGCTGAATTAAGGCGTGTTCGAGCTAAAGAAATGTCTTGGCTAGGTAAATATAATGCAAGATCATCTGCACACTAAAGTATACGACAGAAAGAATTGACAGATTGCTCTAAGTCAAATGTGTGTAAGCTATAGAGAAGAGGGCTGAGAAGCGATCCTTGTGGGAGACCTTTCCAAACATATGTTGCTGGAAAAAGAGATCCCTGAGAGCGAATATGGATGGTCCTCTGCATAAGCAAATTTAAAATAAATTGAATGACTTTTACTGGGACATTTAGCTGTAGTAATTTTTGTTTGAGAACTGGTAAAAGAACACTATCATAGGCCGAGGAGATATCCAAAAAAACTCCAACTAGGAATTCATTCTTAGAAAGAGCAATACGAATGTCTGATGTAAGAATACTAAGACTGTCGACTGTGCCTTTTCCTTTTCTGAAGCCAAACTGTGATTTAGCCAAACTCCCATTGTTTTCCATAAACCATTCAAGTCTATTCTTGACCATATGTTCCATGATTTTGGGTAATGCTGATGAGAGAGCAATTGGTCTATAGGAATTAGGGTCAGAGGGGCTTTTACCGGGTTTTAAAATAGGAATAATGATTTGGCTATTCCATGCAGTGGGGATCTCACCAGTGGACAAAATCTGATTAACGATTTTGAGAAAATGTTTTTGGGCTGTAAAAGAAAGGTTTTTGATGAACGAGTATGGGATTCCATCTTCTCCAGGGGAGGAGTCATGAAGACCATTTATGGCACAATTAAATTCTTCTAAAGAGAACGGAGAGTCTAACCAATTGGTAATATCTGGGAAAAAAGGAGGAGAAGGGATATTGTCTATGTTAGGAGCTGAGGGGGGAGCTAATTTGCTACAGGAGTCTACCCATGTTGAAGGGTCATAAGAGGTAGGATCATTTGCAATAAGGGAGCCTCGAAATTTTTGAAGTGAAAACTTCTTTAGCGACGTTGTGCACTTTTTTTGGTATGGGTAAAAAATGATAAACTCGCGTCAGGTCACGTGTCCTGATCGTGAAAATTCGTAAGATGGATGGAGAGTAGACAGCTGGCGCGGCGTAGGAGAGGGAGTATCCCCCTCTCTTTCTACGGCGCGGCGAAAATGTATGCCTGCGCCTGCTGTTTCGTTTAGGCGGCGCAGGGCGCTTGCGCGAATGGTCGTGTGTGTTTATGTTACAGCGTGCTACGCGCATCCATGGATGGTGACAGCTGATGGCTCGACCGTCTGTGTAGTGGCCATACTGCTGTGTATTCGTAAAATTCGTGTATATAAAGTGTTTAAAATATGGAAATTGAACAAAGTGCATCTTTGTCTTTGCAAAATACGGAAACCGTAATGCCATGCCTATTATAATTTTTATTTTTAGTATTCGCGATTATGAGTAGTACAGGGAGGTTGGATATGGAATTTTAATTCTATGACACATTGCGATGTCAAATATACTAAGTCAAAAAAGTGATTAAACAAACATTATTATTTCTTGACAATGTCAAAGACATGTCTTGTGACATATTTGAGTGTTAAGCGCGAATCGTGTGTAAAGGTTTTCACTTCTGCCGGCACTCCCGGAGTGCAACTCGTTCTTTTTTTAATATTATTCCATACTAATGCTACAGGGGATCCCGGGGATAAACTGTCGCAGAATTTCTTCCAGCTATCTTTTTTTTTTCTTAGAAAAAATCTTCTTTGCAGTGGCCGCAATTTTTTGGAAATTCAAAAAATGATCCATGGACATGTTACTAGAAAAGAGCGATTCTGCTAACTTACGCTGCCTTATCAGGGCAGTACATTCAGAATCCCACCATGGGGGGGACGATATCTTTTACCTTGCTGAATTTTTATGTGGAAAAAATTTCTCACCAGAAGAAGAAAGAACAGAAACAAATTGTGAGTAGGCTGTTAAATGATGATAGTTTTCAAAGTTTCCAGAAATTTTGCTATCAACCGACGAAGAAAAGAGACACCAGTCAGCTTTTCTCAAATTAAACTTGAGTAGAGGAGAAGGAGACTGAACTGGAGTAATACGATGGGGTAAGGTTAGAACAATAGGAAAATGATCACTCCCTAAATTTTGTGGAAAAACAAACCAACTCATAATTAGGGCAAGGCAAGGAGAACTACACGATAAATCTACAGCACTTTTCTGGTTTTGGGAGCGAGAAACTCTACGAGTTGAAGATCCATCATTGAGAACACAGACATTCGTTTCATCAAATAAGTCTAGCAATAGAAGAGCAAATGAATCGTAATAGTGTGAACCTCAAGAAGGGTGATGGCTGTTAAAATCACCCATTATAATGACAGGTTTGGGAAGGGATAAAATAATTTGTTTTAGATCAGGAATCAGTGATAGGTGAGGATGTGGAATATATAAAGTAAGAAATGAAATGTACATGGCTTGTAAGGCTTCAGCGTTAAATTCATGATGATGGGGGGTAGGGATTTGTGAAAAAGGAGTATAATGTTTAATTAGAAGGAGAGCGCCACCCCAACCATCTGATCTGTTGTCCCGAAGACAGGAGTAGCCCTGGACACGAAATGGAGAACCAGGGACTAGCCATGACTCCGAGATGGCGACAATGGAGGGGCGGTATTTATTCGGTTTGACACTTTTACAGTTCCACTGTATGAGCCGCGTGGGCTCCATTTGACTGAGCAACATTGGCTATCTGAATTATTTTACTGGCAACGTCGTTCGGTAAGCTATCATTAAATCTGGAAATAAGGCTTAATAAGAAATTTAAAGTGATATCCAAGAGGTTATCATATGGTGAGATATCAGACGAAGAGGACAAAGCGCAACCATTGGGAAGGGAAGAGGGTGGAGAACATACAATTTGGTTATGAGCCTGTATATCATAGCTTGGGGAAAGGATTGGCTTGGTTTTAGGACTAATTGTAATAGTTTTCTTGTAAGAGTTGGTCGGAGTGGAGGGGTTTGAAGGGAACCTAATTTGACTATTATTATTAATTTGAAGATTCCTAGAAAATGTAAGAGGTAGGGCAGGGGATCGACTGACTTCAGCATAAGATTTATAAACTGTAGCAAATTGAGAGGAGGCATCTGCATAAGGTATGTTATTTTTAGACATGCTCTGCTTTATATTTTTTTGCCTTATGTACTCAGGGCATGTTTTGTTTGTGGCAAAATGCTGGCCAGAACAAAAAATACATTTTGCTTGATCCGGAGACACAGAGCAGTTATCACCTGCATGTTCATTACCACATCTGTAGCATCGAGGTTTACTACGGCACTGTATCTTAATGTGTCCGAATTTGCAACAATTGTTACATTGAATAGTTGGAAATATATATGTCTCTACCTTTAATGATGTGTTATAACAGAACAAACGTGGTGGAAGAGCCTGACCCTGAAACGTAAGAACTACTGATCCTGTTGGTATCCATTTAGGAGAACTATCAGTGAGATCCTTACGGTTCAGACGGCCGCTTTAAGATTTGGCCGAAACCGTTAGGAAGTTTAATGGCATCTACAAATTCATCCATGGACCAATCGGTTGGAACATCCCTGACTAACCCCATTCGCGTTATATTATAGGAGGGAATAGATATTTTATATTTGTAAACTTTTAACAAGTCACTTTTAAGGAACTGATTTGCTTCTTGTGCTGTTGAGAATTGAACTGAAATGCGGTTCCGTTCTACACTCTTAATACCATCTAGCAAAATATTTTTAAACTGATGCCTAAACAAGAACTGACCAAATTTGATCGCACGCAAAGTCAGTCCTGCCGAAGGGTCTGACTCCTCTCTACTTACATGTACTAGGAAAGGACCTACATCTTTTTTTTTTTTGTTTATTTTTTGGTTCCGTTCTTCCCATTAGACCACAAATATACAGGATGCCATAGACATAGCGAGAGCGCTTTTCCTATACAGCCAGATGTAAAAGTGTGACAGAGACGAAGCGAAACTGAGGTCTCTTGTTTGTCTATTTCAAACTTGTGTATATTAATAAACATAAACAAAAAAATGGCGGACGTTGATAGAAAGAGAAAAGAGGCCACATGTATGCTTTGTCTCTTTCTCAAGGATGGTCAATTTTATGAATTTGTAAGGCTATTGCACAGTTCATAGGACAAATTACAGAACTCGAAGTCCACGGTTCTTCTCATAGATATAGAATGTAAAAGGTACACAATGTCAGTTTAGTGATGATACAAAAAAAAATTGCTTAAGTGTTAGTAACTGTCTAACGTGTGGGCTGAGAATAGTGTTTTCTGCGTACACTATCGATACTGTGCATTATCGATATATTTATGCCTGTTATGGTTAGCGCTGTTATTTGACGGTGAAAATATTTGTTGAGAAAATGTTGAGGAAATGATCCCAAGTAAACAAAATACATAAGCAGTTATATTAAATTAATGCTTTACGATTTGAGGGGAATCCAAGAACTGAAATATTTAAGTTAATAGTGGATCATATTGGAATTCCAAAGTTGGATTCATTTTGGTAATCACCTGTCTTGTGTGTAATGCTTCAGATCTAACGCTAGACTAGGCAAAAATAAGCAAAGTGCGTGTCATATTAAGTTAGGGTTTTGTGATGAGGTGTTTGAAACAAAGGTTTTTAAACCTCGGTTTCTTAATTATCATAACATATCTGTATGGTGGTTTGCAAAAGACACATTTTTGTTAAATTTTATTGGAATCTACCCAAAGACCATGGAATTATAAGGCTGTGACATACGGCCGAACGGACATGACGAATTTATAAGGGTTTAGTTTTTGACATTAAGCTACGGAACCCTGATAGCACGTAGCTCCTGCGTATAAAGATATGACAATGTAGGTAGGAATTTTAAGGATATCTTATGTATTAAATAAAATAAATAAAAGTCTGAAGTAAGTTTTAAAATAATTATATTAAAAGAAAAAAAATATTTACCGTTTCAGAACTATGGTGGCGTTTTAAATTACTTATTTAGCTATCGTTTTAAAAAAGTGCGAGTTGGACTCGCGCCCGAAAGGTTCCGTACCATTATTTATAAAAATTGCAAAAAAAATCACGTTTGGTGTATGGGAGCCCCCTTAAATATTTGTTTTATATTTATTTAATTATTTATTTTTAAAGTGACTAAATATCCACAGAATATTTTAAGCGTTTATTTGTTGCTGTTATCAAAATCAAGCAAAAACGAGCAAAAAAATCATGTTTGTTGTATCATAGCCCCCTTAAATATTTATTTTATTCTGTTTTTTAGTATTAGGGTTCAGTAGCCAAATGGCAAAAAACGGAACCCGTATAGATTCGTCATGTCTCTCTGTCCGTCGTCCGTATGTCACAGCCACTTTTTTCCGACAATATAAGAACTATACTGTTGAAACTTGGTAAGTAGATGTAGATGTATTCTGTGACCGCATTAAGATTTTCACTCAACAAGAGAAAAAAACAATAAGTTTTGGGGGTTCCCCATACTTAGAACTGAAACTCAAAAATTTTTTTTCATCAAATTGTGTGGTCTTCAGAAATGATATTGAGGTTTCTGATATCATTTTTTTTAGAGTGAATAGTTTGCGTGAGAGACACTTCCAAAGTGGCAAAATGTGTGTGACCCCCCTCCCATGTAACTTCTAAAATAAGAGAATGATAAAACTAAAAAAAATATATGATGTACATTACCATGCAAACTTCCACCGAAAATTGGTTTGAACGAGATCTAGTAAGTAGTTTTTTCAATTTTGATTCAATCAACTCAAATATAAAAATAACAAAAAAAACATATTTTTTGTTTGTATTTGCAAAGTACGTAAATAGTGGTAGATACGGAACCCTCGGTGCGAGAGTCCAACTCGCACTTGGCCGGTTTTTTGTTGTTATAGCGGCAATAGAAATACATCTTCTGTGATAATTTCAACTGTCTAACTATCACGGTTCATGAGATACAGCCTGGTGACAGACAGACGGAAGGACGGACGGACGGACAGCGGGGTCTTAGTAATAGGGTTCCGCTAATTACCCTTTGGGTACGGAACCCTAAAAAGCAACACAATCCATCAAGCGATTTTCGAGACACCCTGCACAAACTGACAGGCATAAAAATTAAAACACTTCAAATGGTTTCTTTCGTCTTTTGAGAACCTCTTTTATTTTTCGTAAATTTCTTCGATGTACTTTTTTTTTAATTCTACTGTATTTTAGTGAATATTAGATTAGTCAGAGTCAAAAATTTTGATTAATGATTAGCCCATGAAACGATGCTATTATTATTTTTGCTTTACGGAAATAACTGGCAATAAGCATAACGCAGGTTACTATACCCATATCAAAATAGTTATTTTTAGTTGGCGTAATATATTTTTCAAAAATCAAAAACATAGTATAAGTAAAAGAATAAAAACCGGCTAAGTGCGTGTTATACACGCATTACTTACGGTTCCGTGGAATCGGAATTATTGCAAATATATTAAAAACTTATGAACCGATTTGGTTTCAGCCAATTTTGATTGAAATTCAAACGATCTATTATCGTGTTTTTTTTTCAGATCTAAATAATACACGGTTTAAAGGTTAAAAGAGCGGGAACGAAAATTTTCAACATATAGAGCTTGTAACTCGCGAATCATATTAACAAACCTCAATTGCATTTTTGAAGCCCTATCTAATGATACCGCAAAAGGTGGCGTTCGTGAAAAAGCTAACCCTAATAAATTATTTTTTCTCCATTCCTTATGTTAAAGATACCTTCCTGTGAAATTTTATTAGAACCGATGCAAATGCGGCGGAATTATAAAGCTATGACATACGGACGTACATGACGAGTTTACAAGGGTCCGTTTTTCCATTTGGCTACAGAACCCTATAAAAGAAGTCTATTACTCTGGATGTTCATAAATAATTACGGGTTAAAAGCATAGACATACAATTTTTTCACTACGTTCAAAAGACCAATAAAGCGTGGGAGCGAGAAATCCAAATTAAGTGCATAGTGCCCATGAGGAAATGAGATAGAAGAAAAGGCCGAATGTGACAATAATTACATTGATAAGCGGCGATATTGGCGGGTCTATTTTATAGCGATTGGAATTTTCTGTTTTCCTCCTTGAATCCTTGATTTATATTTTAGAATATTTCAATTGTAAATTTGGTATCTTTTTTGTGAATCAATGTGACGTTACAAGTCGCAATAATCCGATAAATGTCAATGTCTCCCGCGATAAGGTCCGGTAAGGTCGTAATTTGTTTACTGTGACTGGAATTTTCTTTTTTCTTTCTGTAATCCGTCATTAATATTTCAAATATTTTTTATATACAAAAGCTGTCTTCTAGTGTGAGCCAATGTTTATTTACAAGACGGAATAATCTTGTTAATTACTGCATTGTTGATTGAATATTTTATCTAATACAGCTGAAAAATCAACGAAAAAAACCATTTGAATCGTAGTTTACATGTTTTTCTATAGACTTGATACCATATTTCGTTGCTAAATCAAGATTTGGAGGATATTTTGTGTAAAATATGTAATCATTTAGTTACGAGATTGGCATAGCGCTGACGTCATGCGTATATATACGGCATAAATAGAAACACGTTTATTAAAATTATGATAAAAAAAGTATAAAATTATAAGACCACAAGAGGACATAGCGTTTCTTCTCTTAAGGCGAATGGATTTTTTTTAAATTAATCCTGGGTTAACATACAAACTGTTAATTTTGTAGGTAACAGATAATAATTGGAATAAGTACACATTTGACAGGTAAATTATGATAATTTTTACTGCATTGTTGTCATATGCATATTTTATCAGTTTTAGTTGAGAATGTTACGAAATAAAAAACAATTTAAATCATAGCTTGCATTTTTTTTGTCTAGATTTACTGAGTACCATTATTTCGTTGTTAAATAAGGATTTGGAGAGTATTTTGCGTAAAATATGTAGACATTTAGTTACCATAGAGCTTGACAAGGTGGCGACCAACGGCATCAGTATCGATATATGTAATTATACATGTATAGAATATTAATAAGATAATTATTCATAGCCATCCAAAGGTGATCGCACATTTGTCCGCATCGTACGCGCCGTTTTAGCCACATTTATAGAATTAGTATGAAATGCAATATGTTTTACGCGCACGGTGGGGATGAATTGTAAGAGGTTGCATTATGAAAAATAATATAAAATACTTGGTTTTTATGACGGTGTTTTGTTCACCAGAAGTCTATTTACAAATAGTTTCTATATTTAATGTTCTTATAGTTTCAGTATTATTACTAAATAATGTTAAATTTGTTAAATTTAGATACTTTCTATTAAAAATTGAGATGTATCAATTAAATTTGGTTTTTATTCTCTACAATTACTCAAACAATATTCTCTCAACTGGTACTTTCTCCGACGAGCATACCTGATATAGAGGCTAGGAGTGCTAACTACACGTCCGAACTGATATTCTGTCTCAGTGGATGCGCCTCTTGGCTCCTTTGACCACTCTCTCGCCCGGAATCAAGTGTCATGCGCACTAACCGTTTCCTCTGCGCCAATTAATTGGCGTTGTGTGTGGCATTATAAGTCAGCAGATTGTGATGGATTGCGGAATTTTTATGCATCGTACCCGTGGAGGCAGCTCTGCTTCAGCTCAGAAGATTCTGACATCTACGCAGCCGCAGTCACTGAGACAATCTTCACTGGCATGGAATGTTACATTTCTAACCCTCGAGTAGCTGCCGATGTCAAACAAAGACCAGGTTTAATAGGTCTTGTAAAGAAGCTAAAATTCTCAAGCAAACTGCATATGATGCTTGGACCACAGTTCGATCAATAAGGATCTGAATACGTCTGAGTTAAAACGCAAATTAAATGCTGCCTCGAGGTTCAGTAAGAAAATAACCGCCAGAGCTGAGTTCCAATTCATCGGAAAAATAGGTGGGCGACTTGCAAGCTATCCCTCTGGGAGTCGTGCTTTTTGGTCGCTTGTTAAGCTGCCAAGGGAAACTTTTGTCAGTGGTCGTTACCACCACAGCGAAAAATCGATTCTCCCATAGTGCTAGAGAGAAAGATGATTTACTGGGCACTCTCATTGCCTCAAACTCGAATATCAATAACGAAAGAGCTGTACCACCTACTTTACCGTGATGCGGTAAGACTATGCCAAAAATCTCCATAACACAGTGGGAGGTCCGGCGGGCGTTAGATAAAGACACAAGTCTGCGCGTCCTACAATTCCAGAACACAGCACTTACCATCTCCAAGTGTATTGGGATCTTTGGTGTTGACATCTCCAGCTATATCCAGTTTCGCGACCATTTGGAAACCACGTGAAGCTGGCGTCCAAGAAACCAGGAGTACTCAACAGAACGAAGTGATGCTTCACCTCAGAGCAAAGGTTGTTGCTTTACAAATCACAAGTCCGGCCTGCTGCCATCTCTAGTGCACCTGGATACCAGCTTAGCCCTTTTAATTCGGTTCAACGACGAGCAGTAAGAATCGTCGACGATCCCAAACTCACAAGTCGTATCGAACCTTTAAGTCTGAGGAGAGATTTTGCCTCCCTGTGTGTGTTCTACCGCTTGTATAATATGTTCTGTGATTCAAAGAATTGTTTGAAATAATTTCCACAGCTACTTTCTACCATCGCTCCGCTCGCCATTGACAGTGAATTGATTCTCACTCTTCGTAACCTAAATGGTCACAAACAGTGCGGTTTGAGAGGAACTTACTCCCGCGAACACTTAAGTTGTGGAATAAGCTCCCTGCTGAGGTTTTCTCGAGGGACTACGATATGTGGTTATTTAAGAAGAAAGTGATTAGATTTTCAAATTTCCTATAAGACGTGATTATAGTCCTAATAGTTTAGGTTCTAATGGTATGTTTACACTCTTGCATTCAACGCTATGTTATTGGGCACATGTACGAGCACAAGCGTGTAAACAGTTTGCTTTGTCCGGAAACGCGTTCCGAGGCTGCGTGACGCGAGTATAAACGCGACACAGGTAATATTTAAATTCACCAGCGCGCTAGTTTGCAATAATTTTATGCAGGTAAAATTATCGATAGTGTTGTTCGACAACACTATTCCACTCACACATTTGCAATTTTTTTTCTGTTTCGTTTTTCATTTGGCATGGTTGATCTTGTACATTCTATATCTATGGGTAAAGTAACGATATACTGATAGTTATGACGTCATCGTTTTGTCAAGCCCTAGCGTAACTAAACATTTTTCAATTTTACTTAAAATAACATTAATTAGACCCTTTCTATATGAAATAATACCACGTTTTACAAAGTTAAGCAATATAATTACGTAAAAACAGTTTTCTGAGCCAGTTTTTAACAGAAATTCAACAAAATATGGTTTGAAAAAATACATGGGAACTTAGTATTAACGTGTCAAACGTATGATTGTCCAGTCGTTCTTCCTGTGACGTAACAATTAGCTAAACAACAAGACACCATGGCTGAGCACTACACGTTTAAGTCCTTTGTTATCAGGATTCTTGTGATAATTATGTAAACACGTAATGTCACAAAACAAACGGGTTGCAATGGGTTTCTACTCGAAAAATAATGGACATATTAGATATGTTATTGATAGAATCAGGCGTTACTTTGCGGAAATTCATTATTATGATAAAATATTATTACCTTGCAAATCCGCTAAAAACAATTCATTTGGTGAAGGTATAGCGCACGACTAACTTGCGTCTCCTGAAAATGCCTCGTGTTGAGGCGAAACACTCGTCGAATTTTGTGATCAATTTGGTGGTGTAGCGTTGTGGTGAAGTTTGCATCGTCCACATAAAGAGCGAGGGAGGGAGGTGCACTCCTACACATGTGGAGAGTGTACTTCTGCACGTGAGTGCTACTGAATTGTTTTTAGCGGATTTGCAAGGTAATAATATTTTATCATATTAGATATATTTATCTCTCTTTTTCTCTTGTGCAGCGTTTATGTAATAAGTATATCTCTTTTCCTCGCTGTGTTTGTCTTTAGCGTAGCGAAAAAATCCTAGGTCTGTGGTTTTTCTATAGACACAGTAATTTGGTCTTAGATCTTATCCTGCACTTAGGGAAAACTCCTCCTTAATCTCATACACCACTCATACTTTCCCCTCAAAAGTGGCTAATTCAAAACATTGGCCACCATATGTGATGTCTCATTTCAGTTCTATTTGCCCCAAACTTGCTGTCAAACGCTTTTTGTGCCTACTTGACTAACGCCATAATGGCGCTGTAGGCAGATACGAGAGTCCATAGAAGTAAAATTAGTGATGTCCTCAAGTCGACATTATATCTGTGATATATCGATATAATTGTTTTAGGAATAGAAAGTTTTTTAACCCAAAAACAACAGAAAAACTCTTTTTAGAACATTCTTCAGTGTTGCCACTTACTACTAGCTCTACTAGCTTTTTTACTAAAAAATCTTTTTTGGCGAGAATTCTCGATGATACTTTGACGTCGATCAACCTGGACCATATTTTTTTGTTTCAAACTCCTATATGAAGTGAAGATGTACTATGATCGTGCGGAAAAAATCACGTTTTCCATAAAAATCTATTAAATAAAACTCGGCCCTTTAGAATATTGTAACTTCAATGGATTGTTTGTTGACCGCCTGTCGAGAGGAAAGGGTCTGATCGCAGCACGCCAATTCCTCATCAAAGAAATATGGTCCCAGTTTGACTTTGTCAGCCTCCTAGCTAGAGAAATGGTTCAAACTGCTTTATGCGTGCACGTGTTTCCAGTTGTTGTTGTTGACAAAATGGACAGGTTTAGTCAAGCTACTAGCTTTCCATGTACTTCCCAATCTAAAACCATTCACGGCTGACAGTTTAAAACCAGTGCTCAGCACCGAGCAGGATTTTGGGCATACTGACGCCATGTAGGAACTTCAATTAAATCAGTCAAGTGTGGATATTTTAATAAATCACTTCGTTGAAAGATTGCGTAAAAAGTGTGTATAGCCCTATAGCCTTAGCGTTATTCACGGAAAACACCTCAGTAGAGTGTTTACCCTTAATAGAGAAGTTCATATGTTCGGTTGGTTTTGTGTGTTGACATTCCGGCGACTACGTCAACTTTGATTGACTCCCTGGGGACTGACGCACCAAGTGACATGCCACCTCCGAGTCGATCAAGGTTGCCGTGGATCCGTCATCAAGCAAGGCGTAAGTATCGTATTTTCCACGCGGTCCGCTCACTTGTAAAGGGACTTAAATATACATGTGTCTGAGGCGGTGTTATGACGTTCGAGTGTGATTCAGTGACATTAGAAACAGTAACGATTTTAGCGGCGATGTTTCTTTTGCTACCACATTGTAGGAAGGAGATGGCGACTCGTCGGTAGGCATAACCGTCTGAAGAAGTCATATTTAGACAGTGGCAGTACCTTTATATAAGACCGAAAGCCCAGCTTACCCCAGGGGAAAATATCAACTACATAAAATCTTGTATTCTAATCGTAATTGAACTATTATTGAAACTTCGCGCCTCATTTCGAATTTATCTAATACTAGATTTTACCAGCGGCTCCATCCGTCCTAAATTCGGTTATCGAAGTGGAACTTCTGAATTATACTAATGAAGCTTGCTATAGCAAGCTATAGCAGCAGCTATAGTCTATTTAAGCTCTGTTATAGTTGTTCCTGCAGGAAATTTTTATTTTTTAGGATTAAAAGTAGCCTTTGTGTTAATCCAAGGCGTTGGCTACCACCACACCAAATTTCATTTATAGTGGTTCAGCCGTTCTAGCGTGAAGAAGTTACAAACATACAAACACACACAAACTTTCGCCTTTATAATATTAGTGTGATATATGGCGCACAATACTTCGCAATAACGAAATCCAGTGGATAGTACGTAATAGCTGGTTATCTCGCTGGCTGTTTATCTCCATATCTTTATTTCTTATCTATGACATAATGCAAAATAATGATAAAAATATATAGTGAAATAAACTTAAAATTTACACAAATTTTATGAATTTTTCTATTTCTTTTCGGCAGAACTGAATTTTACTTTTTTATTTAAAAATTTCTGCTAATTTATGCCACTCAAGATATTCGAATTTCAATAAGGACTGCAGCTAACAAAAATTCAGTTGGAACAGGCTAGGTTTTATGAATATTGTGTCACTTTTAATCAATACTGTTTTTTTTAAATAAGGTAGACTATGTGTAAATAAATATTGCGCATCTAATTTATTGCCTTTTAAAATGGTCACTTTAACTATGCAGCATTTTTGAAATGTTCAAACACAGACGGACGGACAGAAATGTGAGTGATCTCAAAAAGGTTCTGTTGTTCCTTTTATGATACAAAACCCTAAAAATATAGAAAAATAATTAACCTACTAATACCTTTAAAAAAAAGTCAAAACAAAATATCCCTTTCGTCATTTTTCATTGTTACTCTATCAATACACTCAAGCAATTTCAAGGTCAAAAAATTGGGCATCAAAAGAATATTCATACTGTGCTCTCCAGTGGTATATATAAACTTCTTGATGTACGTGAAGCTGTTCGCGGTTCTCAAAATCAGGTTTCTAGATAATAATTGCAATGCCTGATTAGGCTGATGCTGTGTTGTGCCGAAGGCTTTAAATTATGTAAAAAAAAATTATCATATGTTTTTATTTTGTTTTTTATGTTTTTTTCTGAGATTTTATTTTGGTTTGTTTTGATTGTAAATATTGTAAGGGATAGTTAAAATAATTGGGCCATGGACCCGAGTGTTACGGTAACGGGTTCATCTTCGTCTTCTAGAGCGTCTAGATTTATGATGGAAGGGGTGGGAGCGCGAGTAATTCGAGGCCCAGATTGGAAATGGGGCAAACAGGTTAGACAAAGTTTATTCCCATAAAATATAAACGAATCAAATTTGAGTCTATTTAAGTATATTGTGGGTCTGATAATAGTAATAGCTGATGTTTCGTTAAATTTGAGACTCATGAGTAGGCTTGTAACTCTTTGAAAGTAAATTTTTCTTATTGAGTAATACACTCGGTCAGAGTAAATAAAAGGGGGCACAGAGACAAAAATACACTTTCCCTTAACCTTTTTATTATGATTTTAGTCTTGGCAAGTTTTTAAGTAATTGGGGCTTTTTTATTATACCATATAAGTGGCAAACAACTTGCGCCCCTTTTAGTTTCTTTAACGGATTCACCTGATGGTTAGCGGCTGTACTAACCCTATACTATAGTCCTTAGAAAAAACCTCATTAGCTCATCCCACAACCCAAGCGTTCATTGGAGTAAGTTGCTTTGAAATTGCACTGTGGGTATTGTTTAGAAATGACTCAATATATTTGCTATGCCTACCATTTCACAACATTTAAGATCAGAATAAGTTACCCACGGCACTAATATCTTCATTTTTACCTAGTAGTGTTTATAAATATATATGGAGGTGGATAATTTATTTATAGAACATTTCAATTACCTCCGTGGACCACTGCACCATTAGTTTAGATTTACTGTACAAGTTCTAAAGACCTAAACTATAGATAGTCCGAGTCCTATTTACATGAACTCTGCAGATAGTGACTAAAGCATGAAACTTGGTACAGGTATAGCCTAGGATAAAATAATTAGATTAAGCCCAGTCCCCACCAGTTCCGTCCACAGGGATGGGGAGGAGGGGTGGTTGAAGTATGCTCTCGCTGCTCCATGGACAAAAAATGTTCTGATCCGAGATTGCACCAAGGGCCATCTTTGGTGTCATTTTCTAAATGAAGGATGAGGAATTCATATTTAAAAAATTAATAATTTTTTTTGTGTTTTGCTTAGCGTTTGTGGACTATGAGAAAGCCTTTGATTTGGTGGAAATATGGGCAGTGCTACAGGCTCTACAGAGATGCCGCATTGATCATTGGTATATTGAGGTGCTAAAATGCTTGTACGATAACGCCACCATGTTAGTCCGTCTCCAGGATCAGAACTTGAAACTGATTCAACTGCAGAGAGGTGTGAGACACGGAGATGTCATATCTCTGAAACTCTTCACAAATGCGTTGGAAGATGTCTTTAAGCTTCTGGACTGGGACGGTTTTGGCATCAATGTTAATGGCAAGTACATTACCCACCTTCGGTTTGCCAACAATATTGTGGTCATGGCAGAATCTATGGCCTTAGCACAATGTTCGAAAGCCTCAGTAGAGCTTCCCAACGAGTGGTCCTCAAGATGAACATGGACAAGACGAAAATCATGTTGAATGGCCATGTAGCACCCACTCCAATAACTGTTGGAAACTCTACACTAAAAGTTGTTGAGGAATACGTTTACCTGGGACAAACTGTTCGATTAGGTAGGTCCAATTTCGAGAAAGAGGTTAATCGCTGAATCCAACTCGGTTGGGCAGTGTTCGGAAAACTGCGTTCTATTTTCTCGTCCCAAATACCCCAGTGCTTGCAGACAAAAGTCTTCAACCAGTGTGTGTTGCCAGTGACGACTGATGGCACTGAGACGTGGCCGCTAACTATGTGCCTTATACGAAAGCTCAAGGTCGCTCAATGGGCGATGGAAAGAGCTATGCTCGGAGTTTCCCTATGTGATCAAATCAGGAATGAGGATATCCGTAGGAGAACTAAAGTCGCCGACATAGCTCCCCGAATCGCAGGGCAATGGGCAATGGGCAGGGCACTATTACAGGTTACAGGTGGCACATAGTCGCATGCTGTGGAAAAAGTTAGGTGAGGCCTATGTCCAGCTGTGGACGTCAATGGGCTGATATGATGATGAATTTTATAATACCTTTCCATACAAAAAAATAGAAATTTTAGTTAATAAATAAAAATAACTGCAAATAATTTTCTCTTTAAGCCGCTGTTACGTAAAAAATACTTACTCTATAAAATAAAAAAAATATACCTAGATAGCATAGGTATTTTTCTTTATGAAAATATATATTTTATATATACTTATTCTACAAAAACTGCCAGATAAAAATTATAAACACACACCGCGTTTTCGTTTTGCTACAAACGGCAGCGAGCGCCTTAAGTCAACGGCGACTTGCATTGCTATTCTAAGTTTTAAATATTTTTTTTTGTATTAAACTTTATCCATTTGCGATCGGTCGTCAGACCATAAGCAAGTTCTTTGTGAGTATAGTTAGGCATAGGGTAGCGGCCGTCATCGCACCTCCCAATTACAGTAGGTGGTCTCTTTTTAACCTTCGGACCACAGTTGACACGTCTAACAACTCAGCAACGAGTGGGTTTGGATGCAAAGTTAAGTTCTCTTTGTGCAGTTTTTTGTAACACTTTATTTCAGATGTAACTGTCGGCATTTCGAGGTAACTATGTATCTCGCAATTTTTGTAAACCTAGGGGCATTGGTTATTGCCCTCAGGATGCCATTCTGCACTTGTTGGAGGCAGAGTATGTTGCTTTTGCTGGCGATACCCCAAAGCTGGATCCCGTACGTCCATATTGGTTTAAGCACTAAGTTGTAAATTAGGAGTTTGTTGTCAAGAGATAAAACTGAATTTCTTCCCATGAGCCAGTATAGTGAGCGAAATTTGTGATTGATCTGGTCCCTTTTTTGTTTGATGTGATACTTCCACGTCAGGCGCCTATCAAGGTGAAAGCCAAGATACCTCACACAATCAGAATGTGGAAGCATATTGTTCCCAAGCCTTACAATGGGGACAATTTCCTTTCCTCAGGGCGAAGGTTATATGGTTGGATTTAGCCACACTTGTGCGGATACGCCATTTATCAAGCCACTTTTGAGTTTCATTTAGTTGTCCTTGTAATTTAAAGCTGGCGATTGTCGGGTTATCTTCAACAGACAGGTATGCTATGTCATCAGCATATGTTGCAACGGTAATGCTGTCGCATATGGGCAAGTCAGAAATGAAGATATTATAGAGAACTGGACCAAGAACTGAGCCTTGTGGCACTCCAGCCTCAATGTCATAGAGGCTTGATCTTGCTTCTCCTTGTTTAACTGGAAACATCGAATGCGGAAGTCTTTCTTTGATTTTCCCCAGCAACCCCTGATGCCCTACGCATTAAAAATATATAACAAATATTCTTATTACATAAATTATGCTCAAAATAAAACTTAATGCTACGCAACATCGAAATCAAGAGACGCGATAGACTGGAAGGTGAATGGTAAAATTTTAAAAAAATCTTATAAGAATTTCACATTATTTTGAAATAATAAATTTAGTTGTTTTACTTAATATATTTTTAATAGATATAATGGGGACAATTTCCTTTCCTCAGGGCGAAGGTTATATGGTTGGATTTAGCCACACTTGTGCGGATACGCCATTTATCAAGCCACTTTTGAGTTTCATTTAGTTGTCCTTGTAATTTAAAGCTGGCGATTGTCGGGTTATCTTCAACAGACAGGTATGCTATGTCATCAGCATATGTTGCAACGGTAATGCTGTCGCATATGGGCAAGTCAGAAATGAAGATATTATAGAGAACTGGACAAAGAACTGAGCCTTGTGGCACTCCAGCCTCAATGTCATAGAGGCTTGATCTTGCTTCTCCTTGTTTAACTGGAAACATCGAATGCGGAAGTCTTTCTTTGATTTTCCCCAGCAACCCCTGATGCCCTACGCATTAAAAATATATAACAAATATTCTTATTACATAAATTATGCTCAAAATAAAACTTAATGCTACGCAACATCGAAATCAAGAGACGCGATAGACTGGAAGGTGAATGGTAAAATTTAAAAAAAATCTTATAAGAATTTCACATTATTTTGAAATAATAAATTTAGTTGTTTTACTTAATATATTTTTAATAGATATAGTCCAAGAAAAGACTCGATTGCAAATTAAATAACAGATCTATAAATATTTGAAAATCTTTAATTTATTTAATGTTTTCCACTGCATACACATCATTGCTCTTGAAGTGTTGATGTCGTCTGAAATTATAACTTACGATACCCTGTCTATTATACAGAAGTATGTGGTGGCTGTTTACGACAGGCAAGTCTCTTTGTAATCTTATCTATTTTCAAACTACGAGTAATTAACACTTGTGTCTACATAAATATGTAATTATAAGTGCTCACATCTTTGATTTAGGTCCAGTAGATTTACAACTGTAAACGAATGTAGGAAACATTTGTTTACTAAAAAGGATCGTCAGTTACAGCACATACCACCTACCAAAGATGCTTGAAAACTTGAAAAAGGCTGTATATCAAGGAGTGTTTGTGTGGGTCAAACGGCAGCTCAACAAAATTTACCGAATCTCGATGACTGGGGATGGATGAAAATCGATAATGTCTGGGTGACGCACTGGACAACTGCACCTGTTGCTGCCCGTGCTTGTTTAGAGCTAGTACGATGCAAGTGCAAACAAAAATGCAGTTGTTTAAAACAAGGGTTAAGCTGCACTGATCTACGTGTATGCAGTGGAAAACATTAAATAAATTAAAGATTTTCAAATATTTATAGATCTGATATTTAATTTGCAGTCGAGTCGTTAGTTAGTTAGTTGGACTTATGTTTTCCGCACTTAGCCTCATAATAGAGCCATTGTACGTAGGTAACCAATACCTGTCATTGGTTATTCATACCATCCCAGCTCCATCCAAAAGTTAAGGAGGCATTTGATGTTATTCAGCGCCTCTCTCATGGTTTGTGGATTCTTAAGGTGTTTTGTCCGTTGGTCGCTCACGCTTTTGCAATGAAGAACCACGTGAGACGGTGTCTCCTCGACTTCCATACAGCCCCTGCATAGAGGACTGTCAGTAACGCCGATATTGAATAAGTGCCTGTTTAGCGGGCAGTGACCTGTTATTATGCCAACTATGTAGCGTAGGTTTTTTCTGCTAAGTTTTAACAGTTTGTGCGACAGATTTGCGTCCAAGGATGTAAGAACATTTTTGGTTTGTTTGCAGTCTGTCTGTTCTGTCCACTGTTTGTTGTGTTGTTGTCAGGTTCTGTCACGTAACCATGTTTTGAGTTGGATGAATGGTATCGGTACAATTGGTTCAGGTCCCATTATTTTAGTGCCCGATCCTCTCTTTGCCAATCTGCCGCATCATTGCCTAGAGACCCACTATGACCACGTATCCATTGAAGAGTAACCCGGTTCTTCAATGCAATTTTTTGCAGTTCACAGTGACACTCCAGGATTAGTCCACTGTTGATGCGGTTGTTGTTGAGAGCTTGTAGCACAGCGGCACTGTCGGAGATGATGCGTATCGATGCATTACTTATGCCTTTAGACAAGACCGCTGTTGCAGCTCGGGTAATCCCAACACATTCTGCTTGGAAGATGGTGTTGAGTGCACCCAAGCTCGTTGATATGTTGATGTTCAGGTCATGGGAGAATACTCCTGCGCCCGTTCCTGATTCCGTTTTGGAGCCATCGGTGTAGATCCTGACTTCATGGATGCCGGAGCTATCCTTTTCTTCTTCATGAAGCTGGATACGGTATTTTTTGTCAAAGACAAAGGTTTTTGGGATGATGTCACATGTCGCCTCTATCATCGGAAGCTCATTTCCCATCGCCTCCTTGAGCCGTGCATGAGTGATTCTGCCGTCCCGTTTCCAGAGCCCTACTTTCTCAAGTCGTATGGCTGCAGCAGCAGCTTCTTGTTGTATAACAAGATGAAGGGTTCTGAGGTTGAGAATGACTTCTAATGCTGTCGTGGGAGTCGTTTTCATACTGCCTGTGGTTGCTAGGCAGGCAAGACGCTGCAGGCTTTGTAATTTGTTTTTTACTGTGCTTAACTCAGTTTGGGGCCACCAAACTACTGCACCGTATGTTATCATGGGTCGTATTATGGCTGTATAAAGCCAGAGGGTTATGGATGGCTTAAGGCCCCATTTCTTGCCTATTAGTCTTCTGCATTGCCAGAAGGTTGTACATGCCCTGGTTATTTTTGTGCTTAGATGCTTACTCCAATTTAGTTTGTTGTCTAGAATTACCCCAAGGTATTTGACTTCACTTGAAAGGGTAAGCTCAATGTCAAATAGTTTTGGCATGGTAGTTATTTGAATTTTCCTTTTATTTGTGAAAAGGACTAATTCTGTTTTGTTGGGGTTTACCGTCAGTTCATGGTGGTGACACCACTCTTCCATGATTCTGAGGGCTAGTTGCATGCGAGTGCAGATAATATTTTCTAAGGTGCCTTTGATTAGAATGGTAATGTCGTCCGCGTAACCTACTGTGTAGTAGCATCTATCGTTAAGACGTTTCAGCAGATCGTCCACCACAATGTTCCATAGTAAAGGAGAGAGTACTCCTCCTTGTGGGCAGCCTTTGGCTACAATGCCTCTCGTGGTGGTGTTAACTGTAAATTGTACTGCTCTTAGCTTCAGAAGTTGATCAATCCACCCACTGATGGTTTGTTCGACTCCAAATATACTAAGAGAACGGCTGATGCTATTGAATTTCATTTTGTCGAACGCTCCTTCGATATCAATGAAAGCGCCTAGTGTCATTAGCTTATCAGAGAGGGCTGCTTCTATAGTTCCTACGACAGCGTGTAGGGCTGATTCTGTCGATCTACCCTTTCTATAAGCATGTTGTTGGCGGTGCATTGGCATGCGTGTTAGTGCACCCTCCCTTAGGTATCTATCTGTTAGCCTCTCTAGAGTCTTCAGCATGAAGGACGTCAGACTAATTGGCCTGTAAGATTTCGCTTGTGTGTAGTCAGATTTACCCGGTTTTGGTAAAAATATGACCTTGACTTCTCTCCACTGGCGAGGTATATAGTTGTGAGCTATGGAAGCTCTAAATATATCAACTAGATGTGGCACAAGTGTTGTTTGTCCCCATTTCAAGAGTGCTGGAAATATGTTGTCCAGGCCAGCAGATTTGAAGGGTTGGTAGCTTTCGATTGCCCACACAACTCGGTCTGCAGTGACTATGGATTTAGCTATGTTCCAGTCTGTAGGGGTTGGTTCTTTGTGTTCCACATTTTCCCAGTTTGGGTTGTCAGTGACTACACATCCTGGAAAGTGTGTTTCGATAAGCACCTCGCTTATCTCGCTATCAGAGGTCGCATATGTACCATCCTGTTTTTTTATTGAGCCCAGAGTTCTGTTATTATCTTGTGATAGTATTTTTTTCACTCTAGCTGCTTCATTGGTGGAATTGATGTTGTCGCAGAACCGCCGCCAGGATTCACCTTTGCGATATCTTATGCGTTTCTTGTAATGATACTGGGCAGTCTATTTCAGTTCTTGTGTTTTTGGCTCGATTAAAGAGTCTTTTCAGATTGAGTTTGAGTCTCTCTAGTTCTGGCCCCCACCAGTGAGACTTTACCCCTATGATTGGTGTTGTAAGGGTGCAGGCTTGCTGGTTGCTGTGTTGGATACACGTGGTTAGTGTGTTTATATTATGTTCTATGTTGTCAGTGTTGTTGGTCATGTCTTTAAAGGTGATTATATCTACCTCATATTGAAGAAGGGTCGTGTACCTTGCAACGTCCGTCTTACGTGGGTTACGTTTTGGTTGCTCGTCCTTCTTATGCACTTGTATGGTATAGCAGATTCTCCTGTGGTCTGCAAAGGATGGTTCAGCGGAGACGTGCCAATTTGACACAAGATCCGTTGCCCCATCGGATGCGAGAGTTATATCTACTATGGTCTGATATCTGGAATTAACAAAAGTAGGCTCCAAGCCATTGTTAATTATAGAAAGGTTAGTTGAGAATATATACTCTGTTAGAGACTCACCTCGTTGGTTCGGTGTTGGGCTCCCCCATAGAGGGTGGTGGGCATTTGAGTCAGCTGATATTATAATGTCCCAGCCATGGTCTTCGCAGTGTTGCACTAGTTCAGTCAGCTCCTTAGACGGTATCACCTCATCCCCGGGCATGTAGACAGAGACTAGCACTAGCGTTCGTTTGTCCGTTCCTGTATCAAGCCTTACAGCTGTAAGGTCTCTGGAACAGAAATTGGTTAGTAGCAAGGCTGGTATTGATCTGGGTATGTATATGCATGTTCTCGGTTGATTAGTCGAGATTTTGTGTAGTAACTTACCCCCGATGTTGTTAAGACCGCATATGTTATTTCCTCTAATCCACGGCTCCTGGATTAGGGCTATGGTCTTCTTGTCAACCTCCAGCAGTCTGCGCAGGGTAGCCGTTGCAATTTGCTTGTGCTGGAGGTTAGTTTGGATCACGCTAATCTGATAGGGACCCGAGAATTTTACTGTCCAACGACTCCCCATCAGACGACGTGTGGTCGTAGGCGCCTATGATTGGTATGGGAGCTGTGTGTGTGTCCATAGGTGCGTGTTCTGTGGAAGCTAAGGCTGAGGTAGTTGGGTTGCTAGGTGGTAGTGTGCCTGTAGCCTTAGCTCCGTTTGTGTTGGGTTCGTCTGGGGATTCTGTGTCCGCCGAATCACCTCCACCTCCAACAGTGCTGAATCTGATGTACACACTGCCGGAGATGAAGGCGACTCGTCTATCCCTTTCCAGAATATTCGCCACCTCGGATTCTGGAATGCCCAGGGTCAGGAAGATACCCTTCTCCTGCATGGTTGCGCCGTACAATTGCCATGATTTCACATTGTACCATGGGTTCTGCGCGGTCAGCAGGCGATGGGTCCTCGTTAGGTCGACACCAATAGATTTCGGGAGCCATAGCGATGCGCGGACTCGCTTCGCTATATCTGACTGTCGGATGACAGTCAGTTTGCTGTCCGAGATTGGTGACTGTAGGGTGGCTACAGTGTTTTTGAGCCAAGTTAGCGACTCATCATTCTCACACCACATTTTTAGTACGCCTTCTGCTATGATAGGTTTCCCTCTAAATGCGGGTGCGAATGGTAGCTCGTTGTCTGTCGGTGAAGCAAGCGCTGCTTCAATAATCCTCTCTTCGATGGAGAGTTCGAGCTGCTGTGCTTGCTCCACCGTCAGGTCAGTGGCAGGCGTGGCAGCAATAGCTATGAGCAGGTGCGTTTTACTCGCATCGGCATAGCTAATTGCTGTCTTCCTCGGTGTCAGATCCAGCTTAGCGCGTTTCGGCCCGTCCCTTGGCGACAAGGTTTCGTCGGGGCGCTCCCTCTTCGCCTTTGCAGGCGGTGCGGGGTGTCCCAATTGCTCAGGTCGATTCGCTGCATAGCGTGATCCGCGCTTGTTAGGTCCGCGTTTCCGTTTTTTCTTCGGACTAGTTGTGGTCGCGATTGGTTGGGTTGACCTTGAGGTGTCCCTAGCTCGCTCCAGGAGTCCGATTTGAGGAGCCTCAGACGTCACCCCTCCCAGTGCTCCGCACTGTCCAGTCGTGCTTGCGTTAGCCGTCATCATAGGCCCGCCCTCTGACTGTGTGGTTCCCGCACGCCCGTTGTGGCTGCGTTCCTCACTTAGCGCGTCGCAACTGGTCGAGGGCTTCGGCCAAGTCAACCTCGTAGCGGTATCGGTCAGAGCTGGGTCCTCTTGTCGGGTCTCCCCTTCAGTCGCGTTGGTTTGCTGTGCACTCTGGTCAGCGTTGGTCTTAGAAGGCTCGCTGTTTCCTGGTTGTACAGTGTTGTTTTTTGAACGCCGTCCCCGGTGATGGCGGCGCCCGTTGCGTTTTCTTCCTCCAGGGGCTGCTGGCTTGGCGGAGTTGACGATAACATTTCTGCGTTCATCTGCTCGACGCGGTGCAAGCTGCCAGGAGGCGTTGGAAGTTATTTCTGCGTGTGTGTGTGTGTGTGTGTGTGTGTGTGTGTGTGTGTGTGTGTGTGTGTGTGTGTGTGTGTGTGTGTGTGTGTGTGTGTGTGTGTGTGTGTGTGTGTGTATGTGCATGTGTAAGTATGTAGGACTGCATTTCCAAGTATGCCCGCTTTGCAGCTCATAGGCTCCTTGATAAATGTAGGCCAGGGCCCTCCCCATTTATTCGGACTTGGGACCGGCACCGTCCAGCGTATACAGCACAAGTGCGTACACCTCTGCACGGGGTTGGGTTGCAGTCGAGTCGTTTCTTCAACTATAATATCTATTAAAAATATATTAAGTATTACAACTAAATTTACTATATCAAAATAATGTAAAATTCTTAATATTTTTTTACATTTTACCCATAACCTTCTAGTCTAAAGCGTCTATAATGTATGTAATAATTATATTTGTTATATATTTTTTAAAACTAGAATAGCAATGTAAGTCCCCGTTTTATTTTTATGATAATTAACTAATTTCAAAGTGACACGTAACCAAACCAAAAAATAATACTTTTGACTTTTAGTTTTCCTACAAAAAAAAATATATGTTTAATATAAAGGTATTAAAAAAAATCCTTAATCTCAATGCCACATTCTTTATTAATACGAAAATGACACCAAAAACGGACTTTGGTAAAATGACTTATTGACTAAGGCGCTCGCTGCCGTTCGTAGCAAAGCGAAAACGCGACGGGGTTTTCATAATTTTTATCTGGCAGTTTTTGTATAATAAGTATATATTAAATATGTATTTTCATAAAGTTTAATACCTACACTATCTAGGTATATTTTTTTTATCTTATAAAGTAAGTATTTTTTACGTAACATCCGCTTAAAGAGAAAATTATTTGCAGTTATTTTCAGTTTTTAACTAAAATATCCATTTTTTGTACTGAAAGGTATTATAAAATTATCAAATATGAATTTCTCATCCTTCATCTATACGAAAATGATACCAAAGACGGCCCCTGGTGCAATCTCGGATCAGATGATTTTTTTGTTTGTGGGCGTGGGCGGAACTGGTGTGGACCGGGCTTAATCTAATCATTCAGACCTAATCTACCTGTACAAATTTTCATGCTTTAGTCACAATCTGAAGAACCCGTACTAAGATGTTTGTACTAGATCAAATCTATGTACTGCAATCTTGTATTATGCACATTATTTCTTCACAATTTTATGTTAGTAATATTTTATGTTACTTACTGTTTACAGTAAGTTAAATTAAACTTAAGAGCAGGAAGTGGCTAATTTAAAAATTTTTTGGGTCTGTCATTCAGGTATGACAGAATTTTATTTCTCTAAAACTTAAAGGCAATATTTACTTAAATAAATTTTCCAATAAATTATTGGAAAATATCTCACAATTTTTCTTGACCTATAATTATAATAAAATTATTGTATGTATTTAAATTTGGATAGATTATATAAAAAAAAATATTTTAACCATAGAAATATTTGTAACCAAGTTTTTCAATTTTTTTACTTTTGTTATATTAACAGGCAGTTTATTATATAATTAATTGTGTTATAATATATATAATATAATGCAATAATATATATTAATAATGTTTAATTAGTTTCTTCCCCTACAATTATAATTTTGTATGTATTTCTTTTTGACAAATATTGCTAATTTGTAAACAAAGATGTCATATATTGTAAAAATATTCAATTATTTAAATAATGGATAACAATGCGCATCTAAAGCTTCTCCACATATTAGCCGGTTTTATTATTTACTACTCGTTTTTGTGACTTAAATATCCCCAAAATTCTAGATTTGTCATGGTTGGGTAAAAGTGTCCCCAGTATGCTGTTGTTAGGATAGATGGGTTTCCAAAATAACTTAAAGATTTCATACAAAAACAAATATCTAGATGCCAAAGTCCATTTTAAATTTTCGTCTATTATGTAACCCAGAAATATGCAAAAATTAGTCAATTTTAAGTGTGCTTGTTTAGTTAAATTACTGTCATTAATTTTCTTTTTAATATAAAATTGGATGCTTGTAGTCTTATCTTTATTAGGAGAAGTTTGTTGGGGTCAAACCAATCTTCAAGTTCTTTTCGCTTTTGACGTTTAGTTCATCAGTTGTTTTGGCATTTACTATACTAGTTTTGTCATCTGCAAAAAGAATGAATGAACAATATTTAATAATTTTAGGTCAGTCATTTATAAATAATAGAAATATTAATGGACCTAGAATTGACCCTTGTGGGACTCAGTGTTTTATGTTGTTTTAAAATTAATTAACTTTTCAATAAGTAATGCATTAAAACAATCTACAGTACTACAAATACTGCTGGCCAGAATTACAAAAACGTTAGATGAAAACCAGCCTAAGGAACAGGCTGGATTCCGAAAACATTTTTCAACCCTAGATCATATACATGTAGACAAACAAATACTACAGAAATACAAGGAATACAATAAAAAATACTAAATTGGATTTGTAAGTCAAAACCATAGTCAAAATTTCTTTATTCAAATTAGGATTTACAATCACTTTTGAATCGTCAAAGTTATAAAATACTATATACTTAGAAATGGTATTAGAAAAATACATGGCAAAATTCTTAACCACTAATTAATTAAGAACCAATAGATTACTTAGAGGAATACATTTATCTGGGTCAAGTAATAGCAACGTAAGATGTCATGGAGAAGGAAATAGAGACAAGAGTCATGAACTTATGGAAAAAGTACTGGTCTTTGAATAAAGTCATAAAAAACAAACATCCCAGTAAAAGATAAAAGAAAAGTATTTAACACCTGTATTTTGCCTTGTCTTACGTATGGATGTCAAACTTTGGCACTTACAGAAAAAATGAACAATAAACTAAGAGTATGCTAAAATACCATGGAAAGAAGTGATACCGGTGCTAAACTAAGAGACATACTATAAAAAGTAAAACGAAGTTCAAAGGCACTAAGAAAACTATTAAAACACTGAAATGGAAATGGAACAGTTACGGAGTTGTACCCCTGGCGACACAAGAGGAAAAGAGGCAAATTATAAGATTGGAGGATGATATAAAAAGAGCACTGGGAAAAATGTCGTCACGCGTAGCAAGGAGCAGGATTGAGTGAAGAGCCTTTGTCACAAGACAAACTGTTGACAAACAAAGGGAAAAGGAAGAAAAATAAACAATAGTTACTGCATAAATTTTTAATTTATTAAACTTAATTAATGTAAATATGTTAACAGTAATAAAGGTTAAATTATTATTATTATTTGGTATAACAAAGTATACCTTGTACTACAGTATTATAAAGTTAGATAGAAGTCTAAATAAACTAGTAAACATTTTTATTGAGCTCTGTAGCATAAACTGATGTAATTTACCACAGTTCTTGCACCTACCCACATACTTCTCATAACATTATTTAGCAATAAGACTTGCAAGAACTCTTACATAAATAACCTATATATGTAAAACTATGTACAACATACCTTTCCCCTAAGTGGATATCAACAGTCTCTTTAGAACCTAAGCAAACAATTAAAAACAATATTCAACCTAATTTACAATGCTTCTTTGATAGCAGACAATCCATACTAATATTATAAATGCGAAAATAACTCTGTCTGTTACCATTTCACGCTTAAACCACTTATTTTTGTATGTACGAGTGGATCCCTGCAAGGTTTGACTCACAAATGGACCGTTTAGGTGGTGCTGCAGTTGGTATGTAACTGATCTTCTTTTAAACAGCAAGGAAGATGTTAATAACATTTTTGGTGTACGTGCAAGTGGATCCCTGCAAGTGTGAATTTACAAATGGAGCCTGTAGGTGGTGCTGCAGTTGGTGTTTCCCTGATCGCCTAAATGGCAGAGATTATTTAATGACATTTTCTGAGTAGGTCACCCGGTAGGTGGCGCTGCTGCCAGTTTGTCACTGATCTTCTTCTAAATGGCAGTGACGATTTTAATGATATTATTTGTGTGCGTTCGAGTGCGTCCTTGCAAGGTTTTAATTCACAAATGGACCCGGTAGGTGATGCTGCATCAGTGTGTCCCTAATCTCCTAAACGATAGGGATGATTTTAATGATAATTTTTGTTGTATGTTTGGGTGGGTCCCTGCAAGGTTTGAAACACAATAGGACCCCGTAGATGGCGCTGCAGTCGGTGTGTCACTGATCTAAAACCCCACAAAAAAAAACAACACACCCTCAGTTTATTGAGGTGAATAAGTAAGAAATTACAAAACAGCCTACCCTTGAGTCAGCAAAGCAGAAAAAGTAAAGTAAAAGTAGTATGTACCTAGTTATATAGTATCGAGTTATGTCGCGAGGCGCGATGTGCGGGAATATTTACTGTGGCGAGCACACGCGGCCGAGCGCTAGCATGGGTCGGGTATAGGCATAGGGTTGCCGACGACTTGTTTTACAAAAACACCGTATAGTAAGATCGAGGAATAAATATGTATTTAAAAAAAGATTTTTAAAAATAGAAAATTTACAGTACCTTTTTGACAAAATTATTTAATCAAATCTTGCAAATTTAATTTGAGCCACTTCCTGGAGTTATATTGAGTTATAATTTTGCAAGAACACGTAAATCGGATGACAATGCAGTATGATGATGTCATAGAGCTGGTCTGATGATAGAGCTAGAGAGTGGGCATAGGACCTCTAACGAAACGACGCGACGCTACCCCATCGAGTATGGGCTTGTTTAATTTGTCGTGACAACATGTTATGAAAGCTTTTTTGTTTGTAAAATTTTTTTTTCAGCTTTAGTCAGAAAGAGCAGTTGCTGCTGGACCCATTTTAAGGGTTCTGTAGCCAAATGGCAAAAACTGGAACCCATATGGGTTCGTCATGTCTGTCTGTCTGTCCGTCCGTATGTCACAGCCACTTTTTTCCGAAACTATAAGAAATATACTGTTGAAACTTGGTAAGTAGATGTATTCTGTAAACCGCATTAAGATTTTCACACAAAAATAGAAAAAAAAAACAATAAATTATGGGGGTTCCCCATACTGAGAACTGAAACTCAAAAATTTTTTTTAATCCAACCCGTACGTGTGGTGTATCTATGGATAGGTCTTCAAAAATGATTTTTTTCTAAACTGAATAGTATGCGCGAGAGACACTTAACACACACCAAAGTGGTAAAATGTGTGTCCCCTCCCCTGTAACTTCTAAAATAAGAGAATGATAAAACTAAAAAAAATATATGATGTACATTACCATGCAAACTTCCGCCGAAAATTGGTTCGACCGAGATCTAGTAAGTAGTTTTTTTTAATACGTCATAAATCGTAAACCGCAATTTACCTTTCATTCAATCAACTCAAATATAAAAAAAAAACATTTAATTTTTCTAGATAATGGTACGGAACCCTTCGTGCGCGAGTCCGACTCGCACTTGGCCGATTTTTTTATTCAACCGTTAAAAAAAAAGAGAAATAAAGTAGGAATTATACTGATTCTACCCGTAGGTATAGTAACTTATGTATAATCTGTGGTATAGTTGGCAACCTTAGTCGTGTATATCAGATATCGGCGCTAACCCTGGGTAATATCACCTGGGTAATAAAAACCGTTTAAACATCACTTGACGTCATTACTTTAAACAATATGTTATTTTGATATCGCAAGTAAAAACTACTTTCGGACTGATATTATGAAAAAATAAATTTCTGTCGTATGCGGTTGAAATCTCATATAAACCTTCTAGTATTTTGTTCCCTTAGGGAAGGACTTTCCATAAATGCTAAAACACGTTGGTACTTTTTTGCAAATGAAATTCTATACTTACAAGTTTTTTTGTAAATTGCTCTTGGCGCGCGTGTCAGACTCTCACTTGACCGTTTTTTTTTAACAAACCTTGTCCTGACAATAACGAACACAAATAAAAAGAATTATTCAATTCGGTGCAGTCGTTCGAAAGTTATTCTTAGTCCGACTCGCACTTGACCGGTTATTTTCTTTCATACAAACCTTGTCGTGACAATATCGACTTAACAAAATAAAAAATCAATTTGTCGCAGTCATTCGGAACTTATGCGTACATACATTTTAGCGATTAATTTTTATTTATAGCCTGACCTTTTAAATGTCACTATTAATATTGTATTTCATTTTCTTAGGATGGTGGAGAAGGTCATGTTGGTACAGTCAGAAATTTTGAGTCTCCAGAAGAAGTAGTAGTTGTTTGGGATAATGGAACTGCTGCAAATTATAGGTGTTCAGGAGCTTATGATCTACGAATTCTTGATAGTGCGCCTACTGGAGTAAAACATGAAGGCACAATGTGTGATACTTGTAGACAGCAGCCAATTTTCGGTACGTAGTAACAACAAATTAGTAGATCTGCTAACAATAGGGGCCCACAGCAATTGCGAAAGGTTCTGATGCATGTCAGAATTTGCAGTTGACAAATATCGCATGATTCAACAAAAAAATACACATATTTATAAACACACAATGGTAGGAAAACTTTATTGGTCGTCAAATAGCAAGTTTTAATAAAATGTGCCAAACTACACAACAAATTGGATGTATGCAAATTAAATAAGAAGAGTCAGAGGGATTCGAGTGTGGGTAAAAAAGTATACTATATGGACAGTGTAATGGAGTATGGGGTAACCTTTACGAACTAACTACCAGATTTATTGAGTGTATAAATGTTGAAAAATATAATATATTTGAAAATCAATATAAAAATCGACTCATCACTTGTAAAATTAAATTTGAATACGAGGAGTTGTTACCATTGTTACTTATAGACTATTACTGTCTTGAATATCCTATGTGATCATCCATGTTAGTTATACGCAAGGTGGGCAATTGGTCATGGGAGAATGCTTACGCCATATCAAAAGCAGCAACTGGTATCGCTCGTTTTGTTTGTTTTCCGAAAATTCAAATTGTTACTGGGGCTGAAACGATACTGAACCCTTCATTATTAGGTTCAGAGTTTTGGCTTCATGCGTTGGCCACCAATAATAAGTTCTAGATGGCTAAAAATCATGGCCACAGCATAGTATGTAGAAAGAACCTATAAACTATGAACTCCTAGTCTCTCTAATAAAAGGGGTGACAAGGATTTACGTATCCGGGTAATCTATCTAAATTATTCAAGGGTGGTTCCGTCAGAGGAAGTAGCCTAAAATAAGAGTAGGTAGTTGAATGAAAGGTAACTAATTTTGATTGAAAAATAAAAACCGACTTCAAATATTTCCTATATGTTCAAACTTAAAATAAATAGTTAAAAATACCACATTTCATTAGTTCAAAGAAAAGAGAATAAAATTACAAATTAAATATTTACAATTTCTTATCTGTTATCTTTGGAGTCGGTGCCAGTTGAAGAAAGATTATAAACCTACTGTAATTTTGTGGTAAACATATAAATTCTAGATGAATAAACACTTGAAAATGTAGTTTAATATTAAAAAAAATTTTTGCCTAATCTGTTTAAAATATAACTTGGAACAACATGATTTTATATTTGAGTTTCTTTATTACAGTAACAAATGAATTTTTTTTCAGGTATTCGCTGGAAATGCGCAGAATGTAGCAACTATGACTTATGTTCTGTATGTTATCATGGAGACAAACATCATTTGAGACACAGGTTTTATCGTATCAGTGCGCCAGGTGCACAGCGTTGTTTAGTAGAGCCTCGAAGGAAAAGCAAGAAACAAGCTGTTAGAGGCATCTTTCCGGGAGCTAGAGTTGTTAGAGGGGTTTGTATATTTTTATCATACCATCCATCGATTCTTTAATGGAATTAGCTTGATATAAATATATTAGTATTAAAATGATACCTATCTATCATGCAAAAAAGTAAGGTAAGTGAAAAGTTAGAAGTGAAACTATTAGAGGCATCTTCCCTAGAGCTAGAGTTGTGAGAGGGACTTGTATATTATTTTATTTTCATCACAATTACTTATAAACAGCAAAGCGGGTGCTAAGACCTTAATTACTTCCACGCGCTTTTACTTTGTAAATTATACTTTAATTAAGGCAAGGCACGCGTTCATAGAACCCATGGGTTGTAATAACGCACCTATTCTATCAAGTATTTATAAAAGCTGTCTGTTCAAAATTTGAACTACGCGCACACTACAAGCCAGCAATTACGAGTTTTAACTTTAGACGAAACTTTGATATATAAATTATCTAGAAATCTAGCGCGATCTAGCGGTTTCGTTATTTTCTTTACCTCTATTCTAGTTTATTTATTTATTCACCTTATATTTTTATTTATTTACTCGCAAATGTCCCCCTCACACGACGCCGACGTCCCCGGGTTCGTCGGCGAACGCACGGTCCTTCAGCGAACGCACGGTCCTTCAGCGAACGCAAGGTCCTTCAGCCCGCACGCTCACCTCCTATACGAGGTATCAAAGAGTGCCGGGATGCATCTCGCCCCCTCTCACTCGCATTTTCAACCACGTAACGGGGAACTCCCCTCCTGGCGCTGACTCACCTTCGGATTCGAGGCTCATGCTGGTCGAAGGGACGACCCCGAGAGTGACCTAAGCCGAGGCTCCCCCCGCGAGGAGCCCTTGAGCGATGGACGCTATATGGGCTGAGACTCCTTCGCAGTCTCGCCCCAAAAGCCCGGTGAAGCAGTATATTGCAGCCAGCATTAGACAACTGCAGTAGCCATAAAGAAAAAATAAATCGCAAATGTGATGAAAAACATTGTGTGCAAAACGGGCGCTACAGATATTACAAACTTCAAGCGTCTGGCCCTCGGTCTTGGGCTTCTAAATAGCCTCTACTTAGTAATTTTATCCTTACCACCCTTAATACACAAAGTAAATTATATTTTGTAAGTACATTATATACAGTATATTTTGATAGAATTTACTTGGTTGCGGTATAAAAACGATAACTGACAAACACTCAAAAAAGTTAGGAAAGTGAAAGGTAAATGATATTATGGTAAAGTTATTTTGTTTTGCTCTGAGAAGGTTATGACAATTAAAGTTAGATACAGATAACAGTGATAGGGTTTGATCCCTGACTCTGCTTACCAAGTCAAAGGTTACTGTTTCAATTTATGTCAAATTATTTTGGAAATCCTAGTTGTGGTCAGTGTGTTGTTGAGTGTTTATTGGGTTTGATAATATTATACCCTGCTAGTATGTTTGTTTTAATAATTATTACATGTTACCTATTTTAAATTATTCAATTATTATTTAGGTTATGTTTTGTTAGAATTAATTTCCTTGTTTCCAAGTCTACCAACTTTATGTTAACATCCAGGATGGTTTCAGGCACTACTATTATTACCTGGACAACTCAAAAATGAACATATTTTTTTAAGTTCAGAGTTTCTTACTTGTGATGAAATATAAAATATCAGTGATTGGGAGTTTTTATTATCCACACTAATACATTTGCTCACTAGTCTTTGTTTATTAAAATTACTTTTATTATAGGTGGATTGGCAATGGGAGGATCAAGATGGGGGAAATGGTAGAAGGGGGAAAGTAAATGAGGTACAAGATTGGTCAGCAGCAAGTCCCCGATCAGCTGCATATGTAGTTTGGGACAATGGAGCTAAGAATCTTTACAGGGTTGGTTTTGAAGGAATGGCCGATCTAAAGGTACAGTTAGTTGTAAAAAGTTATATTAATATAAGCCCGTAGCTGTTGCCTGCGAAGTCATTTGCGGGGTCCGAGGTGCGAGGATGAATTTCCTACCGATGGCGAGTAGTGCGACCGACGATAGAAAGTAGCCGTGGGCATCATTTCAAACAATTCCTCAGAACACATTCCATTATATGTACACCAAAGGAGGGAAACTCCCTCCTCGGACTTAAGGTTTCGATACGGTTTGTAAGATTGGGATCGTCAAAAATTTTCTGAGCTTTTCGTTGAACCGAGTCAAAAGGCCCATACTGGTATCTGGATACACTTGTCCGAAAATTGCACCGCTCGCCATCGGCAGGAAATTCATTTTTACACTCTAGAACCGAAATGGTCGCGTATAGTGCGGTTTCAGAAAAATTTCCTACTCCGTACGCTTGGGTTGTGGAATGAGAATCATTACCAAGAATTTCTCTAAGGAATACAGTATGGGGTTCTTCAAGAAAAAAGTTATTGGATTTTTGAAGGGTCGGCAACGCGCGAGTGATACCCCTGGTGTTACAAGCGTCCATAGGTCACCGCTTACCATCAGGTGGACCGTGTGCTTATTAGCCACCTTAGTGGTATAAAAGAAAAAAAAATGCCAGTAGTATTCCATGTGAGGCCAGAGCTGCGACTTATAAAGCAACAACTATTGCCCCGAGGTGAAGTATTTTCACCAATATAACATCGTTATGACTTAATCTTATATCTACAGGTGTAAAAAAGTTCCAGTCACTAATCGTTAGTGAAAAAACTCACCGTGAGAAAGATGTCAAGCGCCTCTCAATAATATGTTTTGTTTTTCAGGTTGTGAATGATGTGAAAGGACAAAATGTTTACAAAGAGCACCTACCACTTTTAGGAGAATTAGGTCCTGGACGTACAGGACCTCACGGACTACAAGTTGGTGATCAGGTACTGTTCGTTTGCAAATCATTAATTTATCATTACTAGATAATATATAACACCAATACTTAAAGTCCTTCAGAGGCCTTGTGTAGAAATTGTCTAATTTTTTAAGAAAAGCAGTCTTCAAAAAATTAGGTTTTCACTTATTGAAGAACTATAGACCCATCTCGCTTCTGAGCCATGTCCACAAACTGTTTTATAGCGTTATTATGAATCGTCTCGAACGTGGTTATGACGAATTACAGCCTCCCTTTTGGACGCTTTGGTTACATACGCTGTATAGAGCATTATAATCTGCTTCTTTGCATAGCGTTCATGGATTATGAAAAAGCCTTTAGTAATATTCTGTCTGGTGTTACATTCAAAACATTAATTCTATCGGTACAAAGAAGTATTCAAGTGTTTGCTTAATAACGCCACCACGTCTGTTCTGATACAAGACCATTACGACGACGATGAGAAATGAAATTTACGTGACTAGTGCACCTTCATCTCAAGCGACTGATATTGTCATTAAAATATAAGAAGTGTATTAATAATTTGTTATGTATCAGTGCTATAAAAAAAACGCTTTGAGGGTTAAAACAACTAAAATCATTGAGCTTTAATAACATTGTAAAGTTATGGCATGTAGAACATGTAAGATTTCTGTTTCAAAGCTGTTTAAAGATAAGTTAAAAGGGGTCAAAGCAGGATTTTTTTACCTGAAATAAGTTCATTTTTTATTTTCACGTTTATTAGTTTTAAATTATATCCCTTAAAACACGATCATTAAATTTGAGTCGGATCTATAAAACATATGCAGAGAAAGGCGCCTCGCCTAGAACGCTCGAACGCTGATAAGCTGTACGTTTTTTGTCAATTAATAATTGAATCTTTAAAAAATATCGTAGTCAACTTGCAACTGCTGTATTTGAAAAAGTACTAATAAATAAATTTGTCTATTCCAGGTTAATGTAGATCTAGACCTAGAAATAGTTCAGTCACTGCAGCACGGGCACGGTGGCTGGACGGACGGAATGTTTGAATGTCTTGGCACGACCGGTACAGTCGTAGGAATTGATGAAGACCATGATATAGTGGTCACGTACCCCAGCAGTAATAGGTGGACGTTCAACCCCGCAGTTTTAACTAAGGTAATTATGTCTTTTTAATATATTTATGTAAATAAGTTACCATTTTTAGTATTATTACCCAATTCAACTTTTTGTCAACTCGTAGCCATAACAGGTCCAATTGGAAAATATTTTTTGATAGTAAAGATTACGATTTGCGAGAATTCTGTTTTACTGATGGTAATAGTGATGGTATACACGTGAAGTCGCTATCTTGATGACGAAGGATATATCAGTCAAATAAAAATTGATGCCAACATAAATTTAAATCTTAGACCTTAGTTTCAGGAGTTATTGATGATGATAATAAAAAAATGCCTTGGAATTCACTGATGCAACAGCCAAAAATTTTTGAGTTTGGCATTATACTTTTAAAACAGTTTTCTTTTATAAGGCGTTTTAAATTTATTTATTTCAAGTCTCTGGTGGCTATTAGAATGTTTTCGAAACTATTTACCTAATTAACTCTAAACATAGCAGGTGACAGTAGTGAGTGAGCAAAATGTATTGCGTATGTATATATATTTTAAAATGTACTTATTCTATGTAATATTTTTTCATGTATGTATAACGTCCCTTGAAGGAGGTAAGCCTATAACTGGATAAGCACCATATGGAGATCCATTCTTTTCATAGAAAAGGAAGCGTGGAAGGGTTTTATACAGTACGTCTGTTTGTACCATCTTTGGTTTATATATTCTCATAAGTCGTGAATCACTATCTTTAGAGTAATTACTGATTATATGAAAGACCAAACACAGAATAATATACCTTCTTTGTCAGTCTTTGAACTATAAGATATAAGTCAGCATTGGACTGGAGGAAAGTCAGGATAAGGAGAGAACCCGCTTGAAGTGTCCTTTTAAATACTGTAAAGAATTCATTACACATATGTTGTTGATTTTCTCATGATGATGGGATCCCCTTTTTTTTTTATTTGTTTGATGATGTTTTCCCTGTCTTGAAAAGTTTAGCGTCATTTGTGACGACCTTTCAAAACTTTTTTTCTGCAGGTATGTAGCGGTAACTTGAGCACGTCGGAATCAGGCAGCGGCGCGCCGGGGGGAGGGTTTGCTGTCGGCGACCTAGTGCAAGTGTGCGCAGACCAGGAGCGGGTGAAGGCATTACAGCGCGGACACGGCGAGTGGGCTGAAGCAATGGCGCCTGTTAGTGAACGATGTTTATAACTGAACTTGTTGACTGTAAACACACAACTACTAAGCTTATGCGCTTCTAGTATATGAATGTTACAAATAACTTATTATTCATAGAAATCAGAATTGTATTCTTACAAATAACCAATTCTTTATAAAACTAAAAGAATCAATTATCATGTTTAAATTGGCTATTTGTAAGATTAATATACTATTTCCATTTCTTTATTTTCTCGATTACAGTTCTAATTTGATAGTTGTAGTGTTGTGACCAAATAAGTAATGATATGAATCGCATATATTTATTATGTTTTGAACAAATACACCAAAAACATTCAAATATATTTTTTCAAGGTGGGAACACTCAATGGCCCACCGCCATGTTGTGTTTGTTTTAATCTGTCGTTCGTGCTATATAGACACTACATTTCTGTTCGCTGAGTTTTTTCATATTATCCATACGTTACGTTGTGTATTTTGTGTTCCTCCGTGTTGATGGCTGCCCAGCTGTCAAATATCAAAATGCCCAAAGGAACTTTTCTGAAACGGCAGGCGAGGGAACTGGTGATCGAGGTTCGTAATTACTTTAAAGCAGAGCATCAAAATGGTAGCCCGCTATTATCACTGTCGCAAGTGCGAGAGCGTGTTACGGCCGCATTAGGAATAAGTGGAGTAAGACCTACTGTTTCAAAAATTACTACCGAAGCTTACGGTACAAGCGCCATGCAGAAAAATAAGCTTCGTACGCCGAAGGAAAAACGCCAACCACGTCCTGTGACATCGGTTGGCAAGTTCGACGCTGACGCTATTTGCCGTCACATATATGACTATTCCTTGCGCAAAGAAATTCCAATACTTAAAAAACTTGTTGTGTCTTTACGTGAATGTGGTTTGTTCCATGGCCAAAAATCGGACCAACGTAAAATATTGATGGAGCGTCACGACGTTGCTATGGCTCGCTGCGAATTTTTGAGCGAATCCAAAAAGATATCAGATTGGTCAAATGTTATTTTCACTGACGAGACTTGGTTAAATGCAAACCAAACAGTATCTAAGAACTGGACTGACGACACCGCCGCTATGCCATGCAGGGTTTACGAAAGGATTCGTGTCAGATGTTTTACTGGCCTTTAAATCCAAGAAAAGAGTGGACTACCACGAAGAAATGAACGCGGAGATTTACAAAGGATGGTTTAAAGAAATGGTGCAATCTCTGGAAGAACCGTCGATAATTATTATGGACAACGCTACATATCACTCCAGACAAATTGATAAAATTCCGACGCAGGCCAATAACAAACAAGAGATAAATTGACTGGCTCCAACGTCATGGCGAAAATGTGGATAATACTTTATTAAAAGTACATTTAGTAGATATTTTAAAATTGACAAAAAGCCTCTCTAAAAGATGTATTACCGGCGAAGTAGCTGCCGAATGTGGTCATTGGGTTCTTCGACTTCCGCCGTATCCTTGCCAATACAATGCTATAGAACTAATATGGGCACAAATCAAAGGACACGCCGCTCGAAACAATACCCATCCCCCTTTTACGGCAAATAAGATGTTAGATTTATTAAAAAATGCATTTGCGGAAGTAACTGCCGAACACAGGGAAAACATTGAGAGAAGAACCCAAAACATTATAGCGTCGGATTGAGAAATTCATGTGGCATTCGATAATATATAAGTACAGGAACTTATAATAAATATTGGGGAGCTCATTGATTAAAATAAATAAATACAGAATTAACATAATATAATTACATCTTGTAATGAAATGTAATATTAGTTAATAAATTTGTACAAAATTATCCGGCAATAGTTTAGTTTCTTACATTTTGTAAAAAAATATCTGGTCTGTTATCAGTTTTACCGACTCTGCTATGACCTTGTACGTGCGTAAGCGTCATATTTTTATTAAATAAATGTATACATGATGTAAAAAACACGCTCGTTTTCCACAAGAGCTGTCATCGAGAAAATAAAGCAATGGAAATAGTATAGGAGTGCATAAGCTACCCAGTATTTGTGTGTTTATGACGTTTGTATCCAAAGTATTTTCGGAACAAATATATTTCTTGTTTCTCCAGCCAGAATTAAATCACAATGGCTGAGAGAGATAGAAAGAGAGAGAGAGAGAGATCGTTAAGTGGTTTACATTACATGTTCGTGATTTTAATCAAAATAATGCAAAGACAGCGGGTTCAATAAACTTATATATTGTGAAAAACTGCCGTCATGTATTAAAATGTAAACTCAGTCAACAAATTTGAATATATATTAATAAGTATATTACTGATAGTTAAGAACCATCAACGAACCCTAATATAAAACGTGAGGTGAGGGACGCTATTCATAAATATTAAATTTTACTTTACTTGTCACTTATTTAAATGTCTTAATGAGAATAAATTTTTTTGAACTTTGGTTAAAGGTATATCATATAGACAGTCGGACAGACACGATGAAACTATACGGGTTATCTTTTTGCCATTTGGCTACAAAACCTTAAAAATGATTTGGATTATGTGCTTCATGACCTACGTACTAACTCGTAGTAGTACTACTACTAGTACCACTAGTACTAGTAGTCAGTACCAAAACCGCAGAAAAGAAGTGATAAATATCGTTTAAAAATTATGAACCTTATTGCTTTGCTCTAGAATACTTTAAAATAATTGAATATATTGGAACACCAGTTTGTGTTATTAAAGAATTTAAGAAAGCTTTTTATATTTAAAAAAAATGGAATTATTTATTTTTTTATATTTAGACTCTCGGCAAAATAGGGAGGGTGCAACAGATCTACCACGACAATGATCTCAAAGTAGAAGTGTGCAATACGTCTTGGACGTATAATCCTTGTGCTGTTACCAAAGTCGCCTCGTCAGATGGCAGCATTCCGGGAAACTCATCAGGTAACAGTGTTTCAACTATGCATAAAACTAACCATCAACATACTCATTCCCGAAGGGTTGATCAGAGATATTACGAAGGTAAACAGTTGCGGCAAGCTTTTACAATATACAAATTGTAACTTTTTGTTACTTCTACCGGTAATCGAACCCAGATTCTTTGACACAGACAACGTAAACATGCTTGAAGAATAGAATTATTTAATTGTCTATGTACGCGTTTTTAACAGTTATTTGGTTTCGTTTTCATAATTTGCTAGTTGGGCCCCGTGTGGAATTCAGTCATAATAAATGAATGAATAACCGAGATAAAAATATTCTATGTTATTTTCTGCACCTTTTTGCCAAAAAATAAGTAACCTTCCTGCTCCATTTCGACGTAAAGGCATACACTTTCCATTCTTTAACAGCCAAAATCAGTTAAAATGATACTGGCGTTGTTATTTACACACGCAAAGAAATTGATACTAGTTTCATGTTTAAATTCATGTTTTTTTATTTTAGGTGAACGACTGTCGGCACTGTTAAAAAAGTTATTTGAGTCCCACGTGACAGGCGATGCGAATGAGGAACTTGTTAAGGCGGCTGCAAACGGCGACGCAACACGCTGTGTCGACATCCTGTCGCGGACTGATGGAGCTCACGCCGACGTCAATGGCGTCTTCGGCGGCCATACTGCGCTACAGGTATTTTTTTGAGCGTTTGTTATTTAGTTGTATTGCAAATCCGGGGATTATGAAAACTAGCATTTACCGGCAGTTTTACCCGCACAGGATTTGATTAACAGCCTGAGATCACTAAAAGAATCCTCCCTTTATTGGTATAAAAAGTATGTTTTCATATTTTTCTGTCTCCAGTTGACCCTATCCTAAATATTAAGCCAACCCGTTCTGACATAAACGATTAGTTTCACCCGAGTTAAAACTATTCTCAATCGCGATAATAATAAGCATTCCATGTTCTCTATCCTACTAGCTATTTCTATGTCAAAAATCAAGTGAATCCGCGCTAATTCGGTGCGATATTAACAAATAGTCCTCGCGGTATTATCCGAAAAAACATCTTTTTGAACTTTCATATATCTAAAGCGAGTAATTACGTCACCATATAGTTCAGTTGCGTCACGTAAAGCAATAATGCCCCCTGTTGTTTATTACCCGCAAAAGAATGTATTCCCGCTCCCACCGTTCTCGATCGGAAATCAAAAAGTATCCTATATCCTCCTTCCCTTTAACAATATTTGTAACAAAATCAGCTCAATTGATTGCTCTGTTTTACTAAAGAGAGTTTAAGTAATGTGGGTTATATCGTGGCATCACTAACGCTACGTGTACTTGTGTGTGTAATAGGCGGCCGCCCAAAACGGTCACGTGGAAGTGATCCGCGCGCTGGTCGAAGGCGGCGCGGACGCGGATGCTGAAGATCGCGACGGTGACCGCGCGGCGCACCACGCGGCGTTCGGCGACGAACCCGGCGCGTTGCGTGCGCTTGCCGGCGCCGGCGCCGATCTTAACGCGCGGAACCGGCGCCGGCAGACGCCGTTGCATATCGCCGTCAACAAGGGGCACCTCGGCGTCGTGCGAACGCTGCTACAGCTCGCCGTGCATCCCAGCCTCCAGGTCAGTGTATTATTAAGCCTGGCATCTTCTTACAGCAAAGCTGCGGGTCGTCAAATCGAGTTTTTTTTCTGTTTGTGTCTATAACAGCCGAATGGGCCTGTGATAACAAGTCGTAATAACAATAGATATCAACAGTTTTTCACTCATTTTGTCAAATAATTAAACCAAAAAACAATATCCTAAAATTTGCAAATGAACGCGTCGACGTCTTACGTCCATCCAGGCGCGGCGATTCATATTAAATGTATAGAAGACGACTAAATGCAATTCTGCTATACTCAACTCGGCGAGGCTTAAGTTTGCTAGCCTTTAACAAAATAAACTACTTATTTATTCGCGTATCTGAGGCTCGTTAAGAAATGTAAACTAAGTGCTTATAAAAATGACACAGCAACGAGTCTTGCCAGTAAGCAGAGCTTACCTTATGTAAAAATGTCGCCTGCATAGTTCACCGACAATAATTATAGAAACTCTGGCTTATTAGTTATACCTATTGTAAATGTACCTCAATTTCAGCCAATAGTTTACAAAAAACTCGTTAATTTGAATCAGTTTTAATTCGATTTAAACTAAATTCCGGATTGGCAAAGTTAAAAGTTTTCTGTTCGTTGTATTTTTGTTTCGTATATTCCTACGCCTTATTGACGTACTACTTCTTCAGGAGCTGTAGTTAAGAACATTGGACTTTCGATTATTACTCAATGTCAAACATTTTAGGTTTAAAATAGTGGTGTTTTTTGACCTTTTAGATCATTAAGTGAAAATTACTGAGCTCGTTTATGTTATAAATTTTCAGTTTTTATAATTATCATAGTAAATATAAAACTTAAATTATTTATAGTATAATTTACCAAAGATTGCGTTTAAGATCTTTATTTCTCATTAATATAAATACCCAAGGGTTCAATCGCTAAACCTAAACGACAGACAAAATGTATGTGGGAACTACCGATTTTTCTTGATCGTTATCTTCATGTATTTACGGTTGCAATTCGATACCTATCTTTTTGAATTTTCATACAATATTCATTTGAATATATAAGTTAAAATTTTATTCCAGAATGTATGTATTTTTGAGAAAATAAAGAGGGTTTCTAAATATTTTAAGATGATTTTGTGTAAAAGAATTATTTAATAAATTAGTACTTTTTTGTAAGATTCAGCATCTATAGTATACTTTTAGACTATATGGCTAAGAAATGGTATTTCCTAATGAAACTAAATCGTATCGTAAACAGAGAAAAATGTACCGAAAATCAAACCTAAATCGTCAATTCTGTGTGGAGAGCATATTAAGCTGCGATCACTAAAGCTAAAAAAGTCTTTGGGAAGGCGTCTTACGAGGGAAGTATTGTCGGTATGAATATAAAAGAAAAGGCAAAAAATCAGAAATAATATGATCTATATATCTATATAGTCCCCTGTAATACACTTCTTACAACGCGAAAGCATCTTTTCAATACCGGCCAAAAAATAACGTTCATCCTTCTTTGAAAAATGATCGTTTATGCCTTGAACTCTTCATCGTCGGCAAATCTCTTTTCAGCAGTGGAAACAAAAATAGCCTCTAGGTGGCATCTCTCGGAAACCACAGTCCGAGTGAATGAGCGCGTTGTCGTGTATTTCTTTAATTTCTTTCTTCAAATTACGCATAAGTAGTGTTTGCGTAAGCTACTGCGATTATACTTTGACCTTTTTTCGTGTATTCAATAGTTTCGCATATTCCCTATCCCTATTTCTACGCCTACGCCTATTCGAGTCACAGAATACTGTGGCCATAGGCTTTCTGACTGACTGCCTGACTTTGAACTTTTTCGGAGGTGCTTCACCCTTTTTGACCTACTGCATCGACTCGTGTTTCGTCTCAGGGTCATAGTGACGAACCCAGGTTTCGTGAACGGTAACGATGCGATCGAAAACACTGTTAGGATTTTCACCACAAAGCTCCAAAAACTCTTTACATCATTCAATTAGCGCTTGTTTTCTGCTGTGGTGTGAGCATTCGTGGCACCCATCTTGCACTAACTGTTGGAATGTTCTAAAAGTTATGAAGTATTTAATGTATGGTAGCCATGGATAGCTTGGTCATATCTGCTAACGAATTGATTTTTACTCGAACATCTTCGAGTGCAAGTTTCTCGACCTTTATACGATTTCTTCTGTAGTGGCCGCAACAGGACGATCTGATTGAGGGTTCTCTTCAGTGTTTTTTCTGCCCTATTCATATTCACTTGACTACTTTTAAATGATAGACAGCAACGGAGGCTCCTATCTCTTCTTGGATGTTTTTTTGAGTTTTTCATCGTTTCGTCAGGAATTTAATAACAGTGCGGTGCTCGATTTTGGTCATCGTATTCGCGTCAGACATTTTATTGCATGGTAAACCGAAGAAATGTTCTAATTGTCACCTTGGATGATGTCATAAGAGAATCATAGACAAAAGTTACCCCCATTACTAACAAAAAGGTTGCTATACCGACAATTCTTTAAACTCCTCGCGTGCATTTTAAATCGTTGTTGGAGTTTTAACGAACAAATCTGCTAAATGATCAGGTCAGTTAATGGCTACCTACAACCAGGTTCCACAGACTTTATTAAAAACCCTTATATAGAATAACCTTTACTATTATAACATCATATAATATATATCCTGTAATAAACCAAACATTTTTTGTGATATTGTTCATTAATGATTTTGAAATGAAAATTAATTGTTTACTTAATTCTTTTTTATTTTTCACACTATTTATTCTAAACTTATCCAACCCACAGTCAGTTCATTAACACACTTAGCTTAGAAGTTCTTCGCAAAATCCATTCTCAATTGGAGGTTTATCTGAAAAAATAATGGAAAAATTATATCCCATAAAATCGCTTTATTCATGCTATCAAGATTAAAATTACATGCAAGTCAATACTGATATCGCTATAAATTACTGTGTTGCAGCGTGTTACTTTATCACCTATTCAGCTTTGTACAAGATTTGGATTTAAAACTTTGATTTGACTATTTTTCTGTTTATTTCTACACATGTATATGTAACCTTTAAAGTAAAATTTGATACATACCTATGAATACATACATACATACAATGAGTTACTTAAATAAATTTCTAGCAATCACGCAACGCAACCGAATACGAACGAATTTCAAAGCACACTGAGCGACTCAATATAAATAATAAAATAGAAATATATAAATAATCATATAATATTGCTAGTGTCAATTGTGCCAGTATCTTACTGAAAACCATCATAAGGACCATACAATAATTATGAGTCATAGTTTCTGAAACGAACGGCAAAGGTGGACTGTATTATGAAAAATAAAGTAAAAATAGTTCGTGTATCGAGGCCGCGAGCTCAGCTACCTCGTTGCAAAACTTTGGGAAAGCCCACGCTGTGCTTTTCGTTCAGTCTCTCATTCGATACAAATTTTTGCTTACGATCTAGCGCTTTAACCTAATTTACAGGCATAAAGTTAAAGTTGCACAAATGATAAAAGTATAGGAATGTAGTACAAAGCAAGGGCTATCGAAGGATATAAGTTTCATATTTGTGCGTTTTTGCAATAAAAAGTTATAACGAGATTAGTTTAAAAGTTTTACATTTTTAGCCTTTTGCTAACTCGTTATCTTCTTAAATCTACAATGTATTATGCTAAAATAGTAATGTCTAGTTACAAGCTACAATAATAAATAGTTTAAACAATAAAAAGTAGAAAAAATATCAAAATATTTTAAAATATATGCCGTGAGTGAGCGTACAGAAAAGACGTGTTGACTAAAGTAATTTAATATTTTTATTTTACTAATAAGCAATTTTGAACTAAATTTAAATAAATTTAAGACTGATTTGTATCTGTAAGACTGATTTAAAACTGTGCACTCTAGAACGAGGCGATAGTGCGTTATTAAGGTGCATTCACAAGCACGTCATTGATAATGAGTGTAAAACGATCTCCGACAAACGAAAGAGGAGGATCACAACCGGATCTGTCTAAAAGACCCAAAACCAAACCCTGGTCACAGACAGATGTTTTGTGATCAATTTCTTTTATGAATATCATATGTTTTTGTGTTAGTTGCTAGGATTTAGTGGGTGTTGAGATAAATTTTTTAAAATGAATTCGTATTATCATATATATATGATATAATACGTACAAAAGAGTCGTGATAAGGAGACCGAAAGGTGGTTGAATGTTTAGTTATCTAAAATTCCTGAGATATTTTTTACTAGATATTGCCCGTGACTCCGTAAAATAACGTAGCTATCGTCGAAATGCACATTTGGTTAGGGCACATGATTCAACTACCGGCGCTAGCGAGAACACTACTACAAGCACGGGTATGTGTGCGTGACCTGTCACTGACACGGCGCGCGTCAGTGGAATAAGGAATCAAAAGGAAATTTCCTTTTTTACATACCTAAAAGATCTTGACGGGTAAATACCTACATTTTTTTATTCTAAGTTGGCTCAATAATTATATAAGGAAGGTGAATCTTATAAAACGTAGGTACGTAGGTAGGTACTAACGATAATAATGATACATATAAACATGCATATATTAATGTATATGCATAATTATATTATTGGTACTTCCCTATTAAATACATATTAAATCAGAGATCTTTGTTAGGGTTCCATAGCCAAATGGCAAAAAGGTCCCTTATAAATCCATCATATACCTCCGTCTATCCGCATGTCACAGCGTTATAACTCCGCTATCTTTGCATATGTAGATTGTGATTAAATTCTCTTATGTGAACCACGAAACAGATTTGTAATGAAATTAAGAAAAAATATTTAGGTGTAGCTCCATACATTAAACTGAGGTACGAAATCGATATCAGCTATCTATTGATTTAATTTACTAAATGTGTCAGTTAAAATCACTACCAGCTTAGGTATGATTCTTGAAACGTTGTTCTGAGCTTTCAGTCTGGTAGGTTATTTAGTCATGTGGTTAGGGGGTCTAGTAAGCAACATATGCATATGCATTTCTATCCGACTAAGAATAACGTACTGTACCCTGCTGCTTCTGTTAATGGTGTTATTTAAGTTTATTTAAAAATTCAAAAAAAAAAATAATAATTTTAAATTGCTTTCAGTGAGTTAAAAATGAGATATAGTATATATGAGAGAAAAATACTGAGCCGTCTTCTACCTGGAGGGGCCCAAACTTGGTATGTTTTGAAAATACTTTTTGGATTTTAAGAAAAAAAGTAGACCAAAGGTAATAGTGTAGTATATTTTTAGAACCTCATTAAGCTCTTACATTTGATACCCCACACGACGGTATTTTTGAAAAAAAAATTTAACATCCCATACAAAAAAAATGATGACATCCCCCCCTCTTATTGTTTTGCCCTAAACTACCTGTGTGCCAAACGGCTAAACTCTACATCGATTTGCGCTTTTCTTTTTGCGTACACCCAGGACTACGCCGCCTGCCAGCGGGTCGAACGAAACATGTTAAGTTTACTTCGCCTAGTAGGTATAGTATTTTATAATCTGTGTCTTCGCATTGTTTCTTGATTTTTGCTTTTGCGGTGATTTTGTGTAAAAGAAAGTTTCGTGTTTTGTTTTTTTTTAGAACAATTGTAGAATGATTTCCTTAAAATCAAGTGTGAGCAGTGCCAAATGATAATTTCTCATGGTGGGCAGGGTAAAACAGAAAATACTACGAGTATGAACAACCAATAATGTCAACCAACCCTGATACCTCAGCTAGGTTCTATGATTAAATGTTCGATCAACCACAGACAATTTCTCCCAGTCGCAGTCCTAGTCGACGCTCTTTGCCGAAAAGTCAGTCAGCTTTACCGACTAGTCGGAACATCCCTACTTTTAAGCGACCTGTTGGCTTATTTTCTCGTACACTAATCGCTTCAAGTGTGACTATAAAAATTTGAGTTCCCTCGATTTCTCCAGAATTCCATCATTATATCCCGACCTGATGACCATGGGACCATCTGGGTAGTATACTCTTTCAAACAAACAAGAATTTTCCGAATTGGTCAAGGCGACTTCAAGTAATCGTAAAACATACATAAAAAAAGATTTCGAGGAATAAGGACTTCCTTCTTTTTTCAAGTCGATTAATAACTAGTCACTTAAATAGACGACAATATATCCTAAACAACTCATGATATCTGTGAAGTCAAAGAAAGATTAAGCGTATTTAATTATTTATGAGCAAAATAAATCTTCTTTTAATATACCTACTTTCTGTTTTACTAGTTTATGAAATATCGTCGTTTATGTAAGTGACTAACTAGTTTTTGCTCGTAAGTGTACTAAAATTTTGTCAAATATCAGTCGAGTTAAACTAATGCATCGTTTAATTATTAACGGATCGATGCAAACGACAATGTCACGGGGTATCCATTTGTTGTACACTAAAACCTTCTCCAGAATGTAACAAATACTTTTCTGAAAACCGTATCAAAATCGGTTCAGCCAAACGCGAGATAATCACGGACAAACAACATACAAACATACGGGTCAAACTGAGAACCTCCCTTTTTTAAATTGGTTAAAAATGTAAGCGCTATTATCTGAAGTGTTTTCAATTCTAAAGTAGGTGCACTTGTGCGATGGCATGCTGTTCTTCAAAAGTGAGCTATCCTTTTCACAAAACAATTGTTTAAGAACTTAGACGCATCCGACCCAGGATAAAACTAAAAGAAACAAATTCTACTGGGGTCGAAGTTCACGCTTGCGTGCCTTTGTTTTATAATATATCTAAGTATTAAGGTGGGTAGATACCAAGTATTTTTTTTATATTTGGTTGGTAAGTACCTACACCTATTCATATTATTCAGTGACACCGTTGTGTGTCGCTGTCAAACTCAAAACATGTGAACAGTGTCATTTATCAATCAATAGTTAAAATTTATTAACTAAACCGGCACGTAGTTCAGTTTATTGCCGCTTAAAGTACAACGACCTCATTCAATTTATGTAAAATTTCGAAAATTTTATAAAGGCGCCCATTACTTCATTTTTGTTAGCTTAAGGTACATTTTGACATTAAAACAATATTGTTTAAGATTCGGTTACTTTTATTTTCAATAAAATAACAAATCGATACACACAACGCCATCTATTGATATGAATTTAAATCAATTCTGTTTTGTTTGGGATAAGACCCCGTGCCCTGGTGAAAATTTCAAATGACGTAGTAGCTATAAAAGAAGAACTTAAAAGCCTTCAAAATAGTACACAAAGCCTAGCAACAAACAAACTTTCTGATTTAACAGCAACCAACATAGCCTCAAACAATAAAATTGAAAATCTAGAAAATTACGTAAAACTTCTTAAAACTGTATCCCACAAAGAGGAGTTACCAATAGTGGTGTGTGAAAAACTGATGTCTGAGCTTCAGGAAAGATACAAAAGGGAAAAATATAATTGTTGGTATACCAGAGCTCAAAATAGAGGATCCACAGAAAAAAAAACATCGCTGATGCCAAAGAAGTCGAAAGAATTTTAAAAAATATGTTACCGGAATGCCCCGAACCTACAAACTATTTCGAATTGGTAAACAAAATGCTGAAAAAGATCGCCCGCTTAAAGTTTCATTTACATCACACGATACGGTAATATTTATATTACGTTATAAACAACATCTTGCAGACAAAAGTTATAGAATATATTCGGACCAAACTCCCCAACAACAAAATTACATGAAAAACTTAAAAGAAGCACTGCAGCAAAGAACCCAGAACGGCGAAGAAAACCTTTACTATAAAATATATTAATGGAACTCCGAAAATAATCCAAAAGCAGATAAAAAACTACACCCAATAACTACACAAGATAGCTGCGGCACTGATGAATATTTTTCATATCAAACTATTGATAATTACGATGATTTGGTCAGAAGTGAAAATTCACACAAACATCCGCAGTTTAGTAAAACCAGGAAAAGTAGATGAAATACGGTGCATACTAACTGCTATACGTAATGTCCAAATTATCATACTTGTAGAAACCTAGATAAAACCTGAAGAAGAAGCACAAATGCTACAATAAACTTACTTAAGTCATTACTATAACTTCCGCACAAACAAAAGAGGTGGTGGAGTCTCTATCTACATACACGATAGTGTAAAGCACTGTTTCATTGAAGATAAATGTGAGGATGATAATCATTTTCTATGGATCCATCTAAAGAAACAGTCAATTAACATCTGTGCTATTTAAAAACCAAAACGAACTAATACTAAATTCCTTGAAGTATTTTCCGAAGACCTACAAAAAAGAAAGCGTGTAAAAAAAAAAACTGTATTAAGGACTATAAAAAAACATTGTTAGAAAACGGATATTTGTTATTGAATAAAATTGAAAAGGAATACTGCACCCGAGAAACGATAAACACAAAAACTATTTTAGACCACGTTTGTACAGATTTAAAAGAGCGCAACTTTCACCTCGCTATTATAGACTCGGCCCTATCGGATCACAAACACATATATTTAGAAATGAAACACTACAAACCCCAAATCTTGAAAAAAACTCAATTTGAAACCGTGGAGTATAATAAATTGTATAAAACGCTAGAACTTGTGGACTACGCTGCAATAGGAAATCAGTACGAAAAATTAGAAGAATATATTAAAAAAGCTGTAAAGGAAAAAAAATTTACAAAAATAAAGATTTTAAACCCTCCCAAAATGGGTTGGATAAATAATACTATTATAGCTAAAATAAGTAATAGAAATAAAATCTGGAAGCAACACAAACGTAACCCCGATGATAAAAAACTAGAAGAGCTATTTAAAACGAAAGAAACACCAAAATTCAAGAAGCGAAAAATAATTACTACCAAAAAAAATATGGAGATTGTAAGGGTAAGCCGAAAAAATGTGGCACTTAGTAAACGACCTATCTTACAATAAACACAAAAAGAGTAGTACTCCTAATAAACTTATAACTGAAAAAGGGTTGATCACAAACCTAAGAGATATTTGTGAACCCTTTAATGATTACTTTACAAACATAGGAAGGATATTAGCTGATCAGATACTTAAACAATTTCACACCACCAATACAGTTAACAACTCACAGAACATTACACTCAAAACTGAGCTATCAGACTTTAAACCTGCTACTGTAGAGGAAGTCAGTAAAATAATAGATAACCTAAAATTAAACTCAAGTACAGGCATAGAAGGTATAAGAGTAAAAGTAAAAATGCGTCAGGGACATTATAATTGAGCCACTAACAAAATGTATCAACAAGGGCTTGGAAATAGGTTTCCTTCCAGACACACTAAAAACTGCAAAAGTTACTCCAGTCTTTAAATCAGGCAATAAACATAGTACATGTAAAGATAGACCCATATCTGTTCTACCAATTATTTCAAAAGTTTTCGAAAAAATATTACATAAACGACTTACTGCATATTTAACTGATACAAATTTTTTGTATGAAAGGCAATATGGCTTTAGACCAAAATCTAATACACTCTCCGCCACTATTGATCTTGTTACTAAAATTAAAACTAATATTGACCAACGGCGTATAGCCTTGGGTGTCTTTATTGATCTGAAGAAGGCCTTTGATACTGTCAGCCATTCGCTATTACTAACAAAACTATCTTACATAGGAATATCTGGAACAGCATTAAAAATGTTCCAATCTTACCTCATAAACCGCTATCAGGTTGTAAAAATTGACCAAAATGTAAGTAAACCAAAATTAATGTATTATAGTGTGCCTCAAGGATCAATTTTGGGCACATTGCTATTCCTTATTTATATTAATAATATTTACAAAATAGGCCTAAAGGGTAACATTACATTATACGCCGATGGCACATGCATATTCTACTTTGGCAGTTCCATCGATACTGTAGTCAAGGAAGCACAAATTGACCTTTTATTACTAGAGAAATGGTTCCATAGTAAACTTCTAACCCTAAATGCATCAAAAACAGAATACATAATTTTTGCCGCTAAAATTAAAACAAGTTCTTGAACACAGTCCGTTAATCATAGACAACGAAATACTTAATGAAGCTAAAAAAGTTAAATATCTTGGGCTCATATTAGATAAGCAACTTACATGGCAACCACACCTTCAAAAAATCATAACTAAATTATCATCGCTCAGGACGTTGGTCAGATGTCTTCCCCTAAATGTAAGGTACACCATATACAATAGTCTGGTAAAACCTCATATTGACTATCTTATTGAACTCTGAGGTACAGCTGCAAAAACTAACATACAGTCAGTACAAATAGCCCAGAATAAGCTTATTAAGGTCTTATTTCATTATAACTACCTATCACTTACTAATAAAATATACCAGAACACAAAAATTATGAATATTACCCAAACATATCAATATAAAATATGTATTCTTGTCCGAAAAATACTTAATAAAGAAATTCACACGCAGATATCTATGAAAATAAAAAATAAAAATATATCGAGATTATTACTACGACGGGCTCACCATATCTACACTCGGCCACCGAGAACTAACTATGGAAAGAAAAGTATCGAATACGAAGGAGCAAAAATTTATAATACATTACCGAAGACAATAACAGAAACTAGGTCACTAGCAATCTTTAAAAGAAAATTAAAATGTCATATTTTAAACAGTTTTAATAAATAGGAGACAAACGTCCAATATAAACTCAGCCTTACAATAACTACTTCGACCTTATCTACGCATACACAACGAGTTTTGTTAATGAGCTATATACTTGTTTAGAATAAAGTATAAATTGTTAACTAGTCTACCCTCAATTAACTTAAGCTTAAGCTCATTTACGGATAACCTTTAGTTTTAACAAAAGTTTATGTCTATTTCTCGATCTTAGTGATTTGTAATCTTTGAGAAATAAATATATCTAAACCTAAAATACAAAAATGGCATCTTTTTCTTAAAAACCTAATATTTATAGCGCAAAAGCTATTTTTTATGCTTATAAGGTATAACATGCATTGACAGTGTAAATACATACAGAACTTTTTACATTACAGTACATGCATTATGTAATTTTATAAAATTACCCAAGACAAAACGACATCGCATATCTCACCACGAGTTGCAAACTTTCTGTTAATGTAGTCATTTTATGTTTTTGATACAATGTTAAACTACGTCGTATGACATCTGAATGCTGATATATAAATGTAAAGCTAATATGTTAACCTACCTTGCTATGAATTAGGATGCTACAGAGATTTGCTACAGTTCCTGTAAGTGTGGTCTACGAAAATACAAACAACTTTAAGGTTTAAATATAGTTTTCTAAATTTGTAATTGATTTAGAAGAAAAAGCTGTACGCCGGTTAAAATAGATTTAAATTTTTTAAGCAGTAGATACAAAATTCTTATTGCGCTTATCCGACTCATACAGTCAAGGAATTTAATTTCCAACCCACCTAAGGTTCAATATCGTATAGCAAACTGTCACCATAAGAGCTAGCTAGAACAGGACGTTACTTTGACATATAACATGCATTGTTTTATATTAGTAGCTAGGCAACAGATTAACTACGTTGACATGGCGAATTGCTAATATTGGAGTCCGGATTCGTTTGTCATCTCGCTAGTTCTGTTATATGATATTGATATGAAAATCTATCCAAAAACTAGCAGAACCGATGAAAGTTATCCTACTTATTATAAATGTGAAAGTTTGTAAAGTATGGATGGATGTTTGTTACTCGATAACGCTTCAGCCACTGGACGGATCGGGATGAAACTTGGCACACTTATAGATTAGATCCTGGAATAGCACATAGCACTTTTTATCCCGAAATATTCAAAAGTTCCCGCGGGAATAACTATGACCGAGCTTTAACTATAGCTATAGCTACAGCTTGATATAGCAAACTTCATTAATGTAATTAAAAAATAAATCACAGTATTAAATAAAGGAGTCCCAAGCCGATAACCGAATTTAGGGCGGGCGGAGCCGCTGGCAAAGTCTAGTAATTCAATAAAACCACAATTTTATAAACGTTTTCTTTAACAAAAACATTATTTCTGACTCAATCACTGAGCAGTCTTTATTAAAAACTGTAAGGACACTTTTTAACGAAACGAATAAAATAAACTAAATAGTAATAAAAAGAAGTTCTGATTAAAAACGCGTATATCCATCATCATTTGAATGACGTCCAAAAGGCGTTCCGGAATAGATGAAATAAATTGTTCACATATATTAGTGCCACGGAAATCTTCCCATACACTATGACAGTGATTGATAAGTGCTACAGGTGTTCTTTTGTTCTGATTGTTCCATATTTGGACCATTATGCCCCAGAGATTCTCTATAGGGTTCTCCAACACCAGCTGAAGAAATCCAACCCGAAATGTTTGCAGTAATTCGTCCAGATGCATGATTAGCCACGACGTGGTTTTGTGTGTACCGGGTTCACAAGTGTCAAACCGCCACAAGTGTAAGCTTCCAGTTTAAGAACTTGAAAATGTCTTTTCGTCAATAAAAGCTGTAGTCGTCCAGTCAAAATTTAAATACTGGCGGGCGAAATGACTTCGGGCTAATTTATGATTCTCGGTCAAGGCATTTTTTTTTGTGATGTAAATTCATAGCATGTAGGCAATTCCTAATTTTTCTAGGGTGAACGTCAAACATATCCGCAAATCGTCCCGTTGAGTTTTAACGAACAAATCTGCTAAATGATCAGGTCAGTTAATGGCTACCTACAACCAGGTTCCACAGACTTTATTAAAAACCCTTATATAGAATAACCTTTACTATTATAACATCATATAATATATATCCTGTAATAAACCAAACATTTTTTGTGATATTGTTCATTAATGATTTTGAAATGAAAATTAATTGTTTACTTAATTCTTTTTTATTTTTCACACTATTTATTCTAAAATTATCCAACCCACAGTCAGTTCATTAACACACTTAGCTTAGAAGTTCTTCGCAAAATCCATTCTCAATTGGAGGTTTATCTGAAAAAATAATGGAAAAATTATATCCCATAAAATCGCTTTATTCATGCTATCAAGATTAAAATTACATGCAAGTCAATACTGATATCGCTATAAATTACTGTGTTGCAGCGTGTTACTTTATCACCTATTCAGCTTTGTACAAGATTTGGATTTAAAACTTTGATTTGACTATTTTTCTGTTTATTTCTACACATGTATATGTAACCTTTAAAGTAAAATTTGATACATACCTATGAATACATACATACATACAATGAGTTACTTAAATAAATTTCTAGCAATCACGCAACGCAACCGAATACGAACGAATTTCAAAGCACACTGAGCGACTCAATATAAATAATAAAATAGAAATATATAAATAATCATATAATATTGCTAGTGTCAATTGTGCCAGTATCTTACTGAAAACCATCATAAGGACCTTACAATAATTATGAGTCATAGTTTCTGAAACGAACGGCAAAGGTGGACTGTATTATGAAAAATAAAGTAAAAATAGTTCGTGTATCGAGGCCGCGAGCTCAGCTACCTCGTTGCAAAACTTTGGGAAAGCCCACGCTGTGCTTTTCGTTCAGTCTCTCATTCGATACAAATTTTTGCTTACGATCTAGCGCTTTAACCTAATTTACAGGCATAAAGTTAAAGTTGCACAAATGATAAAAGTATAGGAATGTAGTACAAAGCAAGGGCTATCGAAGGATATAAGTTTCATATTTGTGCGTTTTTGCAATAAAAAGTTATAACGAGATTAGTTTAAAAGTTTTACATTTTTAGCCTTTTGCTAACTCGTTATCTTCTTAAATCTACAATGTATTATGCTAAAATAGTAATGTCTAGTTACAAGCTACAATAATAAATAGTTTAAACAATAAAAAGTAGAAAAAATATCAAAATATTTTAAAATATATGCCGTGAGTGAGCGTACAGAAAAGACGTGTTGACTAAAGTAATTTAATATTTTTATTTTACTAATAAGCAATTTTGAACTAAATTTAAATAAATTTAAGACTGATTTGTATCTGTAAGACTGATTTAAAACTGTGCACTCTAGAACGAGGCGATAGTGCGTTATTAAGGTGCATTCACAAGCACGTCATTGATAATGAGTGTAAAACGATCTCCGACAAACGAAAGAGGAGGATCACAACCGGATCTGTCTAAAAGACCCAAAACCAAACCCTGGTCACAGACAGATGTTTTGTGATCAATTTCTTTTATGAATATCATATGTTTTTGTGTTAGTTGCTAGGATTTAGTGGGTGTTGAGATAAATTTTTTAAAATGAATTCGTATTATCATATATATATGATATAATACGTACAAAAGAGTCGTGATAAGGAGACCGAAAGGTGGTTGAATGTTTAGTTATCTAAAATTCCTGAGATATTTTTTACTAGATATTGCCCGTGACTCCGTAAAATAACGTAGCTATCGTCGAAATGCACATTTGGTTAGGGCACATGATTCAACTACCGGCGCTAGCGAGAACACTACTACAAGCACGGGTATGTGTGCGTGACCTGTCACTGACACGGCGCGCGTCAGTGGAATAAGGAATCAAAAGGAAATTTCCTTTTTTACATACCTAAAAGATCTTGACGGGTAAATACCTACATTTTTTTATTCTAAGTTGGCTCAATAATTATATAAGGAAGGTGAATCTTATAAAACGTAGGTACGTAGGTAGGTACTAACGATAATAATGATACATATAAACATGCATATATTAATGTATATGCATAATTATATTATTGGTACTTCCCTATTAAATACATATTAAATCAGAGATCTTTGTTAGGGTTCCATAGCCAAATGGCAAAAAGGTCCCTTATAAATCCATCATATACCTCCGTCTATCCGCATGTCACAGCGTTATAACTCCGCTATCTTTGCATATGTAGATTGTGATTAAATTCTCTTATGTGAACCACGAAACAGATTTGTAATGAAATTAAGAAAAAATATTTAGGTGTAGCTCCATACATTAAACTGAGGTACGAAATCGATATCAGCTATCTATTGATTTAATTTACTAAATGTGTCAGTTAAAATCACTACCAGCTTAGGTATGATTCTTGAAACGTTGTTCTGAGCTTTCAGTCTGGTAGGTTATTTAGTCATGTGGTTAGGGGGTCTAGTAAGCAACATATGCATATGCATTACGTACGTACTGTACCCTGCTGCTTCTGTTAATGGTGTTATTTAAGTTTATTTAAAAATTCAAAAAAAAAAAAAATATATTTTAAATTGCTTTCAGTGAGTTAAAAATGAGATATAGTATATATGAGAGAAAAATACTGAGCCGTCTTCTACCTGGAGGGGCCCAAACTTGGTATGTTTTGAAAATACTTTTTGGATTTTAAGAAAAAAAGTAGACCAAAGGTAATAGTGTAGTATATTTTTAGAACCTCATTAAGCTCTTACATTTGATACCCCACACGACGGTATTTTTGAAAAAAAAATTTAACATCCCATACAAAAAAAATGATGACATCCCCCCCCCTTATTGTTTTGCCCTAAACTACCTGTGTGCCAAACGGCTAAACTCTACATCGATTTGCGCTTTTCTTTTTGCGTACACCCAGGACTACGCCGCCTGCCAGCGGGTCGAACGAAACATGTTAAGTTTACTTCGCCTAGTAGGTATAGTATTTTATAATCTGTGTCTTCGCATTGTTTCTTGATTTTTGCTTTTGCGGTGATTTTGTGTAAAAGAAAGTTTCGTGTTTTGTTTTTTTTTAGAACAATTGTAGAATGATTTTCTTAAAATCAAGTGTGAGCAGTGCCAAATGATAATTTCTCATGGTGGGCAGGGTAAAACAGAAAATACTACGAGTATGAACAACCAATAATGTCAACCAACCCTGATTCTATGATTAAATGTTCGATCAACCACAGACAATTTCTCCCAGTCGCAGTCCTAGTCGACGCTCTTTGCCGAAAAGTCAGTCAGCTTTACCGACTAGTCGGAACATCCCTACTTTTAAGCGACCTGTTGGCTTATTTTCTCGTACACTAATCGCTTTAAGTGTGACTATAAAAATTTGAGTTCCCTCGATTTCTCCAGAATTCCATCATTATATCCCGACCTGATGACCATGGGACCATCTGGGTAGTATACTCTTTCAAACAAACAAGAATTTTCCGAATTGGTCAAGGCGACTTCAAGTAATCGTAAAACATACATAAAAAAAGATTTCGAGGAATAAGGACTTCCTTCTTTTTTCAAGTCGATTAATAACTAGTCACTTAAATAGACGACAATATATCCTAAACAACTCATGATATCTGTGAAGTCAAAGAAAGATTAAGCGTATTTAATTATTTATGAGCAAAATAAATCTTCTTTTAATATACCTACTTTCTGTTTTACTAGTTTATGAAATATCGTCGTTTATGTAAGTGACTAACTAGTTTTTGCTCGTAAGTGTACTAAAATTTTGTCAAATATCAGTCGAGTTAAACTAATGCATCGTTTAATTATTAACGGATCGATGCAAACGACAATGTCACGGGGTATCCATTTGTTGTACACTAAAACCTTCTCCAGAATGTAACAAATACTTTTCTGAAAACCGTATCAAAATCGGTTCAGCCAAACGCGAGATAATCACGGACAAACAACATACAAACATACGGGTCAAACTGAGAACCTCCCTTTTTTAAATTGGTTAAAAATGTAAGCGCTATTATCTGAAGTGTTTTCAATTCTAAAGTAGGTGCACTTGTGCGATGGCATGCTGTTCTTCAAAAGTGAGCTATCCTTTTCACAAAACAATTGTTTAAGAACTTAGACGCATCCGACCCAGGATAAAACTAAAAGAAACAAATTCTACTGGGGTCGAAGTTCACGCTTGCGTGCCTTTGTTTTATAATATATCTAAGTATTAAGGTGGGTAGATACCAAGTATTTTTTTTATATTTGGTTGGTAAGTACCTACACCTATTCATATTATTCAGTGACACCGTTGTGTGTCGCTGTCAAACTCAAAACATGTGAACAGTGTCATTTATCAATCAATAGTTAAAATTTATTAACTAAACCGGCACGTAGTTCAGTTTATTGCCGCTTAAAGTACAACGACCTCATTCAATTTATGTAAAATTTCGAAAATTTTATAAAGGCGCCCATTACTTCATTTTTGTTAGCTTAAGGTACATTTTGACATTAAAACAATATTGTTTAAGATTCGGTTACTTTTATTTTCAATAAAATAACAAATCGATACACACAACGCCATCTATTGATATGAATTTAAATCAATTCTGTTTTGTTTGGGATAAGACCCCGTGCCCTGGTGAAAATTTCAAATGACGTAGTAGCTATAAAAGAAGAACTTAAAAGCCTTCAAAATAGTACACAAAGCCTAGCAACAAACAAACTTTCTGATTTAACAGCAACCAACATAGCCTCAAACAATAAAATTGAAAATCTAGAAAATTACGTAAAACTTCTTAAAACTGTATCCCACAAAGAGGAGTTACCAATAGTGGTGTGTGAAAAACTGATGTCTGAGCTTCAGGAAAGATACAAAAGGGAAAAATATAATTGTTGGTATACCAGAGCTCAAAATAGAGGATCCACAGAAAAAAAAACATCGCTGATGCCAAAGAAGTCGAAAGAATTTTAAAAAATATGTTACCGGAATGCCCCGAACCTACAAACTATTTCGAATTGGTAAACAAAATGCTGAAAAAGATCGCCCGCTTAAAGTTTCATTTACATCACACGATACGGTAATATTTATATTACGTTATAAACAACATCTTGCAGACAAAAGTTATAGAATATATTCGGACCAAACTCCCCAACAACAAAATTACATGAAAAACTTAAAAGAAGCACTGCAGCAAAGAACCCAGAACGGCGAAGAAAACCTTTACTATAAAATATATTAATGGAACTCCGAAAATAATCCAAAAGCAGATAAAAAACTACACCCAATAACTACACAAGATAGCTGCGGCACTGATGAATATTTTTCATATCAAACTATTGATAATTACGATGATTTGGTCAGAAGTGAAAATTCACACAAACATCCGCAGTTTAGTAAAACCAGGAAAAGTAGATGAAATACGGTGCATACTAACTGCTATACGTAATGTCCAAATTATCATACTTGTAGAAACCTAGATAAAACCTGAAGAAGAAGCACAAATGCTACAATAAACTTACTTAAGTCATTACTATAACTTCCGAACAAACAAAAGAGGTGGTGGAGTCTCTATCTACATACACGATAGTGTAAAGCACTGTTTCATTGAAGATAAATGTGAGGATGATAATCATTTTCTATGGATCCATCTAAAGAAACAGTCAATTAACATCTGTGCTATTTAAAAACCAAAACGAACTAATACTAAATTCCTTGAAGTATTTTCCGAAGACCTACAAAAAAGAAAGCGTGTAAAAAAAAAAACTGTATTAAGGACTATAAAAAAACATTGTTAGAAAACGGATATTTGTTATTGAATAAAATTGAAAAGGAATACTGCACCCGAGAAACGATAAACACAAAAACTATTTTAGACCACGTTTGTACAGATTTAAAAGAGCGCAACTTTCACCTCGCTATTATAGACTCGGCCCTATCGGATCACAAACACATATATTTAGAAATGAAACACTACAAACCCCAAATCTTGAAAAAAACTCACTTTGAAACCGTGGAGTATAATAAATTGTATAAAACGCTAGAACTTGTGGACTACGCTGCAATAGGAAATCAGTACGAAAAATTAGAAGAATATATTAAAAAAGCTGTAAAGGAAAAAAAATTTACAAAAATAAAGATTTTAAACCCTCCCAAAATGGGTTGGATAAATAATACTATTATAGCTAAAATAAGTAATAGAAATAAAATCTGGAAGCAACACAAACGTAACCCCGATGATAAAAAACTAGAAGAGCTATTTAAAACGAAAGAAACACCAAAATTCAAGAAGCGAAAAATAATTACTACCAAAAAAAATATGGAGATTGTAAGGGTAAGCCGAAAAAATGTGGCACTTAGTAAACGACCTATCTTACATTAAACACAAAAAGAGTAGTACTCCTAATAAACTTATAACTGAAAAAGGGTTGATCACAAACCTAAGAGATATTTGTGAACCCTTTAATGATTACTTTACAAACATAGGAAGGATATTAGCTGATCAGATACTTAAACAATTTCACACCACCAATACAGTTAACAACTCACAGAACATTACACTCAAAACTGAGCTATCAGACTTTAAACCTGCTACTGTAGAGGAAGTCAGTAAAATAATAGATAACCTAAAATTAAACTCAAGTACAGGCATAGAAGGTATAAGAGTAAAAGTAAAAATGCGTCAGGGACATTATAATTGAGCCACTAACAAAATGTATCAACAAGGGCTTGGAAATAGGTTTCCTTCCAGACACACTAAAAACTGCAAAAGTTACTCCAGTCTTTAAATCAGGCAATAAACATAGTACATGTAAAGATAGACCCATATCTGTTCTACCAATTATTTCAAAAGTTTTCGAAAAAATATTACATAAACGACTTACTGCATATTTAACTGATACAAATTTTTTGTATGAAAGGCAATATGGCTTTAGACCAAAATCTAATACACTCTCCGCCACTATTGATCTTGTTACTAAAATTAAAACTAATATTGACCAACGGCGTATAGCCTTGGGTGTCTTTATTGATCTGAAGAAGGCCTTTGATACTGTCAGCCATTCGCTATTACTAACAAAACTATCTTACATAGGAATATCTGGAACAGCATTAAAAATGTTCCAATCTTACCTCATAAACCGCTATCAGGTTGTAAAAATTGACCAAAATGTAAGTAAACCAAAATTAATGTATTATAGTGTGCCTCAAGGATCAATTTTGGGCACATTGCTATTCCTTATTTATATTAATAATATTTACAAAATAGGCCTAAAGGGTAACATTACATTATACGCCGATGGCACATGCATATTCTACTTTGGCAGTTCCATCGATACTGTAGTCAAGGAAGCACAAATTGACCTTTTATTACTAGAGAAATGGTTCCATAGTAAACTTCTAACCCTAAATGCATCAAAAACAGAATACATAATTTTTGCCGCTAAAATTAAAACAAGTTCTTGAACACAGTCCGTTAATCATAGACAACGAAATACTTAATGAAGCTAAAAAAGTTAAATATCTTGGGCTCATATTAGATAAGCAACTTACATGGCAACCACACCTTCAAAAAATCATAACTAAATTATCATCGCTCAGGACGTTGGTCAGATGTCTTCCCCTAAATGTAAGGTACACCATATACAATAGTCTGGTAAAACCTCATATTGACTATCTTATTGAACTCTGAGGTACAGCTGCAAAAACTAACATACAGTCAGTACAAATAGCCCAGAATAAGCTTATTAAGGTCTTATTTCATTATAACTACCTATCACTTACTAATAAAATATACCAGAACACAAAAATTATGAATATTACCCAAACATATCAATATAAAATATGTATTCTTGTCCGAAAAATACTTAATAAAGAAATTCACACGCAGATATCTATGAAAATAAAAAATAAAAATATATCGAGATTATTACTACGACGGGCTCACCATATCTACACTCGGCCACCGAGAACTAACTATGGAAAGAAAAGTATCGAATACGAAGGAGCAAAAATTTATAATACATTACCGAAGACAATAACAGAAACTAGGTCACTAGCAATCTTTAAAAGAAAATTAAAATGTCATATTTTAAACAGTTTTAATAAATAGGAGACAAACGTCCAATATAAACTCAGCCTTACAATAACTACTTCGACCTTATCTACGCATACACAACGAGTTTTGTTAATGAGCTATATACTTGTTTAGAATAAAGTATAAATTGTTAACTAGTCTACCCTCAATTAACTTAAGCTTAAGCTCATTTACGGATAACCTTTAGTTTTAACAATAGTTTATGTCTATTTCTCGATCTTAGTGATTTGTAATCTTTGAGAAATAAATATATCTAAACCTAAAATACAAAAATGGCATCTTTTTCTTAAAAACCTAATATTTATAGCGCAAAAGCTATTTTTTATGCTTATAAGGTATAACATGCATTGACAGTGTAAATACATACAGAACTTTTTACATTACAGTACATGCATTATGTAATTTTATAAAATTACCCAAGACAAAACGACATCGCATATCTCACCACGAGTTGCAAACTTTCTGTTAATGTAGTCATTTTATGTTTTTGATACAATGTTAAACTACGTCGTATGACATCTGAATGCTGATATATAAATGTAAAGCTAATATGTTAACCTACCTTGCTATGAATTAGGATGCTACAGAGATTTGCTACAGTTCCTGTAAGTGTGGTCTACGAAAATACAAACAACTTTAAGGTTTAAATATAGTTTTCTAAATTTGTAATTGATTTAGAAGAAAAAGCTGTACGCCGGTTAAAATAGATTTAAATTTTTTAAGCAGTAGATACAAAATTCTTATTGCGCTTATCCGACTCATACAGTCAAGGAATTTAATTTCCAACCCACCTAAGGTTCAATATCGTATAGCAAACTGTCACCATAAGAGCTAGCTAGAACAGGACGTTACTTTGACATATAACATGCATTGTTTTATATTAGTAGCTAGGCAACAGATTAACTACGTTGACATGGCGAATTGCTAATATTGGAGTCCGGATTCGTTTGTCATCTCGCTAGTTCTGTTATATGATATTGATATGAAAATCTATCCAAAAACTAGCAGAACCGATGAAAGTTATCCTACTTATTATAAATGTGAAAGTTTGTAAAGTATGGATGGATGTTTGTTACTCGATAACGCTTCAGCCACTGGACGGATCGGGATGAAACTTGGCACACTTATAGATTAGATCCTGGAATAGCACATAGCATTTATCCCGAAATATTCAAAAGTTCCCGCGGGAATAACTATGACCGAGCTTTAACTATAGCTATAGCTACAGCTTGATATAGCAAACTTCATTAATGTAATTAAAAAATAAATCACAGTATTAAATAAAGGAGTCCCAAGCCGATAACCGAATTTAGGGCGGGCGGAGCCGCTGGCAAAGTCTAGTAATTCAATAAAACCACAATTTTATAAACGTTTTCTTTAACAAAAACATTATTTCTGACTCAATCACTGAGCAGTCTTTATTAAAAACTGTAAGGACACTTTTTAACGAAACGAATAAAATAAACTAAATAGTAATAAAAAGAAGTTCTGATTAAAAACGCGTATATCCATCATCATTTGAATGACGTCCAAAAGGCGTTCCGGGATAGATGAAATAAATTGTTCACATATATTAGTGCCACGGAAATCTTCCCATACACTATGACAGTGATTGATAAGTGCTACAGGTGTTCTTTTGTTCTGATTGTTCCATATTTGGACCATTATGCCCCAGAGATTCTCTATAGGGTTCTCCAACACCAGCTGAAGAAATCCAACCCGAAATGTTTGCAGTAATTCGTCCAGATGCACGATTAGCCACGACGTGGTTTTGTGTGTACCGGGTTCACAAGTGTCAAACCGCCACAAGTGTAAGCTTCCAGTTTAAGAACTTGAAAATGTCTTTTCGTCAATAAAAGCTGTAGTCGTCCAGTCAAAATTTAAATACTGGCGGGCGAAATGACTTCGGGCTAATTTATGATTCTCGGTCAAGGCAATTTTTTTTGTGATGTAAATTCATAGCATGTAGGCAATTCCTAATTGTTCTAGGGTGAACGTCAAACATATCCGCAAATCGTCCCGTTGACGTAAAGCCATCCAGAATGTATTGCCTTCGCATTGACCGGCGTTGGTCTTCAGTTATTGCAAGCGGGCAATGGTTATTTTGCCGTAGATCAATAAGGTTTCCTTCAGCATTATATCGCCGTACCCAACAGCGAACTGTGTCTCTGCTCACATTTAACCGACGTGTTGTCTCATGAATCCCTATTCCTTCCTGGGGTAGTTCCATTATTTGTGCTCTTAATAGATCACGTTTAGCAGCAAGCATTTTATTTTTCAAATTAATAACGTATTTGAAAATTATTTTCAATTTTCTTGATTGACACTGACACATGTTCGTCATTAGAAAAGCAAATGATAACTTTTCGCAAAAAGGTTATTTGTAATGTGAAGTGACAAATAATACGTATTGACATTTCAATACTTTTACTGAAATAGAATTTTCGACCTTAATGCATTGCGAATGTCTAACGACATTTCCACGAAATGGGTAGGGAATTAAATTCCTTGACTATACTTGATGTTTTTCAAGTTGCAATATCCTTCGTCAATGAGTTATCCCCGTACCAAATTTTATCAGAACCTGCTCATTAATTTTGCCATATTCCTATCTTTTTGATGCTGGTTAAAAAGGTTTGAAGTAGCCTGTGTCCTTTGACAATTTTAAAACTTTCCAAATTTCATCGAGATTAATTCTGCAGAACAGGTAGCCGTGATAAGTTAACATACAGACAGAGACGCCGCATTTATGATATAATATAATATAAGTAGGTGCAAGAGAGAGAGAGAGATAGCTGTCAAAAATGTCAAAATACACGCATGCCTGTGAATTACAATTGCTTTGACGTAAAAACAGTCGGACACTTTACCCGAATACAGCAAAGCCAAAAGGAAGACTTGATGACACTGAAAAAGTAGTAAAACAAAATGACTTGAAGAGCTTCTCCTAATAATAAAATCGATTTGTGTTTTTCGTAATTAAAAAAAATCTTTCAATACGAGAGGAATTTTAGTCGGTAATGAGAGCTGCTTCGCTTAAAACAAGCGGTCGGCATAATTGCCAAACTTTGTCCCATTTGTGGCACCCGCACCCTTGACTTGTCGCACACCACTGCGCTATTGTCTTATGGCAGCGCGTGTGATGGCTGCTTTTGCCTCAATGCCATTGTGAGGCGAAACTCGGTGAATGTGGTTTAGTTCGTAAGACAAATGGCTCGTGCATTGGAAACGACTATCAATGCTCGAGGGGTTTAATTAAGTCAATGACCCTATAAGGCATGCACACTGTATTATACTTTATTAGTTTAATTTAGTAGCTATTAATTAGGAGTCCTAACAATAGTTTTTAGAAATTTTGTCTGTTTGTATGTTACCTATGTCATCACGCAAAATTTATAACAGGAACTTTAGCGTGGTTTCAATTCGCATTGTTATAAAATCGGTCAAGTGTGAGTCGGACGCATACTGCGGGTTCCGTACCACCATTTACGTAATTTACGTTAAAAAAAAACACAGTGTGCCACTAAGCGCTTGCCCATTCAATGACTAACCAAGCCCAACGTCGCTTAACTTTAAATATCAACAAACAAATGTGTTACTATTTCTCCCAATAATCGCTAGATGGCGCTGATATGGTAATTTAAGATGGTAATGGTTCAGGCTCGTCTCACACTTGGCCGGTTTTTATTGATTGTTGTTATAGCTCACAATATAATCACTCCAAGTTTGAAGTTTGAATGTATTACAGTTTTTACAATAGAGCAAAAACAACGAAAACCTGCACCTTGTTTTTAAAAGTTTTTGTTAGATAAATCGGCCATTTTACACATATAGTCTGAAAAATTCAGGCTTCTACCTATTTCGGTCTAAATCATTTATTTAGCTTTCTTTTTATTTTATGATCCAGTGAGTAATACAAGTAATAGCGGAAGCGATCACGATTGTGAAAATTGAATTGAATTTAATTGTTACACAGTTCCGTTAACTTAAGCAATTAATCCATTGCTTCACTTACCTACTTAATTTTTAATTTTTTCTGCATTTTTCAAAGTCTGTTTACAAGCCCACATAGACTAACTTTTGAATATTGCGCAATTGCTAATAAGATTACATACATACGTGTCGAATTGATAACCTCCTTTTTTGAAATCAGTATCAAATAAATGTTTGTCGTTGCATACGACTAGCTTTTGGTTCGTTTGTCAACTTATTAGGAATTTAATTAAATGTCAGAATGAACTAAATTCCTAAACTATTACTAGAATCTTTGTCTAAGTAATGAAATACTTATCCCCAAGAGCCAGCGCAGTATTGAAGCGCAATTGGGCGTAAAGCTATTTAAATCTGAATAGGGCATTGTGCAAGCGCGACGACTTAGTTCTGCGACGACAGCGTTTCCTAGTTACGTACATATAATAAAAATAACTTAAGTTTGTCTGTAAAGTAACCTACACAGTGTTAATACTAAGAATAAGGATAAATTGGTAGTCGAAAATGTCTTCTTCCGAAGGTACATAGCTCTTTTGCAATACAAATTATATTTTTACAAATAAATTCCAGAAAATGTGGTAATTTTACTTCATACATCATATTATATTTAAAAATGTATGTCAAAGATAGTTTAATGAAAAAATGCTATTACAAAGTTGACACATTTAGAGGTAAATTGACCATAGTAGAATTGAATTTTCAGTGAGTAAAAGTCCAAATGAATAATATAAAAAAACATATGGATACTATATGAAGCAATAAAATTTTCTCGACAAAGAAAAATTACAAAGTCACCTTTAGTTTTCGCCAGTTTTCGATTTCTTTTTATAACGGTACATTATTAGTATAATATTACGTGTCACAATAGCAAAATCAGTAATTAGAAAAATTTCAATACAAATAATAATATTCGAGTTATAATAACTTAATGTTTTACCTATACTACTTTCATATTCCACTTTGTAGGCAGAATTCTTCTGGCTTCATGCCCCCTCTTGATGATAAAAATGCTTAGGAGAATTAGAACTTAATTAATTGCGAGTCAAATTTCGTATTAAAACATTTTTTTTTTTTTTAATTATGTTAATACTTAGTGTAAGACTATATTGTATTATTTTTAATATAAGTTGAAAAAATACTAAGTTTGCAGGTTCTCCTTGGTAGTTAAATCATTCCGAACCAGTTATAAAGTTTATAAAATTAATAATTAAACTGACGATTCAAAGTTGATTTTCAATCTTATCAAAATAATAAATAATTTAAGTTAGAGTTTGCGTAAGGAATATCAATGAGGTGAAAACACATATTCTTACTTTAAAATGAACCTGATCAAAAAAGACTTAATAAAATGTGCTGGCCGTGCTTGAAAGTTTTACTGATTAAGTTACGTCTTTCTCGTGTAATATGTTTAAGAATGACTGGTGGTAAATATTTCGCACTGTAACCCTTTTTGAAGAAGCGTCTTTGATGTTTCAGTTCCAGTGTCTGGTACATACTGTACGGTATGTGAAATTCCAACCCCCAAATAAACACTCCTAGTGAAAAAAGGCAAATTTCATGCGAGGACCTAAGTTGAATCCCAGGAGTAGCGAATAGTTCTATAGTTGAATTACTTGCGCGAGCGTATCGAGTGGTTAAGAGTAGAATCGTGACCGGGGCGAATGATTCGAAGGTGCAAAATTTTTTTTTATATGAGTAGTACACTTTTATTTTTACCATTGACTACGAGAATATAATAGTTATTCTTACTTTACTAATTTTACTTTGTATTTAATAAAAATAATAACTAATAATATTTATTGGTAAAACAATAGAAAGAAACATTGATAATACCTACTTGTTTTTTCATTGTCCAAAACAGTTTTGGAGAGAAACTTAAGAAATTTAAGTAGAAAATCTCTTCCTATGAGAACAGTCCATGAACACCAGAGTTATAGACACTATATGTATTGTGGCCATGATTTGATTTCAACTGAATGTTATGCAATCACAACAGAGACCATCTTCATAACACAAGTTTTTTTTGAATAATAGGTATTTTGTAGTTTCCATAAAACCATCAAGTGTTCCTAACCACCATAACTCTGTTGATAATTCCTTCACACAATTGTCGATATTTAACGCTTCACATGGTGCGCTCGTATGCTGCATAAAAACTAAAAAAACAAAAGAATTGACATGTGTATCACAACTTTGTTTTAGTAGCTTACTAACTTATTTATATAACTAAGTGTTTTAATACAGATTTGATACTTTTTAGTTGATTATTAAAATGTTGTATTACTACTTTAAATAAAACTTCGGTCCGCGTCTTTTTGGCAGAAATTGACATTGTTTTGACGATCCAAAATTGTTCTCATAAACCTACCTAAGAAATGTAGGTACCTACTCTTTCGAATAACAATGTTAAAAAAAATCATTTAACAACATTAATTTTGTTACCTACCTTTTGCGTATGTTTTTCAAACAATTTGAATTTCATGCACATAATTCGTAAAAACAAAAAAAATGGGGCATAGAAAAGTCGAAATGTGCAAAGCCAAATGTGGACTTTTAGAATTTTTTCAAGCTTTCAAATTACAAAGTACCGAAAAAAAATATTGCAAAACAAGCGAAGTCGTGGCGTTAAGCTAGCGCTTAATAAAGTGCCTGCGTTCGTGAATATCCTTGGTACTACTTAGTTAGTAGACTCCTTGTCGCTGTCTCCTACAACTTTCCAAATAGTTAGAAACTCGCTGTGTATTAGGAAGCTCAATATTTTAAGCTTTCTCAGAGATAGTTTAGTATTTATCCTTCAAGATGAGAACTGAATCTGAATGAATTAATATATGAGTTGTTGGTAACTTAAATATTGCAGGATTAATTATCCTGAATATTTAAGTAACTTATACAATTTAAATTTGGTAGTCGTAAATATTTTTCTGTAAAATATTTAGATTTTACATTGAAAGCATTGTGTACTGATTTTTGCTCTGCAAAGCATATTGTACAGCTGTAAAATGTTTCTACTTAACCTAATTCAATTTTCACGGTTTTTGAACATGTTTAATGTAAGCATTATGGCTTTAAATGTTAATTTACAAATATTTATAAACTGCGTTTTGTTCACAAGCATTAAACGCATTGAATGCGCTCTTTGCGCGAATGTATAGTATGGCAGCATTTTCGGTACGCATTGACTGCATGTATTCGGGAGGTATAGCAGTGGATGCGCTGTCAAAATAGTGAACGGCCATATTGTTTGTTTAAATTAATAAACAAAACTTAATTAATTATTTTTTACGATATTCATTTAAAATTAAAATGTACAAATCTAGTTTTCCATAATGTCTACATATATATCGTGAAATTCAGATAAGATTTATTGATAAGACTTCTCTTAAGCTAGTATTATATATAGTAGTAATATATTATATCGACCTAATAAATTAATACGGCTGGCGCTGACATATTCTTCCGACCCAACGGATCTCGTCTACACTAAGGGTATTGTGGGCAGACGGGTGACATCTAATTTGCATTCAATTCAATTGTATAGGATTTACTATAATACCTAACAAATTCCCGTATTATTTCAGACTTACTATGACATAGGCTATTAAGATCCTTTTTTTTAAAACCACTTGCATTCTTCAAATCTTGAAAGGTAAAAAAGAGACACGAGTATTCACCACGAGACGGATATTTACAGCCCTTCCATTTCTAGTTATGTGCCGATTTATATTCTGTGCCCACTCGCCGCCTGAGAAATCTCATGTTGGGGATGCTCTTTCAATTTGAATCGGAACACTTGGATCGGGGAATAATGTATTTCGATATCGACCCTCCGTTCCCAACTGAACCGATCCTCCTGTTTATCACCGTGCTCATTTATTCGGGAGTCATCGGCTTTTTTACAGTGCCGTGCACGAACAACGAAATCTACCGATAGCATTCGTTGGTCTCTATGGTTGAGATTACATTATCATAGAAATATAGGAAAACATGATCGTATCCATAAGGCGTAACTGTATTATTTTCCGAAAGTTAAATGGTTTCATTGAATATTTGGGTGGAATGTCATTTTTTAAGCCCCGACGCGAAAGCAAAGATGTTTCATAAGTTTGATCGAAGCCTCAGTTTGTGTATGTGTATGTTTGTCTGTCTGTGGCATCTTAGCGACCAGATAGATGAATCGTTTCTGTATAAAGGTTCGTTGAGTCAAAATGTTTTTTACCTTTGTTTGATAGCAATCCATTTAATATAATTTAAAATATAATCAGCTCTTTTTATAGTGGACCACTAGATAGAATTTAGTCTGCGTTGGATATTGATATTGCTATTACTTGTCGGCTGGATATTTGATATTTACGTAATTACAATGACACTGAACTTATGAATATGACAACCTTGATCAGATGCTGCAACTAGGCTAGTCTGTAGATTACTTACTGCTAGACAGCTAACAGCTGATATATCGTGTTTGGGCTCATTGTGTTGGTCATTGTACGTTCGAAGGTAAGACCAAAGCATCATATTATGGACTCCGTAGTCAAGGTGGTCAACTGTACTCCTCAATTTTCAATTTTTGTGATATAATTTAGTTTTAAATTTTTAGTTTAATTCTTAAAGAATTCTGGTTCCGATATTTATTATCCTTAAGTTTTTTTCTTTCGGTCGATGTAAGAAGTAAAGGAAGTATTTTAACTGTCTAAAATTAGAATCACGTATAGTTATTAAAGGAAGAAAATCACTGGGCCGTGTCGCACACAAGCCGGTGCACAAGCGTCTCGCGCACGTACAGTGCAACACATTTTTCTGACCTGGTATCTGTCGCTAGTTTCGTGCTAGCGACAAATATTATTTCGACTCCCGTGCCCGAGGAACTTACACCTAAAAGATTAACTCGACACTTGCTGGAGGTACACCTATTTTTGAATTTGCTCCCGAATTTGGAACTTTGAATTACTAAGCTTGCGTTCTAGGGTTTTGGATATAAGTGCTAACGGAACACTAGAAGTTTTGCAGGTTTTGACTTGCCAATTTCCTTTTGTCACCTTTGCCTAAATCGGTTCAGATTTTAAAACCTTTGTATCTCTATTCAAATTTTATTAACTATAAAATCCTCTGGATCAAATCCTGACAGGGGTGAATTGTAACCACAGGTAGGTACGTTTCCCGTACACTGTATGCAGGTAAAAGGCCACTTTAGGAAAGAGGGTTATAAAGCGGCTCGGGCGGGGCACAAGTTTCTCTACGCGATCGTCTAAGCGACAGGAAGGACTACATTTCCTGCGAGTCGCCTTTGTCGAACAATTGAACGATGCACTATATCGTTTCGTACTATACTTTTGTTAGACATAGTTTAAGAAGTAGGTGTACGGTAAAGTGCAAATGTTCTGAAAGCTTTTAAGTTATGTAGTCGGAATTTTACACACATATTGGAAATAAATCAACCACCTTTAAGTAAAAAGTTCTCAATTAGTCTTTAGTCTAGTAAATATTTTTTATGGAATATAAAAAAAATATAGAAAAAACTAGGTAGTTATAACACGCACCATTAGTTGAAACTTACGTAAACTATAGGTAGGTTAATATCAGACACAAACTAGAAACAATTTTTTTTGTGGTGAAATAACAACAAAATTGTTAGTTTTCAAAAATATTTGTAAAATTGACACGGAATACGTTGTACAAATGTAGCTTATTCTTACCATATAATTGATACCTACAAAATAAGCACGTAATCTGTAAAATCTTAAACATATTGTTTTTCGAATATCCACTTCTCCTACGTCCACATCTGGGTAAGGAATTTTATGATTCACACAATTTAAAATTCAAGGGAATTTGTTTATATGCGCTTTCCAAAGTATATGAGGAGAAAAAAGTGAAAAAACTCATTCTTAAGTTTGATCAGAATCCTATTAATGTTTAAATTCAGATCAATATGTAATATTTTAACGGTTAATTTCAAAGTCTAGACAATTTTTTATTGGTATAGACAGTAATAGAACACGTTTAAACAGTAAAAAATATATTTAACTGTTTTGTTTTTTTATAATTAAACCTTGGTATAACTTGGTATCTACTATGCCGGTTAGAATTATATATTATATTAATATTCTATTAGCTTAGGTATATGTATAGGTAATGCTGATACCGATATCATTATAGAGGGTAACCGTAAACGCAAAAACGATCTCTATTTTATTCGTACGGCAGTCGTCTGCGAAAGACTTTTTACGCGATCGATCATAAGAAAAACGCATGACTGTGCAATAGTTTTATCGTCTTCTCATCAGAAATTCGGGTCGCGTCGCCGCGTACATCGAGGCCCTTAACCCGAGCCTTGTTCCTTCGTGTTTTCCGTGGCCTATTTAAGTCGTTTGGTTTGATAATCTGCAATTGTTTCTAGGTCTGCGCCATTCCTGTGAGAATTATGCGAGCTATCTATTGAGAACGTGACTTGTGTATCAATTTATTGTGAATAAATAATATAATAGCTCTACATTCATCAGTCAGTATTGTTTGTTACCCGACTGCCGGAAGAATCGAGGGTAATGTTTTTCGAGCGTATTTATGTATGTATGTATGTCCATTTCTTTGGCACGCGCTACAGCCTGAATGGCTTGACGGATTTTGACATGCGAGGTGTCATTTGATTCTTCGTGATTGTGTGAGTGACACTTGGTATATTAAAATTTCTAAAAAATCAAAAAACCGAATTTTTTACGGGTTAAAGTTGACCTTTGAGTTGGTTATCAAAATAAAAGGCTTTAAAAGGTGAGTACGAAAATATATGACACTAACAGTAAAATAGTCAATTGCGAGTAAAAAAAATTGAAAAAAAAAACTACGAAAAAGCCGGTAAAAAAAATTGAAAAAAATAATAATACGAAAAAGCCGTGAATAAAAATAAATAATTGAATAAATAAAAAAACCCGACTGCAAGATCTAAAAAGAAGTAAACAACCCCTAAAACATTTCAAATATTTAACTATAAGCAGGCGGGACTCATTTAAATCCAAGAACAAATAGTAGTACATTGCTCACAATATAGTAGTTACCTGAAAATGTGTGCCAAATGCTTTTAGTTAAATATTTGGTATGTTTAAGGGGCACTTGTTTACTTCTTTTTAGTTCTTGCAGTCGGGTTTATTTTTTAATTTTTATCTGTCCATATAATCTTGTTTGACGTTGATGGATTCCCTTTAGGTAATTATATATACCTATTATATTTATAGATGACAATTCAATCACCTATATCTAACATATGTAGACATAGAATTACACAATTTCTTGGGTTGATCAGCTAAAGACCCAACTCAATCAATCTTCGTTTAATTTGATTATACAATTGTGACTTACCAATGGACCACTCAAATAGGGATTTTACCTCAGAATTAAAGATAATTAGTTACAAACTTATATATATAAGTTTGTAACTTCTTCTCAAGACATTTTATTTGTTATGTCAAAAGTTTCCTAAAGCATAAATTCCTCTACAACTTTGATCTCTTGTACTATTTCATGCAACTATTCGTTTTTAATATATAGAGATAGATGAGTGGGAATCGAAATCATCTATATATATTAAAAATACGTGTCACGTTGTTTGTCCGCGATGGACTCCTAAACTACTGAACCTATTTTGATCAAACTTCGTAACTATCTGTTATTTGATCCAACTTAAAAGATAGGATAGTTTTTATCTCGATCTGTTAAGTGCGTGCCGGACTCAGGCACTTTAGGTAAAAACTAACTTTCTCCGGGTTAAAGAGGGACGGCAGCGGAGCAACGTTCGCCAGGGTATTTATATAAAACCTAAAGTCAGCCGTAGGAATTATTGTTGTAGCGAAACAACGTTTACTTTTTCCCGCTTATCTTCCACTGCCCTCTTAATTAACACAGAAAAAACACTTAAACGGCGGCTTTGTTGAGACGATGCATACCTACAGGTAGTTATATGTAGAATTGTGATTTAGAAGCCTTTTATGGCCTGTGCACAATAGGGTAAGGTTGCTTATGTCGTACCTCCTAAGGAAATAATACTGTATTATTTAGTGCAATCAAAATAGAACAAAATTTTCTGTATCTACTGAATCTTTATTTAGTTGCCTTTTAATTACCAATCATAGACATTTGAAAATCTTATATCGAAATAGTTATTTAAACGTTTTTCGAAAATATACCTTCCGTACGATTAAGATGCCTAGTTGCTTAATTCGTATTACCTATAGCCTTAGTCGTACTTAGACTATAGACTTTAGTGAACTCATAATAACTATAAAAAATAATAATTAAAAACCAGAGATAACATGTACAACTAAAAATTACAAAAAATTCAGTCAACGATAAAATTAAATTTTTTTTTTTGGTTATTTATTAGTTACAAAGTCTAACCTAATGACTAAATTAATAAAAAATACAAAATAAAAATATAATTATTTTAATTCTTAATTCTCTTAAAAAAAGTAATGTTTGAGATTTTTATTTTGGATATTGAGATTGACCACTTAATTCACTAATATATTTCTTTATTTTACTTCAAAAACCAACACATAAGTCATGTATTCAACCTTTAGATTTTGTACACTAGATCGTGTTTTCTTCATGGTCTTCCGTACATAGTTAGCATAACAATGATCCTTTAGCATTTATTAAGCTATTGCATAGCTTCTATCGCGGGCCTTGAGCGCGGGGACAAAATCCAGAAATTCCGTAACGAAAAAACCTCACGCTCCCCACTCCGACGGGCAAGGAGGTGTGGCTTGAAGGCCGTGCATCGTCTAACGTCGTTTCAGTTCGGCAGTCTTCGACACGGCGTTGTGTGCACAGATAATAGTATATGGCCGTTGTGTGCGATTAGACGTATTGTACGACTCTACGAAACTCGCACGAATCGAGACGAGCTGCTCCGAAATCGGCCGAATACATAAGCAGCTGTTTATGAGAAAGTATATAGGTGTATAGGTATTTATGTACAACAGTGAATAGCTGTACTTGTTCAAGTTATATCAAAGAAAAAGAAATACTGCATGAATAAAATAAATAAATAAAATTATAATTCCATAATTTGATACAAAATGCTATGCAATAGCTTTACCGCGGCAGTCCCCGAGTGCCACACGTCTTTTTTTTTTGTTCTTTTTTCATGTTTCATCTTTATTTCTTCATTTTATAGATTTTTTTATTCCTAATTTATTTTGATTTTCTTAATACCAAAGTCGTAACGGTGCGAGTAAGGAATTTTGCACAGGTACGACATAAGCAGCGGGGTCTTCTAAGTGTAAAAGAAAACCTAAGAAAGTTCTACCGTTAAAATTCGCCTAAACCATAGCAAAATAAGTATTACAAATAGATGTTAATAAAAAAAAAAAAAATGGTCAAAATCACTTAAAAATGAGTTAACATTTTTAATAAAAACTATAAAAAACTTTTTAAATATTTTTGCTTTACGAAGTCAGCCGACCTGTCACTTTTTATGTTTGCTTTCTTGACTAAATAGTTTATGTTGACGACACTAGATGGTACTACTTATAAGTATCAGACGAGATATTGCCGAGGAGATACGACTTAGGCCGTGGTACGACTTGAGCAACCTTACCCTAACTCGAGGGTGACCTGTTTTTTCTTCTTATTTGACTGTACAGTAATACTCCGCTTTACGCGAGGGATACGTTAAAAGTTAAAACACGGTCATCATCACCGTCTATGCTCTGTAATATATTCTACTGTGACATCTTCCCTTGTTTCTGGATGACATTTCTCTTTGGTGCTTTCACTACACAGCCCGATTACGCCTCATAACATTCATGCAACTCTTTTAAACTATGTTTCAGGCCTGGTTTATATTGTGTATAAGCCCACCCTCTGTAATATTAGTATAGAACTATAGATTTAGCTAAGGGGACACGGAATACTATTTATCCCGAGTAAGAGTGTTTATAGATAAAGATTTTTCTGCGAGTAAAACCGCGGGCATACTTTGGACACTTCATATTAAAAACCTGGCATTCGTGGCTACTAACTCTACAAAAGTATATACGCGCAAATCGATGCGTGTTTTATGCGAGCTGTAATAGAATCGTAACTCAGGGGTAGGGGGTTGAGTCTAGAGAGCAGGGGAGAGTGATCATACTGCACGAGGTGTTGTTAAATATACTTTGCAGCGGGGCATTGTCCCTTCACAAGGCTAACTTGATTTTTGGTACAGAAATAGCTAGAACGGATAATAATATAGTTTTTTTTTTTTCTTCGGGTTGTTTTTGGAATTTGTTGATGACTGAGTTCAGCAAAGGTGAAGTCGCAAACCAAAACTTCTAAGTATTTCATAGGGAACACTAAAATGAAAACTAATTACTAAACAGAAATAATTAATATAAAGGCACTTTTTTTAAAGCAGTTTCATGCAGAATAGCGCCCAGAAGGCTGGTAGCGTTTCCAGATTGGATAGCTAGAAAAATCCGTCGTGTGAAGTAATTGCCAGCCCTCTGGTCATGGGACACGTATCGTAGTGTTGTTATATTTTATTTAGGTTAAATATGTTTTTTGGCAGGGCAATATTGCAATGGGCAATAATAATATATTTAGTTGTTAAATCATATCAGTAAATTTGACAACAACATTGACCGCTGTGTTATAGATTTTTCCTCAAAAAAAATATCCGTGTGTGATCAGATATTTAACATTTAAACAAAAATGGGATTTTAAAGTAAGACTGACAAAAACAGACGGTGATTTTTTCAATAAAAAATGTTTTATTTGGTTGTCAATATAAACAACCGCTTTAAACTGAAAACAAATACTTTTAAAAGAGTAAAACGCGACTGCACCGAAAAAAGATTTACGTGATTGCTGTTTTTTATGTGTAAAAGCTGGCCAAAAGCGTGTTGGATATGCATTGTTTAAGAGTTTCGTAACCAGGTGGCGCTGAATGTCAGCGTAGCACGCATTGGAATGCTATGGAGTTCCGTAGTTAACGTCAATTTATTATTTATATTAAAACCAACTACGATTTTAAAGGATCCCTTTTTAAAAATCTATAATATAAATAAACTTAAGCTTTTTGAATAAAAAAACATGCCAAAAACAAACAAAAGAAAACTAGCGCACAGGACTCCACACAGGGTCAAGATTTTTTTATATAATTTTATAGATAAATAGCATCGCAAAAAAGAAAACTGGAAAAAAGACAATTTCGTTTTTCAGAAGAAAATTTCTGTACAATATGCGGGATGAAAGGGTAGTGAAAGATCTAATTTTTGACATTTTTTAAAGAACTTTAAAACCAAGCATAATAGTTTCCCAACTTGTTCCTACTTCTTAGATTCATTACTCTGTGTGATTTATAAAAAATATGTTTTTCTTTCTTACCTGAATATTTGATTCATAAATTTTTGATCACTACCTAATCTGTAAATATAAAAACGAAATTTGGAATTTTAGTAACTAATTACGAAATTTCAAAAACCACTTGACCTACGAAGCTGAAATTTGGCTAGTTGATTCCTTTTGATTGTAGACATCCACGAAGAAATTATTTTACATTAGGGACGAATTACTTGTAAAAGAAGTGGAACAAAAGTTACACTAAGGAAAAAATAATAATTACTAAATTGAATTAAACGGCAAAAATTGCATGGTTTAGCATTTTTCAAAAATTATCCCTTTAGGAGATCAGAGAGATAGGGGATGATAGTTTTTATGGGACAAAAAGAGTAAAATCGCGCGGGTAACACCAAGCGAGGAACCATGTAGTATTTATATATTTTCCATAGCTAATTTTTTACATTGTTACTGTATTATAAAAATTTCAGTTCTAAATTGAACGAAAATGTGACTGTCTAGTTGTTTTAACATAACAATGCGCCCTTTTGTAATCTTTTGCCTCGCCTTGATAGATGTCCTTCCGTTGTCCATGCGATTCATACAGCTTTTTCATTTCCGTTTATGTGCCTATTTGTATTCTCTCTTCCTTCGTGGCTAGAGAAAACTCTATACAGAGATGCTCTTTCAATTTGAATTGAAACGCCCAAATTGGATTATAATTTATTTGGATTGCGACCGTTTCATTCAGAACTGTTCTGTGTGTTTAACGTCCTTTGGGTGTTTTCCTGGTTTGTAATGTCAATAGAATTCTTAATTGTAACATTTGCTGTGTTGTTCAAAATTAAACTTCCCTTAGTTTCAGTAATCACCGTTTATTATTTTTATTAGTTAAATCATTATTTGTGTAGTGAAAACATTTTTGACAACAATTTGTTTAAAACTACTGTGTTTAAAAAGAGCTAACGCTAAAGCGCCATTAGGTAGCTATTGATACGCTCAGGACATTTTCTAATCAGTGATTTGTAGTTATATAGAATTTCTAACAAAAGTAATCGTTGTGAACAAAAATGCCTAGAAGAAGATTTATACCGTAAGCGCTTAATAATATTTGTAAGAAATTAAATGGGTTTCGTAATATATTGTTTGCGTTGCTCGCCAAACGAGAAACAAAGGAGCGGATTGCGACTATATCCGCTAACGTTGCACTAAAAAGAGTACCAACTGTGACATGCCGTTTCAAATTTGTTTCTCGCTTCGGTTCAAGCGTCTTATTGAAATCTAATTTTGCGATAATCCTTGGAACGAGCTCGAGGGTTTTGGCGCGCATCTTAAGAAGTGGTGTTTTTTTCTGTTTAATATTTCTAAATTCATTTTGTGTGCTTCGATGTATTTATTCGATGATTTTAGCAGTGTTTAACGGAAACGTGTTAAGAATTGTGCAGCGAAGGCTCATGCATAGCGAATTATGAAGAAATAAGCAGGACATGACGCGCAAATTCTGAAGGATGCACACCAAATCTCCCGCCCTTTAAGATAAAACTTGTATATGGCGCTTCGCCAAACTTAAATATAAGCACTTGACTATATTTACACATGACTATGGAGAAATGATATGCTGTAATGCGAAATCTGGTCTCCACATCGAAGAAGGAAGGAAGGAAGGAAGGAACGAGCTCGAGACGTTTTGATATTGTGGCTTTTTGCAGTTGCATAGATGATTTGATGGCATAGTACAAGTCGAAATGGGATTTTGAACGTTTGGTTTTTTTGTCGACATTTGAAAAGTGAATAAATGTAACGAAATAATAAAATGTTATACATTAATTCTCTTTCAAAATTGAGTTTTATTTTATATGTGTGTATAGATAAGGTAATTTAACACATATTAATATAATAAACAGTATTTATTGACGAAATATTCTGTTTGTGAATGCGTCTACAGTCATGACTGAACGAAACTGTTTTTTCTATTAATTAATTATTATATATTTAAGTGTTTTCGTTGAGGACAAATTTTTACTTACTAATAAATATAATCAGTACCTGGATAAACTTCGGGTGTGAATTGTATTTGGATTTCTTGGACGCATGGATTTTTCGGTGGGTGAAATTGCGTCGCACTATACCACTTTGGGCTAACAACTTTATTTTTGGCACAGACACTGTCTAGAATATTGTAGTTTGGTCAAAATTAATTAGAATCGGAGTACGTATACCTGCTTAAAATATTAATTTATTTACACAGTTGTAAATCGCGTTAAGTCGCGCTTGGTTACTTGTTGAAACAACTTCGTTTTAAAATGTTTTACAATTTATTTTCGCTTGTAAATATTGGTAGTTATCCCAAAGGCGGTCGTATGACGTCGTTTAATTTGCCGGTGGTTTAACTACGTGTCGCTCACACAAACAAACACACTCGCGGGACGAAACCGGACGGGACTGCTCGCTCAATCTGATTTATGCTGTTTGCCCGTGTAAAGAGATATTAATGGTCTTATTGCCTACTCAAGCTAGTATGAGTCGCTATTTTGCACTAAATTTATATCTTTTATATTTTTAACTAAATTATTGTCCAAAATCGAAGAACGTTAGTTTGGGCTGCACTAAGTCGTTTCTAGAAATGAGCTTTTAGTGATTTTTTTTTTTTTATCAAATTTATGAAAAGGCACAAACAAAGGATAACATACAACAAAAGTTTACAATGTTAATACCATTAACCTATCCACAATTAATAATAAAAGTTTAAAATGTGGCATTTTCCTTTAGAGCTATAATTTTATTGTGTAAATAGTATCTGCTTTACATATACATTATTTTATGAAATGCAATTTTTTACTAAAATATCATAAAAATATGCCAAACTAATATATATCTGCATACATAGTTTCAATGTAAAAACTCATGTCTACGCGTTCAAATAATACATATACAATATTTAGTACCTATAGATTAAAACAACTTTTATATTCATAAGGCCTTGTGATTTTTAACCGACTTCAAAAAAGGAAGAGGGTCTCAATTCGTAGGAACCTTTTTTTTATGTATGTTCCTCGATTACTCGAAGACGCCTGGAATTTTGTATCATAAAATTATGTTTTTAGTGTACGAGAAATATAGGCAATCCGTCACTCAAACGTAAAAAATAAAACTTTTTAACAAAAAAAAAAAGGTTTTAAAAAGATGCACTAAAAAGGTTTATATAAATTTACTTATTTCAAAATCTCTGATCTCTGAATTACAGTTAGATATGCTAGACTTTTAGAGTAACATAAAAAAATATAAATGATAATATATATTAGTATGAGTAATTCCGTCGCAGCCTAGTTGGTAGTGTGGCCAGCTGCTGTGCAGAGGGTGTGGGTTTGATTCCCGCACTGGACAAACATGTATGTCATAATATAAACATTTGTGTTTGTCTTGAGTCTGGGTGTATTTATGTATGATATGTATGTATTTACAAAATAAAAAAGTAATATTTATGTATTTGTATCCGTTGTCTGGTACCCATAACATAAGCTTTGCTTACTTTGGGCCACTTTGTCCAAAAATATTTATTTTATTATACACACATTTTTTTACATTGTTAATATTAATATTAATTACAACTTTTATTTGTAACAATCTTCGTTTCGTAACAACATTTATTTCTAACAGTCTTCGTTATGTAATTTTTTCCCCCGCTTTATATCTTGCAGTTAACTGTCAGATAATTAAATAGCTGAGTCACAAATAGGCTGGACAACTGGCAGTGCCGGATTAGTGAGAGCCTGATTACCGAGCGCCTACTGTATTTTTAGTTACTGTATTTAGACGCTTATCTCTCAAACTGAAATTTCATAAAAAGTCTTTCAAACTAATACATATCAGTATAAATACTCATGTTAATACTCTGTATTATAACAATCTTAATATGTAAGTATAATTTAAAAAGTTTCATAGTAGGTATTTACGTAGAAAGGGGCGAGCGGACTTTCATTTAAGAACATCATAACTCTTGTGCGAGTAATAATATCTGGTATAGTACTCGCGCTTATGATTTAAGCTGGAATATCATAAAAATACTAAGGTATACTACTACTAGTTACTAATACATATATAATTCTATATTTTACTGTCTTGGTGGCTCAGTTGGAAGTAATGCATAGGTTTCATCCCCGCACAGGACAAACATTTATGTATTGAACTAATGTGTTTGTCTAGAGTCTGGATGTTACTGTGTATAGTAAGTATTTACAGAAAAAGATATAAATAATTCTAAATAATCTTTTGTCCAGGATTTTTTTTATAAATACCACTAAGGTGGCAAACAAGCTTACGGTCCGCCTGATGATAAGCGGTCACCGTAGCCTATGGACGCTTGTAACACCACTTACGCGTTGCCGACCCTTCAAATATCCAATAACTTCTTTCTTGAAGAACCCCAAACTGTAGTCCTTACAGAACACCATTATTTATTTATATTTAAAGTATTTATGTCAATATCAAACCCCATGTCAGCACTCTATGTGATTACAATCTTAGTAACTATAGAATTCAAAAAGATTCATTGTAGGTCGAGTTTCATTATAGAACATCATAAGTCTTGTGTGAGTAATATCTGGTGTGGTGCTCAGGTTTATGTCTGCCGGGGCAGCACCTCGCAGGTGAAAAATTTGAGCCCCGCCCGTTTTACCGTGAGCTTAGTGTTTTATCTCGGCTTAGCGTTACGAGGATTTGTGGCTCGCTAAGTAAGGTTTTATGTCTCCGAAACGCCTGCAACTTTGCTCCCCTGATAAAAATGTATCTTCGACGGTGCTACCAACTTATTTATTACACGTTTTACATTTAAAATTGAGTTTTAAATGTTCAATTAAAATGTTACTGATACCTTTATAGGATACGTTTACGTGTGGTGGAGATAAGGAATAATTAAATAAATATTAGAATATTTAAAAGCTGATTATGTATGTTTGTTATATAAATAAGAATAAAATCACGACAGTTATCCCCTAGGGGGTGTTAGAGATAGAGATATTACTAACATCCACGTTTCACCGATGCTATACCAACCCACAAACGTAATTGGTGGTGAACGTATCGCCGTACCGATAATTGTAACAATATTGGTGGCCCCTAGCTGGAATCGAACCCGAGACCTGCGACATGGCAGCCTTACGCTCTACCAATGCGCCACTCGCTCTTCACATGTTCGTTATATAATCTATGCTAATATTATAAATGAAAAAGGGTTTTTTGATGTTTGTTTGCACATCTTTCACATTACAACGGAGTAACGTTGTAATTTGATTTTTACAACCCAAATTATAAAAAACTTTCTTTCCTGACCCACTGGTAAAACCACAGAGCATTGAGTTAGTTTATAATAATTACTAATGTAACTAAATAATCTTGATAAGGAAATTACTCAACGGATATCAGTAGAAAGGATTAAATACTTCTCTTCATGGGATGTTAGGCCTGGATCGATCATAATTGGTGTAGGAAATAAAAAATTAATGTATTAATGTAAACTGAATAAAGTCTAAACTTTGATTAATTTTATTAATGGTTATGGATTACGATAGAAAAGGGGAAGGTAGGGGCTTTGTGTCCAAGCGGTATGGAATGCAGGCGCACATTTTGCGGATTCGTGTTGTGAACGGTCGACGGATTTGGCGAAGAACACGGAGGCGGCAAACCGTACTGTGTACCGTGCTCGCACGTGCGGAATGCGGCCGGCCTGCTGGCAGGTGTGGTGGCTATATCTGGCATTGCTTGAATTATTCATTTGCACTAAACTGTCGACATAGAACTTGGAAATGGATACAAATTGCCTTGTAGAGTAGGTATGCTCTTAGATGAAGAGAAATGGTTGTTCAACAATAGAAATTACTGACGTCACTACATACCTAATATTGTAGGAATAGAGAGACACATCCTTGTGACTTAATAGATTCATCAATAAATCTATTCCAGATATCTATTGAGAGAGGCTATTCTACTATTGACAAATTGAAATTGATCTTCATAATTCCAGTATGAAGGATCCTATATATCGAATTTCTGATCATAAAAGGTTCTAAAAAAGAAAAAGAGTAGCAGCCCTATCATAAACAATAGCGCCAAGTATCGACACTCAATAGGTGTAAAAAGGTAAGTTGTAGAGCCACGTCGTGCACTCTTATTAGGTGCCTACTCTTAAGAATACTATATAGATAGTAGAGTTTTTTCATTCACTATCGAGCAAATTTCACAAGTAACTTATTGACTAGAATTTTTTATTTATGCATAGTATTTTCTGACTTTATGATATTAATTTTGAAACTTGAAAATAACGTACCTCGAAGAAACATTAGTTAAAATTTACTGCATGTACTAATGTCTTTAGTTGCAAAAGGGTTTTACGGACGAACCCACCAAGCATTTCTCAAAATTCGGGAGTTTACCCGAATTTATACGTCGAATTGAAAACCCTTTTGTTTTTAACCGTTACAAATATTTCCTAAAAATGAATTTAGTGAGCCTAAATTATTTTATGAACTTGGAATTTATTACGAAATTTGTAATACTGCAGAAAATAAAAGATTTTTATTATATTTGAAATTACAGTTTATTTTCTTCGTCTTTTGTCATACGATAAAAACAAACTTCATATAAATACATCTGCACGGATATAAATTGATTATTCTTATCAGTTACTTTAGATACCTTTATAGAGTAACTGTTTTAAATTATCTGCATCTTAGATCTAAATATTATACCTTATTCTGTATTTGGCAGTAAACTTTTATCGCGGCTTGGGCTACGCCGTTCTTTTACGATCCACATCAGGTTTTCGTGAATTGATTCAGAACTCTCCATTTAGTTTCTGTTCTGAATCGAATAAGATTCAAGAAAAAAGTCTTTTTAAACAAATACAAACAAAACATCAGATAAATCTCAATAGAATTTTCGGCTTTTGTTATGGTGGTACTCACTAACTTTATATTCGATTGGCACATCGAGATTTTTACAGTTTTTTTTTTTCAAGAATCTGACGTTATTATGTCTTTTAACATTATTTATTTGCTCGTGCCTCTAACTAGAGGTCCCGTAGAGTAAGTTCGCTAGTTTTGTTTACACTTGGCGCGGAAAAGGAAACTGTATAACGAAATAATCAGATTCATCATCCCATTGTCTTGGAGCGCTCGGCTCGTCGGACGTGACTTGTCTCTGCCGATTGTTTACTTCGTTAGCCGTTCTCTGTCCCTATCCTCCATTCGCACATCGCAGCTTCAACAAAGTTAGTTTATTGGTAGGTATATCTTTAATCATGATTCTTTTGATGAATCACGTACTTTTGTGTTTTTTATTATATTTATTTAACTCTCATAGTACATAATATAATTTTAGTGTAAAATTAACAAATTAATACTTTTGTACTAAGGTGGACTTATCGCATATGCGATTTCTTCCAGCCAACCTAAGGGTATTACCGAAAAAAAGTTAATTTAAATTTAAGTAGGTAGAGTCCAAACGAAAATAAAAAAAATAAAACTGTAGATAAACTCATTCCAAGTATATGCACATACATATATTCACCATAATTACATATACATACTTACATAGGTACTCATAAATACATACATAATATATATATATATAAAAAATATATAAAAAACATAAAAAAAATATTTTTTGAAATTATACTCTGTGCCATCTGGTCCTAAACTAAGCGAATTACTTGTACGATGGATAGCAGACAACATGTACAAATACATATATATCCTTTTTTGTAATTATACATTCATGTTATTTACAGAAAACACCCAGTATAAAGACAAATACAAATGATTATCACACGGAGAAAAAAATATTGTTAGAATTAAAAAATGTTTATTAAAATGCGTTAATACTAAATTTTATTAATTTCAAAAAAAAAATTCTGGCAATTACAAAACAGTATTATTTTAAGTACATTTTATTAATTTCGTAAACTAATAACTACAACATAGTTTAATTACTTTCCGAAAATAATAATTTGTACTTAGGATTACAGAATTTTACCAATCCTATAAAACTTTTCTCGAATTTATGAGTGAGGTAATTAATATCAACATATAAAGCTTACTAAGGAATACAAAAAGTTTTAATAAAGTGGGCAGATAAAACACTGATTGTCATTACAAATAGGCTAATTAACGTTTACAAACATCTTTCTCTAAGAATTAGTAAAGTTTACTAATAACAAACATCATATCGTACTGCTACGAATTAAGGTTGACGTCACGCGTCTTACATCGCGCTATCGAAGTTTTTTCGTCAGTTTCCATATATACCGACATACCGAAATGCATGTCAAGGCGTTCTTCAGGCATAACTTTTCACCTCGCTGAGGATTACCTCAGTATAGTAAGCCTGAGCTGAACAGATTTGACGCACTATTCTCGGAACCCCTTCCTTCATCTCTCTAGGTACACTGACCAGCTGTTAACTCTTGTACGCTTCCCATCACAGTGCTTCATCAGGACCAACTCGTATCGGTGTAAATAAACGCTGATTGAAAGCGTGTTTTATGCTATATTTGCATTCCATTAAATTTTACTTGTTTTTAGTAAACAACGCAGTTATTCCAACAAGACTAGTTTTATTCCTGTTAGTAAATACAATAAGTAAAACTCATTGGTAACCGTCAGTGTAATTTACTTGTCCTCGGAATTACTAATATTTTAGTGGTTATTAGTATTATCTACTTGTAGCTACTAAAGTTTTTTCTCCGTGCACATAAATGTTTGTCTTGTGCGGAGATCGAATCCACGCCCCTCGATTTAGCATCATCATTCGGCTCCATGGCACAGTGGGACGACCCGGGAGCTTATTGGGAACAAAGAAAGGATTTTTCGAAATTAAATCTAATAAGGGACACACAATCAGTGAGAGTGATATGAGACACCTGGAAATATACCTGGAGGTATCACCTGGTTTTAAACGCAGTAAGTACTATACTGTAGTATCGGCTCATTTTATTGATACAAATACTCATATAATTTTTTATATAAATAAATGCATAATTAGGTATAGCTTCATACAAGGAAACCGGGCAAGTGCGACTTGGACTCGCCCACCGAGGGTTCCGTACCTTCCACCATTTGCGTAATTTACAAACACAAACAAAAAAATGTGTACCGCTAAGCGGTCACCTATCCGAGTACTGACCAAGCCAGTCGTTGCATATCCTTGAATATCGTTTCCAACAAACAAATGTGTTACTGTTTCTCTTAATGATAAGCTAGATGGCGCTTTACCGGTAATTTAAAATAGTAATAGCTTGGGCCCCTCTCACACTTGGCCGGTTTTTAGGGTTCCGTACCCTTCGTTTGTAATTAGCGGAACCCTATTACTAAGACTCCGCTGACCGTCCGTCCGTCCGTCTGTCACCAGGCTGTATCTCATGAACCGTGATAGTAAGAAAGTTGAAATGTTCACAGTAGATGTATTTCTGTTGCAGCTATAACAACAAATACTAAAAAACAGAATAAAATAAATATTTAAGAAGCTACCATATAGCAAACGTCATTTTTTTGCTCGATATTGATAACGGCAACATGGAGACGCTTAAAATATTGACAGAATATTTAGTTATATAGTTACTTTAAAAATAAATAATTGAATTAAAATAAAACAAATATTTAAGGGGCTCTAAAAGCACTGTCTCTTGTATCGCTCACATACACGTGATAATAATAGTTGTGTTTGAAACTGTAATTAGCGGTGGGCGAGTAAATCCTGTTATTTTAAGTACCCTACAGTACAATTTTAAGACCCGGTACGGGTCTAAATAAGTTTTATGACAGAATCCTTTTGAGATTTCGCATAATTATAACCTATTATATATTTGTTTATCAAGTTGACCGTATATTTCAATAAAATATTTATTACAGTCAATCATATATAGTAACTATGACTATATTCTTACAATATTTTAAGGGTTATGTAGCCAAATGACAACAACGAAACTATCATGGTGTCCTTGTGTCCGTTCCTCAGTCCGTATGCCACAGCCTTATAATTCCGCATTATCTCTACAAAAAGGTGTCTTATGTGAACAGTTTTAGAAGAAAATTTAAAAAAATAAAAATGGAACTAAGGGGTTAAACTGTTGCACTTAAATTTTTTTCTCCAGTATCTACTTAACCATCAACTAAATAATAATAACCGGAGATAAGAAATCCTAGACTAGCTTCCACTTTACTTCCACCTTTCTATTTATTTGTAGTATTTGTTTACATATTTACTTGTATAATAAAGATTGAAAGTTAACCAACACAGAAGATACCCACCAGTTAGATCCATAAAGATTTGATAAAAAAAAAGCTGAGAGCAGCAGCTTGAGGAAAACGGAAAATGTTGCCAAGTGACCCGCTTAAAGGCAGAACAATTTCTTGACTATGATACTGGATTTTTTAAAAAAAAAAACAAACATCGATATTGTAGAGACATTTAAAAACTAAACATTTAAATACACAATTTATATACACCAAGAACTTTAAAAAGTATGTCCATACTTTATCCGTCGAGATAGGGATACAGAAGTGAACTAACAGAGTTAAAATAAGTATCCAATCTAAACAGAGACAAGCGGACATTTGTACGGCAGGACGTCGACGGCGGGTCAGGTGGCATATGAAAGCGTTGAAAGCTTCCATAAATTCGCACGGGCGGGCGTTGCGAGATTGCAGGTGGACCTAAACGACTGACTATTCTATTTTTTATAGAAGCTATTATGTGTGTAAAATATGGGCCATCTTAAGTTCTTAATCTAAATGTTTTTATCATAATAACATACAAACACAACACAGTTTTTGAGTCGTCGAATCGAATTATCATTTTTGAATAACTCTATAAGTTTCTTTCTGGAAGTTTTACTTTAGTTACAGTGAATAGTAGAAAAAATATTTTACTATTATATGCCTCTTTTAAACATACTAAGTTTTTCTCCTCACCTCCTCCCCCAAAATCCCGCATTTTACAAAAAATAGGTTTAGTTATAGAGAATTATTAGAGAAATAGAATAAGAATAGGTTTATAACTTTTTTAGATAGGAAAAAATATATAATAAAGATATTATATTGAGGAAAGACATTATTTAAAAAATAATCATACATTCTGTGTCTATTGCGGGGCGCGTGATAGGGGAAAAACTTAATATTTTCAAAGGAGGCTCATATGAACTGATTTCAATTGTAAAATCTTTTTCCCGATTTAAGAGCTGTATTACAGCCTACTCGCGCCGCCATTAGATATCCTCAAGTGAGATAATTGAGGATATCTAATGGCGGCGCTAGTTAGCTGCTCTATGCCCCTTAAAACAAAATTAACATCATATAAACCTGACGCCCCACCTGTAAATTGTTAGCTTGTTCGAAAATAATCCATCAATATACTATATGTAAGAAACCACTACAAGTTTTGCAAAATAAAAATTTTTAGCTTCCTAAAACAACATACTTTGCCTAAGAAACTATATCGCTTTGTTAAGGGACGAATAATCCTGAGATGGTAGCAGGTGACATTAGAGTAGTACTGGTCTGGTCCAAAGCCTATAGATATAAAACTTGTTCAGACGTTATAATCACTATGGGCTACCAAACTACGAAGTTGAGGATATTTACATAGATTAAAATTTATAATTCTTCACAAATTTAACAACTTATATGATATTTAACGTTTCTTATAAAAATATAGCAATGTTCTTATATATAGTCTTACAGATTATGTCGCAAATAAACAATCAAACAAAATAACATAAGTATAGATAACAATAACTTCTGTGTACTTACGCAAATAAACCAATAATCAAGTATAACTCAAACAATTTTTCAACACCGTCGAGTTGTCTGAAAAGTTCAAAAGAATTATATTTCAAAGAATAACTAAGAGCTGTGCTTAATTGCAATAGAATTTACGTTTCTTCAGTCCTGAATGAAAAACTTTTTTAATATCAAACGTACCGGGGGCGGCGTGTCCCTTCGATTGGAAATACCTATCTGAAGCCGTAGAACAAAGAGATTTTTATATAAAAGATTGCTATTAGAAAATGTATTCTGGGCATTATAGGATAGAAAATAGCAAAATGTACTCCTACGTAATACAGTCTTTGGGGACTTTTATTTGTGAGATGTCTACTAGCTTACGTGTCTACTGTAGTTATTCTATTGTTGTGTTTTCCTTCGAATTAAATTAAATTACTTATGTACATAATGTCGACCTTTTTAGTTAGAAGCTGAAAGGATCATTGTTTTTATGGATTTACTGGGTTACACTTTGGGTAAGTGGTCTATTAAGGTCCCTGAAGGTTCTTAAACTGAAACCTCAATATCTCTTGATTTTACAATTTTCTTTTAATAAAATTTAACCATTGCATATTTCGATCAGATGACAGTAAAATTTTACAAGTATTAAATTTAAAAAATACGATTTAATTTTCAAATTATATAGGTTTTTATTTATTTATGCTAAATACTATCATATCGATAGAATTATTTACATATATTTTGCTGTCGTCTTTGTTGGAGTTCCGTGAGGTACTAAAGGAGTCATATTACTAAGCCTCCGCTGTCTGCCTAGCTCGGCTGCATCTGTCGGACTCAAATTTTTACAGCATATGTGTAACTATGGCTTATTTACTGGCAAAAAAAATGGACGCTTTATTCGATCCGCCATCTTAAATTTTTACACACTCATGCACGCACGCACGCAACACACAAATCAACCAGACATCACTCTCAAAATAGTCGCTAAGGATTCGACAGGTCTCAAAACTTAAAGGAAACACAAATTCAGCTGTTCAGAGTTTTGGACCCATTATATATAGCTCGTGTATTTTGTGGCTGTGCAGAATCCTTGGTGCGCGAGATCGACTTAGCTGCTTTTTATTTGCTGTTTTGCTTTATTGCCTAGCACTGAGTACTAATACAACAATAATACGGAATACATATACCATATGCTGTTTGAATATTTCAACACAACTTATTGTATGGTTTTACAATAATTCTGCTCGGCGGTGGTGGCTGGCCGTCGACAACGGTGGCGCCATGCGGCTTCGACACAATGCCTTGCAAAGCTCCACCCGAGATGCCACAAAAACTTCGCCTAGCGTTATTACTACAATCCTAATTAACATTGCTACGAATAGATTAAGGGCAGCTTCTGGCAGTGTAAGCTTAATGCTCTGGCTTTATGACGTCACGCTTTATGCTCTCTCATTAGTACTGTCACCTAAGTTTATGTTTTTATGGTTATAAATGTGTGTTATTAAGGTTTTAATTTTTCTAATCGTGAAATAAGAAAATTTCGTGTGCACACATTTACAGTTTTGTTATATTGTTTCATTAAAAATAACTGTGTATTTTTAATTAGGTACTGTTGTTATTATACATTTATAGGGTTTCGTACCCGAAGGGTCCAAATTGCTGTCATTCACGTGTCTGTCTATTCGTCGTTTGTGACACAGGTTTAACAGCTAAACGTTTGTAGCTACGGTCTTCAAATTTTTACAGTATAAGCATCTTGTTTAGTTTAAAAAAAATTAAATGATCTACATGCCGGGGTATTTTTTTTATTTTTTGTGTTTAATCCTGATTTACTTTTTATAGTTTCTCTAGAATTGTTAAAGGAGATATATTATCTGTCCCCGGTCATTCATTTTACGGCTTATACTATAAAGATAGTATTTATGAGTTATGTAACATATATAAAGCCACCTTAGTCAGATACACTGCTACCTTTCAGCAGCAGCGTTACAGTGATGGGCTAACCACCTGTCACACAGGACTAAAGCGGTTGTTTTAAAGAGGCTGTCCCCCATATTATAATGTGGATTTTTTCCAACCACCTGTTAACCCCATCTAGTTATATAAACAATACTATAGACATTTATTTTTCATTTACCTTAGTATATAAATTTATATACAACTGAGAGAAAAATACACTTAGGAACCGCAAATGTATATTTAAAGACCCATCCGACAACAAAATTAGTATAAAGATGATAGAATTTATAAAACTGTGACATATGGTTAGCCAGATGTGATGAAACTATAAAAGTTAGGTTTTCGGCATTTGACTACGTAATCCTAAAAGCTGATGATAAAGGGATAGGGATAAAGTTTATCTATACATATAAAAGGCTTTGTCCTGAATGACTGATGGATCAACGCACAGCTTAAACCGCTGATCGTAGAGACCTGAAACTTGGAGGGTGTGTTCTTTGTATGACGTAGGCATCCGATAAGAAAGGATTTTCCGGAATTCTATCCTTAAGGGGCTGAAAAAGGGGGGCAAAGTTTGTATGGGACAACGTGATTCCTTGGTCTAATCTACTGTAAATTTTGCAAAAACCTTTTTTAACAGAATTGATGGAAGACGTGTTTCGTATTTTATTGAAATTTATCCCCTAGCGGGGTTAAAAAGGGTTAGAAATGTTTCTGAGAAAAAAAAGGGTCAAGTGCGAGTCGGATTCGCGCAATAAGGGTAAACCGATAGTAATGAAATTTTGGTAAGTTGTTATGCACACACCAGGGAAGGTTTCTGAATTAGTACAACCCTATAAGGTTGTTTTAAAAAAAGAAGCAACGTTCGCCGGTTAAGCTATATTTATATAAAAGAAGAAATTGATTGGCTGACTGACTAATCGATCAATGAACAGCTGAAACCACTGAGTCTAGAAGCATGACATTTTGCACAAACGTTCCTTAAATGACGTAAGTGTGCACTAAGAAGGGATTTTTGGAAATTAATCCCCTAAGGGGGTAAAATATAGGTTGGCAGTTTGCATGGAAATGGCTAAAACTTGGCTTAAAAGCTTAAAATTAAGATTCAAGTGATTCAACGTCATTGAAAAATTATCCCCTAGACGGCAAAATAGGGGATTAAAATGTGTATGAGAATTCCGATGTTATTGTATGTAAGACAGTAAACAGTCAAAAGCTGTTTTTTTTTTAAAAAGTTTACGCAGACGAAGTTGCGGGAAAAAGCTAGTAGCTTTATATAATTTTAAGCTAAACAGTAAATTCATATTGACTTATATTATGTTTTGTTGTTACTTTTAGAAACTAAGAGAGAGAGAGAGGAAACAATTACATTTTTGTCTCACATAAAGTACTGTTCCTGGCACATATCGTATTGTTCTTAAGCGTAGCTTCCGCGATACACATGCCTCTGTAGCATCTACCTTCTTGGGAACTCTCCAAGAAAGTTACACTTATCTGATTCATTATATTATAAATGTGGATTGTGGCAGTAAGATGTCAGTAAGCAAGAAAAATATAATGCCAAATATTATTTTTTATATAACCTTTATCTATATAAATCTTAAACTAAAAGGTTAATAAAATGCGTTTCGTTTATAATCCCAATTGCCAAAAAATAATGAACAAGTAGTTCATCATTTTATTACCATGATAGGAAATAATGCAAGATTTCATAATACAATTTTTGAAATAAAGGTTTTATTCGCACTTGTACCTAAGACTCAAGTTAAAACAGTATATTATATAAGCAAGTTTAACGACTTTAAAAAGACACCAATGTGCCACAACAGTAACAAATGTAACGTTTACTGTCATTTGAACAATTTGAACTCTGCTGTAGACGGTTAGTGGTCACAAACAAGCACTTTTCCAACCATAGCTATTTCATAAACTGTCGAGGTAACGCCAAGAGCACAGTCGTACCCCAGCATTTTATTGCGCCGACTTGAAAGCAAAAATAACGTAGGTATACGTTTTCTTCATAACTCTAGCTAGAGTAACTGTCTGCTTCTTGTAGTAAGTATTTTTATTTTAAGTTTTATTTTAATGCATTTGTTGAAAGTTATTTTATTTGGTATAAACACTTGGCGAGCTAAATTGCGAGTAAACCTTACTTCTAGGTAAGTGTTTATTGTTTTAGTCTTTAAAATTAAAATCTTGATGATAGTTAACTTACATACCTATATTATATTAATTGAGTCGAAGACGCAAGAAAACTATGAAATGAATAAAATATTAGTCTGACAGAAGACCTTGAGGCATCCCCTGTAATGATTGCTTTATTTATTCTACTTATACAGATACAAAGTCCTTTGAAAATTTCAATATAGACGGGGCAAAGACATTAGAGAGTATGAAATGTCGATGATTATTTAATAGTCCAGGGTCCGTGACAGCGGCGTCTTGGGTGGCTGTGAGTCACAGTCACAGAAAGAGTTTTGATACGAAGTAAAACAGATATTTTTGGTGGTGTTTAAAATGTGTTTTGTTAATATGTTATGTAAATATTTAAGCCTATGGTATAAAATATAAATAGCTCATTCGAAATGTCCACCCTTTTTTTTAATATCAGCATTCAAATGAGCAGGCCATTCGTTTATCGCAGTACAAATCATTTATATGGGAATCCGTTTCGATTCCTTGACAAGGGAATCCAGGTGTGGGTGAAACTTATTGCACGCTCTTAGCCCGATTTAGTCCATGAAGAAAAATTCAAAGGATTCAAGCCGGTACTGGACGATGAGCCAATAATTGCTACAAATGAAGCCCAGTGAATTGGTCTGTAGCCAGCGTTGGGTAAACTTGGCCTTATGGGACGGTGCAGTCCTGGTAAAAACTCACTATTGGTTGGCAAATAGCGTACTACTAAACGGTTTGACAACAGCTTCCAAAATGCCGCTCTGATAGTTTGGTGCGTTGACTTTGACCCCTTGTTGGCAAAATGTATGAAGTAACTCCCTTGTAAGACACACCCCACCAAATCATCACATTCGCCAGGTGATGAGTGCGCTGTACATTTCGTGAAGAAGGCTGGATCTTCGAGCTTCTGGTGTAAAATTTCTACCAGTTAAACTTTTCTTCCCCATAAATATCTTCTCATCGGTACAGAGGATATTTTTTAGAATCGTGCCTCTTCAAAAAAGGAACCGATATTGTTCCACTTGCATTTTGCGAAGACGCTCATTAAGATGAACTTTTTGTTGTCTGTACGCCTCCAGCCAATGATCATATTTCAGTGTTCTATTCACTGGTATTCGCGATAAGTTAGTCTTAAAAGCCAGTTTCTTCTGAGGCTGGCCAGGGTTTCGACGGATTCGTTTCTTTTAAATTTTTTTTAAACCTATTATTCACCTCTGAAGTGATCATATTTATGTGGCGAATATCCGACTATGGAAACCTGAGTAAGGTTAGAAAATTTAATTTTTAGAATTGTTTACTTTCATGGACAATGTACCTCCTGAATAGATTCAGTAGTTCAAGTATAACTTTAAAAAAAAATTCTGACTGATTTACTAAAATAAAATTGGTTAGGCAGCAAGTACCGTACATGCAACTTCTCTTGAGAAAAATTCTTTTACAAAAAAAAAATTACGTCATATTGGATCCGCCATTTTGAATTTTAAAAAACTGATAAAAAATTCGAAATCAGCACCCTCGAAAACCCTTTATTACCCCTCGATACCTGAAATTACACATGAAATTTATGTTGCGTGCATAAAAATGTCAGTTTTTTACGGATAAAAAACGAACCGCTGGACAGATTTATTTCAGACTCCTTTCAGATCTAAGTCATGACGTGGCGTATCGATTGATATGTCATCAGAGCGAATCGGTCCAGTAGTTATTGATGTCTATATACATACACACACACACACACACACACGCACGCACGCACGCACGCACGCACGCACGCACGCACGCACGCACGCACGCACGCACGCACGCACGCACGCACGCACGCACGCACGCACGCACGCACGCACGCACGCACGCACGCACGCACGCACGCACGCACGCACGCACACACACACACACACACACACACACACACACACACACACACACACACACACACACACACACACACACACACACACACACACACAAACACACACACACACACACACTCACACACATCCACAGACATCACTCTAAAAATGATTGCAAATGATTCTCCAAGTGTTGAAACGTAAAGAAAACACAAAATTTTCGATTTCAATTTTCGGACCTATTGCAATAACTTATGTAATTAGGCGAATGCCGTGCCAATAATTTGCAATAAAGATCAGATCAGAAGATAAGAAAAACACTTAGCTAAAGTGGGCTGACCAGAGCTAACTAGTGTTTTTGTAGGGGTTAGTTTTGTGTAGAACTATTTGAATACAGCATTAAGTGTTTTTTTGTAGTGTACTAGCCCAGCAGAAATTGTTCTGCCTTTAAGTTCATCAGCCCAATTAAAAAAAAAAATATTCTGCCATTCATTTGGTAAAATCAAATAATATTTATTTTGGTTTGCGTCATATCCCCTTGTAAGACTTACACAATCCTACCCTATGTGGATTTGTATAGAATCCAAATTGAAAAGCTTACTTTGAACTCATGTTTTTGAGATTTTGCGGTCAGAGTAAATTTTCAACCGAAATTATAAATAAACAGGAAACCTGAAAATCCCAAAAAAAAGGTGGAAGCGGAAGAAATTCTGTTTTTATATTTATCTAGAACAGAAAATCATATTTAACTTATGCAAAACACAAAAAAATAATAATTTCATAACCTATATGTTTAGAATGTTACATATACATACCTTAAATGTATTTAAGATAGCATTTCTGCTAAAAGCGGCCGTTTATATATAACAGATATGCTATCTACTACTCGGAGATATATTATATAAAAAAAACTCTTACTATAAAACTCTACTTAAAATAACCCCCTAAAGCAGACATATTGAAAGAACACCAAGCTAGTGTTCTCTTCTTCGTGTTTTCTTCGATTTCGCTCTGTTTAGAGAACTCAGTCAAGATATATTTACTTCTTTTTTATTATATCTGTCATAATAACTCATAATCTGTGGAAATTTAAGCTTACCTATTACTATAACAAAAGTGGGACAGACAGGGGGTGTATGCTTAGTAATAGTGTCACAACAAGTCAGTCTTTTTTACGAAATAGAATAATGTATACCAACTTCAGTTTCAAATTACTTCTACGAACAGATTAGAAAAAAAAGTCATTTCAGGCCCCGTGGGACCACCAGGTAGCCTGAAAGTCAGAGAAGGAACAAGGGGTGAGGAGAATTGTTATGCAAATTGAGGTCGTTATTCCGCTACGAGTGAGGAAAGAGCGCGACAGCAACCGCCCTGTGCGCTCCCCGCCCGGCGCTCGTGCCGCAGCACGGAAGACGCTTTGCATAATTGGTAATACAAGTATGTAGATAGGAAGGTGCGTACTAGCTTTGTTGTTGGTAACCATTGCATCCAGTACTTTGATAGAAATCTCTTTTCTGGGTTCACCGTACAAAGGATGTCTATGTAAATCCATTAGTTAATTCTATGTCTAATCGCATGAAAGCTGTCGTAGATGCCTTTGGACACTACACAAGTTGCTAAATAAACATTGACTTAAGGCAAAACATTTGTTTTGTTCAAAAATCTAGTACTAGTCTTATGCTTTATCAAGGCGGATAACGGACTTTATTGCCGCAACTATTTTTTTTTTCAGTATTCTAAATCCGATTTTTAAACAATAGCATACGAAAAAGATGACAAAATTTATCAGCTTCATAACTGCATAAAAACTTTTTGATCGTCCTAACATTTATTTTTAGCTATGGACGATGAAACCTATAACACAAAGTGGGACGATAAATGTGTCCGAGAGTGTAGTAATAAGTCATCATTAGATAACTTTGGTTGACAACTCAACATGCGTCAATGTAAGCCCTAACTATTTGAATTATTTGAATGTAGTAATGATTCTAATAAATGATACTGTATATTCCACACAGAATGGATCTGGATCTGGTCCCAAACTAAGCAAGGTATGTACTATGGATACTAGATAACTGATACAAATGCTTAATACTTTTCTGGTAAACACATATAAATTTTTACATAGAAAACACAAACACAAATGTACATCTCATAAAGGTTTGTCCTGAGCGAGGATTGAAGCAGGCAGTCACTAGTACCAAAAGAGCCACTGAGCAATCTGTGTGTCTACTGAAGATACATGTGTAAAGATAAGAAACTACATCAATCATTTTGCCTGGTTTTACTTGTACCATATCTTTAAGTTGTATCTACTTACTTAATTACACAACATTATAATTATGTATTTGTACCTTCACTATATACGTGTAGCCAGAATTTTATTCGAAAATGGTTTTTAATAAAAACACTTAATAAATCAACTACTAATATATACTATATTAAAGTCATAAAACTGATTTCAACGAAGCCTTATTCCACCCTTAACGCCTTGGGGCATCATCCCCGGGGACAAAACCTACATTATTTCTGCTTAAACCGTTGGAATGATCAAACTTCTGCTATGATGTTCATATCTCGGGTAAAAAGATATGAATTATCAAATATAACAAGTTTGTAAAGAGTAAGAGATGAGTTTTAAAGCGAAGTTTTGCCAAGGCACGTAACGGTCTATTTCGCTCACGCTTTCCGAGCCTCGGGCGACCTGAGTCGCTCGTTGCTCGACCGACAGCTAAAATAACTTCCTAATTGCATATAATATCGAGTTCCTTACGGACATTCCAGAAATTAATAATTGAATATTCTGGAGCAGTGTCTTGAGCTAACAAAATGAATATTACATTGTGGACGTCTTAAAAAAACTAAGCCTTTAATAGGAATTGGTTCTTAAGAGGCAGTTAGTACTACGTGACATAAAACTTGAGTAAAAACAAGGATGACGCGATATGTAACTGAGCGTGCGTGAGTAGTGCATCTAATCTTAATTCACTGAGATTTTTATTAAAATACATGATATAAATTACCTAATAATTAATTATGTATATCGTTTTGTTTTTAAAAATGCTTTTTCTCAGGGTGTAAAGTACTTTCACGGCAATGCTTTAGCAAAGTTGCAAACTAAAAGCACTTAGAACTTTGAAGATTTCCTTGCCAAAACTTAAAAAAAACCGTGAAAGTGGGTCAGTTTAGGAAGTTTTTTATCGAACGAAAGATCATTAATTTTGTTTTCACGTTTCTCAGGATAGGGTATCCTAAAGAACACAGTCATTGAATGTTAGTCGGATCAGCTCAGCAGATTCGGAGAAACCTTTGCCAAGAAAAATGAAATTTAGATAGTATAGCCTTGATCTTGATCGTTAAAATAAAAGTCAAAAATACCACAGTGTGTAACTGAGGCGTAAAACTAATATATTATAATATAATAATAATATATTATTATCAAGGAGAAGCCGCAGGTATTCCACGCCGATAACTGAAATTAGTGCGGGCGCAGCCGCGGGCAGAAACGCACAAATATTGTTTATCTGTCAGATTCAAGGCAGAAGTACCAAAACATCATCGTCCATACCACACTCTTATGGCGGTGCATTTTGCTACGTCGCGCTCTCCCGACGCGCACTTAAGATATCTAGCGTATAATACATAATAACTTTGCCGTCAAACTTTCTGATTTAATTGAATAAAACTTTTCAGCTTTTTGCGACAATCGTGCCAGCCGCGCACACTTGACAAACTCCAATGAAGTTTCTCTAGTTTAAATTATAGGGGCTTTGTTTTAAAAGCGAATTCTTAAACAGAAAAATAAATTCTTATATTAGAAAAAATGTCAAACAACCATAGAACTAGAATAGTAGATTGCACATAGGCGACCGAAAAAGAGGCGATTTTAATGCAAGAACCTAAGCTGAATCCCGAGAGAAGCGAATTTTTTTTTTTTCGAGTTGTGCATTCTACTTTTAACAATTCATAACTATGAGAAAATAGTAGTTTTTCTTTACTTAAATTTTGCTTCGCTATTAGCTGAAACTAACATTATCAACGATTGTTTTTGGTCGAAAAAGCATATTTTTAACTTGTAAAGATAAGTACTCACAATAGTTAAAAAGTGTTCAAACTGTAGTAACTAGCAACAACTTACCTGTATTTTATTTAGATGAAAATCTCTCCGATGAATACAATCCATAAACTAACACAACACTAAGTAACTAATACAAGTATAAGTTTTATAATTTAAGTTTAGTAATTATTTGTTTTAAAATTCAATGAAGTAATTTTTTAGGGTTCCGTACCTGAAAGGTAATAAGGTCCATCCGTCCGTCCGTCCGTCTGTATCCAGGCTGTATCTTATGAACCGTTATAGTTAGACAGTTGAAATTTTCACAGAAGATGTATTTCTGTTGCCGCTATAACAACAAATACTATAAAACAGAAAAAAATAAATATTCAAGGGGGCTCGCATACAACATACGTGATTTTTTTGCTCGTTTTTGTAGATAATGGTACGGAACCCATTCGTACGTGAGTCCGACTCGCACTTGGCCGATTTTTAAGTTAATGCATCCACAAAAATAAAGGCACCTACATAGTCTTTTTCAGTTTATTTCAAAGATAGCTAAGCGTTAACTTCTGTTGTTCCCTTGTAAATCAGTTACCATTATTACAGAAGTAATTTTAACGTTATAAAGTATATGTATAGAACATGCAGGCACATGGAGATAGGAAGTAATAAGTTCATGAAGATATATGAAGCGCAAAAGTTAGGTATCTGTTAAGTAACAACTGAGACAGTCGTCGTACCCCGAGCATTGTTTTGCGGTGTAGCTTTATCTGGCGCGGAACGAGTTGTCGTTCCAGTAATTTATAGATCTTTCCCCGCCCCAGGCTTGAAGTAACGATTCGGACCGCGGAGCCAGTCTGTTAGTTGCGAGCTCGTCCGGGCCCGCTTGAATACAATGATGTCAACTTGACGTGGTTTTCCTAAACTTAGGGGAAAAGGATAATTTTTAGGGCCGGATTTTTTTTTTGAAAATTTTTTAGGGGTTTCGGAAAAAAGCTCAAATTAGGTAAACCAAACAACAACAACAATGGAAGAACAGCAGTTTTGAAAAGACATTTTTCTGTGACTGCAAGAGAGACCCACATACAAACTCTACATCGGATCAATTCTCGAACGCAACCAGTCATAGTCAATGTGTTTTTATTTTCACCCATCCCACCCATCAATATTTTTTTATTTTAAAATCTATATATACTATGTATAATAATCTATTAAGGAGTATTTAGGGGGATTTTAAAATTTTCTTGGTGGTTGGCAACACTGTTTGAATGCTATTAACGGTCACGTAATAGACTGCTAGCTCCGCACTCCGCACGCCCCGAATTCAAATTTGAGTAAATATGTTGCTGCCCAACCCTCTTATTGTGCTTTTGTATCTGTGCACACTAACACATTAATGTCTTGAAGACGTTATGTTTACTTTAGACATTTATTTATGCTTTTATAGAGCCCCATTCTTCATTCCATCGTGGCGGATATAGAAGATTTACTAAAGTGTTAGAGGATCCGGGGATGTCTTCCTCTCGTGTTGATAACATTGTGTAGTCATTTTTACATTTTTGCGATGGGAGATGAATTAGATTTAGCTAATTTTGTCTTTAGAATATTTTTCAATAAAACATACCGGTATTAATTTATATACATCATCTATATAAATAAAAAATAATTGCCACATGTATGACGGAGCATCACTTGAAAACGGCTTAACCGATTTGGCGGGTTGCTTTTGGTGTAATTGTCAGAATAAGTTTTGTATGTAAGAAAAACTGGTCAAGTGAGAGTTGGACACGAGCACTAAGGGTAAACCACTCAGCCGATAGTAATAAAGTTTTGGTAAGTTGTTGTGCACAAGCCTGGAAAGGTTTCTGAACTAGTGACAACCAAGGAGAAACAAAATTCGCTGGGTCAATAATTGTTCAACTCGGACAAAGTCGGGACGGCCCGCTAGTAGTTTGTATTTAAGGGAATAGCAGGTAGGTATAGTATTTGATTTGAAAAAAAAAATATTTGAAAATTTTTTTTTTTACCTTCAAAAAGATTAAATTTTGTTGATGTGTTTGATACGATATGTTATTACGATAAAAAAAATATTCCACTAAGTTGGCAAACAAGCGTACGGTTCGCCTGATGGTAAGCGTTCATCGTGGCCTATTGACGCTTGCAACACCAGGGGTATCTCTCACGCGTTCTCTGACCCAATATAAATATTATAATATCAGTTCCATATAGGTTCAGGTATGTAAATTAAATCAAATAATATTTATTCAAATAGGTTTCTGAGAACACTTTTGAATCGTCAATACTATATATGTATATTTAATAACGTTAATTTCTGCAGAAAAGTGCCAACAAGACTCAACTATTTAAAATAATAAAAAACGGGTTGCACTCCGGGAGTGCCGAAAGAAGTGTAAACTTGAATATTAACTATTTATTTCTTCCTTTACTAGCTATTTATTTTCCATCACTTTGTATACTTATGTATTTATCATAAATAATAATGTTTGTCTATTAACGTTTTTGACGTAGTATATTTGGCATCTTAATCTGTCATAGAATTAAAATCCCATATCCAACCTCCCTCTACTACTCATAATCGCTATGTACTAAAAATAAAAACTAACCTAATGTAAATAAAGGTCACGTCATCACAAAAAAAGTGCACAACGCCGCTAAAGAAATTTTACCTTCAATAATAATGCAATTATCACAGATACTTTCAATGTATAAAGAAGAATATCTTTCCAGAAACGAAAGTAGAGATATAAATTTAACGTATGAGCCAGTACTTGAAAATCGTAGAAAGGAGACATTACCAAGTCCAGCGAGTACGGTCGTACGTATACCCAGTTTTTAAAGCTAATTACGGCACTTTTGAGCCTCCCTTTGTCTTTGTTACATGTTTCGGTTACTAAGAGCATTCATGTATGTAAGAAGATACTTAATAAAACTCCCTAATTACAAGTTCTTCTTGTTACATTTTACAAAATATTTTATAATGAATTTCATTATTTCTTCACTGCGCTACTTAGTTTATTAATAGAATAAGCTACAATTTATCTAAAGTTGGATACCTAAATTTTCTTAATATGTCCATGCAGAATAATGTTAAAAAGTAATTTTGTTTTTGTCATAGTTTGGCCACTTTTACAAAAAAAAAACATACTTATATATCTTTACGTTTCTAATCCTTAATGAGTCCGAAAATCGGAATGGCCAAATTTATGTTTTTCTTTACGTTTTGAGATCTGGGGAATGATTTACGATTATATTAAGAGTAATCTCTCTCTCTGGCTCTCTCGTGTGTGCGTAAAAGACCGATTTGCTTTATGATCGACTAGTGTTTGACATACATTGAATCAGCAGCGGTTCGTATTATAAAATAAAAATATTTGCTTAATTTGTTTTCAAAAATGCTTCCGATAAAACTTTTCTTCTATAAACAAATTTTTTCATCAAAGCGAAGTTGCTGTTCACTTTTTTCTTTTATGATGATATTTAGAGTCGAACCAAAGCCACTGATAAGTAGCAAGAGAAGAGCAGGATTTCTGAAATAAGCAGTCAATGTAAAAGAAATAACATGTAAAGGAAAAAAAGAGAAGATCGACGTACAAAAACAAGTGAAATGTAGTATATAAACACGTTGTAGTGTAAGTAGGTTAGTACTTTATATCAGTTAGTGAGCACGTGCCGGGCAGATTTTATAAAACCTTATTATTTCTTAATTCGCTCTCGTGTACCTACCGTACACGAAATTGAAACTCGTTAGTACGAACTCTGGTTCTTATAGAGTTACACAGATGTGAAAGATATTAAAATTTCATGTAAACTTATGTCATAGTATAAAGGTTGAAAGTTTGATATTTTGGAAGAATTTATTATTTTAATTGAAAAAATACACTGGCAGACAGCTGGCTGGTTCAAAGGTCACGGCAGACAGTTTTGAAAATATCAAAAAAAAATTACAATTATTTATAAAAGCTGAAATTTACATATAATTGTGTACGCCTAAAATTAACACGGCAGATATTTTTTCCGGTTTTAACATCCCGGCAGACAATCGACAGTTACCTCAGGCGCGAGAACATGCTTGTATAGTACCAACTGTCACACTCACTCGTATGGAACGACAACTATTCGTAGTTTAGTTATTATTAGGTTATATACCTAAGTATCTTACACATTTTGAATTAAAAAAAAATTAGATATACCACTAGTTTTGTTTTGAATATGGGCGTGTATTTCTTCGATTGGCCTAGGTACGTAGTGGCGTACAGTTGAGTGATTTGTGATTGCAATTTGCAATGATTAGTGATCGACTCCAGTAAATGTTCAGCGATGACAGACTGTGTATTTTTTTTTTAGTGACAGTCTAAATGTTTTCAGTCACGCGGCTCGCAATGGACCTTTAAGTTTGCCTAACAGTAGTGTATGAAATGTTTATAAATTTACATTCATCCTCATATCCTCTAGAGTCCACGGCTGAATGTAGACATCCCCCTTATCCCACACGTTAAGCAGTCTGCATTCAGTGTCATTAAATTTACATTGATTGTTTTTAATGAAAATACATATCAAGTAATTGAAACTGTAGACGGACGTAGTATATCACTACAATTATTTTTGTCTAATATCATATTAACATCTAATGTACTGTGTTAGAAATATTTTGTCGCAGAACATAAAGTTTTAATAGCGAAATTAATGGTAGGGTAAATACTGGCGGCGGAGCAGGTACGAAGCCACGATGACAGTACTATGGGTCCCAACGGGCTGCAGCCGTGATCCTCGTAAATTGCGAATATTACATTATAAGTACCTGGGTAGATAGAAGGGGATCGGGCAGCACGAAGGCTATCATTTAGAAATCGAGCGCGTTTTCTCTATTTTTCACTCCTTAAAACAGCACCTGATCTGAATCTGCTTTCAGCTTTTTAGTGGATTCCCCAACGTACCATATTGCTATCTTTCTGAAGCGAGTATGAATTTCTTCTGATTGGGGTTCTAGACCCAAATGATAAGAACGAAAATTTTATAATATGTAGTGCCTATATTTATATCCTTCTGTTCATCTTTCAATTTATGTTTATGACCTCAAACTATGGGAGTTATACTCACGTAGTTTTAGTTTAATTTAGAAGCGAATAACCATAAAGCAAAACAGTCCCCTGGCCGCGTCAGGATGTCGTGCATTATGCGAGTAATTCGCGAAATATACATCTGAGAAAAATCACACATTTGCTGACTTTTTAAAGGCGACTGTCCACACAATACAGTGCGTCATCTAATTATAAAAGTTATAGATAGGTACTTTAAAAGAATTAGTATGTAGCGAAAAATAAAAATACACAGCTACAGAGTAAACGTACCTGTTATCTTAGAAGAAAGTTTCAAAGCGTTTGTTTGTTAAGCTGCAATGTGAAGTATTTTTTAAAATTCCTTTTACATACGCCAACTTGGGAAAAGTTCTTCGGAGCGTCCGTCCAAAGTAAAGAAGTACATGAGCGACTGAGATTTGCGAACTCTACGAATACTTATCTATTTACCGGTCTTTGACAAACATTTTGTTGGTTAGTCTATAAAAATTTGGCTACGTGGGAAGTCAGATTGTAATCAATAATTACACAATTTTATTTTCCTAGGTCAAAAACTTCCAGTTTACCTACTTCTAGTGAAACCAACAGCAAAGCTTCACCAAAAAAGAAATCTTAAAACCTCTTCAGTACGTTATTTCAGGATTATTTTAGTTGTAGATCAAACGATTACAAAGTAGGTTATTTTAAATACCGTATTTAAGAATGGAGCAGTAGTCTTTGTAACCTTTGAAAAAACCAAGAAGTTACTCCAATATTACCGAGAAAAGAAATCTGTTTTTTGTTACAGTTTTATATCTTTTAGTTCTTTTAATAAAAAAGACTGACTTTAAAATTCGTACTAATGAACGAAACCACGTTTTCAATTAATAAGCTCCCGATCTTTAAGGACAGTTGCATGTGCTATTATTATTTAAGAAGCAATAATTTATTATTATTGAAAGCGTTAGGCTTAAAAAGATATTTATACGGCCGCCTTATTTTGTTATTAAGTGCTTTACGAACTGTATAAAATCACAAATTCTATTTGACTTACTTATAATCTACCCTTTTGTACGGGACTTTTCCATTTTAAAAATACGCAGTATTTACCGAGTGATTTATTTTGGTGCGGTAATTGAAGTGAGCTTTGACGTGTTTCGGTCACTCGGAGCACATACTGGCACCTGCCGCATTGCGCCGCGCTCTGAAAGCCTAAAGCTGGTTACACACAACAGATTTTTAATCATCGTGGCGTACATTAAACTAACCAATGTATAAAAAAATATTTTGATTTCATTTCATTTTTGTTTTGAAAAAGTTTTTCCATCCACCGCAGGAGTAAAGGAGTAATATTCAGAGGTCTATATTTTTTTTCAAGATACCGTGATTTAAAACTCTTTCGTGTGCGGCGAGTCTAACAAGTGAGCGCAAAGAGAGATAACACGATGTTCGTTTTATTTCCACATTTGTCAGCTTTCGTTTTGTACCCGCTAACATAAATTGGAGTTGGAGGGAACCTCACAGGTGAATGTAAAATAAGCGGGGCTTTCCCAAGATAATACTACTGAAATTTTACGACACCATTACTGGATTTATTGGCCATGGATCCGGAGGGATGGTGTCTGTTTTTCAATTTTTTTGAGTCTTTGCTGTATAATTTTTTGTAAATTCGGAGCCAGCCAGAACAAGTAGGGTTAACCTTAACCCTAAGGTTGCTCATTTATAATATGACCAAAATAACTCATTTTCATATCTAGTTGCCTAAAGAATTTTAGGAAATTAGCGTTTTTGAAAGATTGGTTTGACTTATGTAAGAATCACCTATGCTGCAGTTCAGATATTAGTTGAAACATATTTATAATATGATCAGAATAAATGCTTTCCATGTCTAGTTGTTTTTTACCTTAAATTTTTAAATTTCGCATTGAGCGCGTATGTTTTTACTATACTCTCTAAAATAGTATAATCAGTGTTGGGCAAAATTTAATTGCAATCATAATGTTTAAATTATTATTTATAGTCAAATAATTTAATCATTTCAATTAATTTAATTGGGGCTATCAATTAACAATAAATTAATTGTCAATTGCATTTATATTTTGCCCAACACTGATACGAAGAGAGGCTGATATTCGGTATGTGATAAAAAATCATCACCTTGATACTTGTTTATTGATAAGAAATACTTTGATTTGTGCCACATTACCGACACCTGCCGTGTGTACTCTGCAATAAAAGGGTCCCCTCGCGCGGTGATATCACTCAAATCACACACATGCGATAGTCGTCGTCCCATTCACACTATAGTAATATCGCGTAATAAATATTCCGCAGCAAAAACTGGGGGGTGCTCTTGTTGTGTGATAACTTAAAAGACTGCAGGAAAAATAACCACGTAACAAAATATTATCGTATTGTAAAAAATAGTAATTTAATATTAATTTACTTCCTTTTATTTAAAGATATTTTATATGTTATACAATTTTATTTTATTGTATAATTACGACCTCGTTATCTATAATAATTATGTTGTACGACGACTACACGTGCATGGCAATCGGCAATTGACTTTTTTTCTCTTCCTATTATGATTTCCGTAAAAGGTGAATTGCACTTTTATTTAATTTTATAAAATTTTTACCACCCGTTTTACGCTTTAATGTTTTGTTGCGACTTAATTTAACTACACAAGCGGCAACTTTATCCACAAACCTTTAAACGTTAGTCCGTATATAGTTTTATATGGACATACGGTCGTGACAAAACAATAAACCTTTAAAGAGAAAAACTTAATTCTTATTGGGTTACTATGTTGTCTGTCTTTATCCACAAACCTTTAAGGTTGTCTTATACGAGGCAGATACTATAAAAATATATATGTTACACCGCAGCGACGCCGTATTTCTGCAAATATCGCTCTCGATGTAAATCAATGGACGTGCACACACAAGCCGGATAATATATATTTCATCTTCAGGCATCCGCGGCTGCTGAGCGATATTGAGAGACTGTGTTTTTCGCAAATAAATACAGGTTGATGCATTAATTGACCGCGCGGGTGTGCCATTCATTATAATCTAATACTAACCATTAAAAAGGGAGGTTTCTGTGTTTTTTCGTATATATTTTTGTGTGTTTGCGATTTTATCAGCAACTATCACTGTTATAATCTCCGAAAAAAATTATATGATTAATTAAGTGTTAGATAAATAAATAAAAAAAATAAGTGTATGAACTGCAGATACCAACTCTTCACATACAAAATATTTGTGAAGACTACATGTGCAGATAAATCAGGAGGATATTCATCATTCATTCATTGTCCAAGCGGCTAAATTATGATGAGTGATTTATATTTAATTCGATAATAAACACATCGGTTGCTACCAACGTACACTACGAATTCATTTGGCTATACACGGAACCCTGAAAGGGTAATTTGCGCTTTTCCCTTTACAGGAAGCTTCTAGTTTTTTACTTTTCAATTTTACATTTATATTTTTAATTATACTGTATAACATAATTAAGGTGCAAATCTTCTTCTTAAGACGTTTTCATCTTTAACGCCGTGGTACGAACAAATTAATCAACAATCTTTTTCATGGTTAACTGCTAATACTCGGGTTAAATTTTTTTGATACATGAAAGTAATTTTTTAGAAGTTTATTGTTTGGCAATTTTTTAGGGTTCCGCACCCAAAGGGTACAAAACGGGGCCGTATTACTTAAATTCGCCGTCCGTCTGTCCGTCTGTGACCAGAATGTATCTCATGAACCGTGAGTTGGACAGTACTGATGATGTATACTGTTGCCGCTATAACAACAAGGGAGCTCCCATACAACAAAAGTCATTTTTCTGCTTGTTTTTGCTCAATATTGATAACGGCAACAGGTAGACGCTTGAAATATTCACAGAATATTTAGATATACCTATATTCACTTTAAAAATAAATAATTAAATAAAAATTAAACAAATCTTTTAGGTGGGCTCTCTTACAACAAACGTGATTTTTCTGCTGTTTTTATAGATAATGGTATGGAACCTTTCGAGTGCAAGTCCGACTCGCATTTGGCCGGTTTTTTTATTATTATTAATTTCATATTAACCTGACTGCAGCAAAGCCCAATAGGAGGGTTATGTGTTTGACCTGTATGTATGTCCGACTCTTTTTTCCCTCGTAATGAATTTAATATGAAGATAGCTTAAACATTAAAACACAAGACTACTTAAAAAAAAAGGATGATAACTGTCAAAATAGAAAGGGCTATATCTCCATAACTATTGATCGCAGACTAGTAGTTTCTCCACACAAATGATAGATCTTATCAGGATCGTTATTTTAGATGACAACTGTCAAACTAGAAAAGGCTTTTTCTTCGTAACTATTGATCGAAGACTAGTATTTTTATTACAGAAATGATAAATCTCATCAAGATCTTTATTTCAGATGACAGCTGTCAAACTAGAAAGGGCTATCTAGATATATCTATTTATTTAGGCTATCTATAATATCACACTTGAATGTCAGGAAGTGTAATTTTTTGAACAGTTTCTTTCTTATTTGATAAACGGTTAAACTATTTACTAATTCAAGAAATAAGCTGTCCCATGTGTGGTACCTCGCAGATGCTACACGGGGAAAAAAAATATTGTTCAAATTAAAAAACTGTTTATTAAAATGCGTAAATACTAAATTTTATTCATTTCAAAACTTTTTTCTGGAAATTACAAAACAATATAAATTTAAGTACATTTTATTAATTCCATAAACTCAAACTCAAACTAAAATCAAACTTTATTCAAGTAGGTTTTTAAGAACACTTTTGAATCGTCAATACAATGTAAACAATGTTAATTTCTGCCAAAAAGAGCTGGCAAGAAGTTCCATTTAAAGTAGTAATACAATACTTTGATAATTAGCTAAAGAGTATATAATATTTACCAATACAACAGGTAATAAAAAATAAGTAAGTAAGCTAGTAAAATTAAAGTCAAACATGTCAATTTTTTTTTTGTTTTTATGTAGCATAGGGGGCGCACCATGTAAAGCGTCAAATATCGTTAATCGAGTGAAGGAATTTAGATATTTAATATCCGATATTTAATAGTACTAGTGTAATAGCGCCATCATAATTATATTTTTGCACAATCAAATGTACCTACATATATTTACATATACTTAAAATTATCCATACTATCCATGAATATAATATAATAATAAATATTATAAATGCTAAAGTAAATCTGTCTGTTGCCTTTTCAAGGTGAGACCACTGTACCGATCAAGATGAAATTTGGCGTGCAGATAGTTTTGAGTCCCGGAAAAGGACATAAGCTACTTAAAACTTCAAGTTTTATTCGTTTAGTAATTGAGGAGTTGCCGTTGAAATCCTACACCGCTGACCGAATACTAAGAATACAAAGAAGTTTGCAAGAGCAGACCAGCCTCCACAGCGGCACCCGTTCACAAGTATGATACATGAATCAGCCATCGCTTCACTCAACCTTGTTTTAGGGAACGTAACGACCCGACGCACATGCCACCACCGCAGAGACTTTGAGAGGGCATGACACACTCAAGCAACTCCAATAAAACTTCGATTGTATTAGTTACAATGTGTGTAGTAAAGGAACAAATTATAAATCTGATTCATATTGAGATTTACATACACAAGTTTACATTTAACATTACAGGGCGAACACACGTACTCTGAACATAAACTGATTTATATTAAAACACGGTATCAAAAATTAATACTACTATTTTTTTTTTTTTTTTTTTTATATCACTAAGGTGGCAAACAAGCCTACGGTCCGCCTGATGGTAAGCGGTCACCGTAGCCTATGGACGCTTGCAACACCAGGGGCATCACTCGCGCGTAGCCGACCCTTCAGAAATCTAATAACTTCTTTTTTGAAGAACCCCATACTGTAGTCCTTAGAGAAAACCTTGGCAGGGAGCTCATTCCACAACCCAAGCGTTCGCGGGAGGAAGTTTCTCTGAAACCGCACTGTACGCGACCATTTCGGTTCCAAAGTGTGAGAATGAATTCCCTGTCGATGGCGAGCGGTGCGATGGTAGAAAGTAGCCGTGGGCATCATTTCGAACAATTCCTCAGAACACAATCCATTGTACAAGCGGTAGAACACGCACAGGGAGGCAAAGTCTCTCCTCAGACTTAAGGGCTCGATACCGCAAGTGAGTTTGGGATCGTCGACAATTCTCACAGGCCGTCGTTGAACCGAGTCAAAAGGGCCAAGCTGGTATCCGGGTGCACCCGCCCAGAGATGGCAGCAGTACTCCATATGGGGCCTGACTTGCGACTTGTAAAGTAGCAACCTTTGCCCCGACGTGAAGTACTGCTTCGCTCTGTTGAGTACACCAAGTTTTTTGGACGCCAGTTTTACCTTGTCTAGCAAATGATCTCGGAACTGAACATCGCTGGAGATGTCAACGCCAAGGATCCCAATGCTCTTGGAGATGGAGAGGGGAGTGTTCTGGAATTGTGGGACTACAGTGAATGGGATTTTCTTAGCGGTGAACGCGCAGACTTGTGTCTTTGAAGGGTTGAATCGGACCAAGTTTTCCCGCCCCCAGTCAGAGACCTTGGACAGACCGATCTCGATTTGAGACACAAGTTCTTCACGCTTTTCCTCCACAACGGAACGTGAGATTCTTGCACGGCCCGTGTAATAAGCGTCTCCAGTACTGTCATCTGCATAGCAATGTATGTTGTTGATGTCCAACATATCATTGATGTGCAGTAGAAACAGCGTAGGAGACAGCACAGAGCCTTGCGGGACACCAGCATTAATGTCCATGCTATCAGAGCAACTACCGTCAACTACGGCTCGTATGCTTCTGCCGGACTGCTGTGTGTTAATCACACGCTTCATCACCTTGGAGAGGAGAGAGGTTATAGCGATAGGCCTGTAATTCGATGGATCTGATATATCGCCCTTTTTGGGCACCGGGTGCACATTCGCAGTCTTCCATGAAGACGGAAATTGCCTAGTGTGGTAGGAAAGCGTTAAGAGGCGCGTGAGTACAGGACATAACTCAGGAGCACACTGCTGGTATGCCGTCTGGCCCACTCGACTTATGAACGTCTAGGGAAAGCAACGCCCGCCGGACCTCGCGCTGTGTTATAGAGATTTCCGGCATGGTCTTACCGCACCACGGTAAAGTAGGTGGTACAGCGCCTTCTTCGTTTACATTCGAGTTAGAGGCAAAGAGACTGCCCAATAGATCGGCTTTCTCTTTTGCACTGTGGGCCAAGTCACCATCGGTCTTTCGCAGTGGTGGTAACGACGACTGGCAGAAGTTCCCCTCGGCATTATTATACATATATGTATAGATTACATAGGTACAAGTATAATAATATAATAAATATAGTATTAATAACCCGCTGAACCATCGGCCGCCCAGCGCCAGAAAGGTTCCAAATGCGACATGGCGCATCACACAAACGTGCACACATACCCATATGCATACACATACTCACAGACGTTGTATATCATGAAATAGTCCAGCTCCCACACGACAGTCCGGCAACAAATGCACACCATTTAACGTACTGACACTTCGGAAACAAGCCTAAGGGAAGAAGAAGTGACAAGAAACTTCCCGGGTGTACACCTGTTACCGTCAATCACGCAGGAACCAGACCAACCGAATACACAAAATCTATGCAAATATGTGTAAACACACATACATGTACACGTCTATGTGCCACACCCACCCCCATCCAAAACCCCCCAACACCAAGCAGCCAACGGTGGATGACTATCCATGGTGCATCTCCTGATGTGTCATTAATTATCAACTACATAAGTCATAGATGGATGTCCAGTATTGGGCCGATACCTTTAATTCCAGACATTATTATCTTTATTGAATTCTTCCACAGTATAGTATCCCTTGTTAATAAGAACCTTTTTAATGTAAGTTTCAAAAGTATGTACAGGTAGGTTAACAATATTCTCAGGAATTGTATTAAAAAAAGTAAATGCTCTGAATTATGAAAGAACCACGCACCTTCTGAAGGCGGCATTTTGGAATCGGAAGTTTATTTTAATTTCTAGTATTAACATTGTGTATGTCACTATTTTTAACAAATAAACTTAGGTTTTTACGTACACACAGTAAGCACACGTAAATATACTGAGAAGCTACAGTAAGTATATTAATTTTTTAAAGAGGTCTCGAAGAGAATCTCGACGTGATAAGTTAAACATTGATCATATTGCTCTTTTTTGAAGTATAAAAATAGTTTCTATATCGGCCGCCCTTCTCCACAATAAAATACCATATGACAAAAGGGAATGGAAATAACTAAAGTATACTAACTGAGCAGTTTCTATATTAGTCAATTGAGCAACTTTTCTGACAGCATAAGCGGCGGAGCTAAGTTTTCGAGCTAAGACTGAAATATGTGAGTGCTATTGCAATTTAGTATTTAAAGTGATGCCCAAGAAGACTGTTGACTCAACTTGTTTGAGTGCTTCACCGTTTATAAATAATTGTGTTGGAGTGTCTGACATTTGGTAAAGAAAACTTTAAACATTTTGTTTTCTGTGCATTCAGTAAAAGATTATTTGTTGTGAACAAACTAAGAACTTGCGAAAGTGTATGATTTATATCGTCATATGTATCTTTGTTTCTATCAACATTAAATATCAAAGACGTATCATCTGCAAACAATACAATTTTGCACAGGTTTTCTTCATAAAAAGGCAGATCGTTAATGTACACTAAGAATAAAAAGGGACCTAGTATAGAACCCTGGGGTACTACCATCACAACAGGTGATCCAGAAGATTTCACTCTGTTGATTTCAACTTTCTGAAGATCTTCCGTATATTGTTTTATACGGACAGACGGACATGACGAAACAATAACTGTTGATATTTGCCGTTTGGATCCAGATCTCGAACAATAATTTAGACTTAACAAGACACTCTGTTTGGAAGGTCATAGGCTAACTAGTTTTATTAGGTATTTACAAAAGGGTCTCTAAAAGTTTGATCATTTAGATTTTATGTAAAGTTCTATACACTACGAAGACTCATCGATGCGTGTAGGAGCCAGTCACGCGGGAAATTAATTCTGTTATTATTTGTTTATTAAATGTTACTATACAACAATACTAATTTTGAGGCGAATTTGCGTAAATTTGGAAGAATAATGAATAACGCGTTTTCACGTCCGAAATACTCGCACGGTTATGAAGCCTGTCGAACGAAAATGATATATTTTTCAGTTTCATTGTTCTGTTCAGTTTTACGTTTTGTTTTATAAATTTTAATGCAATTTGATCATTGTTCGTAATTCGATTGTGAATTGTATTGCAACTATAGGTTTTAGAATGGCTTTGTAGAGGAGCTGACAGAACATAAAAATAATCTAAAAAAAACTTGGTGAAGACATAGAGCTGTCCCCGAACTCAAACAAGCGATTGTTGAGTTTCTTGCTTTTTCGAGAATCACTAAAAAACTACGAAACGAAATTTGGTAGATAAAATTATGGCGCCGAGAGTAACACGTTTCTTATTTTGGTGTTTTGAATCTTAATTTTAGGCATACTCAAATTATTAAAATTAAGTTACTGTGCAGGGAACTATAAACCCGATTACAACAATTAGGTTCCATAAAAAAAAAAACAAAGATCAAAGAGAAGTCAATTCTATTTTATTCCTCGTTTTAGCCCTGTATATTTTATTCTAATTGTTTTAGCCCCGATTTTTAAATCTATACTACTCGTGTACATAGATTAAAACAAAGTCGCTTTCTGCCGCCGTCTGTACCGATGTACGCTTAGATCTTGTAAACGGATTTTAATGCGGTTTATATAGTCAGTGGTGGTCGAGGGGTTTAAATTTCTCTTCACGTCCTAAGTGGCGGAGGTTCGAACCCTGGGTCGGCGTGTACCAATGAGTCTTTTCTTAATTTCTCAAGTACACTGAGTTATTTATTCACACCACTGGCTTTTCGGTGAAGGAAAACATCGTGAGGAAACCTGCATACGTCAAAAAAAAAAGTATGTGAAGTCCACAATCCGAACTGGGGCCGCGTGTGGACTATGGCCAGAATCACCCTCGCTTATGAGGGTAGGCCGTGCCCCAACAGTGGGGACGTATGAATGCTGGCGAAGTTATATAAATAAAGTGATTAAAGAGGATGGTTATATTGTTTTGTGTTAATTCGTTGAAATATGACGATAATTGCTCAAGATGACAAAAAATCATGCCGACTGGGAGCTATTTCGCAGTCTAGTTTTGTGTTCTTTAGGTAAACAGGTCCTTCTTATAGAAGATCACTGTGTACTACATTTCTTGCATACATGTCAATGTTCCGCCGGTGCAGACTATATCCTGTGTTTTACAAAAGTCTAAAGGGGGAACGCAACCATGTTTAACTACAATTTTGATTTTACTTACTTTTTATAAGTATGGTACTTAGTTTTAGGATAATATCATATTAAATCTATACATATAATAAAATGGTAGGAAAGTTAAAACTGTACATTGAATATTTTTTTATAAGAATACTTGTGGTGTGATCTACAATCGATACCGAAGCCAAAAATAAAGTTTTTAGAATGCTTTTTTGTTTTGCCTAACTGTTTATTTGTCTGTATGTATGTTCGGGATAAACTCAAAAAGTACTGCATGGATTTACTTCAAATTTAGCACGAAAATTATTAAGAAGTCGGGTCAACATATAGGCTACATATTATCACGGTATCACCTACGGGAAACGAGCAGTGAACCTTTATTTCTTCAACGCATTCTGTAACAACGACGACGACTAAACTAATCTAACGACGCATATCTGACTTGCTTCTTAATTATTAATTATTCTACTCACACATAGCCATTTATTTTATGTTAAAAAATCGTGTAAAGTCATAACTTAGAATAAGGACTTATAATTCTTCACCATATAAAAATGTTTCCTATTTGCTAACTAGATGGCGTTGGCGTCGAATTAGATCGCGCTATGGTTTCGTTCACAAAAAGTGATTTTATAGTATAGCGTTCACGCAGACGACGTCGCTGGCAGCAGCTCGTAAATATATATGTTTATATAAATTAATAAAATTCTTCAAAATAATAATTTTAATTTGAAACTAAGGCAAGAATGTTAAGTCAAAACTGATGTAAAAAGCCTTTGCCTACACATTATTAAACGTTTTAATTTAAAATCGCCTTAGATTGACCAAAATTAAAGTTTATTCCCCTCATTGCCAAGACTTTAATTACAATAGTTGAATAAAAAGAAGCTGGATAGTGTCGTGGTAAATAAAATAAATCTGAACCTACTACCGTAATTTTTCAGGTAGGTAGGTACTATTTTAGAAGATTCGTGAAGAAGAGAAACTATTTTCATATTAGTTTCCTTCGTACCTTTGATTATACCGATAAATTGATGGTATATAAAAAAATCTAGGTGAGTTCAAAGAATCAGGCCTTTTATGTTTAGGTAGTAATAAATATTTGTTATCCACAAAATTCTGTACTTAGCGCTCGATACGAATCGCACTTGACCATTTTTTGCAATCAGATTTAACTTTTGGAAGTTCTCAGACAAGATTTTAGCAAATTTGATTTAAAAATGAAATAAAAATATAATAATTAAACATTAACGTAAATGGCAACAATTTTCAATGTACCAATTGTTTGTTCGCATAGATAGAATTTAAGCACTTTTCGACAATGCAGCAGCGTTCGGCCTGTGCTTTCAAGCGTTCACGCTCTGTCAATAACTGTTGTCCTGTGTGCTAATGGTTGGAACATGCTCCCTATTTATGCTCATACCATGCCAGTCGAGCTAGATATAGCCCTGTTAAACGCTATTGACTCATTGACAGCCACCTGCAACATAGTTTTAGGTTTCCATTTTCTGGATCTAGCTAGATGATCTACTAATACGAGGTAAACGAATAACGTCGGAATCACCGTAAGGCAATTAAAGGTGATGTAAAAGTTTATATACAAAGTTCCAAGTAAAGTTGCACGGGTAACACCACGGGAAACTACCTAGTAACTGATAAATAAATTACTGCATAATTTAAAAAGAAATTGGACGTTTTATGTTCGACTGTGAGGTCGGTAAGTTAATCTCACTTGTAATTAGCTAATGAAAATCGCGACCGCCACGTTTTACTCAATAAATATTTCCCTTACTGCCTGTTACCACGAGCTGTCGATAAATTTATGGAAAGGTCCGGCGTCACCTGAAATTTTATGTTTCCTTCAGCACTCGCTTCTTGCAAAATATATTACCGACTCAGGTTGGAACCAGAAAATAAATATTTTCTGTTATGTATACTTTTTGTATCGGTTAAAGGAGGGTTTACGATTGCATCGCATTAAGGCGACTTGCTGCGTTTGTAGATGCTGTCAAAATAGTTGATGCCAAAAGTTTCGTGTGTGCTGTGTCTTCTAAATTTTTTTTTCTTGATTTATATTATATCTACATCTACACTAATATTATAAAAAGAAAAGATTTGATTTTTTAAGTTAAATGGTTAACCGATTTAAAAAAATCTTTCACGCTAGATTACCAGCAAATAACTACTATATTTTATTTTCAACCTGTTAAGTGCGAGTCGGCGGGTCAGAGAGGGAACGGAATGTTTGTTGGGACCGACTAGTTTTTTATATTTTTCGTGTAAAGTATTTTCGTTCAAAGTCTTGATTATGAGCACAGTGACAAATGCTCTGCCTACTAGGTCTTTGGGAACGAAATAAAATCTTCCCCATTCAAAATTGATTTAAAATCCTTTATATGCGTGCGAGCATTAACTTTAATCTGAAAATGTCTGTACAAATTAATTAACATATATTTCTATACAAAACAGCTTTGACTGAGTTCCCATAAATTGGCAAGCATGCCGGACGTCGTCGTGCTTTGCCAAATTACACGTTCGTTGTGCACAAAGTTGTGTAAGAAATGCAAAGCTCGCTTTCAATTCTACGAAAATATTTTATGGAAATTGTTTCTAAAGTTTATTACAATACTGGCAAAAGACTGTCTTTTACGTCATGATAAACATAGACAAAAGCATTATTTTTCGTGTTTTGTCTTTGGTCGTGAGATTGCACTAAATGTCTTATACATACAAAATCTATCTTAACATTAAAAAAAACCACATGTTCAAATATTTGTAAATAAAAACTTATGATTTTAAAACTTGTGTGATTAGAATTGCCAGTACATTTTTTTTCAATAGAAAAAATCGACTCGATCATTCGCTCGGGATGAAAAATAACTTATAAGTATCGTGGAGGGATATCAACTATTTCCACATCAAATTTCAACGAAAAGAATAACATGATCGATTCACACACTTTATTCTTGCAAATAAGAATTTTTCTATGTAAGAATGCGCAGTGAAAGCTATTTATCGGGAAGTTCCTGGTTATGATTTACGATGTTTGATTTGTTCGGGTAATATATGTGGGGTTGGTAAGGATTTCCTCAAATGTCTGAGCTGCGGTAGCTTTTGCTCTTGGTGTGGATCTGTCAGATATGGTTCTTTCTCATGCAATTGCCGAATAGATTGGTTTGCACTTACTTTATTATTATATTGTTTATTGCCTCTGCCGTTATTTGTCCACACCACAGAGGCATGGGCTTCTCCTTAGAGAAGAAGGCTTAGGCCAAAGTCCACAGCGCTGGCCCTGCTAGAATTAGCAGGCGTTGTCTTACTATTGGCCACTTGACTCAGAATTTTCAAGTCGTGCATAAGATTTCTGAGAATTAGCTTAACGATTGCTGTCATAATGACAACAGCTAACACACATTATGTACACGAATATTATTATGTACACGGATATTATTATGTACACGGATATTATTGTGTTTACGGATATTATTGTGTTTACGGATATTTTTATGCCCGGAATCAACAATTAGCTGTAGTTTGAAGCAAACCTACATACATTTATTTATTAATTTAATGCTTTATTGTATAATGACAAACACACATAACGTTATAAAAAAACTGTACAAAAAGGAAAGGGCACTGATCTTTTTAATAAATAATTATTTTTGGTCATTACACACAGCGCCATCTGGTACTAAACTAAGCAAAGCTTGAACATCCATAGTTCAAGCCCATCAGACAACGGTTACATACACAAATATATTTATTATTGTAAATACATACATATTATACATAGAAAACATCCAGACTCAAGACAAACACAAAGTTCACATAAATGTTTGTCCTGTGCGGGGATGAAACCCACATCCCTTGGTTCAGCAGGCAGGTCATTACTTAATGAGCCACGGAGCCGCCAAATATTACTGTGCTAAGCTATCGAGCTTGCAGCAATCGATGTTGCGCATAAATTTTGGACATTGCATTTGATATTTATTTTGGTAGACATAGTAGCGCCTGTTCGAAACTGTCGATGCGGCAGCGGTAGCGGCGCGGCGCGGCGGCAACACGCATTGGTGCGGCGCTATATGATCCGTAAATAATCCCTTCATAATACCAGGCTTAATGGCATGGAATTTAACAACTGAATGTTTTCTTTCTGCTTCGCCTGTGATAGAGTTAGGTCTGTAGCGCTAGGTTTCTTCTCTCGAAAATAATTCACTGCAATAGTACCTCTTAGGTAATGAAATTAATAGAAACACTTTAGAGGTTATAAATCTGAACTTAATACAACAAAATTTCCAGATTTTAAAAACATATGGTTGAAAACTTAGAGGGGTTGATACAATTTTTTAACTTTGAAAGCTAGGTGAAGTAACTCACAAAACATTCTTGCATCTATGAGAAAGTCATATTAAAACCTTTAATGCATTTTTAAAGACCTATTCAAGAATATCCCACACAGTGATTCTAAAAAGGTATGTTCATATAATATTTTACAAGGTTATTTCATGATAAATGTCTTGCAGTGTTTGATATCACGCGGGAAATTGGTTTTTGCTTAAACTTTCACATTTTATTCTATAAGTAAGTACTTACTTATTGTTATTATCACTTGTTGAACTTTTCTTACTCCTTTTTCTATTGTTAAAATATTTGAAGTACACAAATATTTTTATTCTTTGGAAAAGTACAGTATTTTCGCTGTAATCCTAAAATTAACGACACCAGCAGCTGCGCTCGTACGCCCTGTACGCCAGGCACTTATGGACTTCCTCATCTCTTTTTACGACTATCCTCTATTAAAATAGCTTAATCAGCACATGACTCTATATTCTAGATTTTTTGACATTTATGGTGCATCACTACCTAAAATGAATTTAATTATTTTTAACCAATTAATCGCTTTGAAATGACGATCAGTGATTGTGATTATATTTCTTAATTTGGACCAATGATATTTTAAAAATTCTGTTTCATTGGTTTGGACTATAGTTTAGGATTTAGGGGATAGGGACATCTTGTCAGCCTTACGGTTGGGGCACGGCCTCCCCTTACCGAGGGTGCTTTGGGCTACAGTCCAGACGTGGGCTCAGTGTTTCGACTTCACATACGTATTTTTTTTACGTTTGCAATGAATAATCAATATACTTGAGTAGACCTGTAAACACCACTTTTGAATCGTCACTTAAATTATAAATTTTTTAAACTTTGCCACCGATTCGGAATGATTTACTAACGAGAAGAACCGGCAAGAAACTCAACAGTTAATCTTTATATTCATATTATATCATAACTTAAAATACAACATAGTCTTACACTAGGTAATAAAATAATATTATTTTAATTTAAAAATATTACAAATGCACCGATACCAATTAATTAAGTTCTAATCTTTCAAGCATTTTTATCATCAATGTATTTATTTGACATCTTTGTAATAGCTTTCTTTCATTAAACTATCTTTGACATATATTTTAAATCTATTTGGAGGTAAATTAAGTACATGTTCTCGAATTTTATTGTAAAAATTTATACTTTGTAGTGCAAAAGAGCTATGTATCTTCTGAAGACGACATTTTGGAACTACCAATTTATTCTTTTTCCTTGTATTAACACTGTGTAGGTCACTATTTTTAGCAAATAAGTGTTCAATTTTTGCGTACATACATTATACAAGTGAAGATATATTGGCAAGGAACAATTAAAATATCAATTTCCCCAAATAGTTCCATAAGAGAAATTCGAGGTCCCAAATCATATATCGTCCGTATACTGCTCTCATTTGCAAAATAAAGCAAAATCAGCTTCCTTACCCCAAAGCAAAATGCCATAAGACATGACGTAATGTAAATAGCTAAAGTAGACCAAGTGAGCAGTGTCAACATCTGTAAGCTGCCACAATTTAATAAGCAGATGAACTAAGTTTCCCTGCAAGACTTGGGATGTGAGGGTTTTACTGCAGCCTATTGTCTAATGTAATACCTGCCTTAAAAGACCGTTGAGTCTAATAGTTCAATTTTTTCACCGTTTAAGGATAGTTTTATATTTATATATTATTATATATATATTTCTGACATTTGGTATCATAAATTTTAAACACTTAGTCACTTTCGCATTAAGAAGTTTTTTGCCGTAAGCCACTGAAGAACCTGAGAAAGTGCACAACTTACGTCGTCAAAACTAGTTTTATTTTGTTACTAGGTGTAACATAATACGAGGAAACTAAAAAATAACACATGTAGGTACAAGGTGTAATCTATAATTTACGTCTTCAACTTCAGATATAATTTAGTCAAATAGTCCAAAAGGCTATAAATTAACATAAATAAATTTAATATCATCTATAATAATTGATATAATAGAGCTGAAAAATTTCTTTCTTTTTTATTGGAACGTGTTAATCTTTAAAACTACCAGCAGAATTCGAAAAAATATTTTTGCATTTGACAGCCCCATTCTTGAAGAAGGTCATAGGCTATTTTACATCACGCTTAGTCCCTTAGGAGCCGAGCAACAAGAAAAAATGTCAAAAAGAACTCTAAGTGAAATCGAAGTCATAGCGCGGGCGAGCGACGCGATGGGCTTTGCGACGGGTGTCAGCAAAGGAAATGGCAGAACATCTGTCAGGTCAAGTAGTACTTTTATATATGTATGTTAGTAACAATATATGTAATTCAACGTTTCTAGTTCTTACACATGGCTGTAGCTTAAACTGGAAGCACCTCGTACCCACATTATTTGTGTCATAAACTGAATTCTGCAACGTATACAAGTTAAAATTAAGATAACAGTTATCTTCATTAAGCACATTTCTCTTATTGTCTAACAATTACATTAAATAAGCACATTTCGAAATCGTGTGAGTCAAATGGTATGTGGGTAGAAAAGGTAGAATCAAATCGCTTGTTTGCCATACGGGCGTTCGGAATCTTTTGGGGTGTCAAAGCAAGAGATCAAAACACAGAAATATGCACAAGGTATTCGTATATATTGTCTTTAGTTTTTAAACATCAGATACAAGTTTTGCTTTGATACACCCGTCTTGCTTTTTTGTTGAATTGAATTGAAGTGAACAAATTGAAAATTGTGTGTAGCAAAATTAAACTGACTGCAAACTAGTTAGTTAATCACTTAAAAGTAATAAATCGCGAACTGAACAGAATGCACGAGCTCGACTCGCACTAGACCGGTTTTATTATAAGTTGTTTTTTTATACCATTATGATGGCAAACAAGCTTGCGGTCCGCCTGATAGTAAGCGGTCACCGTAGCCTACGGTCGCTTGCAACACTAGGGGCTTTATTCGCGCGTTGCCGACCCTTTAAAGATCTAATAACTTCTTTCTTGAAGAACCCCATACTTTAATTCTTAGAGAAAACCTTGACAGGGAGCTCATTTCACAACCTAAGCGTTCGCGGGAGGTAGTTTCTCTGTAACAGCACTGTGCGTGACCGTTTAGCTTCTAAGGTGTGAGGATGAAATCCCAGTCGATGGAGGGCGGTGTGATAGTAAAAAGTGGACGAGGGTATCATTTTTAACAATTCCTCATAACACATAACATTATACAAGCGTGAGAATACACACAGGGATGCAAAGTCTCTCATCAGACTTGAGGGTTCGATACGGCTTGTAAATTTTGGATCGTCGACGATTCTCACAGCGCGCCGTTGAACCTTGATATAAGGACCAAGCTATTATCCGGGTGCACCCGCCCAGAGATGACAGCAGTAGTCCATATGCGGCCGGACTTGCGAACGACTATGTCGAAAACCAAATCGACGGTCGCTGACCAAATCGACGGTCGCTGTCCAGGTCGTGTTTTTCTACGTATCTTAAAAGCTGTGTGTTGATCACACGCGCTATATATCACCTTGGAGAGGCCTGTGATTCGATGGATCTGATCTATAATTTTTACTATAAAGCTTACACTATAATCGTTTTAAGTTGGAAGCCTGTATGTATGTATCTACGATAGAGTAAAAATAACAAAAACATGTTTTGTATGGAGACCGAAATTTTTTTTTTTTTTTGTCATGAAGTACGCCGTAACAACACATATACTTTAAAAAATCACGCCTGTTGTACTTTAGCCCAAAATATAGAGCCCATTAAAGGCGAATTGTATGATTTGAATCTAGCTTATCTATTCTTATTCACATTTTACACGTACATTCTGTGTCAACTGTTTAATGACACGATAAAAAGATTTTCCTAAATAAATAGAAAAAAAAGCAGTAGGTAAGAAATACATATAGCCTCTGGTTCGTAGACAATATGTCGCTAAGTAGTAACATTAAACGTTTTCCGATATCTAAAGCAAAAGTACTCAGTCGGGTACGATACGGCACAGTCGAATGACAAAGAACTCCGAGCTTGCAATATTGGAAGTCTAATGGCCCGCGGTGTTTCTTTAGCTTTCCTAGACTTAAGTTTATTGGTTTAGATTTAAAGAAAAAAGTTTGCTGTGGGCCGGTATGCTCGTACAATCAATTACTGTTAAGTATGGGTACTTAAAGCAGGAGATTAGTGCCACACAATCAATCAAGGCAGTGCCTGATGAGGGGACGCTGTTAGTGCGGGGCTGTACTAAGTACTTGACGCATTGAACCAGTCACTTTATTGGCGAATTGATTCGCTGAAATTTATAGCTCAGTATTGTTGAATGAATGAAAGTTACCCACTGACATTAATTCTTCTTCTTTTGGAACCAGTGATTTGGCTTTTTGTTTCCCGTTTTTTTTTATAAAGTAAGTAAGTTTATGTGATAAAATTTTTTCATTTATGATTAATAATTTACGAATATAACCTTTATCTGGGAAGTTTATAATTTAGACTGATAAAATACTAATTTAATTTTTCAGAAAAAGTAAACTTTGTTTTAAAGTTATCTATGGAGATAGATGACATGGAAATCACAAATATGGAGGATTATGTGGTGGTCGCGGATAACGATAACGGGGTCAAGGACCTCATGAAATATTATCCAAAGTTACGTTTTGATAAATTATGTTCTCGTCTTTTTGGAGGATATAATAATGAAAGGCATATTTCTTTTGTCAGTAACACTATAGATGTGTAGGTACTAACACAAAAGTGAAGAATATAATGAAATTTTAATTTAAATTTAAACTTATTTCTTCTGTTTTAAAAAAAGGTTGTATTGAACACCTTTTATTTAATATTTTATAATTTGTCGAATTAGACAAAAATTAAAAAAAATAACCATAGCCCTAATACTCAAAACCTTGTAGGTTTTCGCGGGTCCGCAAAGATTCTAACTTTTTTTGCGTCGTGTTTTTAAACTTATCACCTTGTTTCTCTCGAAATTCGGTCATTTTCGTCATTATTTTCTGTCATATTTATGAACAAGTGATAATCGTGAGAGGTATGGTGAGAAAGGTCATTGAAATGCAAGTAGAAGGGTATTTTCCAATTTTTTAAAAAAGTAAATTTAAAAGGTTGTCTTACAAGTGACGACAGCAGTGTAAAGACTTCGACTTTGGCAAAGCACTAGCATTGATTGTTTTAAATCAATATAAAAAAGTAGATACTACTACTACAAACTGACACACAAATAATCAGAGCCTCTACTCAAACTCAAACTATTTTTATTCAAGTAGACTTTTCAGCTATCAACGATTTATATACCCAAATTTATATACTTTACTTTTCCATTTAACTTTACTTTATTCTGAGATACTTAAATAGTTAAAATTCAAGTCAATATTTCAAACGAATTAATAAGTTTTATTTGTCTTTTATAAACAAGCGGTGGGCCATGATCTTAGTGATCTTAGTAAGCAAAGCGTTGATGTGAAATCGAAGGTTTTGACCCCAATTTAGTTTTGTGCCACATCACCAACACCTGTCCTTATTGCTTCAATAATAGAAAGGAAAATGTCCGCATGCCGCGTGGTGATCTCGCCCGACCGGCCTTTCGTCCAACAATATTCACCTAATAAGTATGTGCTTACGTCCCAAACATTCCTTGTGTAATGTGGAAAGTTCGCAAACTGATATTGAAAGTGAAAGCACGTGTATTTTACATTAGGGCGCATTGTTAAAGTGTCACATGCCGTGTTTTAGTCCTTGGAAATCTTAGCTTCGTCATCATTCCTCGCATGCCGTCGCCCTATCCCCGTTTTTGCGTCGTTAAAAACTAATAATAATCATATAAGAGTACCTATACATGAATTTGCACTGTATGAGGGATAGGATCAGGATGAATATCGTATTAAGATAATATCGTAGTAATATAATATCGTAGGTTACAGTTTATTACCGATACTTGATTCGATATGTCGGTCATAACCAATTACTATTAGACATATAACTGTTGATTTTATTGAAGGGAAAACTTCTTTAGCGGCGTTGTGCACTTTTTTTGTGATGGGTAAAATATGATAAAATCGCGTCAGGCTAATCGAAAATTCATAAGACGGAAACCATAATGCCGCGCCATAAAAAAAAGCAACACGGAAACTATAATGCCACGCCATAATAGGATGATTGGCAAAATAAAAAGATTGATTTTGAAGTGAAAACTTCTTTAGCGGCGTTGTGCACTTTTTGTGATGGGTGAATAATGTTAAACTCCATAGGACGAATTAAAAGTAAGAGGAAATTGGTTTGATGAAAAGATGAAAGTGCGGATTACACAGGTTAAAATGTAATATCCAGGTTGTATGTTTTCACTGCTGCCGACACTCTCGGAGTGCAACTCGTTTTTTTTTTTTTAAATAATTGGTATTTATGAGTACTTTATTGGCAACCTTTAATAAAATTCAACGGCCTACATGTAAGACTTTTTGTCTCTAATAGAATGTTGTAAGCAATTGCTCTATAATTTCCTACCGGCATTTTGTCGTAAAGAAATAAATGTTTTAATTGTTTCATCCGGGTACCTGGGTTTTTCATCAAAAGACACTGAAATACCCGGATATACTCGACCCGAGTACCCGGTTCCAAAAATCTTGTTAGTACCAGAATACGGGTAAAACCACAAGGCACAAGCTGGTAATTCTTATTAGAAGTGTTCTGCGTTTTAATCAAGTATAGATATATATAATGTAGGTGCCTTTCAGTCTAGTCTGGTATCAAGTTAACCATATCTGCCCGTAGCGCCCCTGCTCCCTGCAGACGTCGCTCTCACCGCAACGGTCCCCTCACTTGTTAAGCTTATCTCTGAGTAATTTACCTGCCTGTTTTGTGTTGTTATTGTAAAGGACCCACTGCTTTTGTTTTATTATCTAATTAGAACAAAACGCGGGGCAACACATGATTATCTTTCACAACGTTATTAACAGGTCGATTGAAGTAACGTACCTACAACAATGTGGAACTATTCTAATTGGAAGCCGGTAATCAGGGTTTTGTTTACACTACTGTGTTGGTGTAGAGTTGATTAGCTTTGCTGTCCTTTTAGAGCTAGAAATTTCGTCAATGTTTGAATTAATTAATGTGTTCGATTTATTTCTTCTTAGACAGTGGTTTTAGATGTTCATTGAATTAATTAAGAAAATGCAAGAATTGATATGAATATGTAATGATTTTTTTTGGACTTTACACACAACGCCATCTAGTCCCAAACAAAGTAAAGCTTCTATTATGGATACCATACAACGGATACAACAACATGTTTATCAAAATCCGTCAAAAATATATAATTTCTAGAACCTTATTGCAGCGCCACCTACCCACGCCCCCCTGGATTCTAAAATAGACGTTTAACGTTAATTTGAAACAAAATTCTAGCCAAAGTCAGTTACGTAAGAAACATTAATATTCACTAAACAAGTTCACATACATTTTTGTTAAAATATGAGTTAAAGTTATGACACCGTAAACTATACAACATTAGTAAGTACGTAGTCATCGCATTGCTTGCACCTCACGTGCACCTGCGGATATTGCAGCGTAAATCACATTTCTCATTTTACACCCACACTTAAATATTTTCCGCACTAACGTATTTGCCAATCCTGTACTAACTGTATTTCCTGCAATGCGAGAGACATCTCGTCTCATAACATGCCAACTTATAAAATGAACCATTAGATAATTCCTGTAACTTTTATATTGCTATCTTAAAAGACATGAGATAGTCTGTACATAAAGTAAAAAAACAAACCACTAAAAGTACAAATTAAAGTTCGTGTAATTAAGTTTTAATCTCAGTCGCTCGAAAAGGCTTTCTTTATCGTTCAAAAAATCTGCGCGCAAAATGTTTTTAAAAACATAATGACATAAATATGTATAAAATAATATAATTAAACCTTCAGAAACGCGGTGCAGTAGTAAGTAAACGTAAGTGTAAACTTTATACGTTTGCGATCCGTTGGTACACTATTTTTTAAAATATTTGATACTATTTATTGAATTAAAGATATTATTCCATTTAATTTTATTGAACAGACACTTTATTGTAATGCGTTAATTTATAAAAAAGTACAAACAAAAATAAATAAATTTTTAGTATAATTTTCTAAGAATTTTAAATTCTAGATACAATACATAACGTTTTAAAAATAGCTAATAACTAGTTCTAAATGATTGGTTTGTTATATTTTTGAAATATGTTTTGTACAAAGAGGAAATAAAGGCTTTTGGCGGCGCTAGTTAGGTAGTCAATGTGCCTTAGGGAAAACTGTTTACCTTTTTTTTCCGGCATAGCTCTAAGCTAAAGCAACGAACACGTTCTTAACTGATACAACTTAAAATTGATAGGTATAGTTAGTTGCTCAATAAACAGCTATAAAAGACATTTATAAATCTACTAAATTATTTTTAAAAAGTTCGATTTCATTGTTTTAGATACATACAATTTGTAGGCTACAAATGTTGTAAATCAATTTTCTTTTTTTAAGTTAGTACCTTACTAAGCCTAGCCAGCATTATTTGACTTCCTTTGTCATGATTTGTTTTTTTTTTCGTCTCATTATTTAGTATCGGGGTATTAGGAAATGTTTCAATGTGAAATTCGTCTAAACCCGGAAAACTGTGCGGGAAACAACTAAAACCCTCCAAGTCGTAAAACTCGAATTGCTTCAAGAGTAATGAAATAAAGAACTCTTCTTAGGAGAACACAAACAAATAAATTCTTTAAGCAAAATATTCTTGTAAATAAAGTAGTTTTTTCTTCTACTTTTTTATATGGGTGATTAATATTACTGAACTGATATTAGATTTAGCTCTGTGACCCAAGTATGTTGGTTTATCGGAAACGATATGCAAAGTTAAGCAATTTTAGGCGTGGTCAGTACCTAGATGGGTGACCACCTAGTACGACATTTTTCTAAATTCTCTGTGCGTCGGAGCGGACGTTCAACGATCGCGGTGTTGGTGGGTCCTGGCTGCTGCTGTCATAATATGACCGCTAAGCCAAGTGGCTTATGGGTGTTTTCCACGAACCCGGACCAGGCCAGCGCGGTAGACTATGGCCTAAGTTCTATAACGGCTGAGGCAAGTATTCTTTATACTTGCTACTAGATATAATTTCGTTCTGTAGAATTACCTTCTACATGAGATTCTGCATGTCGAATTAGCCTGTATTGCTGGGTGAGCGTTACGGCCATCTATGTTCATATTATGTCAATACTATTAATATTTAATGACGCCATTCTGTGCGAAATTACTCTTGTCTGCGGTTGAGCCTACTGAATTACAGCCGTCTGAATTGTTGTCCTACACGCGCTGGATATCTGGCTAATGTGCATTTGCATGACTTACACACAATTGGAAGTGGAAAGTGATGTGAAATCACATCTTCATCATATAATGTCTTTGGCCGTCCCTTCGGCAGTAAGTTTCTTGATGGTACATTAATGTCTATTATATTCGAAGATATCGTGTTGATGAAAACTGGTTCTTTTACTTTAATATTCCTAATGCTGGGTTAATGTTAGTTTGAAAATCTACAAGTATGTCCATTAACAACTCGTCCTGGAATCAAACCATGTCTGCAGGCGTGGTATTTGGTCGATCTAAGCTTTCTTTTGTTGTTGAATATTTAATTTCCCTTATGTGGTTTTAAAAACAAATTGTCCTGGAACCAAATTACGTCTGTTGGCATAGTATTCGCTGAACTAAGCTTGTGTGGTTGACGATTCCGTTTTCATTTGTGGTTTTCCTAATAGGATGGTTACCTTTCTGATAGTCATATGATTTATTATGTGTAAATGAAGAATTGTAGACCTAGGTATATGCACGATGATTTTTCATACAGGTATACATGCCGGCACGTAGTCTAGCGATGACCTTGAATGCGCAGAATTCATTTTTTAGATGGGTTTCATGTGGGTGCGCGGGGTGCGAGGGGTTACAAAACTGGTTTTACCGAAATTGAAAACCGGGTTTACGCACATTTTTCTTTTTATGTTTTTTTTTTCATCATTTATTTGACTGTATCGAATTTTATTCTATGTTACATCTTATTACATTTTTTTACACGTATATAAAAATGTATTTTTGTTTAGTTTGTTTCTACAATATTTATTTAATTGCCCTAAAACTTTAGTGAGTTTCAGTGTACATCACCAAATTTCTAAAGAAATTGAACATTTAACAACAATTTAACATACAGCCAGTACTATGACCTCTAGTTATGACGCGTTATAGACTTCATCATAATGTGTACTGTTGCAGCCACAAATTCTTTCACATAAAATTATCATGCCAGAGTGTTGTGGTATTATTTTTTTATTCAGTACTAGCAGCCCGTCCCAGCTTCGCACAGGTGGACTTTTATTTTTTAAATATTTTGGAATAAACGTAGAGTAAATGTAAGTATGCATGTCATAAGTAGTTTATTTTTTTCAAATTTCAATTTATATTTTTATCCATAAACCTAGTTTTTTTTCCTTAAAAAAAAGTCAAAATATTCCATGTTGGTTGCGTTCGCTGCGTAGGGAGGGAGCAGAGAGGCGACCGCGCGTATAAGCCGATCACGGCGCGGCGACGTTTATTAACCGACTTCATTTTTCTTTAGTATTTCGTTAAGATTGAAATTTTTATATTCGTTATATTTTTTGAATAAAATTTCCGATTTGAATAATTCAAAAAGTAATTTACAGGTCCTAAATACAAAATTTATTTAGATACGGATTAATACAAAGGTATGTATAACATGGTTTAATTATCAATTTTTTAAATGTACAAAAGTAGTTATAGCGACATAACTATAACAGTTGAACAAATGGCAACATATCGCAAAGATTTCGAAAGTTATCGCAAAAAGATAGGTACGAAACAAGTAAATGAACATAACTTATAAAACATATTTCTCAACACACAACATGTTTCTGACCCGGCGCGCTGTTAAAAATCACATATTCACATTACATACCAACCACTACAGTCGATATTGAAATAGTGTGAACTTACAAGAACACTAACGACCAAACATCCAAGGTCAGAAGGTTAGAAAAGTTTGTTGCACTATACATTATTTTGTAATTCCATAAAAGCTTAAATTGCGACAGTTGTTTTATTAAGAGGCCGATATCCATAGCATATAAAATAAAAAATATAGAATTGCCTTGTTTGTCTGTTGGTATCGACGCCTCCGTGCAATAACCATCGATATGGAGCAATAAGCCAGTAATATAATATTACTGATGTTTTTTTAATATAAAATTTAGCTTTATTATTATGTATGCAATTTTTTTCAGATTTTTCATTATTACTTTATAAAAAATATCCTAATGACATTTTTATTGCCTGGAACTTAAACTGCGTATTTACGCAACTTAGCCTATTGTTTTATTATTTTTTACAATTGATACATAAAAGATTATAACAAAATCTATCATAAATTACTTACTATTGCGTGCGCGACAGCACTCGTGCGCAAACATCCCCACCACGTTTTGCTCACCACTAACGCGGCGTATTTGAGTATTGTTATAATTATAATTAACTTGGTTGAGTTGAATAATAAGTGGATTTTTTCTCATCCGAAATACCTTTTTGTGTGTTGCAATCATAACAGAATAAAGTGGCACAACCCATCCGTTTAAAATGAGAGTACTTTACGAGGCACTTAATGTGTTTGTGTAACGAAAAATTCTCTTCCAACGGCCTCTTGCAAATTAATTGCGGAATGACAGAGCACAACGCTCAGCTCTCTTAATGCACGCTCACAAAGCGAGACGGCTCGGGCGACGGTGATTATGATAATGACGCGGTGCCCAAGCTTTTTGCTCCTTTCGTCCTTCGCAGAGCAACTCAACACCATTTCTAATTTCACCCGTGCACTCGGCGCATCGTGCTATGTACTTGGCTCTATAAAGCTTATCTCTTGTCTTAAGAGGCCACCTATGCTGATTCTAGTTTCGTGTCAGCATACGAGTATGCCACGTGTTTGATATTTGGACACCTATAACTTGATATTTTAATGAAAATTATATTTTAAATTAAATTATTTTATTTTAATATTTTCCGATAGATATTTAAAACGAAATGCTATTTAGCAATGTTTTTTCAAATAAGCAATAGGCAAGTAAAATATCTTATTCTAATCAAAACTTAACAGTATTAAAATAACTATTGTAGTTTTTTGTACTCAGCTACAATTATTAGTTCATTACTGCCGCGGCACGCAAATGCAGCATAACCGGCCGATCGTGAGTATGCTGGCCGAGGCACGCATCACAGTCCGGTTATGCTCAGTTGTGGCCAAGGCTTGTATAGTGCATTTCTCAAACATGCGTGAAAAAAATATATATTGACAATAATAAAAATAGTTCAGGTAATTTTTCCGCCAATTCTCCGCGTTCAAATGTCGATTTTTTTTAATTTTTTAAATTAATTTAATGGCGCATTCTTTTTATTGTGCCAGTCCGAAATTTAAATAAAACTTGATGGGTTATCTCTTATGTTATCAATTTTTGGGTTTCAAAAAGTTCGTTCCATTTCCAATCGGAGCGGACGGGTAAAACTTTTCGGGTTGCTATCTCATACTGTACTGCAAGTACGATTTATCCCAAAGAAGCTTGTGCACAATATGGTCGCATATCGTGACATGTTTGAGTAAAATAAGTTAAAAATATGAAAATAACATTCATTTAGTGTCATTTAATTTCATTTTATTACAATTTATTTTATTATTATTAATTTTTTATATTTTTGATTTTTTAATCTTCTGTCGGTCTTTTTCGTAAATTTTATATTTTAGTTGTCTGTTTATGCAGGGTGTTTGGACTTTCAATTAAGTTTTTTTTTTATTTATAAACAAAGCTGTTTAAGTTTCGCAAGATTTTCGCGTTGGCTGTCGGAGTGCACTAGACAATTATATAGCGCCTTCTCTATGCTTAAGTTACTGCATAAGTGTCCTCTTAACCACTCCGAAAGTAATAAAATATGCAAGTCGCTATAATCCAAGTCCTAAACGCCTTCTCCTCCGCCTCAATTATTCATTCGGGCGGTTTGATGTTTTAGAAAATTGTAGCGATATTCGAGACGGGCGATCCTTTATTATTCACCAGTCGAATGTTGTCGCAGCTGTCAACAGATTTGAGCTGAGAGAGATCTTTCTCTCAGAATTAAATTTTCTTGTCTCGAAATAGGTTTAAATATTCTCGAAATAATTTTGAGTTTTTCTTTTTTTGTTTCAGGATTCTGAAGGTGATACGCCTCTGCATGACGCGATTTCGAAGAAACGCGATGACATGTTGACTCTTCTGTTGGAGCACGGGGCTGATATGACGCTGACGAACAACAATGGGTTTAACGCGCTCCATCACGCCGCGCTGCGAGGGAACCCCAGGTAAGTTCCTATATACTATATACTCATTACGGCATATGTATAATCCTGTAGTACTTTCGTCAATTACTGGCAGAATACTAGCGGGTCCGGAATATCCCTGGTTTTACCTTTTACTAGCCAAACCGATGAAAGTTGTTTCGCTGTAGCTCCCCTCCCTAATATATACATAACATAAGCCTTTGTCCATCTTGAATAACTCGTCTTTCAAATGTTGTTTTATTTTAAAAAGATGCAGTGGTTATGTAAACTGTAGATAAACTGTATTAGAAATAATGCTGCGGCTCTGGGCTCACCACCTGACCCAAAGTGGCACTAAAGTGGTTGGCGGAAAGATGTTGTCCAACATTACTATATATAGATACGTATCTAGTCCCTGGTTACTCCCTTTGGGGATGAAGACCTTGACGTTATTATTATACATACTAATTACGTTACATATTTGCGGTTGATCTTAATTTGCCTCACGAAGATGCAGTCACATGAATGTATAATTAACGAATCGGATAATCGCGTCATATGCTTCCTTTATCGGTAGGAAGTACTTACGTTTTCGAGAGCGGAAGCAGCCTCTTATCAACAGAGCCGCGGAAGATTATTGAAACGTTCCTTATCTCAACATTTTATGGGGATAAGGTTGCCTCAGCCGTTGTTTCATCCTACAGAGCACAGGCCACTTCTTTGAGAAAAGAAGCTTAGGTCATAGATTACCGCTGGCCTGGAATTTAGATTTATTTATGACAATAGCTAGCAGAATTTTTATTTTAAGAAGAAAAAGCGAGCGCCATTAGTAAAGAAAAAAATACGGATAAAATAATATCTCAACGCGATGCTTAGCAACATCTGGTCTTTATTGGTGTTTGTATTGTAAGTACAGTTTGGCCTGAAATAAACATAATGTGCTTATCGTCTGCCATCATCCCTGGGAGATCATAATAGGTAGTTATGAGCGGGCCTGCCGCAAAATAAACTGCTTAACGTATATAATACCGCGGCCCGGGAGACTACTTGGTCTGCTCCTAGCCATGTCTTTATTACGTTGCAGATGGGCCGCTTACGGTTGATGGATGAAATTAATTACTTGATGCTACGCTAACATGTGACGTAGCTCGTTGGTGTTTGATGTTTCGAAGCCTGTTGTTATTTAATTTCCATATATGCATATTATTAGTAAAGTTTTGTTACCTTACAATGAAAACAAAACACATTAGTACAGCCATAACAATAATTTTATACATACAGTCAGACATTGCCTTTGATAAATCCGACAACGTCGATACAGTAATGGTGCCGCTATAAAATGTATGACTGGCTGGTCAACACCCGACTACATGTCTATGACGTCTATTGACGACATGTCTGTTGTGCTGTTGCGCCCGTCTCGCCGCCCACCGCACCTTATCATGCATTGTCTAGACGCCTTCGATAACTGATTAGTTGATTGTATGAATTAAATTATTCTTAAGCTGTGACATGAGTCCACGCCCGGATTAACAACGTTTTGCCTGTGAATGTTTAAAACATTGCACTTACTTTAAAAATCATAGCAGATATAACTTCAAATAACAGGAATAAATCGCGGCACGTAAGTTGAACCTGTCAAGTAACACATTTCTGGTTCGTTAGTACATTTTTCCGTACTGTACCTGCGCAGACGGCCGCCATTTTACCTAATAATCACCGCATCCCGCGTCGATTTATGCAAAATGCAACATGTTACGTACGCATTTGGGCGTTGTTGGTATCGTGCATCAAGTGATTTTGTTGCACGTTGTTAATACGTAGGTTACACGGTAATCAAAATCTTTTAAGCTTTAAGAATGTTCCTATGTCATGACGTTAACACAGAGAAATATTTATAAATATGTGCTCCCTAGTGTGTCGGCGTCAGCCAACGCATAAATCCTACTTACTTATGTTCGGATACACCTTAGTAGTATAATATTGGGCACTCTAAACCACCGGAGTGCAGGCGAACAGAGTGAGCCTGATGAAATATTATGTAATCGAGATCTTCTATTTGACGTTTAGAATACATAACCTTAAGTGTGTCTGTGTCTTGAAGTTTCCTGTTCCTATGTGCTATAAAAAGAAAGGAGTTCTTTCATTAATGTCATTTAGGTAAAAATGTTCTGTTGATTTAGTTCACAATGTAGTTTGTTAAACAAAGTCCATCGCTGCCGTTCGACAAAATTTGTCCAGATAATAAAACTTTTATTGCATCAAAATGGGTTACGTTTTAAAAACGTATATGTCTATTCAAGAACCCTTTATCAGCCTAAATATAGCTTCTTAGAAAGAGTTTTGCATTTTGTTCCATGTATGTTATGTAAAATATCAAAATAATGAAGATGTGCTGAGTCCTCTGAATGCAAAATCGAATTTTGTAATAATATTTGGTGACGTAGCATGTAAAAGTCAAGCAAATATTAGAGATTATTTTGCTACTGGTTGACACCAGAATTTAGACTGTTTTTTTTTTTAATCAAACATATAGGTAGCAAAATTCGAAAACAGCTCATTCGAAACCCAATATAATACTACTGACCTTAAGGAAGGAACCCTGTAATTCCCGTTTAATTTTAAAACTTGTGATGCATTATTTAAAATACTGACCGAACAGTAGACCAGGATATCCTTCAAAAACTTTATCCCATCCCTTTATGACAAACTCAAGATATTGGAATAGAAGAGGAATTATTAAAAATCGAGGAGCAAACTGAATAATGAATCTTCGATGGGAAATCGTGCGTGAAGCGATTTATTTGTAGAGGGTCCAAGAAGGCGATGGAGCCTTGAGCTGGCTAGCCGAATTTATTCAAGTCACGCGGCGCGGCCCGAGGAATAATACGAAATGTGGGGACGTGACCGGCTCATTATGCGGCGTCGCAGCGCGCGACTTCCGCCACAGACTAACTGATAGACAGTACCAAAAAAATGCGTAAAGCCTCTTAAGGTACACCACAGACTACAAGTTCTGTAATCTGTCCGATAGATTGCGCAAGAGCCTCACAATATTTACCACACTTTAGAAGGAGACAGAGCTGATTCGCTGCGACCGCCTGTCTCTTTTCTGTAATACAAAAAGAAAACGTAAGAATAATAATAATAAGATAACTACTTGCCCCTGATTTGCTTCGTCTCTGTCACACTTTCGTGACCATTTTTACTTTACAGTATAGACTAGGATATGCGCTGTCCAGTCTCTATGTCTATGAGATACACAAGATGTAGAAGCTCAATTTCAGTCTTGTACAAGAAGTGCATTATGTGTTCGTTTAACTGTATAACTTATAGTGCTAACTTTCAGTGTTACCCTCGCCCCGCTTCCCTGTAAACTCGTTGATGTGATTTTCATACATTTTCACAGATTTTCAGAATCATTAGCAGTCTATGCTACTCTAATATCTTTGCTTAGTAATATAGATTTAGGTTAAAGGGAACACATAATTTATCCAGCATGATCAAATGACATGACGACACTTGGCGCCAAACCTAAAAGAACATATTTAAATTCATAAATGATATTATATTATTGTTTTGAACTGCAACTGGTTACTTGACTGTTGTTGGCTTTGCCACCCTGAGCCAATAGGTCAGCACTGTCGATTCGCCATTTCGCTGGCAGTCACGCGAGCCACTGTACAAGGGACAAGCACACTTGTCAGTGCAATAAGGTCAATGTGCAAGTAGAGTACACTTGTATATATAGCATTACGCGTACTGTTAGCGCTTCTCGCACGTGCTTAATTTGCAAAATCGGTACGCTTATATGAAGCTCTTCTACTGTCTTTGTTTATACTATGGTTTTGGTGAGTCTGTCGCCGCTGGCTACTCGCTTAAGTGTAGGCCGCGACGCGTGCTATACACGGCAGAGCATGCCACGGCACGCAGTCCCGACATTCCTTTTTAAATCAAAACTTTTTACTTCTCTTACCCGACCGGATTTATTTAACTAGTTCCAGAAAGTTTGTACTCGGGTAGAGAGAAGTTTCATTGTAGTGTGAATAGAGATATGAGTGTTGTAAAAATTTGGGATATTTTATTAGCGCATGAAAAACGCCCATAAATTCCAAACAAACTTTTGTTATTTAGTTTTCGTACATATATAACAAGTTTATTCAACGTGGATTTAGTGTGGATACTATGAGATAAAAGAAACTAGTTAAAATTTGAATTGTTGTTTAACTGTAATGAAATCGAGTTTGTCGTAAAACGTTTTGAGATTTTATCGTAGAATGAGAAGTTGCTCGCGACTTTTCCCATTTCGCAAAAACAGTTGTTCCCCTCGGAGATGTAAAATCGTTTTATTTTATTACTTCCGTCAATATATTGCTACATAAGCAAGCATCCATGCTTTTTGTCATTTGCTTGAAACGGAAAGGATTTTAATTTATTGTATCCAATCTTTTCTTTTTATGTGCTTACAAGTTCGCTTTATCATAGCGTGTTTTACTGTTCGCGCTTGTAAGATCACGCCTCCTGGGTTGTGCTTGTGACAGTGATAGAGCGCGTGGCGTGAGTGGCCGTCACCGAGATACTCGCTGATTTTATTGCAAGCAACTTTTCAGATTGGCATGCTTGTAATTTTTTGTGTTACACTGTTTCAAATTTGTTGTAACAATCTACATTTATTATGTTATAACTTGATTACTGTTAGTCGTCAAACTCCGTTTTTCCGTATATACTATATACCTTCAAACAAGGCTTTCTTTACTTTTCGTCTTCAAAAACCTACTTAAAATATAAAAATAAACCTAACGCACTTAAAACCTGTCGGAGGACCGATGGCCGATTGAGCAGACGTGTGAAGACCGCGTATTGGAAGGCGAAGCGTGAGACGCCCTCCAGACCGGTAGACCAAAGACCTTAAAAGGGTGGCTGGTGTTTCGTTCTTTCGTTCGTTTTTTCGTTTTTTGAAAAGTATAATATATTTAAAGATAGAATGGATTTCGCAAAGGTCGTTCGACTACACTGGCTGTGTATAAATACATACAAGAAATACTGACATTCTTAAATGAAAAAAAATACGCAATCGGTATCTTATCGGATATGACAAAGGCTTACGACAAGGTCCAGTACAGAATCTTATTAAATAAGCTTTACAACTCAGGGATCCGGGGACTGTGTCATAGTTGGTTCCAATCATATTTAAAAGACCGTAAACAATACGTGCTAATAGAATATTACAACTATTCTACTTGGGAAATTGAGCATATTATGTAATAAACAAATAATAATAAACAAATCTTGAAAGTCGTCAATACCACAGGGAGCGTACTTTTCTTAATCTATATTAATGGCCTTCCAAAAGTCGACGGCTTTGCCCGCTTACTACGCCTATGGATACACCTGGCTGAGCTACGGCTTTATACTATGGGGTTCCAGCACCGACGCCGACGACTTGCTACTCATGCAAAAGAAGTGCGTGCGGATCCTCGCAAACATACGGGAACTCGAAACATGCCGACCACACTTCAAAAAATTTAAATTATTTACACTACCATCTATTTACATATTAGAAATAAGTAAATTTGTTAGGAAATATGGGCATTTTTTTACAACGATAAAAGAAAATTTTTCTAGATACAACCTACGAAATAAAACTAAATTAACAAATATAGTACAATCTAAATTACAAATATATCACACAAGTCCGTACGCTAATGCAACAAGAATGTATAATAAACTTCCCCCAAATATAACAAATGATAATTTATTCATCAAAAAGATAAAGTTAATGTTACTTGAGAAATATTATTATTCCCTAAACGATTTCTTTGAAGAAAAGCTATGACAACCCTCAAAAACTGTATCAATCTTATTGTTATAAAAAACTTAGCATTATTGAGATATTTTATAAATTAAATAAATAACAATTATTATTCATGTAATATTTGCTACACCCTAGCAGGGTAATCATGTGATACTAATAATATTATAAAACACTGTCACTAACCATGGTGTGCAAATAAATTATTGAGTATTGAGTGGTGCGATGGTAGAAAGTAGCCGTGGGCATCATTTCCAACAATTTAGTGGAACACATCCCATTGTACAATTTGTACAAGCGGTAGAAAACACACAGGGAGGCAAAGCCTCTCCTCAGACATAAGGACTCGAAAGGGCAAGTGAGTTTGGAATCGTCGATAATTCTCACAGCCCGTCGTTGAACCGAGCCAAAAAGGCCAAGCTGGTATCTGGGTGCACCCGCCCAGAGATGACAGCAGTACTACGTATGGGGCCGAACTTGCGACTTGTAAAGCAGCAACCTTTGCCCCGACGTGAAGTACTGCTTCAAGTTGAGTAAACCAAGATTTTTGGATGCGCAGACTTGTGGCTTTGCAGGGTTGAATCAGACCAAGTTTTTCCGTCCTCAGTCAGAGACCTTGGCCAGAGTAGTCTCGATTTGAGACACGAATTCTGCACGCGTTTCCTCCGCAAGGGAGCGATGGATGTTTGCACGACCTGTGTAATAAGCGTCTCCAGTACTGCCATCTGCATAGCAATGTGGGTTGTTGATGTTGATGCAGTAGAAACAGCGTTGGAGACAGCACAGAACCTTGCGGGACACTAGCATTAATGTTCATGCTATCAGAGCAACTACCGTCAACTACGGCTCGTATGCGTCTGCCGGACAAAAAGCTAGCCACCCATTTGCACAAACCCTCGGGGACTCCGTAACATGGCAACTTCGATAGAAAACCCGGTGCCAGACCCCGTCCAACGCCTTCGCTATATCCAGGCTACATGCTAATGCCTCCCCCTGACTCTTAATGGCTAGTGCCTATTGGTGTGTGAGATACACTAGAAGATCGAGCGACCGTTGACGTTCACTAACCTGATCGAGTTTTTCTAGGTATCTAAGAAGCTGAGTGTTGATCACATGCTCCATCACCTATAGAGGAGAGAGGTAATATCGATAGGCCTACAATTCGATGGATCTGATCTATAGCACTTTTTGGGCACCAGGTGCACATTCGCAGTCCTCCATAAAGACAGAATCTGCCAATTGTGGTACGAAAGCACGAAGAGGCGCTTGAGTACAGGACATAACTCAGGAGCACACTGCTTAAAGACCACTGCTGGTATACTCACCACTCGACTAATGAATGTTTAAAGAAAGTAACGCTCGCCGGACCTCCCGCTCTGTTATGGGAATTTCCGGCATGGTCTTACCGCACCATGGTATAGTAGGTGGAACGGTGCCTTCGTTGTTCATAGTCAACTTCGAGGCAAAGAGACTGCCTTGTAGATTGGCTTTCTCTTTTGCACCTTTTTGCTAAGTCACCATCGGTCTTTCGCAGTGGTAGTAACTACGACTGTCAAAAGTTCCCTTTGGCAATTTTGCTCTGGCAGTTGCTTTCTTATTGAATATTGATGCATCATTTTATTTGCGTTTAAACTTAGAAATATAAGGATCCCTATTATTACGAGCCGTAGTCCAAGCCTCATATGAAGTTTGCTTTAGTATTTTAGCTTCTGTGCAAGACCTATTGAACCACGATCGTTTCTTGACGCCGGCAGCTACTCGCGGGTAAAGAATAAAACATTTAATACCAGCGAGGATCAGAACCTGCGGCTGCGCAGACGTCAGGAGCTTCTGAGCTAAAGCAGTGCTGCCTCCACGGGTACGATGCTTATAATTCTCGCAATCCATTCCAGTCTGTCGAATTATAATGCCATACACGACGCCAATTAGTTGGCTCAGATGGATCGGGTTGTGTGCATGACACTTGCTTCCGAACGAGACAGTGGTCCGAGGAGCCAAGAGGCGCATCCACTGAGACGGAATATCCGTCCGGACGTGTAGTCAGCAGAAGGTCCAGTAAGGCGCTCGTATGGCACACTTTATTTCTGGTATTCTCGTTGGAGAAAGTACTAGCTGATAGAATGTATAAGGACAGTGCACATTCATGAGCAGATATCCCTGCGTACTTATTGGTTACAGAATTGGACCACACACGATAGTGGGCGTTAAAGTCTCCCAAAATCACTAATTCTGCTATCATTTACTTTAGACATTATTCGTACATAAATAAACACAACACAATACATATTTACAGATATATAGGAAATTGATTTTTCATCACAGTTACTCAAACAGCGTCATTACATGCAGGCAAAGCGGGTGCTAAGACCTTAATTACTCCCTCGAGCTATTTCTTTATTAATTTTCTCAAGACAAAGCACGTGTTCATAGAACTGACAAACGGTTATGAGGCGCCAATTCTATCAAGTATGTATAAAAGCTCCCCTGTTGTTCAAAATATAAACTACACGCAATTATAAGCGTGCAATGACAAGTTTTAACTTCAGCCATAACTTTTTAATTCATAAATCCCCTAGATTCATCATGTAGCGGTAGCGTAGCTTTCTTTACTTCTTTTCCCGCCTTTCAATTGTCATTAGGTGAGTTTATTTATTTATTCAACTTAAATTCTTATTTATTTACTCGCAAATGTGATGAAAAACATTGTGTGTAACACGGGTTGTACGTAAATTACAAACTCAATTCTTTGAATCCTTTTTAAGTAGCCTCTCGTTAGTAATTTTCTCCTTACCACCCTTAATACCCACTTTATTGTTCCCACTTTAAGTAAGATACTTTCTCGTAACATGGGTCTTAATTATTATTATATATGAGAATTGTCGACGATCCTAAACTCACTTGCCGTATCGAGCCCTTAAGACTGAGAAGAGACTTTGCCTCCCTGTGTGTGTTATATCTCTTGTATAATGGTATGTGTTCTGAGGAATTGTTCGAAATGATGCCCACGGCTACTTTCTACAATCGCACCGCTCGCCATCAGCTGGGAATTCATTCTCACACTTTAGAACCGAAATTGTCGCGTATAGTGCGGTTTCAGATAAACTTCCTCCCGCGAACGCTTGGGTTATGGAATGAGCTCCTTGCCAAGGTTTTCTCTAAGAACTACAGTATTACGTTCTTCGAAAACGAAGTTATTAGATTTTTGAAGGGTCGGCAAGGGTGATACCCCTGGTGTTGCAAGCGTCCATAGGCTACGGTGACCGTTTACCATCAGGCGGACCGTAAGCTTGTTTGCTACCTTAGTGGTATAAAAAAATTTAAAAACATTACATCGCTTTTAGGCTCTTAATCCAAGATATTACCTTAGCGATAAAAAAAAATTAAAAATCATTACATCGCTTTTAGGCCCTTAATCCAAGATATTAAACACACTTGTTTTTTACTTTACATTACTGTACTCGTGTTTTATGATATCTAGTTACGTGGGGTACTCTGAAAGTTTTACATGTAAAGTAATATATTTACTGCTTTTTGAAGAACATCATGTTCTTCATTACATTTTAAATACTTTTTCATTCGGTCAAACCATTTATGAAAACATGAGGACTATTGGGCATTTTTTGACGTGCTGGTTGAAAGCTATCACGGCCTGTTCCCGCCCCGTAAATATCATACCTCTCATCAAATCTTCAATTTTTGGGAAAAGAAAGAAATCGCATGGTGCCAGGTTTGGACACTGTGCGGGATGGGTCACTAGCTGTATCTTTTCAGAAGCCAAAATGAAAATGAAGCCAAAGCATTGTCAATTTGCAATAGGAATCCTATAATAGGCTGCGACTTCTTGGTCGTTTTCTCCAACTTTTTTAAAACACTGGGCAAACAAATGGTGGTGTGTCACTCAGCATTAACTGTCGTTTGTTCTTTAAGTGGGATCGTGCAGATAGGACTGGTCTCGGAGATAAAAAACGCAATCATTTTTTTGCCTACGTTTCTTGCCTGCCTCAGTTTTGTTGGTTTGCTGTCACCTCCGAACACCCATACAGACGACTGTTGCTTTCTTTTCGACATGTATCAATATATCTATTAGCTATAGAGCCCGTGGCCGGCAGACTAAAACTCTATATATTTTTTATTTGCGCTCTTGTACCTACCGTACAAGAAATGGAAACTCGTTAGTCCCAACTTGGGCTCTTATAGAGCAGAAAATTTTACGTAAACTTATGTCATATGTTGAGATTTTATATTTGATATACATTTTATATTTTGAAAGATTTTATTATTTTCATAAAAAAAAATGCAATGGCAGACAGTTAGGCCGGTTTTTAGTTCTCGGCAGACATTTCTAAAATGTCAAAATTTTGACTGAATGTAGCTGAAATTTACATATAATATTATTTACAATATTGTACGCCTATTATCAACACGGCAGACATTTTTTTCCGATTTAAACATCCCGACAGACAATCGATAGTTACCTTAGGTGCCATCACATGCTTGTATAGTACTATCTCACTCACTCGTATTGAGCGGCAACTATTCTTTCTTTAGTAAGTTTATATACCTGAGTATCCTACTTATTAAAGAATTTTAAATTTAGGTTCAAGAAAACAAATTAAAAAAATCTAAGGTATAATAAAATAAATTCACTCTGCTGGGCATAGGCTCTCTAGCAATTTATATGTTTTATCTCCTCTCACAATGTTATACACAGCATTTGAACGTCCATAATCGGACTTTAATAACATTTTTTACACCAATCAACACGGTCCGTTTTTGTTCTGGGGTGAGTTCATGAGGAATCCAGTATAGAATATATATTGCTGGCTGATTCCGGAGCTGATATATAAACCTTAAAGCGTCATGGCGGGTTGCGATCTGACGCAGTAGCTGAATGTTATTTCAAAGATTCTATTACAATCAATTTGAAGCCACAAAAAAAGAAGTTTGCCATGAGCCATGAGCCGCGACAGACTACTTTTCGTTACAATGATTTAAGTCTGTTTCTTTTCTCGCAAGTATAATGAAAAACGTCATGTGACGTTGCATTGATCATCATGCGTGTGCATTGATTTGTTGTCAATGCTCAATACCGCCACGAGCGTAATAATCAAAATAGCACACTTGTATTATAATGTACTAAGATAGGATACGTCACAGGTAATACGTGAAAACAATGGATAATTTTTGTAATATAATATAATAAAATGTAAGTTTATTCGGAGTTCCATAACTGGCTGTACAATATTGTTATATAACCTAACAAAATGTCATTTATAAATTATCGCGGTGTTAAGTCAATACATAAATAAAAAAAAAACAAAATAATTCACTCTGCATAAATGTTTCAATTTTTTTCATTTTTCCGCGACATCTCCGATGGACCGAGCAGTTCATATTTCCAGGTTACATTAATTCAATAAATTTTAATTTACTTAATGAAGCTTTACATCCAATTCCATGGTGGTAGAGGGGTCTCCCCAGCCTCCAGCCGCGGTGCGCTGTGTCATTACCTCTGATTAGAACCAGTTATCGCGCTCAGTTATCGTTACGGCCCCTTTAACGAGACCTTGTAAAACTTCTGCGGCAATTTTGCTATACATTACCCAAACACGATAAGCTTCCGGTTAATAATGGTCTTATATTGCGGTTTTCTTGTCACAAGGATTTGCATTGTTGCGTAAATAATGACTTTTACCCTCATTGTCAATGCATCGATCCTTTTAAGAAAACAATTATTATGATTTTGTGTTGATTCAGTTTATACGATTTTTTCTTCTCGATTAAAATCAAATATACCCATTTTCTTGCATGCAACATGCCGCCAGGTGTAAAATAGTTATACATATAGGTAACGTAGAAACCCTTCTTGGATATATTCTAAAAAATTACAAGAAAAAATAACTGTCATTCCACAGCTTATTTCTAAATCGAACTCCGAAGAAGCATGGTATGTGTTATGTAGTAGGTAGAAATGTGGCTTTATATTTATCTAGTTGTAAGTGGTTTGTATACTGCGGTAAAACTCACAATACTAGAGGTATCTAGAAACTTTTAGTAGCTTAGCGAAAACTTTTTCCATTTCCAGACTTGGGGAAAGAAAGGGAAAGAATAAAACGCATACAATAACTTTTTGTTTTATCTTTTACACTTATTGTACAGTACAAAGTATCCAATGCAACAAAATGTACCAACTAACTAAACAAGCTTAAAAGCAGTAGAGCACGATAAGTGAATTTATTGCTATCACAGAAGTCTTCCACATAGCCTGAGGAAGTAAGACTGTTGCCGAAGGTTTTTGCTAGGGTAGGTAAAGTTTTGTTTTTTGTATTTATAGATTTTTGATGTATAATCAAAAATCGCAGACTTGCCGTATCAACTTATAGGCAGTGAATTTTGGCCCTTGCGTAAAATCTTGTATGTGCGTCTCGCCAGCACATCAACAGTAAATGAACATTTGTATAAGTTCTTCCTTTATTGGTTTCGCTATTTAAGGGGATTATTATTATTGTTGATGATACGCACAGCGTCTTTCGCTTTTACTTAAAGATCACTACAACATATTGTAATTTTACATATCATTGTAAATCTCTTAAAAATCTTTTGTGCCGTTTTCAAACAGTAGTCTGTTTTAAAAGGATATATAACCAAATGTAAGTTTTTTTAATTTATTTGTTAATAGATTAGCAAGTAGCATATACATATATGTATATTTGTCAAAAGTTAAGACGATTAGGCTTAATGAGCTTCAAAACAAAGACAATGAGGATATAAACCATTTGGTTTGGTTGTAAGAGACGCGCTTTCGCCCAGCATTAATCGCGAGCTTAAATATTTTAACGCGTCGTAACATTGATTTATTCGGAGCGCAATCTGAGCTCGCGGCTTGTTTGTTCTTCGGCTCGAGACGTATAGGTGAGATTAGGCAGCGCCCTCGATTCTCGCCGCCCGACCCGCCCAGACATTACTCTTTCCTTTACCCACATCATACTTATTTGCTGTTATTAATTGCTTTCGTTTTATCTTTACTAAGGGCGCATCGATCGATCGCTCGCTACCAACATCACTGCGGTACTACTATACTACGCCACCAACATACTACGTTCGCACTGTAGCGACGGGTCCGAACAGGCGGGTACCCAGCTATCTAGAATAAAGGACTAACGGAGCATTCAGGAAAGATTTATATGGTCATTGTGCAGCGTTAATTGCACGATGGAGCGAACTGCGATGCGATCGTACTGTCCAAACGAGAACTGTAATGCCCTCTCACACTGCTGCGCTGGCGGAACTCACTGGTTACATTTGAATTTCTGTTTCACGTTGTTAAGTACTCACTGTGAGGACATTCTCTTGTGTCAAAGACTCAATGCGACATGATTAACACGACATGGAATTCGATTAGATATTTAATCGCTTTTAGAATTTTGTTTAACGTGGTTTTGAAATTGACCTATTGGCACAGATAACGGCAATGTCCGTCACCTAACTGTCTAATACAAGGAACATTTCTATGTGGCAGATTTAAGAGACCGGACCGCTGTCTGGTTAGAGGCTCAGGGAGGGATCCGAGAGGGGTGGCAGTTGGGACGAGGCGGACGCGGGAGGACGGTTATTGTGCGACGTTTGATTTACGCACATACCGCTATCACCCTTTTGTTAGGCCGGATACCGACTGCTGTGCCAATTCGGCCGTTCCGAATGCAGCCTCTCCATATAAACATAGTTTTTTTTATATGCTGAAATTCATCATAAGTAATGCTAGGTTTTTGTTGTGAATTAAATATGATAACAGTTAGCATTAGGGACTGCATCAGTATATATTAGTGGTCCAATAAATTTTCGATGATTGCAAATGTATTGGGAGCGGCGGCGGCTGATCGGGCCGCGCTAGCAGAGCGGGCGGTTACTCGTTACCCGCAATTAGCGGCTCCACATACGCGGGTAATCCGGCCCCCGCCCGCGCCCCGCACACGACTGCACTACGGATTCAACGTATAAATTCATTTGTACGCAAATTGTATCGGCGCTTGCAATTAAAACTTTGTTGGCGCTCGAGCTAAGATAAATAACACTAATACATTCTGCTTATTGTGGGAAACTTACTGGATTCAGAGGATATATTAATGTTGTTTCAAATTTGTTCGGGCGGATTAACGGTGTTGATTCCTTAACTTTATATCATTATCTTATTTTATTACTGCGATTTTAGTACTGTCTCTGTTTTAATTGTTAACTCTTTATTTTTTTACATAAAAATACATTGTCTAAATACTACTTCCAAAAATTACAGTATATAATATGAAACGCCGCGTCTCTGTATTTCTGTGTGCACGATTTTCTGTATGATTACCTACGGAACGGATTTTATTTGGATTTTCATTCATGTACAGAGTGTTTTAAAAAGAAAGGTTATTGGATATGTTTGTGGTTAAAGTGGAACAATGTACGGCTTGTTTCATAAATTATCTGCCTTGCAACAATATTCTAAATTCTCTGTTTTTACCTTACCGTTTTAATTTCTACGACATTTGTAGCCGCGGGCTCACAATGTCTCATTTAGTCCTTGCATAGAAATTTAGTGCGCCGAGGCGGTTATATACAAGTATTCCTTAAGTGCACATAGGGATGTGTATATCCTTGTATCATCGTGTTTGTGTACTTAAGGTGATTGCAATTAAATATTTTGACAGAAACTGTGTTACATCGTTTTTTTTTATTGACATTTCGTTAGTCTAAACGCGTTATCACCATTTATCGTATATCCTTGTATCAACGTGTTTGTGAACTTAAGGTGAATTCGAAGAAATATTTTGACAGAAACTGTCTTACACCGAATATCTTTTTTTTATAAACATTTCACTAGTCTAAACGCGTTATCACCATTTATCGTATATCCCGTGTTTGTTTGTCTACTTTAGGTGAATTCGAATAAATATTTTGACAGAAACTGTGACACTCGAATTTCATGAATGTGTATGAATATTGTCCCTATGATACAATAGCAATATGATATCAATGCATTTTTAATAGCGAACACAGTGTCTATGGGTAAAATCTGATTTAAATTCACTTAAAGATATTTGTACAAACGCGCTGCGTTAACGGCCTAGAGTGGTATCAGCGTCGCGTCTTTGTGTACCCCGCCATTGTTCCAGTTGCTAATATTGTTAGTGCACTTTTTCAGCGACTACGCTAATTTAAATACCTCTTCTTCCTTTTGTAAGAGACCGGTCTTCCGTTTTCCGCGAGAGCTCCCTTTGCTTTTGAGATGGCGCCGTTGGGCGGCTGCATTTAAATGAGACACTTAATCACCCGAACTGGCATCGCCTTCCTTTAAAAATGTTTGTTTTCTTTATTTTACGATTAATTATTTTCTCCTAATGTAGTCTAGTACCTAAATTTATGTATCGTATATACGATATCAGCTTCTCTTTCTATACCCTTTTATAAGGATTTCTATACACGTGGGATGCGAAAGGGATCTTGAGATGATTAACCCTAGTTTTCAAGTCGGCCGGAAATCGGTATTGAAAATTTATTATACCGAATCTCAGCATTTCAGCGCAGTGTAGTCTTAATATTTTGTGAATAAAAATCCGTGACATACTAGCGAAGGAGGGACGGACACGACGAGGGTTCCTTGTTTGACTTTTTTTTTTATACCACTAAGGTGGCAAACAAGCCTACGGTCTGCCTGATGGTAAGCGGTCACCAGGGGTATCACTCGCGCGTTAACTACCCTTCAAAAATCTTATAACTTCTTTCTTATAGAACCCCATACTGTAGTCCTTAGAGAAAACCTTGGCAGGGAGTTTATTTCACAACCCAAGCGTTCGCGGGAGAAAGTTTCTCTGGTACACGACTATTTCGGTTCTAAAGTGTTAGAATGATTTCCTTACCAATCGCGAGCGGTGCGATGGCAGAAAGTACTATAATTTCGAACAATTCCTGAGAACACATCCCATTGTAACTAGCACACAGGGAGGCAAAGTCTCTCCTCAGACTTAAGGGCTCGATACGGCAAGTGAGTTTGGGATCATCGACAATTCTCACATTCAATGCTCCTAAAACGTCTGAGTAATTACGTGCAGTTGCACACAAGATTTTATCTAGGACCGAAAATAAAATACTTATAAATTACTTAAACCTATTAATTTGTTACTTAACAGTCAAAATAAATAAAAAGTTTAATTAGAATAAGAAGAGTTGATATAGGTTTAGGATAATGATGTTATTTCATTACACACATTATTTCCTAATCTGCGGTTTAAACTTTTTTTTAAACCACTAGCGTTGCCGAACCTTTAAAAATCTGATAACTTAGGTTCTAAGGTGTGAGTATGAATTCCCTGCCAGTGACGAGCGGTGCGATGGTATAAAGTGATCGTGTCTTTTATATAATCCTTTTTTTTTTGTAGATTCTCATATATTGAGACTATCGAGACAGTCACAAAATAAAAAAGGGAACTGTGATGACAATAATTTCGACACTAATATCAATGCATAATTTAAATATTATGACAAGGTAGATAAATACATTAAAATTATAGGCCTAAAACCCTTTTAAGTAAAACTCAGTAACGTTTAGTCTTATGTATATTGGATGTCTACGTATATCTGTAGGTTCAGTGTCGGATTTTGCAAATACAAATACTGCTACTCTTAAAGATTTAGAGGCTAAGTGCTGTGTGCACGTGCGCCTTCTAAGCGCTAAGTTTAGTACTTCCTATCATGGTGCTAGGTGCTGCCTCGTACTTTGGAATAAACTTTAGCCTTAGTTACCTGCTGCAGTATAGTGTAAAGATGCTTATCTTATTTTCATCAGACATCTGTACATTTTAAGTGTACATAATGCGAAATAGTGATTGGACGAAATTATATGAACTAAATTTCGAAATAAGAAATGTTTGGTATTAAAGGTTAGTACTACCATAGCTTATTTTATTTTCGTAGCTAGCGAAGGATTAAAGAGTGTTTGGTCATATCGCTTTTTTGATTTGCCACACTAAAATAATGAAATGGTCTAAAATATTTTTGAGTAATGTGTACAGTGATTTGAGGAATTTATTTTGCAACAAACTGCTATTTTAAGGTCATGTGGATTTCATAGCTGGTTTTCTATGTGCAAAAGGTTGTTGAGTGTCGGCAAGCTGCCTCGTTTCAGCTTGGGTAGAAATACTTTCGTATGTCTGTCCGGCTGTACTCCTATACAGTTCGCATTCCTCAACCGATTGTCGTGTCCTTTTGTGAGCAGGTTCGATAGTTATATGGATTTTTGTCGATTCAGTTTTTGCATTTTTTTTTAAATGGCGGAGATATGGGGTTATAACACGTAAAAAACTCATATTTCAGCCATTTTGAAAAATGTCACAAAACCTTAATAAGACCCAACTTTTTAATCCGATAAAATTTTTGGGGGTGTGAGGGGTGGAAAATAAAAAAAACGCATATTTCCTGTGTCACATCAAATCAGTGCACGTTCAGTATTCAGTCTTAGGCTATGAAAGGTCTACAGCTGACAAAGCCACTAGTATATATATGTTGTCATTCAAGTTATAATGAAAGCAATTATCGATTTGTATTTCCTTACATGTTGTCTGTCATCCAATTATTCTGAATTATGCAACAGTAATCCCTGTAAATTTTGCCGCATAGCAAACGTTTAGCATATTAATATCTGCGCTAAGCTAAGCGGATCACGGCGTCGACGGAGCCACTGAACACAGCCTATGACGTATGGCGCGGATCTGCAAAGTGCGGTTAATGAAATATCCGTGGCGAGAATGAAACAGACACCACTATCAATCACAGGTGACACGCTGCTCCTCGCCATTTGATCATCACTCATGTAATACACTTGTGGTTTTTCATATTTGTTTTGCGAATGTTTCCTCGGACAGGATCAATCTGCCGAGGATTGTCAAGAATTATACTTCACAAATATGTGTTTTATTTTTTCAGAAGACGAAGTTTTTTATTTAACCATTTTATGGCCTGCATTTTTAAAGCTGATGTAAGATTTTTTTTGTTTAAAAGGTTTTGTTGAGGATCTCATCATGAAATCTTGTTTCAGGCCAGGAAATGTGACGTTTTTGTGTATGTGGATGGGTAGCAATACGCTGGGACTTCGTCTCCGTTTCTTATAGAACCCTAAAATGAACAATTGAATAGATGTAAAAAAGCCGTAGGTGTCTGTGTTTATTTTGAAATGTTTTATTCTGTTTGCATTTCAAAACTTATAATCCCGTGAATTACTAGAAAAACGAGACGCCACGACGGTAAGTAGTGAAAAATAAGATAAGATTTTAATTAAAGAACATAATTCAGTGTCCTTCCAGTTTTTCTTCACTTCTTAGTTAACAAGTTTTGAATTTTTTGTTGCTATTACCTACTTATATATCGCATTTTATTTAAATCATTAAACACGATTGCAAAGCTAAAAAAATTAGTTGATTTATTTTATATAATGAAGACACCATTAGGTACATAAGTTTTGGATTAGCTTAGTTTTATGTCCTTGAAGTTTCATCTTGAGTGGTTTATGAGATGAGTTACAGAACTTTGTAGAATTTGGTAGTTTATTGCTGTTCTAGAGTTTGAGATCTTTAAGTTAAATGTCATCGCACTGTACTGCCTACCTAATTTGTTATAATTTTATAAATTATTTTACTTTCTAACATCAGTTTAAAATCCTATGAAAATAAATTTAACCTATACTGAAGTGAAATGCTTCGTATTTCTTACCCACGTTCATATATTATTTGCAAAAAGTCACTGTAGGTAGTACTATTAAAAATAGTCTATTTATTTTCAACTCAAAAATACTAAAATAACAAATAAAAATAACGCTTCTTCAGCAATGAATTTTACCTATATAAGGGGTAGCTAGAACCTTTTTCTTTACTTACTTTTTGTCACACTCATTCTATTACCAGAATAAAAGCGTGTTATATCGGACAGCAGTTGAGAAAAAGTTAGAGTGTGACACGTTTTATTTTGGTAATAGAATGAGTTTGACAAATAAAGGTTATAGTTACATACAACATTGTTGCCCCCGGGTTCGTCGGCGAACGCACGGACCCACCTCATATACGAGGTATCAAAGAGTGCCGGGGCGCTTCTCGCCCTTACTCTATCGCAATCGCGTAATGGGGAACTCCCCTTCTGGCGCTGACTCACCTTCGGGTTCTAGGCTCACGCTGGTCGAAGGGACGACCCCAAGAGCGACAACCCAAGCCGAGACTCCCCCCGCGGGAAGCTCTTGAGCAATGGGCGCTATATGGGCTGATACTCTTTCAGAGTATGGCCGCCCGTCTGTCCGCAGCTTAGCTCTTAGTACTAGAATGCTGTAATTCTGTGTACATATTTACATACATATTATATACATATAATAATCGCGCCGACAAAGTGGTAAATAAAAACTCGGAAAACATGTTTAAAAATACAAAGATATCTATTAAAAATCCTTAATAATAATAATTCCTAAATTGATAACAATGTTTACGTCCGAATAAAGCATTGGGGTGGTCGGCGCTTAATAGTACGGGGTTTGAACAGAATCGGTTCATAAGTTTTTTAAATATCCTCAAAATTTCTCATTCTATAGAACCCTATCCTGATGCGTAACGTAAACGACACGCACTTAGCTGGTTTTTATGAATGAATTCAGACTACCATGCAAAAATACTAAGAAAATTTTGAACATATATTGTACAAAAAATGTTCATATGTTTCGGGCTTATCACGATTGGATTTGTTGAGTTTTCGATGTTTCGGCACAGTTAGAAGCGCCGTGTCGGGAACCCAACAAATCCAATCGTGATAAGCCCGAAACATATGACATATGAACATTTTGATAAAACCGCAAAAGTCTAAAAATTTTTTTATAAATAAAAAAATTAAAAAAAAAAATATTTCGACCAACTAGGAGCATTTGCTCATACACATTTATTAGTATCAGAACATATCTTAAGAGCTAATGTTAGTAGTACACATATAAAAACGGTTTGTAGATTTTTGTTTTTCATTATGTGAGCCATCGAAGAGTGGTTCACATAATGAAAATCCAGCCTAGTCGACAACAGCTTCAGGATGGTGTTGGTGCTGGTATTAAGTCTGCATGCCAGAGATGTGCTCCAGATAGATAGATGCATAGAAGCAATCTACATGTGCCTCAGCGAACATCCCCGAAGCGCTGCAACGTCTAGGCAGCCCCATCAACACCCTGAATGCATTGTTGTATTGGACCCTCAGGGCGATAAACTGTTTTTGCGTGTAACAAACCCAAAGGCTGCTCGTGTAAAAAGATGTTAGGTAAGCTCGGAATAAAGTTATTTTGACTCCTCTCGAGCAACGAGCAAACATGCGAGCTATCATGTTAGCACGCACAGACAGCGCCCTACGTTCCTTTTCAATGTCTGTATTGTCCCTCTGTATTTATTGTACTAATCAAGCAAAATAACTTTACAATTTAATTTCCTGTATATATTATAAAATTAACATTGTCGTTCCCATCTTCATAAACAGGTATATGAATTGAGTATTATATTAGTTATTCATACATGTCTTCTGAAGTTTCCGTTTTAAGTGTTTTGAGTGTGTACAAATTCGTAGAACTTAGTTTGCTCAGGAATGTTTGAGATATTGTTATAATTATTCTGATATAACAGACATATAGAATCAGGTACAATCATGTAGAATCAAGTGTATAGACTGGCTACAAAATGTTGGCACTTAATGAGACTGTGAAACTATTTGTTTTGTATATGTATGTAATAATAATAATGTTTATTTTCCACGTATAAATACATTTTTCAATAATATGGAGTCACGTGCCTTTTTAAACATATTAAGGTATATGGGACAGGAGCCCAAACTAGGTAGGCCTGTTTTATGTGTCTCCTGGCTCCATCTCTCGGTAATTTCCATTTTTTTTTTTCAAAATTTTGACATTTATATGCATATTGCACGGCTCATATGGAGTAAGGTGTGAGTGTGTGTGTATGTGCTTGTGTGGGTGCGCGCGCGCGCGCGCGTGTGTGTGTGTGTGTGTGTGTGTGTGTGTGTGTGTGTGTGTGTGTGTGTGTGTGTGTGTGTGTGTGTGTGTGCGCGCGCGCGTGTGTGTGTGTGTGTGTGTGTGGGTGGGTGCATGTGTGTGTGTGTATGTACATGTGCGAGTACAAAGCTATATTTTATTTTTAAATATAGGTTATATATTTTTTGATAGCACCAAAAATAAATTTTCGGTTTCTTCATATCTTAGTTTCAAAAGCCAGTTTTTTACTGAAAGTACACATCATTTTCTTACTGATAAAAATTTTATATCGCTAAAGAGATCTAGATTGCGGTATAACTTGGGTTTGAAAAAACAGACTTTAAGGATGAGTCTTTGGGCTCTTTCAAGAAGTGATTTAAGTCAAAGTCAAAATGTTTTATTCAAATAAGGATTTTACAATCACTTTTGAATCGTCAAAGTTATGAAATATTATTTCTTGAAATCCGGTTCACAATGTTGTTGATTTCTACCGAGAAGAATCCGGCAAGAAACTCGATAGTTACTCTTTTAAAAAAATCATAAAAACTAAAAATACAATCAATGTTTTAAATAAAAATTTTAAGCTGTACAATTTTATATTATTTCCATTTCAATTTGGTGTACCTATGCATCTTGGAATTGAGCATCTTCAGTCCCAAGGATTTTTATCATCTACATAGTCTGAAATATTGTATTATGCTTTTTTACAAAGTACTTCTTAGATAAAAGATTTAAATTTACTTATTGATAGCTTTTGAATATTATTGGGAACTTTGTTGTGAAAGTGTATACATTGCCCCATAAAACAGTTACTTATTTTGTGTAGACGTGTATCATGCACCAACAGCTTATTTTTACTTCTAGTATTTACCTTGTGAACGTCACTTTTCTTACTGAAACTATTGATATTTTTATGTACATATAAAAGATTTTCATATATGTACTGCTACGCTAAAGTTTACATTTTACTTCCCTAAACCTATCCCTCAGAGATATCCTAGATCCTAATTTATAAATAGCACGAATTGCCCTTTTTTGTAACAAAAATATTGTATTTACATCAGCAGCGCTACCCCACATTAGGATACTATATGTCATTAAACTATGGAAATAGCTGAAATATACTATTTTTGCAGTGTCGACATCGGTCAATTGTCTTATTTTCTTGATCAATTTACTAGTGCCAACCCAAGAGGAGGTACAAGAAAGCAATGGAGACCGTTTTCATTAAATCAGTACTTGCAATATGCCAGAGGTTTTTATAGAAATATATAAGCTTTCTAATTTTTTTGGACAATTTATTGATGTGAGCTGAAAACGAAAAATTGTTATCAATAGTGATGCCTAAGTATTCAATTTAATCAATTTTTGCAATAGGTGAACATGAACGACATGCAAATGTATTTAATGCGCATGAACGGGTGGTATTTTTAGAGTTTGTAATTACTGAACGAGGGAGTTTCGAATGGAAAACTATATATATTTAGTTTAGTGAGGGAATACGTGTGTGTGTGTGTGTGTGTGTGTGAGTGTGTGTGTGTGTGAGTGAGTGTGTGTGTGTGTGTGTGTGTGTGTGTGTGTGTGTGTGTGTGTGTGAGTGTGTGTGTGTGCGTGCGTGCGTGCGTGCGTGTGTGTGTGTGTGTGTGTGTGTGTGTGTGTGTGTGTGTCTTTAATCTGACTCTCTCTCACGATGTCACATTTGTATGTTTTGCTCGTTGCAGTTGTAACTATTACTTTATTTTTTAAAATATTCCACCCCGAGATTGTTCTTTCCATCCATCGCAGCTAGTACCTCTTCATCTTTTCCCCTGAGAGCCAACAACATCAGGTATATATAGATTAGACATGACAAATAAGGATTTTTCACTAAACCTTCTAAATCGTCAAAACTATAATATGCTATTCTTTGACAAATATTTTAATAATATCTTTAAAAATTCTTTAAAAAAATTCGACCTTTGGCTATTCTGATATTTACCTTCCTATATGTGCAATTTTCAAAGGAAACTGTCTCAATACATAAACGTGTTAGTTTACATACTCAATTTTCCCCTTGCGTGAACCCCACCACAATATTGGCTCGTTTTTTATAATTTGTGTTTTGTAAGTATTCATATATAGGGCTTCTCTTTGTCTTCTTAATAATTTTCTCTAAGTGTCAGTATTGTATTCGAACATACATTACCAAATATGTGAGCATAATTGCGTCTTCAAAAAAACTTTATATTAAAGTTAACCTTAATTTCTTGCATCATATTTATACAATTCGAAATAATTAGCGTTACTGTATTCATCAAAATTGTATCACCTTGCATGTACCCTATATATATAGTTTTTTTGATAAATTACGGATTTCATATACAAGTTGTTTAACAGAGCAGGTATCATTTAGGCGTAGTGTGGAACAATATAGTCTAAGTGGTCACGTCCGTGCCGTAACTTTTTGCTAACGTCATCACGTCAGACATAGAAATAGTGAGTGAACAACGTGATCGCAATCGCAACAATTAATTTAGCCTGTGTGTAACTACCAAGCTAAGGAAAATATTACTTTTTCAATTATCTTGTTTTGTATAGTTTGTTATTAATTTTTGGCCTGCTAATTAAGGTTCATATAAAGGCATTGATACATGATACAATTTATTACGTATCGTTTATTTGTTTATTTTTTAATTTCTATTTATAATTATATTTTCGAATTTTTATTTTATTTGGTTTAATTTTTTTAATTACTTAAAAGGTCTGAGTCTCTTATCTGAGTATTAATAACGCCTGATGATAATTTTATTTGGTTGATGTTTTTCATAGCAAAACGATATATAAAAATGCGTGTCGCCGTGTCAGCTCTGACATGCGACTGGAGATTACTCTTAAAGTGCGATTGTCCTAGACTCTCAATATCATCTGAGATCAGAGTGCTTGTCACGTACAGTCAAACGAGTCCAAACTTGACGGGGTTGCGTCGTTTCGTTACAGAGAAGTCCAACGAGCCATAACTCGATGGAGTTGCGTTGTTTCATTAGAGTTCACGTAGCCCCCTTCCTACTTGTCAGTACGTATACATTGATTTTAAATCTCTGACTATGGTTTATTTAATTACAAGAAGTATAAAACCTATAAAAGGTTAGTACCTGGGGACCGAGCTTTGCTCGTTTTTTTAACAACGCCATCTATTGTCAAGTAGCTTTAGTGTCGCTTAACAACGCCATCTATTGTCTAGTAGCTTTAGTGTTTCTGTGTCGGTAAAAACAATAGTCTAGTCTACTCACCTATAGATGTCAGAAAGAGAGTCATATTTTTCAGTTTATCATTGCCTGAAAACACGGATGAAACGACGTTTTCTAAAATTGAAATGTAGCTGAATATAATACATATATATAATATATATATATATACATATTTACAAGAATTGCTCGTTTAAAGGTATTAGGTCACAACAAATTTGAGAACGCTGAGACGTTTTTGACCATGACACACCTAGGTTTTTTTCCGCCGCTCCATCGGCAGATAAGGCTGAATAATTATCCTTAGAGGCGTATCTGTAGCGCAACCAGCTTAACGAAAATCAATATATAATACGTTTATTTTATTTTAGTTACATAAAAATCTGTTCCGCTTACCGCCTACAGTTATTCATGTAGATTCAGGTGGTATTTTTTGTTTTTTTTTTTGTTAACTGATCAATTAGATATCATATTTCTAAATAAATTTAGTTTATTGATTTTATGGTGTTAAGCAATAACTTAAATGTAATATTTTTGATGGTTTTTGAAAAATTTATACCATTCTTTAAATAATTTATATGTATAATGTAAATAATTTTAAATGTATAATTTATATTAGTTATTGCAATAGTTGAATAATAATTAACGATGAAAAACCAACAAAATGTTGGTTGTCTACCTGATTTCATATTTGTTATACATGTTCTTACTCGAGTTTACGGCTCGGCCTTTAAAAAGTACTATTATTTTGAGATGAGGGCAACTAAAATATTAATGCAGTTACTGTATGTTTCCGTAAATTAACTGTATTTAAAATAAACGTTTTTGTGTAAACCGTAGCTGTGTGATTTTATTTATATTATTATTTCTCTTAAGTGTTTGTCTGCCATATCCTTTTACTTGAATAAATAAGAGCTCGTCTTTTAGCTAAATAATTTGCATCACGTAGTTCGGTGCTCAGTAGTTTCGACAGATACGAATGGACATTTCCACTTATGAAGCTATATTCGTATGCACCCCCAACTGACGTTTTGTTTACGCTAGTTTGCAGAGTAATAATACTCGGGCTACTTTCAGAGAAAATTTAGGGCGAGCGCACACAAAAAAATAAAATAGACTAAAGACTGTCTTACAATATCTCAGGACATATTGTAAAGAATATCGTAAATGTCATTATTATCAAAAGACTTTATTAACTACCTTACTACCTATCAATAATGTAAATCGATTCAATTGTAGAAATCAATCAAAATCTGCATGTGAAAATAAAAATAACATAAACGCGATCAACTTGAAATATTTACATTCGACTGAGAAAATATAAATCTAACAAGCTCAAAAATGTGTATTTGTTATGCTTCTTGACTAATTGTCATAACTTTAACAATAACCTTCCTATTTATAACTCGGTTTAGGACTTTGTTAAGACTTCTGGCGTCCAGCTTTGGAGCACAGCCAAGAAAATAAATTACTGTGCTTACACATTCTACTTCCTGCGATAAGCGCAATATCGTTTATCAAGAACTTTACAATTTACGACGACCTAAACTTACAGCCTGCTGAACGGCTAACACTTCGCCCTAATTATTTGGCTAAAAAGGTGTTTGATACATCCCATACAGCGAAGAAGCTTTGAAGAAAGGGAAGTTCAGGCCACAGCTTCTTATCTCCTAAAAACAATGTCTCTCAATAAATTCGCTTAGAGTTATTAGACTGATTGCGTGTTTTAAAACAAACAAAAATTATTGAGTAAAGCGAGAAACAACGTCTTATCGTCCACACTGCGGCGGCAAGGCAGAGCGGAATTGTCTAAAGATAGTTTAGTCTAAGGTATGCGTCCGCTTATTCGACCTGAGGTTTTAATTGCATATTCAGTAAAATATAAAAACTACTAAAACTCCTGCATTTGTCTATTTTACTTCTATAGTAAAATGGGTTATCATATGAATCAAAGTCACAGTCGGTCATATATAAATGTCAAAGCAAAAAATGAGTCACAAAAGGTTTTCGGCATGCAATCGCTGCATGATGCAGTAGTTATTCCATCATCAGTCAAGATGACAGATATTTTTTCGTAAGAAAGGCCCGACGGCGGCGAGGCGCCGACTCTGCATCGTTTATCATCGAACTTGCCGCAAATGTGTTGGATCTCTTACTTATGAATATTGTAATACTAAAAAAAACTACTAATGTACCAATACGTAATACTATGTATTTCATCATGATTAATACGCAAAAATTTACTTTTAACTTTTATTATGTATGTATTTCTTCACGGTTTTTATTCTCAGAAGGGGGCAACCTGTAGCTGGGCACACCCTTACATCGCAATGTGGGGCACCCCGCTTTTCATATACCACTTTAGTCCTCCATGACAGGGGGTGACCCTATTGCGGCAACATTGTTTCTGTCAAGATGCAGTGTATCTGGACTAAGATGGCTTAGTATAAATATGTCCCATACGCCAATAATTACCAGCTTTAAAGTAACAAGTGTAAAAGGAAAGACGAGGGACAGAATAATATACTCGATTTGTCAGTTCTAGACAAACTATTAGAAGTAAGTCAGTATTCGACAGGGCCACAGGATTTTATATGGTAAGAAACAAAAGTAGTTACATTAATGTTCTTGTTTGTTGTGTTTGGACGGGAATACTTTTAAAGTTAGTAAGTTTCATGATTTATAACCCTAATAGCTTTAACCAGCATCTCCGCCCGAACTGAATTTGGTTATCGCAATGGGATTTCTACTAAGAAGCAAGCTGTAGCTATAGTTTTTATCGTGGAATCAGGTTGTAGTTATTCCTTAGGGAATAAAAAGTAGCTTACGTCCTACTGCGTCTCTTCGACTATCCTAGTGCAAAATTTTAGCTCAATTTTATTGGATGTAGCGTTACGACGTAAAAGAAAGACAAACGATCAAAAAATTCACTTCCGCATATATAATATTAGTATGAATGCATTGTTAAGGCGACCAATCTTTCAATATTTGCATGTATATATGTATTTGGTGTAAGTAATTTATCTATATGGGTGTCGGCCCTAAGAAAATTGGTTTCAGTTCATACAAATATTTTTATTTTATTGATGTCGTCTCATAAAATATTGAGATTAATAAATTTATATTAGCTATTCAAAACAGATGGTGCTGCGCTACATCATTATCTTGGTTGTTATAAAAAGCTAAAATATTGATGATGACAAATAGCATTTCACAATATAAGCATTTTTTTCCGCGCGAAGTTATCACAGTCGAAAATGCGGAAGACGGAGGGGCAAATGCTCGGTCGCCTAGGTACTTTATCTGAATGCCAATGATTAACAGTTTATATAGAAAAGTGTAAACGTTTTAGGTAATCGTCCAGTTTTCCATTCATGTATAAAATTGTATTTTGAGACCCGTTTCATTGAATGTCATCTAAAGCATTTTTTAGTTTTAATTGCAAGGTGTGCTGTAAAAAATTGTCTGATTCGCTATTTTAGTTTTTACAATTCTGGTAAGTATTAAAAGTTTCATAACGTATTTGTCAGGCTTTCCATATTGTATTCTAGTCATAGAAATTCTTATATTCATCTGACATGCCCGTTCTCTTCGGAACCGAATTTATCGAAAACGTAGGTTGCACGAGCGGAATATCAAATGCAACCTTTTGGAGACCGGTAACATGAAATGAGAAAGAGTTTCATGTGTTCTCTAATACATATGCTTAGACATAGTCACATTCGATTTTTATATAATTCGTTCTCTTAAAAAAAAATCTCAATAAAACATATATTTGAAAGTACATATATACATACAATAACCATATATTATTCGTAATTTGTAGTGAATACATGTAGTAGGAAACGAATAAAGCAGCGGCAATGCAGGTTGGAAATCTTCGTCGTCAGCTGTACGTGCGGGTGTACCGCGTCGAGCTCGCTTCTACGCCGTAGCGGTCGGTGTGCCGTAGTCTCGCTACGCTCTAGAATCGCTACGTTGTAGCCTCTCTCGACTTGCCCCCACGTTTATTATCGAGTGATTGCATGTCTGCGTGATCCGACTTGCCAACCTTAGCTATTTCGTGTTCTTGCCTCAAAATTAGCTTCTTTTATTTCTAGTTTATGGTCCGTGGTCGTGGTACGATTAATGCATGAAAGACGAGTTTTTTTATTGATAAATCGATCGGAGTAAGGTACGAATTCTTTATTTAATGTATCGGAATTAGAACTTTGATGGTGTCTTTTAACGGTATTATTTACACTCACTATAATCGAATTTTTATTTACTTTCGATTGTTGGAACGGAATGTACTATATATAACCTATAAACCCGAAGAGAACACATTATTATATTTATTGTACTACTGATCTGGTCTGATGATGGAGATGGAAGGTGACCACAGGATCTTCGCTGTGGCGAACAGAGTCCTAGCGAGTTTAGGCTTGTTAGAATTGTCTTGATTGTTCAAAATTGGTTCCTATTTTGCGACTAATCGATTTATAGTTCTTTTAAAAAAGCGGTCACCACAGCCAATGGACGCTTGCAACACCAGGGCGTCACTCGCGTGTTGCCGACTATTTTAAGAAAAACTTCCTCCCTCAAACGTTTGGGTTGTAGAATGAGCTTCCTGCCAAGGTTTTATCAAAGGATTATAGTATAAGGTTCATCAAGAAAAAAGTCATTAGATTTTTGAAGGGTTGGCAACACACACACAGTCCACAGTCCGCACTGGTTCCTGTTATAACGTAGGCGAGCAATATTTTACAAAATTCACACCCAAAATTCACACCAAATGGGTGTTGGAATTTAGTATGGAAATCCGTAATGAAATTGATATTTAGCCTTTTCAAAATTAAGATGACGTTTCACCGTTTTTGGTAAATCATCTCCTAGAGGGCAAAGTAGTAGATGAAAACTTTGGCAATTTCGATAGTTTTGATTGACAAACAAAAGTTTTTTTTTTTTTATACCACTTAGGTGGCAAACAAGCCTACCCTAGCACGTATACACCGATGTAGTCGCGATAATAAGCTAGTTTACTTAAAATAACACCAAATATGAAAATCACATAATAAAGTCAAACCCAATATAGAGAATAATGTAATATAAAGGTACCAACTGCAGTTACAAATCAGTGTATATGCATACGTAAATGCAAGTTCTATCCGACGACACATTGACAGTTAGTAGGGGACAAGTCTGAAATATCGTGGTGCGCGGCTTAATCGCTCAGCGTGCGATATTGGCGTTACATCATGTTGTCAGCGAAGAGAAAAATTGCTGGTGTCCCCCCACATCCTCTCTCCCACTTCCCGGTAGACTTGCCCGGCGATGGCGACAGCACGTTAATATTACGATTCGCGATTTATTGTAGTTTTACGAACGCGCATCTTTAGAAAAATATTTTAAACTACGTTTTCTTTGAATTCACATAGAAAATGTTATCGCTTAAGGGACATATATATATATATATATTACATATATATAGTAGTAATAGTTTCCTTGAAAAAGTTTTGCTTGTAAAACACATTTGTGAGTTTTAAATGTAATTTCTTCCAAAAGTGGCCTCTTTAACACAAATTCTATATAAAGGTCGCAGCTGTGTTCAGAACATAACGTTGTTAAAATAGCTTATGACTAGTGTTACAATTTCTATGTAGATTTTTAAAAAAATACTTTGTACGAAAAGAGAATTAAAAACATTTATTGGCGGCGCTAATTAGATGCTATATTCTTCTTAGTACCATATCTTCATACATCGCACTTACTTTTCTAGTCTCTAGTTCTTTCTAACTTTAGCTTTCTGTTACATTTATGAATTTTTTTCTGATATAAACGAATTAATAACTATTGTATCTCTACGAGATGATGCTATAACAAATGTATGACCGTTGCGATTACGCGAGTGAATAAATATCAGATAAAAAAAAAATAATAGAGCCCAAGGTTCTCGAGAGCGCAAAATATTCAAACTTATTTGGTCCTCCTGTACATTGTCCACTGGCAAACCAGTCGCGGCGCGTACTTGTACCGGCTCACCTGGCTGTGAAAATGTATAGGAACACTAAAAAGGTATGAATATTTTACGATATTCGGAAAGCTTGGGCTTTGCTCACTTGTTTTCCCCTGAGCTCTTAATTCATTGGGTTATGTACAACTGCCTAACACTTATCTTGTTACTAAGTCATGTTTTCAAAGTACAAATACACAAATCTTTATAGAATTAAGAAATACATTATAGGTATGCATACATAGAAATAATCTTCAGGTATGCATACATAGAAATAATCTTTATTCGGTTATGACTCGCTAAAGGTTTAGAGTCTTAGAAGAAAATATGTTATACATGCTACTATGTTATGCTATACTGCTATACTGCTATGCTGGTTATGCTATACTACTTAATAATCATTTGACTGCATCTTTGCTATGAAAATATTTATTTACATTGATAATATACGAATGTGATACTAAACTCTTAACTAAGAGTTTTATATAGTTAAATTTTATACAATGGTGATGTATGTTCAGGCTTAGTGATTAAGTTATATTGGTATATGAGACACTGACAATTTTCACATCCAAAGGATACTTGACTTGGATTTGATCTAAATCCAGACCATAAAATAAATAAAATTTACAGTTTTTAGTCAGTGGAAGTTAATAAGAAACTATAAGGCTAAAAAGATACGCTAGTGGTCAGAAAAAGTGAGAAATTATTGAACAACCAGGAATAACAGTTGATTTCGGTTTGACTTCGGTATTATGTTATAGCCTAAAAATCAAATGTTTGCAATTTAAGGCACAAGGTAGTATCTTGGTATAAATATATACGCAAGCCTCATTAACAACTGTAAACA